>ML685789.1:14280040-14362771 GCA_007922175.1 Pelusios castaneus
AATAAATCTGTTAGTCTTTAAAAGTGCCACAAGACTCTGTTGTCTTTCTACAATAGACTAACACGGCTACCCCTTTGGAATGTGTAATAAGTGTAATAGTAGATGGGAGAAGTCTCCTTCGTTTGGAGAAAAGGGTTTTTTTTTGTTTTTGTTTTTAATGGCAACTATCTGAAACTGCTTGAGAGATAGGAATCTTTATGTCCAGCAAAATTCACCAGATTAAAGAAGAAGAATACATTGGATGCAGGTTAGACCAGCAAGGGCTCTTTTGATGGACTCCTCTCCCCCCTCCTTGGTATAAAAGAGAAGGTCCTGACGCTATGAGGGCTCAATCTGTTAGGAATGCATCTCCCTTTGCTTCCTTGATAAGAAATAGCCTGAACTTCCTGGCCTTCTAGGCAGCTGCAAAGCTCATCCATTTGGATGGGCTGTTAGGAAGAGCAGGAGTCCTTGGCTGTGGGTTTTCAGTTTAGGGGACAAGGTGGGAATTTTAACTCATATGAGGCCTCCTGAGGTTGATTAGGATGCACTATGTTGGATGGTAGGAGATGTTTGGTAAGACCTCCTTATTTGTCAGTCAAGCTTGGAGCCTTGCATGGATGTTTTTGTATGTGAAATCAAAATGAAAATAAATATCTGGTTTGTACTAGCAGTGCTGCCTGGTTATTAACAAATAACATTTACTTTTGGGGTCTGTGAAGTATAAATATGTGAAACCAGCTATTAAGCTTTCCAAGGCGTGTAGAAATCTTTCCCAGGTCAGAACCGGCCACTTCTGTGGAATATAAATAAGGTTTCACTAAACATACCGGTAGATGCTATTTGTAACCTTTGTGGTGGCAAAAGAAAGCTGTGAAGCATGAACCAAGTGTAACCAATGTGGGATTGTCTTTCTAAGGCTGCAAAACATTACCTCTGGTATCACTGGCTCTAGGGAGTGTGGCTGCTGCTGCTGTTGCTGTTCGTAGGAATAGGAGCCCCAGGAGAAGTGAGGACAGCAACCTCGTGTATTTGTAGTGCTGACATCACCTATTCACGCGCAGGGCTCCACTTTTCCAGGGAGGAAAAGCGTGAATTAAGTTATTGGAGGGAGAGAATGCCCAGTAACAATGACCTAGCCTAGCTTTAGCTGATTTATTAAGGCTGCAGCTTTGATTGATCTGCTGCTAGTATAGTGAGGGGAGCAGAGTTCATCCAGCAAGAAACTGGGCCAGAGATGAACACTTAGATACGCTGGCAACAGGGTAGATTGATTTAGATCACTGATTTTAAGCATAATTTAAATAATCAATTTAAACTGTTTTGCATTTGTGTTTTTTTATTTTCCTAAAGAAAGGTTAATTCTTATTGGTCAGTAACTATTGACACGTTAACTTGCAACTAAATAGAGCCTTTACATGAAAGAGGGTGCTTAATTTTATAACTTGATTTACATTTATTCAGATTCGTAATTTTTTTAATGCTAGAAAATGGAGAATGATACATTTCTTATTTACTAGCTGATTAATTTTTTTGCTTATTTGTATGAAGCAGTATTTGGATGAAATTTAAAATTCAACTAAAAATACACAAAAACTAGTTTTTAAGTTAGGTAAAGAGAGCTACCTTAAATGGTATGGCTACATAAGAAAAATAGTTTATTAAAACAGGTTTTCTATTTAAAACTCACTGATTCATAAAACAAAGGAAGAGTCCTGTGGTACTTATAAAGACAAACACATTTATTTATCGCATGAGCTTTCGTGGGAGAAAATCCCACTTCGTCAGATGCTATGACATGTAAGTGTCCTATAACTTACACTTCCCTCCATTTAATTTCCTCCCTTCCTATACACTCTCCACCTTCAAAGTGCCTGACGAAGTTTGATTTTCTACACGAAAGCTCATGCGATAAATAAATATGTTAGTCTTCAAAAGTGCCACAGGAATCCTTGGGTTTTTTTGCTGATGTAGACTAACACGGCTACCCTTTTTCAATAAAAAAAGCACTCCTTCTCTGCACCTGCAGAAGAGGCTACTAATATCAGAAGTCAGTTTCTCACTTCCACAAACTCTGGTTCCATTTGCTTAGGCAGTGGTGTCCACCAATTCAGTGGTTTGGCTTTCTTTAAAAATTGGCATCAAACGTACTGCTCAATATATTTAATGCCATAATGTTGCATTTAAGCTGTTCTAAGGGCTTGACTCCATGTAAGTCCTGTCAGTACTCCGGCAATGAAATCTGTTCGATTTGTTTTAGTTAGGGTCCCCTGCCTTTGTGATTATTGTAGTGTATGTAGATGGCTTTTCCTTGTCATCAAGCTGCGTGTATAGCTCTTTTTGACATTACATTAAGCATCTTTTATAGTTTGTGATACTTTTGGATACAAACCCAGGATGTTTTTAGATATGTGGTGTTTTGTCTTAATGACCCTATAATGTATGTTTTGTGAAAAACATTCGGACCATTTTGGTGATAGCTCTCAAGACCTTGTTCAGAAGACTATTTTAATTTCTGATAACTTTACTTTCCTATCTTTTTCTGTTTCCCAAACACTGTTAGGGGTGAGCCTATAGATGTCATTTCTGTAGAGATAAAGGTTTTTTGATTTAATACTCACCTGACATATATTCTGATGGTGCTGTCTGCTGATCCCTTGACATTTTAGTAATGTTCAAATGTAGGAAAGTTCTGAAAATGATGATGTGGACTACCTCTCGGGGACAAGGGTTATTTTAATATTTATTTTTCCTTTAGGGTGAAATGCTGGTGAAGATCTGGGTGAGAAGGATCTATCATGATGAAGAGCCGGATACGTCTTGTTCTGCTTGCCTGTGGTTCCTTTAACCCCATCACAAACATGCACATGCGTTTATTTGAGCTGGCTAGAGATCACCTTCATCAAACAGGTCAGTAGGATGGAATTTATGCAGCCCTCTTGGGGAACATAGAATATTTAAAACAGAAGAGAGGTTAGATTTTCCAGTCTTGGAATTGCTGGCAGATTTGCTGTCATTTTAACACTTGTTCTTTTTCAGGTTCTTATTTTTTTTGCTAATTAAGTATGAGACTTTGATAACACATTTGATGAAATGATGAATAAAGAAATCCTAGTGTTATTTCCTCCTTTTGAGTCTTATTTTCCACTGTGGAGATTTTATAACAAGGTGTTCACACAGCTGCATTTAGTTTTGTCAACAGTTTTAAGATCTCATTTTCAGCGGAAATTTGTTGAGGGCTTATTCTGGTGAAAGGGCACCCTTCTTTGGAATGGAGAAAACATTTCTGTTGAAACTTTGGTCTTTTATAGTGATGTATCTATTTAATATGAAGAAATGATGCAGACTGCAGTTTTGATTACCAGCTAAAACTGGGGAGGGGAAAAAAGTGAGAGTTTCATTATTCATTAAATATATAAAGGGTAGAACTTACCTTTCTTAGCAAAATCATCTATATGAGGGACAGAAGGTCAAAAGAACTAGATTTCAGCAAGCTAGGAAGTCTCAGCCACAAAGTGGAGTGGTTAGTGGCCTGGAGAATCAAGAATCTAAAAAGCAAGAATCGGAAGCAGCACAGTACTTCTGGGAAAGAAGAAACCCCAAATTTGATTAACTCTTAATTCCTGAGTGTTTTCTCCCAGAAATTATCAATGAGCAGGTGTAAGTAATTGATTGGAAGCGGGGAGAGGGGGATAGGTAAGGAGATAAGACATTGGAAAGTGGTTGAAGAATAGTAGCCGGAGGAATTGGGTGATTGAACAAGAGGTCCTAGAAATACTATTAATCTGGATTGGTTAGAGAGCAGCAGTTGCATGCTAATAGCATGCCTTGAGAGGCAAATGTGAGTGGTTTTCTGGAGGGAGAATTGCTGAACTGTCTCTGTGGTACTAAAGGGCTTCAGTCCTCCAGAAACACCAGAACTGAATGGTTAAAGGGGATTTGAATTTGGCTTCCCCTCTTTTGGGCTACTGCTGTCCAGCTTGACAAAGAGTGGATGGCAGGGGTAGGAGTAGGTCTGGCTTCACCTGATCCAATATCCCAGGCAGCACAGCTGAGGTGGCGTGGAGTGGGAAACAATCCAATTCTCCTATATGGCAGTGGCTGAGTATTTCCCCTTGAAGAAAGGACTGAACCTGGAAATACTATGACTGTCTGAATCACAATTCATTCCTTGTCTGTTCTCAGGGCAGTGCAGCTCTGGGCTGCTCCGTACTCAGGCAGATTGTTAAACACAATCTAGCCTAAGTTTTATTAGGAGTGTACTTTTGGGAGTTTGGAATGAAAGTTTTCCAATGCAGAGTGATGTTCAGTGCTTTGATGTGTGACAGTGTTATTGAATGAGTTAGGCTGTTGTGTCAAGTAGCGAGTGGGCTAATGACTGGGCTAACATTTGGGGATTGATATTGTGAGGGATGTAACTTGGGTTTTTTTTTGCTTTTTCGTGTAATCAGTGTCATTTGTAGTAATGAAAGAGTTCCCATCCTGTGAGTAGATTTGCAAGGCTGCTTTAGAGCCTTCTATTAGGACTTTCACCAGTGACTTAATAGTTTTCTTTTCTTTTTTCTTTTCTTTTCTTTTCTTTTCTTTTCTTTTCTTTTCTTGTTAAATGCCATAGCTATCTTAGTGATTTGTCTCTTATGGATTGCTGTTCCTTACTTTTCCCTGGAGGATTATCTGAAATACAAGTGAAAAATGTTGCCTTGCCTGTCAAATTTTTTCCTATCCCACTTTTTTTTTTAACTTAACTCATTTTTTATGACAATGAGCATGGAATGATACCCATTTACAATACTTTTTCAATATATAAAGAGTATTAGATAAATAGTATCTGGGCTTTTGCAAATGGTCAAAAGGCCAAAACATTGGACATCTAATGCTGCATTTACAGCCCAGTTACATATAACCTCTAAATAAGATGAAGAATTTGGCTTAAATAGAACGTTGAAAAAAAATCTTGTTTTCATTTCATTGACATTAATATGCTGAAAGTTCTTCAAAGAACATTGCTGTTCTTTTGTGGATATAAGGCAAACTATAAACATTACTTGAACATGTCTTTTATTTTGTGATTTAATATATGCATAGTCATACACAGACAAAGAATTGGTTAGAAAAATTAAATAATTTAATTAAGTAACTACGTTCTGAAAACCAAGTGTCTTGGGATCTATTTTTGGTAATGAAGAAATAAAAATAATTTTTAAAATATTGGCTAATGTGGACATCTTTACTTTGAGAATTAAAATACAAGATTACATTTTAATTTCCAAATGGAGATAGAATCATAGAGTCATAGGGCTGGAAGGGACCTCATGAGGTCATCTAGTCCAACCCCCTGCTAAAAGCAGGACCACTCCCACTAAATCATCTCAACGAGGGTTTTGTCTAACCGAACCTTAAATATCTCCAAAGACGGAGATTCCACAAACTCCCTAGGTAATCCATTCCAATGCTTCACCACCCTCCTAGTAAGAATAATATCCAATCTCAACCTCCCACTGTTGACTCATATCCAGCTTCCCATCCACCATAACCCCCAGGTCCTTTTCTACAGTACTACTACTTAGCCTATCGGTCCCCAGCCTGTAGCAGTGCATGGGATTTTTCCATCCTAAGTTCAGGACTTTGTACTTGTCCTTGTTGAACTTCATGAGGTTTCTTTTGGCCCAGTGTTCCAGTTTGTCTAAGTCTCCCTGAATCCTATCCCTGCCCTCCAGCGTGTCTACCATTCCCCCTAGCTTGGTGTCACCCGTGAACTTACTAAGCATGCAATCTATCCCATCATCGAGATCATTAATAAAGATGTTGAACAGAACTGGCCCCAGGACCGACCCCTGGGGTACTCCACTCATTACTGGTTGCCAACTAGACATCGAGCCATTGATTCCTATCCGCTGAGCCCATTGATCTAGCCAGTTTTCTATCCACCTTACAGTCCACTCATCCAACCCATACTTCCTTAACTTGCTGATGAGAATGCTGTGGGAAACCGTATCAAAAGCCTTGCTAAAGTTGAGGTATACCACGTCGACGGCTCTTCCCACGTCCACAAATCCAGTCATCTCATCATAGAAGTCAATCAGGTTGGTCAGGCACGATTTGCCCTTGGTGAATCCATGCTGACTGTTCCTGATCACTCTATTTTCCTCCAAGTGTTTCAGGATGGATTCTTTGAGGACCTGCTCCATAATTTTTCCAGGGATTGAGGTGAGGCTGACGGGTCTGTAGTTCCCCGGATCCTCCTCCTTCCCTTTCTTGAAGATAGGTACTATATTTGCCTTTTTCTAATTATCCGGGATCTCCCCTGTTCACCACAAGTTTTCGAAGATAATGGCCAGAGGCTCTGCAATCACATTCGCCAACTCCCTCAGCACCCTCGGATGCAGTTCATCCATCCCCATAGACTTGTGCACATCCAACTTCTTTAAGTAGTCCTCAACCTGACCTTCCATCACCGAGGGCTGCTCTTCTTCTCTCCATTCTGCGTTACCCAGTGTAGTAGCCTGGGACATGATTATTCTTCACTTTTTATTCTAATTTTTTGTTACTTTGCTATGAGGTGTTGAGCAGCTGCTACCTAATATCATTACATTTCCATTATAAATTGTTTTTATATATCTGTGCATTTAATATTAAAAGATTATAAAATTTTCACATAGGCTGATTCTGCAAGGATTTGTGCAATTAAATCTGCACTCTGAATAGTCCCATTGAAGTGAAGAAAAAAAATTGATTCTGCTCTTCCTTCTCCCCAAAACTTGTAAATCCTCCCAAGCGCAGCTCCTGTAGGGTGACCCTGCATCCCAACAAAATCAGGAATCTGACTCCAGAGAGATTTACAGGAAATGATTATTTTAGTCCTGATTCGGTAAACCCCAGCAAACTGGCCACCTCAAGGAGCTGCCAACTAGCTGAGTTGGTGAAAATGACAGCAGGCTGGGTGTGTGCACATGCACTTCAGGGACCACTCTTAGATTGTCACGTATTAGCGTGCACAGGCTCTTCTGTGTAGTCTCCTTGCACTTCAGGCAGCATGCAACTTTTCAGCTTCACTTGTCTCATATCTCTTCCTCCTGGTCTGCCACCAAGTGACATGATGTAATCTAAAGGGAGTAAAGAGTGCTCGCTACATCTGTTCCTTCACCCGTTCAGTTTGGGGCCTGCCTGCAGCATTTACAGAAGGCATCTGGACATCGGTCACCAGCTGTCCACTGCTTACTGACACATTTAGGGGCCCTTTCCAGTGCTAAACCTGAATCCCAAGGCACAGGGAATTTCTCTTAATTCTCAAAATTTTGCGTTGTTTTTTATCTGGGAGTTATAATGTATTTAAACCAACAGCCATAATGCAGAGAAGGAAAATGTCTGCTTCCAGGTATTGGGTCTGTGTCAGGTTTAATTAATGTCACAGCAGTTACTGCTGTGAGTTTAACTTTTATTTTCCATTACAAAATGTAAATAGGGAGAATTAAATACTGCATGATAAGGTATGTCAGTGAAAACTAGAGGTGAGGTTGAAGTGTAATCTAATAATTCTATTTAAGCTTGCAGCAGTGCCATCTGCAAAGCTCTGGAGTTTAGAGAGGTGCCAAGCAACATAACATAAATATACAAATTAGTTATGGTTTTAATCTTAGTTTGGTTTAGAAGATTTATGAATCAAATGGAAACCATTTCAATAGAGAGAAATAAATTTTACACCTGGTGCGCTAGAAATAGCACATAGAATCCCTGGCATGGGTAATACCTATATACATTTCCATTGCACAGCTGTATTGACCTGCTAATAATTTAAACTCTCCTCTATCATCAGGAAGTTTCTATTTGTGGCAATTAATAGAGGAAAGATAATTTGGTTAAGTTTAAACTGTGGGGCCTAATTCTCTACTGGCGTATGCAGGTGTAACTGAATAAAATCAATAGGAGTTTCATTCATTTTGTCAGCAGTGAATTTGGTTTCTAGAGACTAATCTAGATGATGCTAAATTAATACCAATATTTAGCAGTTATATAGCACCTTATATTTTCAAAGTATTGTACAAAGATTAACTGATTTATTCTAATCCAGTTAAACATATTTTTTATTGAGATAGAGGTGGTTTTACAGACCCATATAAAATTCTTTCCAGAGCCTCTGTTTAAATTCAGTTTTAATTAAACTAGAGTGCCACTGCTTTCCCTGCCCTTGTGCCCGCTTGTTGGTGAAATCTTGCACCAATAAAGTGATTGTTAAAAGACTACCTGAAATGGATCTGATGACATCATGCAACTAACACAGTGGTTCTCAACCAGGGATACATGTACCACTGGGGGTACAAAGAGGTCTTCCAGGGGGTATATCAACTCATCTAGATGTTTACCTAGTTTTACAACAGGCTACATAAAAAGCACTAGCAAAGTCAGTACAAACTAAAATTTCATACAGATAATGACTTTTTATGCTGCTCTGTATACTATACACTGAAATGTAAATACAATATTTATATTCCAATTGGTTTATTTCAGTGATTTTCAAACTTAGGGTCAGGACCCAATACTGGGTCGCAGACCCTCAGGTTCTGGGTTGCTGCACCCCCTAATGTTGCCACCAAAAGACTGGAATGTATTGCTCAAATATGTAATTGTTGGGTCGTGGGTATAAATGGATTTTTTTTCAACTGGGTCCCGAGGGGAAAAAAGTTTGAAAACCATGGGTTTATTTTATAATTCTATGGTAAAAAATGAGAAAATAAGCAATTTTTCGGTAATAGCATGCTGTGACACTTTTTTTTGTATTTTTATATTGGAGTTTCATAAGCAAGAAACTTTAAAGTGGGGTGAAACTTGAGGTTCACAAGACAAATCAAACTCCTGAAAGGAGCACAGTAGTCTAAAAGGGTTGAGGACCATTGCACTAACACACTTGTCTAAACATGGCACTCAGCATTTTCATGCCATTGTGATCCTTATTGGGAGTGGAGATGACCCTAAAGACCTTGGAAAGCATACCTTTGATGATAAACAAAAATCCACTGGAAACATTTTTGAAAGCAAGAGGAAGAGGAAAGAGTTTCTAGGTTGGCTTTAAGTATGAAGATTGACCATGCCCAGCTATATAATCCCAATAATCAACAATAAATATGTTCATAGGCTAGGATCTAATAACAAGAACTCTTCCTATAAGCTCGGGATGCATACGTTGGAAGTGAAAGAGGAAGATAAGGACCTGGGGGTATTGGTTGATCACAGGATGACTATGAGCTGCCAATGTGATGTGCTCAAGAAAAAAGCTAATGGGGTCCTTGGATGTATTTCCAATAGAGATAGGGAGGTGTAATGGTACTAACGCAAGGCACTGGTGAGACCTCATCTGGAATACAGTGTGCAATTCTGGTCACCCATTTTTAAGAATTCAAACTGCAACAGGTACAGAAAAGGGCTACTAGGATGATCCACGGATAGGAGCAGTCTTAGGGATTCCAGGGCCTGGGGAAAAGTCGAGGATGAGGCTCCCCCATGCCACATGTGGAGCACCATCCTTGACTTTTGCTCCCCTCCTGGCTTCACTGGGGCCTCCCAGCTCCCCCCTACCCCTCTTCCCTGCTATGGCCTCCCCTACACTCCCCTGGGCCCCTACAGCCTCCCCTGCACCCTGTTCTCCCCGGTGGCCTCCCCCCCGCTCCTCAGCCACCCTTCCCCCTGTGGCCTCCCCAGGCCCTCCGCCGCTCCTCCGGCCCCTGTGGCCTCCCCCTGACCCTCCCTTGCCTCCTGTGGACTTTCCGCCGCTCCCCTGGCTCCCTGCCACACTCCCTGGCCACTGTGGCCTTCCTGCCCCTGCGGCCTCCCCCACATCCCTTGCAGCCTCCCTGCCGCCCTATCACCCGCCCAGCTGCTGCTCACTCCATCTCTCCACTCCTCTGTGCTCCCCTGGCAGGTGCACATGTGTAACTGCGCGCAGCTGGGATACTTCAAGAGGCGATATTTAAAGTGGCAGCATTGTGGGGCCCTGGGCAGCTGCCCATCACTAAGACCACCTATGTCCATGGAATGGAAAACCTGTCAAATGAGAAGAGATTCAAAGAGCTCAAGGAGGGAGAGCAATTATTTAAGTTCAGCGCCAATATGGACACAAGAACAAATGGATATAAACTGGCTGTTGGGAAGTATAGACTTGAAATTACATGTAGGTTTCTAACCATCAGAAGAGTGAAGTTCTGGAATAGCCTTCTGAGGAAATCAGTGGGGGGGCGGGGGGGAATGTAGCTGGCTCCAAAAGTGAGCTGGGTACATTCATGAGAGGTATAGTAGGATGGGACAACCTAAATTGGCAATGCACTGATCTTTGACTACTAGTGGTAAATATGCCAATACCTGTGATGGGATGTTATATGGATTAAGTTCTGAGTTGAGAGAACTCAGAGAATTCTTTTTGCGTGTGTGGCTGGTGAGTCTTGCCGACATGTGCAGGGATTAGCTGATCGCCATATTTGGGGTTAGGAAAGGATTTTCCTCCAGGGCAGATTGGCAGCGGCCCTGGGAGTATTTTGCCTTCCCCTGTAGTGTGGGGCCTGGATCACTTGCTGGTGGTTTCTCTGTATCTTCAGATCTTTAAACCATGATTTGGGGACTTCAGTGACTCACTCATAAATTAGGTTTCTATTGCTTGAGTGGGAGGAGGGTTCTGTGGCCTGCGTTGTGCTGGAGGTCAGACTAGAGGATCATATTCGTCTCTTCTGACCTTAAATCTATTAATTAAATGGAAAATCTATTAATCTATGAGTGTGGGGAAAATACCTTCTTTCCACTCCCCCTCCTTCTCAGGCTCACCATCCTGATGAGTTGTCTATTTAGATTGTAAATCTTTTTGGGCAGGGAACTGTCTTATTGAATATCTGTAAAGTTTCAAGCACTATGTGAGTTAGTGACAGTAATAATGCCAGAGGACCTGGCATGCCTGGCCTGCAGGATTGAGCACCAACCCAGGCATGCCGGGAGCAGGAACTTGCGAATGCTAATCCTGGCTCTGGCATGGACTTGCTGTGTCCTCTTGAGGAAATCACTTTATTTCTTTACCTCCATCTGTGTAAAGTGGGACTAACGCTACTTACAACTACCCACCTTACAGGGCTGTTGTGTGGATTAAAATGCTTGATAAAGTTAAGGTGACATAGCACTGATGGGGGAAAAATAGAGAGAGCAAGGGACAACTGGCTTTCAAAGACATTCTGTAGCAAATGGAGTCAAATATGTGGGGGGGAGGGGGGAAGGTGCTGGTTGCACTTAAATAAATTAGAAGGCTGAGCAAAACAGACACAGAGGGAGGATTGGGGGCAATCGCTGAAGCAGTACTAAACATCCACGATAGAATGAAAAAAAGATTGAAGCGAGAGAAGAATTGAATCTAGGGCCTTGTCTCAACTACAGAATGAAGTTGACCTAAGTGAGGTTGATATATAGCCACTGCAGCAATTAGTGTGGTGGTTCATGTCCGTATTCCGCCTGGTTTGTTCATGGTGTATGTCCTCACAAGCAGCACTTCCACTGACTTAACTGTATGGGGCATTTTGGGACAGACTTTCCCCTCCCCCAGTACTGACAGCCAGAACTGACAACTCTGGCTACCAGCCCTACGACTGAAGGTGGAGGGGGTAGCGGCAGCGGAGGAGGGCTCCATCTATGATATCTGCACAGGGCTGACAGCCACCACGTACTGTTAGTAACACAGTGTCTGCAGAGACATTGTTGCACCGTAACCCCTTCGACTTAATGCGCTACGCCTCTCATGGACGTGGAGTTATTAGGTTGGTGGACTGAGTGAATTGCATTGGCAGGAGCAACCTTGGACTGTAGATACTTACATAGTTCGGTCAATGTAAGCTGCCTTACGTCGACCCAACTGTAGAATAAATCAGTTCTGAGATTTGATGAGCTAGAGAGAGGCCAAACAATGTACAAATGTAAAGAGTAGCAGAGCAAAATCCTGGAAGGAGAAAATGGCCCGGTACCTGTAGACTGTTTGCTAGTACAACAGCCAGCCTCTGAGTCTAGAGATATAATCCTAGAGATATAACCCAAGGGAGTCAAACTCGGGAGAAGAGGCCTAAATGCTGCTTTGAATTATGGTCCATATGCTGGGGTGTAAATTTAGATCTACAAAGCTTCCTCAATCTGCAGTAAGTCTCACACTGTCAGTGGGAGGCTTGCACAAAGATCAAGATAGAAGATAGCATTTATGGAATAACTAAACTTTTGTTTGGCTGAGCTAGACTAACACAGCTACCTTTGGAACTTGTAAACTTTTGTTGTTGTTGTGTTTCAGTAGTGCCTAGAAGTCCCAATCCAGGATCAACGCTCCATTGTTCCAGGTGCTGTACAAACGCATAACAAAGATGGTCCATACCCCAGAGTACTGTGCTTTATTGTCCAATTCAGTGAGAAAACTTGCTGCCCTCTAGGACCTCAAGTATAATTATCTTTTGTTTCTTTTAATTCCTCATCCTCTTTTCTGATTCTGCCCCTCTTCATCTTTGTGTGTGTCCATGTGTCCTTTGATCCTCTGTCTGTATTTCCTTCCCTGTAATAACTTCTTGTTCCCACCTTTGGCAGACTTTACTCCCTCTCATCTCTCTCTCTTTTTAAAATGAAATGTCAGTTTTTGCGCACTATGAACATGTCAAGTTGGCAGAATCTGGCTCACAGACTATCTTTGATACCCTGCTCTGTGCTATTACATTAAGACCAGTTAATGAAAAGGGCTCAGAAAGGCAAACTTCCTTAATAGCGCATAGACAAATTAAACTTTTCAAAGGCTTACCCTACCAATTGTGAAACAAATGAAGAAATGGAGAATAACCATAATACCCTGTCATGCAAAAATCTCGTTCCGATGGGAATTCCCCTTGAGACTGTGTGTCTCAAGCACAAGCTAGCAACTTTGCAGAGTGGCAAAGTAGTAACACTCTCTGACTCCTGCTTGCCTGCCTATTATCTCAGCCTGTGGATTTCTACTGAATCCTTCTCTCCATGTGGACAGGCTAAATTCAAACTGATTCAGCAACTCAGCCTAAAAAGTAGAGTTTGCTCTATAGAAGAGTGGTTGTCTATCTTTATCATACCTGGACTCTCCACTTCCTCGTATCTTAGCCCAAACGCTACTCCTATTTACCAATAGGAAGGCAGGATTATTGTGGCCCATAATGCTTGTTTTCAAATGCCCTGGGGGTCCTAACTCTCAGGTTGAGAATCCAGGGTCTAGTTACTGAAATCAACAGACATTCCTATTGATGTCAGTAGACTTGGAAATGCCTTTCATGTGGGTGAAGCAAGAGGAAGCTCACAGATGGGCCTCACAGAGGCTCTTTGGGGGATGAAGAAGAGAGTTTTAGGTACAGTCTGAGAACAAGAAACCCAAAAATGTGTAGCAGTGTGCATTAGAGTTGTAACAGTAGTCTGCCCCCAAAGCCAGGAATTTACCATAAAAACCCATGAAGAAGAAAATACTAGTTTTGTGAGGCGGGAGACCATGGAGAAATGATCTCTGAATTGTGGCAGTTAGCCAAACCAAGGGAAGGTCACAAGCATAAAAAGGGGCTAGTCAAACAAACAAACACACACGCAGATTCTCTGATATTTAAGTCCCTTGTGCTGCCCGCTTGGCACTTAGCTATTTACTTAAGCAATAACCCTGCTGTAAATGATTACAAAGTGATTAATGGGACCTGACATCTCTAAACTAAACAAAAGACTCGTGAGCCCACCTTAAATTATTTTTATTACAGTATCAAAAGGAAAAATACTTACAATTTCCATAAAATTGGTACTTGAAACAATTTATTATAAAAGAAGAATCTGTCCATTCTGCAAATACTTTGTAATAATGTTTATTAGTTGACAATAATTTATGGGTACTTATAATTAATGAATACTAATTGTTCTAAATTATGTATATTCTTTGTGAGGTTTTGGGTGTTCTTTTAGTTTTTACTTACTTTTGCTATGTAATTAAAGTTTACTAAGTAATTATTACAACTATTAATTATAGTAGCTCTTAGAGAACGTAAGTAAATAGCAAGCAACTATTTTATTTAGGCTCAGCAGGAACTGCAGATCTTTGAAAATCAAGCCATTTTATTTGGGTGCTGAAGAGGTTTTGGGGGAAAACTTTAAGTACCCAACTGCAAAAACATAGACTGATGTGAATTTAACACAAAGGGATTAATTCATCCAAGCTGAGCTAAAAGAAGTCATAACTAAATTTCACAGATTACTCACATAGATTGTTTATTAAAAAAAAAAAAAAGAGGCTTCAGAGCAGGCAGCTAAAGGGAAATTGCCATAAGGGTATTTTCAATCAGAAATTCTCTAATTTATCAGGAGTCAGAAGATGGGGAGAGTAGTAATCTCAGGGTACAGGTCCACTCTGAAAAGGGACAACTTAAAATTGGAATGTTCTTGCTTGATTGTTATTTCTATTCTAGTTGTGCGTAAAGCCCACAACTGAAATCTGGTACCCATCATATTGGGTGCTCGCCCAAGGAGGTTGCACTCTGAGTAGACAATGCAGACAAAGGACGTAACACTTTATTTATTGGGCGCTGAAACCAGAGAAATGAAGTGAGTTACTTAGAGTCACACAGAAGGCATATGGTAGAGCCAGGAATTGAACCCAGATGGTTTACTTTTCAGGCAAGCTCTTTAACTAGAAGACCATCCTTTCTCCCTTTCAGTGAACCGTTAAATACATGTGTTCAGAGCCATATGTTTAGTTTATTGACTGACATTTGTTTTTAACTACGTGTTCTAGCTGAAGAGTCAATATAGCTAAGGGCTACCTTTACTCTATAAGCTAAGGGGGTGATTCACATGCTCGTGTACACAGACTTGCTCTCTCTTTCATCAAGCTTGCATGAGTATAAATTGCAGTGTAGCCACAGCAGCACAGGTACTGGCAGGGGAGACACAGCTGACTCAGGCTGAGTACACGCCCGCTGGTTTCAGGCAGTTTGGGGCTTGTCACAGCTCAGCCATTTCTTTGCTGCACCACCCTGCTATTTATACTCACACTAGCTTGGTGAGAAGGAAGAAATTTGCCTTCGGGACCTTTGTTACTGGTCAAATTTTACTGGTGATAAAGCAGAAGGAAGGAAGGAACCAACCCAGTTCAGCTTTCATAGCCCTGGTTGAGTTTGTAAGGCTGGCAGTAAGTAAACTATCTTTGTATTTGTAAACTGAGCTGTATTGCCAAACATTAAATATGGCCATTTTTACAGTGTACTTTTTAGTTATGAGAGCCACACGGTTTGAATCTGCTGGCATGAAGACAGCTAGGGAGAGCTGTTACATTATTTTTAATAGGAAAGATATCTCATTGGGCTTCGTATGTATTCCCAATGGGACAACTTCCTTTCTTTGAGCCATCTTCCATACACTGGATGAATTTACAACTCAGTAAATTGTAACGAGATCTCAATTTTACAGTCTGTACTGAGCTAGACAGCTCAGATTGCCACTGGAGTGAGGATAAAAAAATCAGGGTAATATCTAATGCAAACAAACAAAAGCCAAATGCAAAAAAAGGGGGGCAGGGGAGCAGTAAGATTTGGATGGAATTAAAAGCAACCATAAGCACCTTTTCTCCTTCATTCACATCAGCTATACCATATATCAGAGTAAACAACGGTATGTACTCTTGCTTGCAATATACAGGCATCCTAATGTAGGCAGAGATAAATCAGACTGTAGGCCCAGGTCATACGCACAAAATAATAAAGGTAAGTGTTGGTCAGACGTCAGGGGCACAATTTCTAAACAGCAATTACTGATTAAGACATGACGTGATTTTGAACTCCAGTAAGAAAGTAAGATATTTTAAAATTATGATGCAAGTGGGTCACTGGCTACGAAATGATAAACTGGAAATTATAATATCAGGAAGGTGAAGGAAAAGTCAGAGGAGTTAAAAGAGCTAGGGAGAACAAAAGAGTACATTCTAATAAAAAGCCTGAGGGAACCTGCAATTGTAAAAGATCTGCTAGACACGATTCTGTCTGAGAAAACCTAGGCTTTAATAGGCTAGAGCAAACTACTGTGAGTAGGGAGATAAAGCAAATAAATGGACCTTAATAGGGTAGAGCAAACAGCTCTGGGTAGGGAGACAAAGCAAATGAATGACTTGCATCTGAGGGTGGAAATAGAGCAGAAATTCTTTGTATCAGAGATCAGATCTGCAACACCAAATGAAAGGAAATCTGGAGTCTTTGAAGATTTTTGTTTAAAATAACTTTACCAAAGAAAAGTATGAAGATAGGATTTTCATGCTCAAGGAGAAAAATAAATCCCACTGGAGGAGTCTGTTATTTTGTAGTTAGCTAAACTTTGTTTTTAAAAAAGCCCATGTTAAATACGAACACCAGGGCAAGCAGTAACTGGAAAGCTAATCAGGGTGACCACAGATGGCACCCAAAAGAAACCTGTTCATAAAGACAAAGATTGAGTACTCTGTTTGAGGGAGGAAAACCTGGGAAAAAACAGAATTCTGGTTATTTTAAGGATAACGATTATGAGTGACTGGTATCTTATTAAAACAAACAAGAAGTCCTGAGGCACTTTTAAAGACTAACACATTTATTCATTGCAAGAGCTTTCATGGGAGAAAATCCATCTGACGAAGTGGGATTTTCTCCCACGAAAGCTCATGTGATAAGTAAATTTGTTAGTCTTCAAAAGTGCCACAAGACTCCTTGTTTGTTTGGCTGACCTAAACTAATGCAACTACCTCTTTGGCACTTGGTTTCTTATTGTAAGCTGAAAGTAAGGAGAATTGTGATGGGTGGAGTGTCAAGAATGTTTGGTATCAGTGTATTAAAATGAAACTGTAGTTTTTTGGTGGAGTAAACCAAGTACATCTATCATCCCTGACAGGTGTTTGTCCAACCTATTTTTAAAAACCTCTAGTGACTGGGGATTGCACAGCCTCCTTTGGGAACCTAGTCCAGAGCTTAATTTCTCCTCCAGTTAGAAAGATTTACCTAATATCTAACCTACAGGCCCCTGCCTGCAAATTAAGCCCATTACTTTTTGTTCTGTCTTCAGTACACATGGAGAACAATTGATCATTGTCTCCTTTAAAATAGCCCTTAACAGATTTGAAGACTATTATCACATCCCTCTTCAGTCTTCTTCTCTCAAGCACAAACAGTTATTTCCCCCCAGTTTTTTTAAACCTTCCCTCATAGGTCAGGTTTTCTAAGCCTTTTGTCATTGTTGTTGTTCACCTCTGTACTCATTCAAATTTGTCCACATCTTTTCTAAAGTGTGGTGAGGATTGGGCACAATACTCCAAACTGAGGCCTCACCATATCCCTCCCATGTCTTACATATGACAATCCTGTTAATGCACCCCAGAATACTAGCCTTTTTCTTGCAGTGCATCACATTATTGACTCGAATTCAATTTATGATCCACCATAACTTCCAGATCTTTCTCAGCAGTACAATTGCCCAACCAGTTATTCCCTTTTTGTATTTGTTTTTTTCCTTCCTAACTACAGTGCTTTGTACTTGTCTTTATCGAATTTCATTTTGTTAAATTCATCCAAATTCTCCAATTTGTGAAGTTCATTTTGAATTCAGATCTTGTTCTTCAAAATGCTTGCAACTGCTCCCAGCTTGGTGTCATCTGCAAATTTTATAAAAATATCTTCCACTCCATTATCCAAGTAATTAAGGAAAATATTGAATAGTACCAGACTCCAAACCATCTCATGCTTTTTTGAACCCCACTTGCTAACCATTGATAAATTGTTTGATAACTGTCTTACACCCACTTTATAGTAATTTCATCTAGACCAGTGGTTTTCAAACTTTTTTTTTCAGGATCCAGTTTGAAAAAAATAATTTGTGCCTGTGACCCAAAAGTTACATCTTTGAGCAATACATTCCATTCTGGTGGCAGCAGGGGGTGCTGGGACCCAATTCCTGAGGGTCTGCAACCCAGTACTGGGTCCCGACCCTAAGTTTGAAAACCACTGATCTAGACCACATTTCCTTAGTTTACTTTTGAGAATGTCATGTGGACTGTGTAAAAAGCCTTACTAAAATCAAGAAATATCACATCTACAGCTTTCCCCCATCCAGAAGGCTAGAAACCCTGTCAAAGAATGAAATTAAGTTGGTTTGGCTTGATTTGTTCTTCATAATTCCTCTTAACCTTATTATTCTCCAGGGCACAAATTGATTAATAATTTGTTCCAGTATTTTTCCTGGTATCAAAGTTAGGCTGACTGATTTATAAATCCCTGGGTCCTCTTTGTTCCTTTTTTTAAAATACTGGTGGGTGTGTGTTATCATGCAGTGGAAGGTCAGACCTGCTCAGGCATGTGAGCATTCAGGTTACCATAAAGGATATAAGTCCTAATTCTGTTACAGTTAATAGTAGAGATTCTCCTTTACTTCAAGTGGTAGGAATCTATGGTATTTAGAGCATAAGATTCTAAGTTGCATCATTTGTTTACACCCCGCCCCCCCCCCCCCAGAAAGGTGCAAATCTAGTTCAGACTCACATGTCAAACTCAAACACAGACTCAAAGATTCACATGTGTTCATCTGATAAAGGCTTAGTACTTTCAGTATACTGCAGTTACAAGTAACTTACCCGTACTTGAATAATATGACCACACTCCAAGTTGAGTTTAGTTCTTTTATTAAATATATTTGCTGCAGTATATCGTTATAAAAGAACAAATATGTTTAGTCTTATTTTTTACAGAAATGTTGAAAACTATGAACTGAAGCTCAGAAATGAAAATTGTTCTATAATATATTATGAGCAAAGTACATTATATAATGTGAATCCATACTGCATTACAGCTCTCTCCCTAACTGGGGATATTGTAGCACTATATTATCAAAGCAATTGATTTATTTACCAGTATTATTAATAAAAGTCTCATAGGTAGCATTTTAAGTTCACTCAGCATTTAAAACATTTTATGTACCTGTTATATATTGTTCGACACTTTATATAAATCTTTACCAAGTGTAAGTGAAAATATTTTCTCTTTCAGACTGAGATAGATTTAATGACACTAACATTCTTCATTTTTCCTGTTCCTGGGATATTTTTTCCAGCTCCATATACTGCATTCCCTATATGAAGATGGTTTAAAAGATAAGATGCTTTAAACTAGGATTTTCAAAGGAAAGCTGCATGCAAATCCTTTTGAATTTTAATCGGATTTCTGTGCCTAACTCCCTTAGACTCTCTTGAAAGTCTCATCCCTACTGTATAAAACCAAATTGTAAACCATTAGATTACAGTGTCATGTTCAAGTATCAGCAATGAATTATGAGGCTCTCAGGATAGCCTTCTTTATAGAATAATAGAGATTTGCCACAGCAGAGGGGTTTGATGTTTTTTTCTTTATTCAGTTTTAAGTCAATTATGAAAAAATCTGTTTTTATTATCCTTTCTCCCCATATACCATAGAGATATTAGAAAGTACCTATATTAGATTTATAAATATTTTAGTCCTATCATTTGAATTTATTGAAACACCTCTGTTTTGCACTCTGTTCTTATCCATTCTAGAGATGTGAGGCTCTTGTAGGTGCTGCCTTTCCCTGCTGTTTCTAAATGGGTAAATGTTACAGCTTTCATGGGAAGATTTTATCTACTTTTACTTCCTGACTTGAATTTGTGTGTGCAGAGTCTATGAGAGCTTATAGCATTGATGATTTCATTACATTTCAGCTGCTGGAAAATATGGGCATATTTTCACATTTAATTAACATGATCAACCAGATAGAAAGCAAACTTCATGGTGGATAAACTCACTGAAGACGTTTTGCCACAGTTTTTTTTAGTCCTGTTTTAAAACATCATCACCCATCCTATGCTATGCTATATGAAAAATAGAATTTTGGAATCTACTGATTTGCCTGGTTTGCATGATTAAACAGTATGGCAGAAAACTGAATTACATAGTGTAATTCTTGCTTTTGCCTGATGAGGAAGCACAATAATCTTGTTAAATGGTACGCATGAGTTGCTTAGAAACAAACATTGGTCAATTAAAACATTCATCATCTAGGCTGCTTCAAAGCTGCAGTGGTACAGTTACTTTAACTAAAAATTCATTAACCTTCTCTTCAATGAGCTTGATCATCTGCACTATAAATGACAAACATTTCTACTTGCAAAAGTTACATACTCATCCAGCTTTCCTTTTAATATTGTCTAATGGAGTTAATGTTTCAATAACAGAACTTTGAATAGTGTAATCACAGAAGAACAGGAACATTACTTAGTAGTGTTTACATAAATTGCAGTTTCTTTTTTATTGCCATTTAAAAAAAAATAATTAAAATGCTGATTTTCTTTCTTGTCTTCCCAAGGAAGGTACCAGGTCATTAAAGGAATCATTTCTCCAGTTAGTGATAAATATGGAAAGAAAGGTTTGGTTTCAGCAAGGCACCGGATAGCAATGGCTCAGCTTGCACTGGAGACATCAGATTGGATTCATGTGGATCCATGGGAGAGTGAACAAGAGAAGTGGACTGAAACTGTAAAGGTGCTGAGGTAATTGTGATCATTGTTGTTTTTAGAATTGCCAGAGGCCACAACGGATCTCAAGGGGCAGCATTTGTTATGTCTTCATTTTAACAGAGTTACAGTGCAATGGAAAGAGCTCTGTATGCTCACTGGGGCAAAGTACTAGATGGCCTTTTAGACCGTCACCTAAGCGGAAACAAAGGGAAGTGACTCATCCGGGCCCCCAGAGAGGTGAGAAGTATCTTGGGGATTGTTCGTGTATGATCTGCTTTGTGATAAGGATGTTATATCTGTGGGCTATGAAACCTGATGAACTAAACTTTCTTCTCTGAATGATGCTTTCTGAGCTGGATTCTCACTTTGGAGTCTAGTGTTCCCGAGTACAATGCCGGTGGGACTCCCCAAGCTCTCAGCCATTTTGGTCTATCTGAGCAGTAGTATTAGGTTGTGGCACAAGGCCCCCAATACACTAGCGATCACACACAGTCCAGGACATTAGCTGCCACCATGAGAACCTTTCAGTGAGTTCCTTCTTGATTGGTGTCATTGAAGGTGCTCCATACCAAAGTCCATGTGTTGCTCCAGTCCTTCAGCACACACAGCACAGATCCTTCTTTGGGATCCTTTTCTGCTGTGTCCCTCCAGTTCTTTTTGTGATCAATTTGTTTTCTGTGCTAAGACCCCAGTGGTCTCTGGGCCTGAACTTGGAGTGATCTGAAGTTCTCAGAATGGCACTTGGTTTCATTTAAGATAAATTCACTGGACGTTGCCATCACTAACATGAGCATGTTAAAGTGGTATGTATGCCAGCTGTATTTTACACTGCTATGATGTGACTGGCTTGAACTTTAGAATGATGTCATGGCTCATTTGATCCAAAGCAGGGTGTTTGTAAAATTGCTAGTGTTTAAGTAGTTTGTAGACTTATGATAGTAATGATTAACAACCATCAGCAGTCTATGTGAGCAGGAGCAGGGCTCCCTGTGAACAATGTGCTATAACTATGGCTCATTCCCTGGCTTCGGTGGACTTCGCCGCAGGATCCTGGGGGTGCCTTAGACAACACTCCCCTGCTGAAGCCCACGGTCACCAGGGGTCCCCGACTGCTGACGGGGCGTAAGCTGTTCATTTTACTTTACTTCTAACTCTGGGAATTTCAATAATTTGGGTAAAAAAGCATTTTGTTAGCTAATAAATCAGTTTTATCTGCTACATGTGTCTCTGTGTTTGTTGCTACTGAATCCTCGAACCTTGTCTCACTGGGGAGGAGGGGAACAGAGTGAATGGTGTGAATCACCAGTAGTAAAATGAAACATGCCTCATTGTTCTACTGCTAATATTTTGGATTTAAAACTTGAGAGCTTGGCAAGTCTCAAATTAGGGCGCACAAGAGCCAGCTGTGGGAATCTGACCAGAATAATGCTTTCAAAGAGGCAGAATTACTAGATAAGTAATTCTTCCACACTGGCCTTGATGACAGTTCTAAAATCGGCATGGCATACTGGAAATGTATATCTCTGGATACTAGGAGTGGGGGGGAGGGGGTAAAAGAAAGAAGCTGACAGTTAATCTAATACAGTCTTTTGGGAGGACTTTTACTGGACTTTTAAACAATTGATTTTGGTGCATACATTTGATAAAGGAACAAGTTTTCAGCCATGGTCTCTGAATTTTGAGGTACACAATACATTTAAGCAAACATCTTATATGCATATGTTGACAGGTGAAAAATTGAGTGAGGCTATCTCAAAAATGAATTACCTTTACATGTTCAGTCTGTGTTTCTATAATGACATGTCTATGTGAATTTAAGACTATGTACAATGTAGCAATACTTAAAGATCTTACCCAGTAGGAGGATAGAGGATAAGGCTATGAAAACACTAAAACCTTTTGATCGTGGTCCTGTTTATCCCTTTTAAAAAGGAATGCTACCAGTGTTTACAGGCCCAACGTCTACTACTGATACTTACACATAGTAGCTATACATGACACCCATTCTTTCCTATAATATCACTGTTCTCACATAAAGAGTGTGTCCCCTAAAGATGAAATAAATATTAGTCCTCCAAAATCAGGGCTTGAATGGTCTGATAACCCTGGTGTTTATTTTGAGTGACCTACACATCCTGCCTGTCCATCTTATATTTTCAAAGGTAAACAGTAATTTTAGGTGCCTTGCATTTTAGGTGCCTGACCCATTAAAGGAGACTGGTTTTCTATTGAATCCTCAGCACTCAGGAGTTGGGCACACCAAAACTGAGACACCCCAAATTACTGATCACTCTTGAAAATTGTCCTTAATTTTTCCAGGTAAGTTGAAGAAATTAAGTAATATTAAACATTCAAAACCAGGTGTGGGAAGATTGAGGTGCATTGTTCTAAGGTTGCATGATCTAAATACGTTAAGGACCGTATGGCTGGAAAAACCTCTCCTGGCCAATGCCCTTCTGGATCATTTAGTACAGAGACGTGAATCAATAGAGTAATATAATGCAAACCATTAGTCTATTTTCTTGAACTTCTATAGTATAAATTAAGGTATTTGTGCCCTCAGTACCATTTTGGCTACATGTTTATCTGTTCAAACCTGTGTTTTGAAAGATCTCTTACTGAAACTCGCAAGTAGTAAGACACAATTCTATGATAGCTGCCGTTATTTAAAACACCTGAATTTGCTTTGTCCATGTGCTATCAGAGTCAAAACTTTGCCCTTTTATCTGACACCTTACAGTTTCAGCTGGCCTCTTGAAATGCTATATGCACCTACAGAGACACACATACTAATAGAGTGGTTTTCAAACCACGGGTCGGGACACAGACTCTCAGGTACTGGGTCGTGGCGCCCTCTGCTGCCGCCACCAGAAGACTGGCATGCATTGTTCAGAGATGTAATTGTTGGGTCACAGGCAGAAATGATTTTTTTTCAACTGGGTCCCAAGGAAAAAGGTTTGAAAACCACTGTACTAATAAATACCGTATGTTGGGTGATATCACAACATGTTTTACTTCTTGTCCTATTTCTGTTTGAGAACAACCAATTGACAGACACATCTCCTTAAGCTAGGTCAGATTTAGCCTGTATTTCATGAGACCTCCAAGGAACATGAGTATGCTACAGTTGTGGTGTTGATTCCGCATTCTGAGCCAGCCACCTGTCTTCACTATGGAGTGTGCCTTTTCTCTTTCTGATTGAAACCAATTTCTAGACCTTTTGCACAAAGCTTAGTAGCTCAGACAGAAACCTTCCAAGATTGTCCAAAAAGCTGTTTACAAATCTCTTAAAGGGGCAGGCTTCAGGCCTTTATTATTTTACAAAACAGGAAATACCAGGCTTTTGGGCTACACAGCAATAAGTGCAACTTCTTAATCCTTCTTTTCATTGCTTTCCCTCATGACTTGAACTTTCAAGCTTTCTTTTTGAGTAGATGACCATATTCCCAAAGGGAAAACAGGACATCTCATGGGGCTAGCCCGAGCCTTCACGTCTTCTCTCCATTTGGGGTTGGCCCAAGCCATTTGCCTGAGCTGCCTCCCCCCATGTGAGGCTGGCGTCATTGCTTGTCTAAGTACTGCCTGTCCCCTGCCCGAGCCCTGCCACCCCCCCATACCCTCCACACAGGGCTGAAATTACCGCTCACCCCCAAGTTGGCAAGAACAAACAGGACAAATGCCCACTCTTGCCAGAAAAGTTGGGACAACCAGGACAGGGCTTAAAAAAGGGACTATCCCAACCAAAATGGGACATATGGTCATCCTACTTATGAGTTTTTCCCTCCCCTATAGTCAACCGAATAGCAAATAAAACAAAAAGAACCCAAAGTGCTTTCCTTCAGGCCAGGTTTGTGGGAGATATCTGCCATATCTGAGCTTAGCTGTTCTCCATTTGTTTTTTTGGTCATGTTCCAAGTGTGTGGCATTACATTCTGTCTCCCTTGCAGTGTTAATTGGGTGTGTTATTTTTCACTGGTTTTCCTAAACAATCATGCTGCATCATTACTAAACAACTACTACTTTTCACCAGAGAAGCAGCTGCAGCTGTTCCAGGAAAAGCGAGTCCTGTACTTATCCAGGCCTTGATCCTGCAAGCTTTCTGTACTCAGTTTCCTTTGAAGTCAATAGAAATGCTGCTTATAAGTATTTGGTTTGTTAGATATCTTGGAATCCTTTGGGATAAGAAGTGTTGTAGAAATGTAAATTGTATATATGTTGTCATGCAAGCAACTATGTGCGCAGTCTGCAAAGAGGGTGTACTTCCAAATTACCTCTGAACAGAATTATGAAGAGATTTGTAGCATGAAGTATTTCTGCACCAGCAGTTCATGTGGAGAGTTCACTTCTTACCTGTGTAAACTGTGTTTATTCTGATTTATTTTTAGCCTTTTACCCATAACTGAGTTTCGTGAGCACTAATAACCAACCATTATTGTGATAATTTCTCATACGTTGTGAATAAATTGTTCCCTAGATGCTAAAATTTAAGTCAGTTAATAGAAAAGAAAAAGTGAAACAAGCTTTTTAGCAAGAATAAGAGTAACAGTTTGCCTCAAAGAAGAGACTGAGCTCTCTTCTTTCTAGTTGAAATAAGTAATATCTGATGCCATAATCTTATGCTTCATCCAGAGCTTTAAATATGAAGGGGTAAAATGCCATGTCGAGTGACCTTAATTGTCACTGCCATTTTTGTTAAAGATATACCATGGATAGAGCCTCAACTAGCAATATTTGGCATATCTTCATTGTTGAATTATGCTGATTTATACCAATTGAGGATCAGGTCCATACAACATACTCTTAGCCTGATTTCTAAGTTAAGAACTGATAGTTTTCCTCACTGTAAGCTTCTCTAGATTTTAGTAGCAAGCTGAAAGACATTTTGATACCAGAAAAAAGAGGTCAAAATAGAGCAATATTGTACAGAGCTCTTGTCATCAGAAATTTGAATTACACTGTTTACTGTGTTGATAGATGGTGTCTTGTTAGGGGGCATGGGGACTATTTACAGTTTTGAGTGGATTTTTTTTTATTATTGATTAGTAGCAAAGCAAAATTCTAACTTGCATATGACTTATATATGATGAATTTATGCAGGCAATCTAGATTTCTTCCCTGATGTTTTTGGGATGATGTCCCTAAAACTTGTTGGGGGATTGAGAAGCTCAGTGACTATAAAAAGTAGCTGTTTCAAGAATTTTTCCTTCCTCATTATGAGTATGATATGACAAAATATTACGCGTTGCCACTCAAAGGTGTCAGCAGCTTTGCATTGCCATGTATAGTGAGAAAGATTAATAGATTTTATTTCCCAACACCACCCTGAATGAAGTTCTGAGAGCTTTTCTCACTGTGGGTCACAGTGGTTCTCACAGTAAATGCATTTTTGGTGAAAAATGGCTGTGAAATAAATTCTAAGATGAGTAGCAGGTCCTGCAATGCAGAGAGGAAATGAGAGTTATTCTTTGTAAGTTGAAGGTTCTGCATGACGGTGCAATGTGTTCTTCATGCACCATGAGCTGGAAGATCTAATGCCACAGTCAGTTACTGTTTATTTCTAAATTCTTCACTTAGACTAGAAAACAGTATTGTTAGTAAACACAAGTAACTAAATGTATCCCTGTTGCAACTGAAGATTGACTGTGCTGCACTTACACCAGGGATTAATTTAGGACAGGGAAGTTAGGTTAGTAATGATATTGATGATCAAAAGTAGCAATATTTTAATTCCACCAGTAATGTAGGAAGCATTCCCTGGAAGAAAGAGAATAGATAAATTTAAAATTGCTATCTAGTTATCCCTCATGTTTTACTTTAATGTTTATAATATAATATTGTGTGTATATGTTTATGTATAAAACATGATACATATGTATCTAAATAAAGTTGTATATATAAATTCAGAAGCCTGGGAATTTGTAGATTAGTAGGTACATTGTGGCATTGTTTAAATGAAAGCCAACAACGTTTAAAATGTACAGAGTAGCAGTTCAGTTTTTATAGTATACAAGGCCCCAGTCCTCAGTGAACTTTGTGCACGAGGTTATCATTGAAGGATTAGGATTCAAGATTGTATTACTATTGTAAGAGCTTCATGCTGTAGATTGATGCTTTAATATTATATATTTCTGCAACTCTTACATGTTTACAAAAAAGGGTTGGTTTTTTAAAAAAAATTACATTGTAAAATAACTTCAGAAGTCATTTCAAATGTGTTTTAGATTATTTGAAGGATGGAAACTTGTCACAAATCTGAATACATTCATGGGCAGAGCTGCAACTGGCCTCAAATCCATATACCACCAGGCAAGATTTTTAGGATTTTCAGGATTCCAGTGAATGTATACATAATATATGGGGTGGAGTGTTATCCCTTTAGTCTTAATGATCTCACAGTGGTGCAGTTGGATCTGCTGTGTGCTCATAGATAGAGTAGGGTAATAGTATTGGAGGCGGAATGGGGAGCTGGAGCTGGATAAAACCAGGAATTATAAGTGGAGAATGAAGCGAGAGCGAAACAGGACAGATGAGAAGGAACAAAAGCCAAAAGAGAAAACAGACAAAGTAATAAAAGGCTGACAAAAACCAAAAAGTAATAAAAGAGAGGAATGCAGAAATATTTACTTGTGGCCTCATTAATATGTTGTGAACTAGGAAAACAAATTCTGTTGGACACCAGGGAACTGGACTTGGCAGGCTGGAGATTAGGAACTGCATGCATTGATGTCTACAGAGCTGGCAGAAAGCCACCACTAATGGCTCAATTACCTAGGCCCACAACTTCTAATGTCTTAAGCTCCTGCATCACGAGTCCGAATTCAACAAACGTGCTAAAGTTCATCAAAATGAGACTCACCTCTAAAGCTCTGTGACAGGGTGTACCAGCCCTTCTCGTCAGAGAGGAAGCCCTCAGTTTCCTCAATGGCCAGAAAGCTCTCCCCTCACACCCCCACACATATATCCTGCACCCAGTCTGGCAGGAAGTGGTGATTCAAAGCCAACAGAGGCCTCAGAACAGTGGTGAGATAATAGAGGAGAGAGACTTAGTCCCGGAGCCTACCAGAAGGGACACAGCCCTGCTACACCCAGAGAGGCTTCAGGACTGCTGGACAGCTCGGCATTGCTGCTTGTTGAGCCCTGCCACACCAAGGAGGCTTAAGGACTGCCTCCTGCTCAGCCTGGGGGTCTTACCACATTGGGGAAAACTGTTGAAGAGTGGGCTGATAGGCAGCCAGAGGCAAGGCCTGACACTGGGGCCTGCACAGGATCAGAGTGTATCAACACCCCCTTGTCTGTGGGGAGCCCGAGGCACCAACTGTCGCAGTCTCATTAAGAATTTCACTCAGTGGAGAATCTGCCTCCATAGGCAACTTTGGCAAAAGTTCTCACCCTCTGCCTTCTCTCTCAGTGCTTCCTCTTGGTATCAGTGCCTAGGACGTGGTCGGAGGAGGATACTCATAGGCGAAATATATTAAGGCATGGAACTTGCAGCTCTACGTAGGCAGTCTCTCAGTCTGGCAACCCCCCCACCCCCCCAATGGCTCTCCAGATGGGAGTCCCAATCTGGTAGAATTTCGCTGGTCTGCTGGATTGGGACACCCACTATGGAGGAGAAGGTGCAAGGAGACTGGTGTCAGGGAAGCACAGAGGCATGTAAGAGTGGTAAAGGCTATTGCCAAGAGACACAGCATGAGGACTGGCAAGATAGTGTTGGGGAATGGAAGTTGCTGGTGGGTCTGGACAGTTATGTCGGCCTCTTTTTGTGGGGTTAACCTCAGTTATGATACATAAGGGGAGTAACTCCCTTTCTATTTAAATTTGAAAAGTTGCCCATGTCTGAAAATCCTTTCAGAATTATGTCTTTGAGTGTCTGGGGTCTGTGGCTCTTAACTAAAGAAAAGAAGAAAATAAATAAAAAGGCGGGTGCTTGGGGAATAAGCTTTAGGGGTGGGGGGGAAGTCTCATTTTTAAAATCTCCTCTCCAAGATTGAATATTTTAACAAAATATTAATAATGGAAAATATGTATTTAATATGGAAACTCAATGTAATGATTAAAGTGAAAAATGAAAGGATTTTAATTCTGCTTTAAGCAAAAATCTCAATGATGCTTTAAATGTGGAGTTCCTGTGATATCTGCAATAATAAGTAAAGAAGGCTTCAAAAGCACTGGGGACTGTAAAAATAAAATATCAGTACATGGAACATTTGTGAATTGTGCCAGAATGTTAACTGCCATTGATACTAATCTTGTGATGTAGAGAATGAATATGGTGAATTCTTCAGAGAGCTCATTAAAATCTGAAGTGCATAAAAGCAGATTGTGTTCTAGAAGCTGAAATTGCCAGGTAATCACTTTGTATATCTCTGAGAGGATTACCTCACACCAAAGCCTTTATTTTAACATAGGCACCATTATAATGAATCGCTCAGATCGCTCCAGTTCAAGAAGGAACTCAGGAGAAACAATTGGCCCATAGAAAGAGCTACTGAGGACTTCCTTTCTTCATTGGACCCAGGTTTGTTTGTTATGCTAATGAGTGATCCTAGTTTAAGTATTGAAAACAATACATCTTCACCAGATTTAACCTATCTGCAATGGGGAAGTTGGACATAGCTGATTGTTCGTGGGGCTTTTTGCCAAAAAATAAAATAAGTCCATACATCTGCAGGATTGCAGCCGCAATTTTGGTTGTAGTGACTGCTATATTAAATTGCTATATAAAATTGTAGTCCATTTTGGGTTGGTGTTTTCAGATTTTGGGTTTCTAATCCATGATCAGTCTTTTAAAATCTATACATTTTCTCTTGAAACTGTAAATTGTGAGAACATGAGTTGCCATCATGTTGATTTTATATGAAAGAGATGAGCCCAAAATGATAAAAAGATTAAAAAAAATATTGAAAAGTTATTTCTAATTATAATACTAACATTAGATGATAGGTAAGGATGGTTCAAAAGTGCATATGTAGTACCCAATAATATGTTAATATGACTATTATTATTCATTACAATTTTGGGTAGGACAGTTCTAACAATGCTGATATTAAAAACAAAATAAATGCTCTACGTGGGGATTTTATATTTCATCATTATATTCCCTGACTCTGTGGTTTGTTGAGATACTACTAGATTTCTGAAGGTGTTTTATTTATTTCCCAGAGTACATGCAGCATTTTTAGGCATAGATAATCTGTCTTCTATTGCTTAAAGTTGCTCATGATGGCATGAGGGCATTAAAAGCACCCATTCTTCCAGTGAGCACTACCTAGAGGAAGGTTGTGTTACATGTTTACAGATTGCACAGAGGAGAGTCAGAGTGGATCTGTTTTTCTTCAACTTGAGTTATGCACAGAATAGGAAGAAGTTACTTCCCTTGCCAACCATGCACTGTAGTTGAATGAGTTCATCAGTTATATCTATGACTCTGGAGATATCATTTAGCACTTCCATATGATGTTCCTTGCTGCCAAGAAACCTCTGGAATGCAGAATTGTGTGTTTTGTCTGACTTTCCATTTGAATCTTGTCACTGTCACGTGCTAAGGCGGCCAATAACCCCAGAAGGAGAGACTGAGAACTTTCTAGTTATTGCATCCACTGACTATAATGTCCTTACAGAGTCTGAGGAGGTTAATTAACCACTGATGTGTGAAAGATTCACATGGATAACTTCCACTGGGGTTAATGGGATAAAAGACTGCTTCAGGCAACCATCTTTTGGCAACTATATGACTGTTTTCTGCAGCCATTCTGAATTGAATAATGTTCGGGGTAGCACTTTATGTGACAGTAAAAGGAAAACACTAATTTTCAAACTGATGGTTTTGTTTCCCGTAAAGTCTTATAGTTGACGGGCCATATTTACGCCGGCAGCCAAGATCCACATGACGGAGCAGTGATAGGGTGAGGCAGTTAGGGTATATCTATACTGCAGCTAGGAGTGCGCCTCCCAGCCTGGGTAGACTCACTTAGATGAGCCGAACTTGAGCTAGCTTCCTACCAGTAGTGTAGATGATGTGGTTCTGGTGGAGGCTTGGACTTAGTCATCTGAGCTCAGACCCAGGCGGTCAGGTGTCGCCCAAGCAGCAACATCCACCCTGCTATTTTAAGCATTCTACCTGAAGTGGAGCTAGTGGAATCTGTCTACCAGGTTGGTAGGTTTGTTTCCAGTTGCAGTGTAGACAAACCTTCAGGGAGCTGGTTACATTGCCCCGATTCTCTGTTAAAGTAGAAAAGATTGCTCTGATCTACGCCATCTGGAACTGACTGGGGATAGTGGGAGCACAGTGTGATCTGGTCATTCACCCTCCCTGATCTCCACACTGGGCTGCTGTGGAGCATGGCATATTTGTTGGCTGTGTCGTCTCTACATTCTAGGAGAATGCAGACGGTTTCTACTCCCTTTGTGCCACATGATAGAGAACCTGAGCCATTGTCAGCATTTGCCAGGAGTTGCTATACAGCCTAGAACAGGAAGTCACTGTAGTATGACAGTACTCCTGAGAGAGAGAGGTTAGTAAATGCTGACGTTTTAGCGGCAAGTCAGTGTAACTATAGAATTCCTAGAGCCATATGAAAAAGTGGAAACTAGTGAATTTGGGCTTTTCCCCGTCTTTGCAGAGAAGCTTAATAATCAGAATCTAATGGCAAGTTTCTGGAGCACGATGAAATTGTTTAATTTTAAATACCTCCCAAAAAAAACCCTGAAGCAAATTTCCATCAAATACTTTGGGTTTTTTGAAAAATGTATGCAAAGTGTCACCTCGGTTTTTTGTGCCACCTGGTCACCATAATTTTATCCCTCATTCAAGTCACCTGCTTGTACCTAACGTACATTGTAAATGAAAGGTGCCAATGAGGGCAGATACAGACATCTGGAGTTTTGACCAACTGACCGCAATTTTATTAATTCTGTAATGGTATAGGTACTTGGTGCAACCCTGACAGCAGTGAAAAGGAGGCAGGCCATCGATGGTCCTTGTGTCATCTGCCTTCCCCCTTCTCAGTACTCAGACCCTGAAAATCTCAGCCATAGGAATTAACCACCACATAAAACCAAGGCCTTATCAGAACCTGCATTATTCTCAAAGCCTGTAATCCAAAACAGGCTGTAAAACCCTCTGTTTTATGGGATGGTTCAGACCTCTCCCACCTGCAAATCCAAGCCCTTTTCCTCGGGGTTCTGGTGATGGTGTAAAATGGAGGTGGTAGGTGCTGAAGAATTAGCTGTCTTTCAATGTCTCCAGACTCTTTTTTCTGATGTCACTTGAACTTTTTGCTGTATGTTAATTATTTATTTAATTATAATTGCATTCTTTTCAAAGTCATAAATACTATAACAGTCATGGTATCCTCTGGACTGTTTGCTAATAATTTGCTTTGAAAGGACTTCCAAATTACTTATGTCACTTAAATATTTTCCTCAGTCCTTTGCATGATGTTCTGGCATGATTTCATATTCCCTGATAGATTCACTAAATTAAGCTTCACATACAGTATTTCTTTTCCTGCTTATAAGAGACACTTGATCTTCATTTCATTTTAAATTGAATTTCTTGCATTTCAAGTCTTTCGGTTGCCTTATATGAATACATTTGTTGTCACCTTTCAAATGCTTTTACATAACTTAGTCTAACAGCAGTTCCTCTTAATTAAAGCTTGCTGGATCTTAAATCCAGCTTCTTTCTTTGTGTTAATGATTTTCTCTCCTTTGGCTAACCCTGTCCTTCTTCCCTGGATGACATTGCAAAGTACTGTAGGTCATTTCTGTCCATTATTGATTTAGACATACCAATCAAAAACTTGCAAAATTTTTCCCAATCTTTCTTCTTTTTGGATTTATAGAGACATGGCCTGAAATAAAGGCTGTTGTAGTCATCAAAATATTGGAGCACTGGTTTGTGGGCATTTGAGCGTTAGATCCATTATCAATTGTGGAAGGTGTAGATCATTATTTTGCAGGATGTCCTTGAAAGTCCAAAGACATTTTTTTTCTCTCACTTTATTGCCTTTTGGGGGGAAATGTGCTGGTTATATTGGCAGCCTTTTTGTGAAACTAGCTATTTGTTAAATTTGAACTCTAGTACAAGATTTGCTTCCTCTTTCAAAGGATTTCTTATTCTGTTTGGATTTTTTTTCTGTGAGGATGGATAGTGTGTTGTCTGTAGTTTGAACTTGTGGCAAGCTTGGTTGTTTAAAGTAATCTGTCAAAGGGCAGTGCGTGTACATTCAGAGATGGAATGCTATGCACAACCCATCTAAAGTTATAGAACATTCTGTGATATAGTATTATGTCCAATGCAGCCTGGGACACAGCTCAGAGTTTACTTCGTGATTTTTTTAATGCTACTTTTTGGCCTTTTTTAAAAAAAAATTATCTGCAACATTTTTAAAAGAAATGTTCCTACCTTCTAATGAAGGCATACTAATGAGGGACTTTCATGGAAGCTTTATTTTCTCATATTGCACTGTTGTTCGTTCATGAATTGCACTGTTAGCCAAAATTCAGAGACTTTCAGGTTGTTTCAGTTGAGTGGAGAAATTATGATGGAATTGGCTATTTCTTTGCAGTCCTGTTTATTTACAAGAAATATATGAAGTCCTGTTTCCTTGAACTCAGAGGAATCCGATAACAGGAGCTAATTTTGTTGCTCACAGTTTCAACCCTCTGTCAACAAGCACTCAGCTCAGAAAGCTCCATCTCTAGGCATTTACTTAACAGAACAAGTATTAGGAGCACAGTCCTATCTCCTTGGCCTTCTGCTTCTTTCCTTTTGCGTTTCTGTATTATTTCTCATTGCATCTCTCTCAAACACCCAGCAGTGGTGTACGGAAGTGTGGGGGGAGCAGGTCCCAAAGATGCTGGGCTGTGGGGGAGCACCAGGCTGCCCCTTCACAAGACGCAGGACGAGGGACACAGGAGGCTCTGAGGAGCACCGAGCCTCTTGCGGCCCTGCTGTGTTGTGAAGGGCGAGCTTGGCACTCCCCTCACCCCCGTCCGAGCCGGCACTGAGCTGGAGAGGTAGTGGGTAAGTGTGGGGGGCGGGTGCTAGGTTGTCCCTTCACAGGCAGCAGTGGACAAGAGGCGCTGAGAGGCACCCCTAACCCCCCGCCCCCCACTTCCCCATCTGTTGTAAAAGTCCGACTTGGCTCCTGTCCCATCCCCTCCTCTCCTCAGGCAGTAGGAGGGTATGAGGCTGCCCTGTCCAGTACTGAGCTGGTGCAGCAGATAGTAAGTGCTGGCAGGGTGCTCTGGCCTCGGCTGGCCCTTCACGGAGAATGGGGGATGCAGGAGGTGCCCCTCAGAACTATCCTTCTGACCCCCCTCGTGGTGAAGGGCCGACCCAGCCTCCTTTCCTGTCCCAGCCGGAGCCAGGCTGCAGGGCTGCTGCAGGGGACCAGCGGCCGCTGCATGCTGGGTAAATGCAGGGGTGGAAGCACTTGTACCCCTCAACCTCACTCCCCCTCCCAGGTACAGGACCCCCCCCACCCCCAGGGCAACTGGGGAGTGAGTCTGGGACCCATCCTGGCCATTGGAAAGGGGGACCCCAAGGGATGCAAATGTGGCCCCCAGGCACCAGACATTCTCAGTACGCCACTGATACACACACAGCTCTTCAATCCAATCAATCCCTTGCCTCTGGATTTGTTATTAGATCTCAGTGCTACCACTACCTTCTATGCTGCATGTCTGTCTCCTTCAGCCCTTGCATGTGGATTTGTTATGGGGGAGGCCTCTGTTGCTTCAGCGATCTATTCCATAAAGGATCTCAGTTGCTTTTTACATTTATTCTTAATGAAGGGCAACTGTGGAACTCAATAGTTCTACTCATAACAGTACCTTTTAGTTGTATTTTTAAATAAGCAATGTATAAGCAAATAAATAAGCAAAGCTTATTTTCTGTCCTGTTTCCCAAAGATTCTGTCCAGCCAGAGGTGTCCAAGGGGCATAGAGGAGGAAATTGTCTGTTTCGAATGCAAAGGAAACAAGAGCCAGATCTGGGGGAGAAGAACCAACAGAGTAGATTAGGGCAAGGAATCTGGGATGGAAGCTGGTCAGGGATGAAAGAGGGAAATTGGGAATGGGAGTTGTGGTATAAGGTAGGAGACTGGGACTGATTGAGCAAAGTGACTGGGACTAGGAGCGAGGGAGGGAAATAAAAGGGGAGCTGGGAGCCAATGGGTCAGGGAAAGAGAGACAGATCTGATGAGGAGCCAGAAATCAGCAAACCTGGGATTTGCTGGGCAAGGGGAGAAAGAAGTGGGTGGGGTGGCTGGTAAAAGGTAGAAACTGGTGTTTGACAAGGAGCCCAGGGTGTGACTGTGCATTTGATAGCTCTCTCATAGCTTGACTTTGCCACTATATAACAATAATATTAAGTTTGATTGCTCTGGGAAAATGCTGGAAGCTGCCTTGACTATATGTACTCTGGAAAAAACAGAATAACTTCATGATGGAGAGAGATCATCTTTCTCCAGTGTATAGATGAAATTGCTAAAATGATCATGGGAGCTGTATGCATCATTGCTGTCTGATGCTTCACTGTGGAAGTCAACAGGAGTTTTTCCATTATCTTCAAAATAAGATAAAGCCTTTATTAAGTAGTGAATGGGTAAAGTACTAGTTTCTCAAGGTATGGCCTATTATCCAGCCTGATACCCTATGAGCCAAATTCATACTCTTAAATACCCCTGGATTGTATTTCATCTTTGCTGATTATAAAAATACTGCAGTAATTATCTTTTAAAATTGTACAGATCATGTAATTGGCCAATGGAGTTTGGGTAGTTTGGGGAACTGACTGGTGATTAGACAGTGGACCTCTGTCTAAAGTCCCTTACTATTTTTTCAAGCAGAATATTTCATGTAACATTTCAAAAGAAATTTGGATAAAATACCAGACATAAGTGAAAAACTCAGTGTCATCCTATCAACTTAGTTTTTATGTTTATTTTTGCTTTTCCAGTTTCCCCAGAGTTAAAGCTGCTTTGTGGAGCTGACATTCTGAAGACATTTAGTACACCAAATCTCTGGAAGGAGGAACATATTAAAGAAATAGTGGAAAAGTTTGGTTTGGTTTGTATTAGCCGTGCTGGCTCTGACCCTGTTCAGTACATCAATGAATCAGAACTTCTAACTCAATTCCAGCACAATATCCACTTGGTCACAGAATGGATTCAGAATGAAATCAGTGCCACGCATATACGATATGCCTTAAGCAAAGGACTAAGTGTGAAGTATCTTATTCCAGATTCTGTCATTTCCTATATTAAATATCATAAAATCTACACAGAAGAGAGGGAGAGGAAAAATAAAGGGGATTTAACTTCACTCTCTTAAACTAAACAACATAACGATAAGCCCACTGAATGATTGATATCTGTATTCCACCAAACGGGGAGAAGACCACAGCATTTAATTTTGGAAAATCTCTGCAGAGGGCACAATCAATGTATGGAGAAAAGTGAACTAAGCTGTGGGGAGCTGCTACTAGTTATACTTCTGAAAGTTAATAGTATTACTGAGGAAAGGTTTTGTGGCTGATTTTGTGTTACTGAATTGTTGCTTTCCTAAGCTGTTATGTGTAAAGGCCTATCAGTTTTAAAGTCTTCACTGAGAGATAATGATGAGCAACCTAATAGGTAACTTGTATTGTTTCTATTTTTTTTTTAACATGGATATTAAGATCTTTAGATACCGTTGAGTGTTTGTTGTGGTGACTAAAATGACCCCAATGGCTGTAGTTAGTGCTTTCCTGTAGTATAATCCTCTAATACTAGGAATTGTTTCAATTTGAACAGGTCTTGGCCATTTGCAGGCAGTGAGAATAAATTTATAGTCATATATCTTTCTAAGGAATATTTTCAAGAAACTGCTAAAAATGTACACGTTTTTGCAACATTTCTACTTTACAGGATCCTGAAAGGAAAATGATTTCGTTGTATTACTCAATACCATTCAGTTTTGTGTCTATATATGTTGACAGATGAAAAATAAAGTCTTGATTCAGAAAAGCACTTATGAACGGGCTAAATCCTGTTAATTTCAGCCTAACCCATAAGGAGAAGTTCAAAGGAGGGGTTGTTTGCCTTCCTTCTGAGCTCCGTATGTGCTAGTCCAGTCCCCTGGTATAATGTAGAGCAGCTGGCTGTCAAAAGCCTGAAGCAGCTGATATGTCAGCCTAGCTTTAGGGGAGCTCCAGTCATGCCTCCCGTGACACATCAGGAAGAGGGAGCAGCACTGGAGATTCTACCCTATCTCTCTTGGCATTCAGGTGAGAATATCTAAACAACCCATTTGATTCTACTGTGCTTGTTCCCTTTCCTTCCTGCTGGAATAGCCTCTACAGATTTCACAGCACTTCTGAAGACTACTAATGCCAGCCAAAGTTTTGAAGGAATTTGTTAATAATTTATAGGAAGAGCTTAAATTTATCTATTGCTCTCCCTCAAATAATCTTTCAGTCAATAGTCTGAGGGTGTCCTGTATAAAATCATACAAATATACTACCATGATTGTTCACATCCTATGCTCTTTTGCTGTCACAGATTTGCTTCTACAGTGGGATTGTGTTTTGCATTGGCTTTCATAACAAACACATTCTTCAGTCTATTTTCTGTGTAATGTTTAGAAGTTTGTAATAGAATAGGACATTTGCCAAACATTCATTTCCTCTCTGCCTGATCCTGGCCTAATTCCGATGTGTCATCTTCTGGATTGCTGGACAGCTTACATTTGAGAAAATACTTTCAAGGGAAAAGAATAAAAGAAACAGCAAATGCAGCAGTAACTATGGTATGATCAGATATGACTGGGTATAAAATGTGTTTGGATAGTTTGGTAGCTATATATGTTGAACTGCAGCCGCATTTTGTTTGTCATATACAATTACATAACTCATACAGTAGCTAGATACTATGTTGATGGGCATTTTGTTTACTACTAATAAGAAATTCTGATGTAATCTGAAAGGGATATGTTTTTATACCCAAATCTGTGGGTTATTGCTTAGTATAACTGTGTGCAACTTGAACGATAGTGTTTGTATAATGAATAATGCAATGAAAATAGCTAAGATGCCTACTGAGTAGCTGTTAAAGGCCATTCAAATGCATTTCTCCACGTTCTGAGCCAGTATCTTACAGATCCAGTCAAATTCATGTTGGTTGGAAGGACTCCACAAAAGAAGGGTAGTGGGAGGGGCTGCAAAAGCTACAGTGCCCCAAGAGTGGACCCTGGAGTGTTGCAGCTTTGGCTATTTTTCAGTGCATGCTAAGCATGGGGTAGGTAGTCACGGGGTAAGTTAACCTGTGGTAGCTGACCCTGCAGTAGTGCAATCACATTGCTGTTTTATCATGCTCCGTGGCAGCACTGGTGTATCCCATGACAAGTATCACAGCTATCTGAGCACATGCTAAGATCCATACACACAATTTACTGCACCGCTCTGTGCTCACACTGGCAGAGTTTTGTGGGACAACTTGCCTGCCCTCTCTGATGGCCGCCTGCTGATAACTGGGCTTGTTAATGGGTATTTTTCTGCCTATATCAAACACCAGATGTGATGATGGAGAAACTGCAATCAAGACATTAAGTAGAGGGGAGGGGAGAACTGAGAAAAGGGACGGTCCACTTCCAGTCACGGGACTAATGGGAGGTACTGGACATCATGTCTTGATTGCTGTGACTGCCAGTAGCTGCACATTTTCCCTGCAGTTCTCTCACTAGCAATATGTTACCTTTTGAATCTGCCCTGTAGCTCAAGAAATGGTAGCTACCATAGGATGTAGCACTGTAGAGACATGGAGAATGATAAAGGGAAAATCCATGGCTGGGCCTGTGTTAAGCTTCCATTGAAACTATGCCCTTAGCCACAATTCTTCCTGAGCATCTCTTGCCCCAGGGAAGGAGGAAGAGGAAGAATTAACTGCAGCCTTGAATAGGAGGCAGTTTATTTCTCCCAGCCTTACAGCTAGCACTTTTTGAGGGGTAGACCCATGGCTTTGTGCAACTCCCAATATCTGGATAGCCTAAACATGGCCGTGGGTGGCTTCTTGCACCCCTGCATGGGAGTCAGATATCATTACCCTTATTGACACTGAGGAGCACCAGACTACAGAGTTGTCTTTTTCAAATAAATGAGCCCACTTGTATAATAAGATTCTATTCAGTGTGAATCAGGGTTTACTTAAATTCATATATACTTTAAAAAATGATTGCATGAGTGAGGCTTTACTATAGCGTTTTGAATAAAATTATCTTTCTGTACAGGTGGCTCACTGAGAACAAAATGCTGCATTATTTTGTTGCTGTTTAATTTCAGGAATTTTACATATTTGCTTAATCTGAAATTACAAGGTTATAAATTAAAATGACCCTTGGGTGTTGACCTATTCTACAAGACTCAGTACAATTAATAATATTTTATATTTACAATAAAGCTTGGTATGTACCTTGAAGATCTGGCTGGATATGTCATCTAGCTCTTCGTTAGTTCAGTTCTTTGTAGCCAGATACTCTTTGCACCATGAGTCAAGAGAGAGGGTCAAGGAAGACATTTGCCATGGTATTCTCATCTGATTTCAGAAGCAGGAGTTTCCCCACTCCAAAATCTGATTGATTGCACTCCCTTTGTGTGTGAGTTACACGATTAAGTCATGTAGCTGGGAAGGCACATCACCCTGTTGAATCAGACTGTTATGCATAGTTATTACATTTATTTTCTCCATAGACCTTTTCTGAAGATCCAAGCAGATATTTATCTGTTATCAGTGAACTTCCAAAGCCTAATGGATTAAGAATGATGTCAACCTGGTTGCCTGTTTCTCCTGTTACATTAGGAATGCACAAATAGAGGATTTGCAATATTTAGTGATCTTACATTGATATAGCAAGTCAGTTTGTAATGTCAAGCGACAACTATTACAGGATGCTTTCCAAGTGATATTCCACCTTCTTCTTCTAACCCCTTTAGCTTATTATTAGCTGATTATTAATCATGCAACACTGTATATGTAAGGAAAATATTTCTTTCTGGCCCTGTTGGTTTAGCTTCTATACAAAAGCATGAGCTGTGATTATCCATACGTTATCTTGCACAACTACAAATGGCATCCTTGGTCAACAAATTCTCTAGCATCTTTTAAACTCCATCCATACTGTTTAACTTCATGCACTCTTGAATTAATGCCATAAGCCAGTTATTGCCTGTGTGAAATGTTTCATTTGTTTTTAAATTGACAGCCATGATTCCTATCCCCTAAGTATAGGGAGATTCTAGAGTCTCAAGCTACTTCCTTCATGCAATGATATATTATTGTTGAATAATTCAGTACTTTTCACTTGCTCGTTTCAGCAGTATTTAATGTCTCCTGAAATGCTTCTTGTTCCAGCATCTGAACATTGTTTTCATTCCCTTAACTAGCAACATGCTCTGATTAATAAAGACATGTAGCACTGATGAAGACATAAGAGAACTGGAATTGGCCATTACTCCTTACTAATAACCTCTACTGAATAACGACTGGCTTCTCTTGAGCCATCAAGTAACCAGCCAGTCATTATCTGCAAGCAGCACTCCTCATTTGCAGATTGTTGTATAATTGTGGCTTCTAACTAAATTGTAAAACAGAACACACAATTACTTTCACTTAAGATGCCCAGATGTCCCAATTTTATAGTCACAGTTCTGATATTTGGGGTTTTGTCTTATATAGGTGCTTATTAACTCCCCCCCTTCCCAATTTTTCACACTTGCTATCTGGTCACCTTACTTCCCTTGGTAGAGTTTTTGTGTGATCCTTTTCTGAAGAGAAGAGCTAAAAAACCACACTGAAAATATTCTCCAGTACTCCAAAGAAAAAATTTGTCTGCAGAAGCCATACAATGTGTCCAGCCACCTAGAGTAATAATATCCATCCACATGCCTAAGCCAGCCATCTTATTTTCTAAGCAGCGTGAAAGGGGAGGAGTAATGTGGTTAAAACGGATACCAGGATAACCAGCGGCCTAAAGGAAATCGTATGGAAGAGGAACGTTCCATTCCATTTAAATCAAGCCATGCTGCTGTCATTATAAATCTAAAAGGTTCAGCTCTGTGGAAGGATTTAATCGTAACCCTTTCAGAAGTAATCGGATTAGAGGGGCTCATGTAACTGCATGGTATGGAGAACAGATAAAAGAAACCAAAGTTCATACTCGCCACAGAGGAAAGCCTTTGAGCTGTGTGGTGCAGAATCAACAGGCTGTTCTGAAGCTTTGGTTTTGGTTATCAGATACACCAGAAATGCCTGCAAATTTCAATGGTTACTGGAAAATGCTTAGCAATGACAATTTTGAGGAGTATCTGAAAGCATTGGGTAAGATTCCTTTCATGTTTCTTTAGTAAATAAGCAATAAAATGCCACTAGTCTTGGGATGGATTTGAATTTTTCTGGGATAGTAACAGCCACAATTTTAATGCATTCTTAAAAAATACTTTCTTCAAAGAATGTAATTTCTTTGTCTTATGCAAAGTTTTGTTTGATTTGCTTTAAGCGACCTGTTTGCTTTTTACCTACCACTAACCTATGCAGAGATTCAACTACAGAGCATTAAAACACAAGCAAATATTCTTTCAACATTTAAAAAAAAAAATTTAGAGAGGAGAAAGTAAGTGTATGTAGGTGCAAAGAAAACAAAGCGTGCTTGATGTAACCATTTGTGAGTATGCAGTTGGTAGGGAGGCATGTAAAGTCCTTATTCCTATAGAAATCACATTTTTAAGTAATCAGAATGAATTTGTCTCAGATATCTCAGTAGGACTTAGTAATGTCATATTTCCTTTCGGTTACTGTTTAGAAACATGTTTATGATGGCAACAAATGTAAAAGTTACTTTTTTTTTTCCAAATAAACAAATTAACTCATTTGTAATGGCCTTTAGTAAAGCAGCCACTGAACTCTTTACTTGTGTTTGGGTCGATCCCAATCCTCTCAAGATGTACAAGTCTTGTATTGTTGTAGATTTGTGGCTTTACTGCAATCTTTTTTGTTTTGTTTTCAGATGTGAACATTGCTGTGAGAAAAATTGCCAACTTGCTAAAACCAGACAAAGAAATCATTCAGAACGGAGATCATATGATCATTAAAACACTAAGCACTTTTAGAAACTACATCATGGAATTTGATGTAGGAAAAGAGTTTGAGGAGGATTTAGCCGGGGTGGATGATCGCAAATGCATGGTAAGAATTAGAACTGTTCCTATTACATGACAAAAAAGATTAGAAATAATTAGTGATAATCCTAGGGTTTTGCAGCAAGATGCAGTGGCAATATATTTTAATGTGGCTGTTCCTAGAATTTGTATTTTTTATTTGACAGCTTCATTTAGACAGGGCTGCAAACAGTTTTTAGATTGTCTTTACAATTAAGGAATGTTAATGTTAAACTGGAATGTGCAGCTATTTCTTTTATTAGAGAACAGGCACTAGGTTTAAATTGTCTACAGTATAAAGTAATTGTACAGTGATATTTGCCATTCAAAAAGTCACTTACAGCCAAATTCTGCCACTGTTACATTGAGTAGTGCTTCACCAAGTAAGAAACCCTGCTAATATTAGTAAGGGTCACAGAGCATTGGCCCCTAATCTCTAAGAATTGGTGCCTTCCTGTCCTCTCTTTCTCTACCTTCCCTCCTTCAATCGTGTTGATAAATTGTATCATCAATTGCTTGACCACACTCTGAATATATTCAAGAGGCCAAAACCAATGTCAGTTAGGTAAATTGATCTCTAAGCCAACAGTAATATAGTACAGGGGAAAGGTTCAAAGCTGTGTCATGCCACATTGTTAAATTCACCTTGCACAGAAGATGTGCTCCCAAAGTTACAGCCCTAAAGCCATCTTTTTAACCCCTACCTGTTTAACAGTAAGAAGGAGCATGTTTGTCTTCTGAAACAAGATTAAACCTTTCAGCTTTTACCTTGGTTTTCTAGTACTATGGTGTCTCCCCCTGCCTTTTTTTCTCCCTGAACATATGTCTTTGCGGTACTAAGAGCATGAAGACACCTCTTAGGTCTATTCTAGGGTAGTTGACTAGTGAGAGTAACTCCCATTCTGTTTTTATAATAAAATAATCGCATGTCCTGACCCTGACAGCTTTTCTATCTACTTAAGCCAAAGCTTGCTTCAGCAGTGCAAGGTGTTATGGAGTACTTAGCATAGGTGAACGGGGTTATAATAAAGGTATAGGCCAATTTAGACTATACAACTCCTATATTCATGCTTAATAATATTTAAGGCTAATGCTTAATATATAGGGTGTGGATAATCTATGTTATTAACATAGCATATATTTAAGGTAGCCAGCATATATTGGTCAATAGTGGAAAGTTTCACTAGAGACCGCACACTTAGCACATCTATTTAACGAAACCAAACCAGATCAAAGCTTACAAAGTGGCTTGAAAAGCTCTCCCTTGTGAGCATTTACAAAATATTGTCTGGCAAGAGGTAACTCATGACCAGTAATACCAATTACAAGAAACAGCTCAAGAATATCAAGCTACTTAGCTGAGTCAGAGACTGGATATTATCTCTTCTATTAATCCGAGGGCACAACATTTCTGCAATCTCCCAAAGTGCAGGAGCTGCTGACGAGCTAAAGAAAATTACTTTTCAAGGCATTGTAGCAAGAAAATGAAGCAGAAATGAAATAATAGGCTCCCATTCTTTAAAAACTGGCCATCTCTATGACTGATCAGTATTCTTCTCTGACCTCAGGATGTACAACTTCACTTTTGATCCAGCAATGGCAGGAAAAGGAAGGCTTATGAGATCCAGTGAAAGGGACTAGCTAGATATATGGCAAGCCACTGCCTGCACTAAAATTTCAATACTCTTTACTATAAAGGGGAAAATGTGTAAAAGTTCAGAACCCAGACACCAGGGGAGGAAAAGGTTTTTTTTTTCCTTCTTCCCCATTTTCTTTTCCCCCAAAATGTGGTAGAATGTAGTACTTGCATTTCTGGTTACTGGCAGCTCCTTAAGCTTTATTAACCAGGTGTGGTTAGCATGAATTGCACAGTACAGACTATATTCCCAAAGACCTGACCCAGAATGCATTGGGCTTGCTGTAAAACCAGGGATGAATTCCCTGGAGGGGCATCATCTGCTGCAGTTGTTCCAAAGTTCTGGTCAGGAATCTGGGAGAATGTAGCTGAGCTAGGATATTACATTACATCCCTCTTTCACCAAACCCATCACCTTACATCTTGGCCACCAATGCTGTAAACAATCTGTAACTCTAGCTCTGCAACTAAACAAATGAGTAATGTTAACCCCATCGTATGTGCTATAACTGTCTTGGGTAATAGTGCAGTTAATAGTTTAGTGCTTATAAATGGATTATTCTTTTAGGAATGAGCTTCTCCGTCATAGGAGGCTTGCACTGGAACTGTCTCAGGTTGGTTTTGCTCTCCAGACGCTGGGAACAATATGCAGTGGTGCCCTCCACCTGTGTGTGACTAGTCACTCTGGGGCAGTTTCTGACTCTGGCATAAAGGAGAAATGAGGGAGGTGACCAGAGGCTCAGTAACTATTGCTGCCTAGCATTCCTGGGGAAAGTCACTCCAAAGGGAGCATGGAGAAGGTGGAATTTGGCCCTGATTCCTCTTCCCTTCCACGTTAGCATAAACTGGAAAGGCTTCACCTTCCAAATAGATGCTGCACCTTGCACACTTCCCCTGGGAGGGGCTGTGATTCGAGAATCATGAGGGGAAGGATGGTTATGACATTGGGTTGTGACTTGAGAAAATAGACTCCATGTACGACCTTGTCAGGTCACTAAATCTCTCTCTGCATCATGCATCTAACAAAGCGGGATTATGTCCACGGAAGCTCATGCGAGAAATAAACGTGTTAATCTTTAAACGTGCCACAGGACTCCTTGTTTGTTCTGTGCATCAGTTTCCTATCTGCAGACTGGGGAAAATACCTCTTTTTCTCATAATCTAAACAGACTCGGCCAGGAATGGAAGTTCTTCAGAGCTGAAACTCTCTCTTACATTTACTAGAGACTTTTGGCACCATATTATAATAAGAGAAGGAGAATCTGGCTTAATAAGAGTGCTTCCATCTAAAGGAAAATCAGGATAATGCTGCAAGCACAGTTGTGTAACAGAGGAGGATTGGGAAATTAATAACGGGAAGAATTTATCCACAGTGGTGTGCTCCATTCACATGGAAGGTCCCTTTCTGCTGCTAACTCCTTTTTAAGTGAAGCAAGGCAAAACCGCAACCTCTTAGTCACAGAGTAGGTGTAAATATTGTTTGATGGAAAAGTGGTTCATGACTGTCCTACACTGACTAGATGTACAGGAAACACACTGCAGAGATATTGCACATAAGGAACCAGAAAGTTCAGTTTTGTGAAAAAAAATGTTTGGTCGTATCCATAACTGTTGGATGTAAGCATCTAATGTAAAACCTCGATGTTTGACGATACTTGTTATAAATAACTAGATAGTTACAGTGGTGAAAAGCAACTGTACAGCAGCTCTCCTTTTCTAACAACTGACTATTATTTTCCTAGCTCCTTCCTCATTCCCCTGACTTCCCACCGTGTTGTCAACTCATGCAATTTTATTGTGAACCTCACAGTACTTAGTGTTTTTCTTAGAGTCCCAGCTCCTGGAATCATTGGCATTAACAGAATCCCAGCTTTGTTCCCACAAGTCCACTGTGTATAGGTTATTTTTAATAGGCAAATGAATTAAGAGATAATAAAACAGAGTACGTTATATTGGTACAAGACAAGGAGTAGGTCAGACCTCATCTGTACACTTTTTTTTAGATTTTGGCCACCTTTCCATACGCAAAATGTAATCTTGACAAGTTGTAGGGTAAGTTAAGATAATTATAAGTTTTAATTGCAACTGTGATGAGGAAATGCTAAAGAGATTGAGCTGATTTTTTTTTTATTTGAGAACAAAGACTATGATTTGGCATAAAGGAGGTATAGTGTGTCACAAGTGATGTTGATATTAATAAGCTAGGTGCCTCATCATTTTTTCCTTACATTCTGCTAAAGCATCAGCTATTGATCACTGCCAGTGGCAAGACTGGTCTTGTTGGACCCGTGTGTCTGAGTCAGTATGGCAAATCCCACATTGCTAGGAAAATATGGAAAAACCGACATGGGTTTTTCACTGATTTAATCTGGTGTTGCCATCTGGGTTTTAGATTTCTTTTTTAATTTTTAACCAGGCCTCCACTATGCTATGCCAAGATGTTTTTCATAAGGCCACTTATTGGACATCCCCATGATGACTGAAGTAGTAGTACCTAAACAGACAGAAGCCATAGTCATTTGGACAACTCTGGGACACAAGAAGCCAGCAGAGAAAGGAATTCTTCCTGTGAAAGATGAGGCAGTTTTCTAAAATATCATTGGGAGATAGTTTAAGTATCTTTGGGGTCCATTATTTTAAATAATTTGTTTATGTATAATGTGTTCTTGTCCAAATGGGTGGTCTACCACTACTCCTCCAGAAACTAAAAACGGTGGATGGTGATCAAGACAAATCAGCCAAGTCGTAATTCCACCAGAGAGGAACCACCTCCTAGGGAGGCTCACACATACTGGTTCAAATTGACTTCTTCATAGACCAAAAGACAAAGAAAAGACATTGGGATAAATAGTCTGAATGTAAACTGATCCAGCAAATGGACAGGACTTTCTACCCTAAGAGGAGTCCCAATCGGAGTCCTTGTTGGAGCTGGGGTGAGCTCTGGTAAGCTTTTTAGAAGCTGTGTAGGTTCTTTTATTGTTTTAATAGGTTTTCTCTGTAATGCATTTATCTCAGGAATTGATGTGCTTGCTTAGAAAGCTGTGTGGTAGCATGTAACTGCTGGCAATTACACTGTTCATAGCTTTCAGGGAGCAAGCAAAGCATGGACACTGACCTGTTTAGGCAATCATGTTTGTTGGGAATAACAGTGAAAGCAGGGAACTGTGCAGTCTGGAAAAACTTCAGTCAGGAGCGGAAGAGATGCAGGTCTCTGGCCAAGAGAGACAATGGCCATGAGACTGGATCCTAGAACAGGTGTTGTTGATAAACCACAGAACGGGAGTACAGGTGCAGTTGCCCTGAACTGTGACACTTCCTTTCTCCAGTACTTAAATACAAGAGATTTATAGCAACCTCTGTTAGAAAACACAAATTAAGTGACTGATACAAGAACAAATCTAGTTTGCATGTGTCTTGGTATATTCTAAGTAACATCCTTTTGGTTTTAAAAAATGGACAAATATTGGTCTTGCATGAAAAGTTTCTGTAGAGGAGATGCTGGCTGCTCAAGTATTTCAAATCAAGGTGGTCGACAGTTCATTTAAGGTTTTATGTGGCCCCACTGTGATATTAGAGAATCTCCAAGACCCTGCTGATTAAGCTTCAAAGTAGGGAAGTAGATTTTGTTTTAGAAAGGTAACCATTCAAGCTATTAAAATTATATCAGTTAACTGCTTAACTGATGTATTTTTGTGTGTTCCCCCAAACCCAACTCCTTCCCCTCAGTTCCCGGATAGCACCCCCAGGCAACTCCAGGAGGCACCCACCATCTCAAACCTGTGGTCCTCGGTGTTCCTCAGTGAAGCAGTCTGCAACACGTGGACCAGCACCTCGGTTCTCCGGGGGCAGCAACACAATACCTCTGCCATAGCCCAGCATTGTCTCCATGGAGACTGAGAGCCCATGCTGCCAATTAACTGTTAAGTATTAGTCTTAATACTAAAGAGTAATACTTATTGGTTAACCATTTAATCGTTCCATATTTACATCCCTATTTCAAAGGCTATGAGTACATGTTATAAAACCAAAGATAAAGGTAGGTTGCCACATGGATTTGTGTGGCTGCAAAAGGGGGTGGCCAACAATTAAAGCTCAAGGTATCCCCCAAAGCTACAATTTATCTTCAGTGTATTTCAAGTATTATTGAAACTGCGGAGCAAGCCCCAAGGCACACTGTGGTTTGGCTCTTCTTAATCATTATGAGAAATGCATGCAGAAAGCCTGCAAGCAGGATGCCTGCCTTCACATAGGTCCACAGCACTGATTTATTGTTTCAGTTTTCCCCTCTGCTGTCCAGTATTATTACTCAGATTTGACATATTCTGTATTACCTACTGAAAAATTCTTTACTAATTATCAAAGCCTTAAATTTTTGACAGGATGAATCTTTTCTGCATGTACATTCCCATAGTTTAAAATAAATATTTGAATGTTACAAATAAACGTAACTGTATTCCATTACATTCAGTAATTTAATAACTGAGATAGGAACGTTTGCTGCATTCACTGCACATCTTACAAAGTGCATGGTGGAGAAGAACTGTACAGATATATTATTGCATTATTTGAGAAATAATGAATAATTTGAAAAATGTAGCATAGAGTCTGACTCAATTCCTTTTGTAGTTACATTGACCACAACAGGAGTATTTATATTGACTTTACTGGTAATTGGATCAGGTTCATAATGCCTGTACATACAGGGCCAGAGTTAAGGGTGTGTACGCAACCTTGACTTTGGGATTTCCTAACTTTTGAGTACTTAATCATGCAACCTTAAAATTCTCAACATGTTTTTTTAGTGGAATTTCCTAGGGGTTTATTTTTTTTAAAAATTCCATAATCTGGCTCTTTGTGAACAGGCGCCAGTAAATCAAAGCCCTGCCTCAGTTATTGTGAACTTTACTGTGTCCTGAATGAGGCAATGTTCCCTGTAGAAATCTGGCTCATTGTGCACACTTTAAAAGACAAGCACATTAGTTATGAAACTCCCTTACCCACGTTGGGTTGTACTTTTTAAACAGTCCCAGTGAAGGCAATGGAAATACTTGCAGAGTTAAGGTATTTATTACTCAACATGAATAAGGGTAGCAGGATCTAGTGTTAAGCAGTTAAGTTAGCCATGCATGAATTCACAGCATATTTGCTTAGAGCAGTGTTTTAAAATGTTTAAAAATCATAGCTGAAAAAATAGTGAGGGTATAAAGTATAACTTACACACCTTCCTAAGTGCTTGTCTACCCAGCAAGTTACTGCATGGCAAACCAGGGTGCAAATCTACAGTACACCTGCTTGCCACGCTCTAACTTACTATGCAGACACTGCTACAAGATTCTAAGAGTCCAGAATTTTAGTTAGCGTACTTTTCCAAATTTCAGGGTTTTTTTTACCTTAGTCATTTTGCTGCTAGAGCTGTTAAAATATTTTGCTGTCTTCTTTCTTATCACAAGGATTCCCCTCCGCCTCCACTCTCTGAATATTTGAAAAAGACTCAATTGCTTTTGCTCAGACTTTCCAAGAGACCTGGCCTGACAAATTTCAACCAAATATGTGAGAATGAAGGACTAAAAATGAAGGACTGTAATGGAAACACTTGGGCAACCTGAGCTGTAGTCCTTGAGACACCTTAATATCCAAGGTCTTGCTGACCAGCAGGAGGGATGCTGGAGTTTCAGAGCTGTGGGATTTTGGCTCTTTATCCAGAAAGGCACATGTGGGGAATGGGGAGAAGAGTCGTGGAAGAGGAAGGGCATAGTGGAGTAACAGCGAGGCTAATAAGAAAGGAATAAGCAGAAGAAGGTATAGGCATTTGAGCAACAACCCTGTTAAACTAATAGTAATGCCGGTTACAAGATGTATTGTTTCCTAAGGGAAGCCAGCTATGCTGATTATAGAAACTATGGCCTGGTCTACCCTGCTGGTAAAATTCGGTGGCAGGCAATGGGAGTTATTCAAGCTATGCAGAGAGCTTGTGTAACTCCTGTTGTCTTCATAACTTCCCTTTAGTGTGCTGTTTTCACTGTGCTGCACCGACAGGAAATGCATTCCCATCAACATAGCTCTATGCTATTTTTGGAGGTGGTTTTAATAAATTGACTTCCAGATTGATTGTGTGTCTCTTCACTGCCGCTCAATCAAACTGGAAAAATCTATCTGATGGCAGGGAATTTGCCACCATCAGTGTACACAAAGGCAGATTGGCCATCTGGCAGTACTGGCAAATGCCAAAGCGGCTGGTGCACTCAAAGGCTAGTGGGCTGGTCTTCCTGGAAAAAAACTCACTATGGCCTACTACGGGAGCCTTTCATCTAGCACCAAAGGGGTAGCCCTGTTAGTCTATTGCAGATAAATAAATCTGTTAGTCTTTAAAAGTGCCACAGAACTCTGTTTGTTTTTCATCTACCAGGCTCTCCAGCTGGGCCTCGCTGAGCACAACAGCTGCTCCGCTTCCCAGCCCTGCCATTCCTCACCTCTCCCACCCCCATTCCCTTTCTCACCACGTGGATCAGTTTTTAGTCCCAGTCTGTCACTGAGTGTAGACATAGCCTATGATGTAGTAATTGATCATGCTCGGTAATAAGTATATTTGATAGGACTGCTTCTGATTTCTCTCACACCAGCTAAAGGTCTATCTTCTTTCAAGTCACTACTGCTTTACACCATGTGAGGTCAGAATTGGGCCCCAATATAACATTACATAAAGTATGAACTTAATTAAGTATTTAGGCAGGGTCTAGTCCACAGTATTACTGGATTCTGTAAGAGGAATTAACAGTTTCTAATCTATTTTATATCAGGAATCATAATTAAGACCACGTCTACCTAAAAAGCAGGCAACCAGTAATAATCACAGGGGTTTCAATGGGACTACTCGGAGAGAAAAGTAGTACTCAGCACAAGAATGAGGCCCTTAGCAATTGTGCCATTTTAATGAGACATGTGGAACAATCTATCAGTAAATTCTTAGCCCTTCCACTTGACACCCAGATTGATTCATGTGTCTTGTGCCCCTGCCCCTTATCTGATCCTGTCCTCCTATAACAGTTCTCCTTTCTCTGGGCTCCTTGCCCTATGCCTTAAAATATGCCCTTACATCCCCCATCTTGAAGAAAAAATATCCCTCAATCCCAATCATCTCTCTATCATTCTATCCTCTGGGTTTGTTTCAAGCAGTGCTACACTAGTGACCACTAGGGCACTTTTAGTGCGAACCAATAGGATCCATACGGGCCAGGTAGTGTGGGACATGCTAGTGCATACTAGAGTTTACAGTCCTGTAGTGGTAAAATCTCTGTTGCCAGGTGCCAGAACTGTCAGGAACACCTGAAGCAAGAGAGGGACGTTGTGGTACACCCTACCAACCTATATGCTGTGAATTAACTTCGGTGCTGCAAACTGAAGCAGAAGATAAGACAATGGGAAGAGCCAGATCGTGGCAGGGAGAAATGAACAGCTCCATTGTTCATGTCTACATGGCAGCTGGGAGGGAGCTTTCTAACGTGGGTAGAAAGAGACACAATGCGCTCACTCTGCGCCCTCCAGTGCACTAAAAATAGCAGTGCAGCCGTGTCCACTCAAGTAAAATCCCTACTTCTCCCTGTGTACACACGCAGGAGACTAGCCCAAGCTGCCACCACAGTCACTGTCCTATTTTTAGCATCTGTCCATCCATGCTGGGGAACATCATCCTAGCTGCTCTGTAGACATGCCCAATGTGGCTAGGAAGCACAGCCTCAATACACAAATTTAGCCAACAATAGAGTAATGTAATCCTGGCCCCATTTTCCCCTCCACGCATTGGAATATTTGCTGCATGCTTTGACAGTGTGGTAGAAATGTGACTGCCAGACATATCCCACAGAAGAAATCTGGCTGAAGAATCCTGAGGATTCATCTTCAGTAAGGGGTTCCTTTGCAGCCCCTTCAGCACAGGCTGTCTCTCTAAGCCACAGTCCAGCTCAATGGCCTACTTTTCCAAACCCATTGGAAGAGTCTCCAGTACAAGGGAAGACAAATTTCAAGGGCATTTCATTTCTATAGTCAGGACAAAAAGCAATACATTCCTATCCATAGAATACATTTTAGAAATGTTCATGTAGGATGAGCATGGTCTTCCTTTTCACAGCCAGACAAGCTCTTGACACCACTTCTTTAGTTACAGTTCCTGCCCAACCTGGATCATTCCCAAGTTCAAAGGAGAAACCAAACATTTAAAACTCTTTGTAGGTACAGAAAAGCATCATATGATGAGTCATTTGCTGAAGCAATGTATTTCCCTGCATCAAACTTCAATTTTTCTTGGACATCTGATAAGTTTGTCATGAAATTCATTGAACGTGTAATAAAAGCTTCTCTAAGGACACAGCACTGTCCTAGTACAGTAGATAACTAGCATTTTGAGGAGCCTATTGGAGGCCAGCTTTGCATACTTTTTCAAACACGACATTGGAGGTATTCAAGAAATTTTATTTGTCTCTGGTTTGTCTCAAGGTTCAGGTTTGAAAAAATTAGCTGCAAATTCAGGCAAACAGAAAACATAAAGAAACTGATTTACTTACAAATGATTCAGCCATAGTTCTCTTTCACGATGTCGTCATCATCATCATCTTTTGCTATGTTTCAGAGCACATGCATCACTTGTAGCACTTCAGCAGTTTAGAACATGAGTGTTGTTTTCTTGGAATTTCCATAGGGGATCCAGCTCCCTGCATTTCATGTACATTTGAAATAAATGACAGTGCTTACCAGTGTGTTGTTCAATGAGCTTATGTATTTTTATTGAGAGAACCTGGATCTTCTCATTTTTGATTCTCCACTTGTACTCGATAATACTGTGTCACTTTGCTGTCAACTGAACCTAATCCCATGATTCCTGTTGTGTGATTAAAGAAGTTTCAGAAGAATGTCCATGTGACACCAACTCGTATTATGTCACTTTGGCTATGTCTATACTTGCTAAAATTAGTTTGAATTAGTTAGTTCTAACTAACTAATTCAAACTAATTTTAATTAGTTCAAATTAGCATAATTTGAACTAGCATGGCCACACTGGAAAAGTTAGTTTGAACTAAGTTAGTTCAAATTAGCGATCCCCATGCATTTCAATGGCCGGTTAATTCAAACTAAGAAATTAGTTTGAATTAACATGGCCACAATGGTTAATTCAAACTTGTTAGTTTGAATTAACCCCTTACTTCTGAAGCCCTATTCGAACTTACTAGTTCAAATTAAGGAAGCCCTGAATTCGAACTAACTAAAGCCTAGTGTAGCCATGGCTTTAGTTAGTTCGAATTAAGCCTCCTTAATTCGAACTAACTTGCCAGTGTAGACATAGCCTTTAAATTTACTTTGTTTTTGTGGGCTTATCTTTGTGTCACTGGTCTGGTGGTGTCTGTATCTTCCAGATCGTCTATTATTTGCAGAGGAGCCATGTCATGGATTCAGAGGGGATCTACTATTTCTTTCCTCACCTGAGTCCATCTTTCATCTGCTATAACTTGCATTTTTCCAAAACAATTTATAGATTTAAAGAGAAGCTATTTTAACTTCTAGAACAGCTTCATTTCCACTGTGTTCACCATTTCTGTGTACTATTTGAACTACTTTCAAAATATTGTGCAAGAAGGTAGATAATGGATTGCTCCAACTAACTTTCCCTGCTGAAGACCTAAATTCAAATTCTGACATAGGTCAAAAGGGAAAGATGAGTTTTCTGTTCCATGTTTGATCATATCAAACAATAACCAGAATTTGTTCATTTCGGCAATAAACTGTGGGGTTCCTGGTACTGGATCTGCCCCAAAACTGTGTGGAGAGGAATGAAAGAGCAGAGCTCTACTCTCAATGCAGCAAACTTTTGTTACCTTAAATAACAAAACACACAACCACAGCGTAAGCCTTTTCTGATCACGGCGTATTGCCTGTGCTTGACCCTGCAGGGTGCTTGCCCCTAGTTTTCTCAGCTTCAGACACAAACCCTTTTTTATACTCTTGGGGTCTGGCCTGGTAATTCAGCAGCAATTACTCTGCATCTGTATGTCATGCCCTGGAAGACTGCACAGTTTTTCTTTACAGTATTCTTGGCTTGCTTTAAATGATACAAAATAGCCTCATCCTGCAAAGTATTGAGCACCCGAAACTCTTATCAGTTTCATTGGGTGATGAAGCATCTCGTAGAATCAGATCCTGAATTAAATTCCCTCCCTTAAAGGCAAATGAGCATTCTATGACTGGAAAATCAAAATATTGTCTGTGTCCAGGAGTTACATATTGTTTTGTTTTATTTTACACCAGTCATGAACTCCCAGCACTCTATAACATGAAAACCCAGCAATATTTGTATAAAGGGATCACACTGCAACCCACCTCAACAGTATAAGCTACCGGTAATTTAAACTGGGATTTCCTTCTCAAACCTGTCTGCAGCTTTTCACTGATTCATTTTACTGGCTAAAATCCCCTGTGTCAACAAAATTCCACTCGTATTTGGGCTGATGGAAATTTCACCTGGAAGCAATTTTAGGAGGGTTATACTTGAATCGTTTAAAATAGAATGCTGGATTGAAATGAAAATTGTTACTGGTTTGGGCAACTTCAGTATCTCTTAGAAGTTATTTCATTTTTGAATGGGTGGTTCCCATGGATAGCCAAGAATTCTGTGTGTTTTCAGTGGGCATATATGTAGATGTGGTTTTGGATTTTCTTTGGATAGTTACATGAACTGAGTCTGAGCTTCCAGATACCAAAAGTCTCATTGGATTCAGAAGGACAGTGCTAGGGAATGTGGCAAACAGCCTCGGTCACTGCAGCCATTTGCTGCATGGCAGTATAAAGATACCTGTCTGGGTGGTGTTAGAAAGAAAAATAGAAGTGCCTATGCAGGAGTTCCCTAAGGGAAGGGAAATCAATAACAAATTCTTGATGAAAGGCAGTAGCTACATTTCACATCTCTAGATGCTACAAGAGCAGATTCTATTTAAAGTCCATTATTGTTCTTGATCAGGAGAAAACCTAGTTCTCTGATCTTTGAACTATTTATGTTATTGTCTTTCACTCACCAGTAAAATATGCCAAAAGTTTTAGATTTTGCATAGCATTGTGCGCATGAGCACATTGGGGATAGTACAAGAGGGAAACGTTCTGGAGAGTCAGCATCAACAGCTTTTGTATTTGGGCCACAAAGGGAAAAAATAGAGTTTTCTGATAAAACTGTTCTTCTGATGAATACTGGAGTAAATCCTGGAAGATGATATTTCTGATCCTGTGTCAACAGGATTTATCACTAAATGTAAGAATTGTGACCGACCTTACTTCCAAGAAGACAATACTAGTGTCATCACCACTGAGGGGAATGCAAAAGGAAAGTCAATAGGTTTGTTTTGGTTTTACTGAGTGTTCCATTCAAAATTCACTCTGGCACATATTTGAATGAAGACAACAGTGTTACTGCTGCAGTGTTCATGTGTGATGTGTATTCTGGACTCTCCTTTCAGGAAGATGGTGCTCTTTTGGATGCATCTTTAAATTCATAACACACAAAGAGATGAGGAAATCTTTTTTTCCCCAGTAAATAAAACATCAAAGTAAAATTAAAAGATCTGAAGAAAAATAGTTTGATTGAGACCATGCAATTCAGCTCATCAGGAATATGTATGATGTAAAGCAAAAGACAGTAAAACAACCCTCAAAGATAGAAGTGAGAATTATTTGCCTTCTGAATGTTTAAAAGTTTCTGCTTTCTCATACTTCTCCAGAATGCTAAGTAGCAGCACTGTAGAAAAGGACCTGGGGGTTATGGTGGACGGGAAGCTGGATATGAATCAACAACGTGCTCTTGTGGCTAAAAAGGCCAATGGCATATTGGGCTGCATCAGTAGGAGGGTTGCCAGCAGATCGAGGGATGTGATTATTCCCCTCTATTCGGCACTGGTGAGGCTGCCACTCCTGATTGGGCCTGATGCTTCTTTTCTTCTAACATTGGTAACTTGGGAATAGAAAATTAAAGAGGTTTTACCACTAAAAAGTAAAAGGAAACGAGGGCAAAATATATAACTATTACAGGTGGATAATTTGTTGTGGGTGACTTTACAGAGCCCAGTGTTGAATGGGGCCTACATAGCGACCAGCTGTCAGAGGTTGTGGCCTGTGTGTGGAGAAGGAGTGTGACTGAGCATACAGTACCGTCAGGAGGAATTGGTGGTGGTGTAGGTTAAACTTTGTCTTAGCTCCTCCTGTTAATTTCCTGTTACACTTCCTTTGTGCCCCTTCAGTTCATGAGTTATATTTGTCTTACATCACTAATGGTTCCCCCTAAAATTTCCATGGATAATATACCCACTTTCTTTAAACTGCATATGATATTCTGAGGTTTAAGTGACTAGTTTCAAGTCACATTGCAGTTAAGTGGCAGAGTCACAAATATAAGGAAGAAGTTCTGGCTCAGTGCCTAGATCTTTCCAGAATATCACTTAAGTACATGCATCTTAACTGCCCGTTAATGGATACATTGAAATAACTGTCAGCCCTTTAACGAGCTCTTTTGTCCTTTCTGTCTTTTTGTGACATTCAATACTGGAGATCAGGCTTCAGGACTAAAAGTTTAGCCATCAGAAGTGTTGAGAGTTTTCAGGACAGGTGTTATCCTTCAGGTGAGCACATGTTGCCTGCTAGGAATTCTGTGAATCTGCAGTGTGTATATAATGTTTGTCCTTCTCTTGGTAGGCCAATTTTCTTTTCCTTTTGTTGCCAGTGTTCTGTTCCCTGCTTAATGTTCACAACAATTTCGGGGAGTGCTTTTCTTTTAAGAGAATGAAAAGTGGCAAGAAAGGTTTAGAGGATTCATTTACTATTTGAAATAAAAGCTGCAGCAGCACAAGCAGTTATGAATTTGAAAATCTAAATTACATTTTTGGAACAACAGTGTGTTTCCACCAGCCAAGAGTCACTGAAGTTTTCTAAACTGGGAGTTCCTGCCCTAGACCTGAAGAAGAGCTCCGTGTTCAAAAGCTTGTCTCTTTCACCAACAGAAGTTGGTCCCATAAAAGATAATATCTTACCAACCTTGTATCGCTAAAATATTTTAGTTAAACAAAGAATAAGTGTCTAGTAGAAAAACTGTTTTATCTTCCAATGTTAAACCCAGAAGGATACTTCTGTAGCTTCTACCTGAACCATAATGAGAGTGAACTAGAGCCTTGTCCCAGAATCTTTCAGATTGAAATATCTTAAAATTTCTATAATGCTCTCCAGTAATATAGTAATATTATATTCTTTAAAGTTCAGTGTTTATGCTAGGGTGAAACTGTTTATTACCTTTTGGTTAGGTTCTTTCAGATTTCTCTTATATTATTTTCTTATGTCCTATACAAAAGGAGAATGCCAGACTGGCAGAAATGGAGTCTGAAATATTCCATTTATCCTACAAGCCATGTAGAATTTTTCAAGAAAGGAGGAAATCTTGGGCTTCAGTGAATTGTTATTCATTTCTGACATCAAGATCTTTAAAGATGAATCTGAATTAAAATTTTTCACTCAGTGACCCCAAACACAATCTCCATATTATGTGGTCTCCACTAGATGGTGCTAAACAACAGGCAGCTGCAGTACAAGCTTTCTTCAAGCTTGTCTACATGTTGGGTAAAGGGTCTATAGGGGAGTGATTTCTAAAGTGTATTGATGTGTTGCACATGAATTGTTCCATGCTAGTACATTTTAATGTGGTGCTGTTTGAAACAATACAACATTAGAACACACCTGAGAAACTTTAGTGTGCAGCAGCAGTCTGCTCGGGTCAATTATTGAGCAACATGGTAGTACTCTTTATAAATCACATCCTGTAGAGCGCATTGCCAGGCCATGAACACAAGCCCTTAGTCCTGCCAATGTGCTCATCTGGAAGCACTAATCCATGCCCATTCATTCCTCAGCCTTTCTAGTGAGGCTTCCAAAAAGAGACAATTAACACCAAATAGCATAACAATTTCTGTGAATGATTCCACAGCAGCTTTCACTCCACAGAAGCCTGGTTCACTCAAGACTGTTTTTTGCCATAAAGTTAAGCAATGCTTTCTCAACAGCATAAATGGAAAAATACATTTTGCAGTTATCTAATCATTCGAAGGCATAACTTCTAGTCAAGCTTGTAAGAATGGAAGAATGTGAACTAATTCAAGGAAGAAGAAGAGCATATTTGGACATAGATTGGCCAACCTAGTGAGGAGGGCTTTAAACTAGGTTTGAAGGGGAAAGGTGACCAAAGCCCACAGGTAAGTCACAATGAGGGAGACCTAGGGGAAGGGATGGAACTTGGGGGGAGCTGGGGCTGTAACAGCCAGGATAAAAGAGAGACTAGTCAGAACTGTGGGGAGGGAGGGGAAACAAATCAGTGTCTTAGGTGTCCTAATGACAGGGAAAAGTAGGGCAATCCGCCCGGTATCTTAGCTGCCTGTACACAAATGCAAGGAGCCTGGGAAACAAGCAGGAAGAATTGGTAGTACTGGCACAGACAAGGAACTCCAATTTAATTGGAATAACAGAGATGTGGTGGGATAGCTTGCATGACTGGAGCACTACCATGGATGGGTATAAATTGTTCAGGAAGGGCAGGCAGGGAAGAAGAGATGGAGAAATAGTGCTATATGTAAAAGAGCTGTATGACTGCTCAGGGCTCCACTATGAAAGTGGGGACAAGCCAGTTGAAAGTCTCCGGGTTAAGTTTAGAGGAGAGTGCAACAAGGTTGATGTTTTGGTGGGTGTCTGCTATAGACCACCAGACCAGAAGGAGGAGGTGGATGAGGCATTCTATGGACAACTAGCAGAAGTTTCCAGATCACAGGCCCTAGTTCTCATGGGGGACTTCATTTATCCTGACATCTGCTAGGAAGGTAATACGGCAGTGCACAGGCAATCCAGGAAGTTTTTGGAGAGCATTGAGGACAACTTCCTGGTACAAATGCTGGAGGATCCAACTAGGGGCCTTGCACCTCTCGACCTGCTGCTCACAAACAGAGAAGAATTGATAGGGGAAGTAGAAGTGAATGGCAACCTGGGCAGCACTGACCTTGAGGTGGTAGAGTTCAGGTTCGTGATCAAAGGAAGAAAGGAAAGAAGCAGAACACACACCCTGGACTTCAGAAACACAGCTTTTGGCTCCCTCAGAGAACTGATGGGCAGGATTACTTGGGAGGCTGATCTGAAGGGGAAAGGTGTCCAAGAGAGCTGGCTGTATTTTAAAGAAACCCTACTAAGGCCACAGGAAGATACCATTCTGATGTGCAGAAAGAACAGCAAATATGGAAGGTGCCCAGCGTGTCTTAGCAGAGAGCTCTGTGGTGAGCTGAAACATAAAAGGGAAGTTTACAAGAAGTGGAAGCTTGGACAGATGATGAGGGAGGCGTATAAAAATATTGCTTGGGCCTGCAAGGATAAAACCAGAAAGACCAAAGGACAATTGGAGTTGCAGCTAGAAAGGGATGTAAAGGATAACAGGAAGGGGTTCTACAAGTATGTCAGTAACAAGAAGAGGATCAGGGTTAAGTCCCTTACTGAATGGGGCAGGCGTCCTCGTGGCGGATGATGCGGAAAAGGCTGAAGTACTTAATGCTTTTTTTATCTCAGTCTTCACAGGCACGGTCAGCTCCCAGGCCACCACACTGTGTAACAGAATGGAGAGAAGGAGAGCAGCCTTCGGTGATGGAAGCTCAGGTTAGGGACAGCTTAGAGAAGTTGGATGTGCACAAGTCTATAGGGCCGGATGAAACTGCATCCGAGGGAATTGACCGATGTGATTGCAGAGACGCTGGCCATTATCTTTGAAAACTCGTGGCAAATGGGGGAGGTCCTGGATGATTGGAAAAAGGCAAATATTGTACCTATCTTCAAGAAGGGCAAAAAGGAGGCTCCGGGGAACTACAGACCAACCAGCCTCGCCTCAATCCCTGGAAAAATCATGAAGTAGGTCCTCAAAGAATCCATCCTGAAACACTTGGAGGAAAATAGAGTGATCAGGAACAGTCAACATGGATTCACCAAGGGAAATCATGCCTGACCAACCTGATTGTCTTCTATGATGATATGACTGGTTTTGTGGATGTGGGAAAGCCGTCGATGTGATATACCTCGACTTTAGCAAAGCTTTTGATACGGTTTCCCACAGCATTCTTCTCACCAAGTTGAGGAAATATGGGTTGGATGAATGGACCATAAGGTGGATAGAAAACTGGCTAGGTCATCGGGCTTTGTGGGTAGGGATCAATGGTTCAATGTCTAGTTGGCAACCAGTAACGAGTGGAGTGCCCCGGGGGTCGGTCCTGGGGCCAGTTCTGTTAAAAATCTTTAGTAATGATCTGGATGATGGGATAGATTGTACGCTTAATAAGTTCATGGATGACACCAAGCTGGGAGGAATGGTAGACATGCTGGAGGGCAGGGATAGGATTCAGGGAGACTTAGACAAGTTGGAGCACTGGGCCAAAAGAAATATCATGAGGTTCAACAATGACAAGAGCAAAGTCTTGCACTTAGGACAGAAAAATCCCATACACTGCTACAGGCTGGGGACTCATCAGCTCAGTAGCAGCACTGTAGAAAAGGACCTGGGGGTTATGGTGGACGGGAAGCTGCATATGAGTCAACAGTGTGCTCTTGTTGCCAAAAGGGCCAATGGCATATTGGGCTGCATCAGTAGGAGTGTTGCCAGCAGATCGAGGGATGTGATTATTCCCCTCTATTCAGCACTGGTGAGGCCATCTGGAATGTTTGTTCAGTTTTGGGCTCCCCACTATAGAAAGGATGTGGACAAATTAGAAAGAGTCCAGCGGAGGGCAACGGAAATGATTAGGGGGCTGGGTCACGTGACGTATGAGGACAGACTGAAGGAACTAGACTTATTTAGTCTGTAGAAGAGAAGACTGAGGGGAGATTTGATAGCAACCTTCAACTACTTGAAGGGGTGCTCTAAAGAATAAGGAGCTAGGCTCTTGTCAGTAGTAACAGAGGACAGAACAAGGAGCAGTGGTTTCAAGTTGCAGCTGGGGAGTTTGAGGTTGGATATTAGGAAAAGCTTTCTCACTAGGAGGGTGGTAAAGCATTGGAATAGGTTACCTAGAGAGGTGGTGGAATCTCCATCTTTGGAAACATGTAAGGCCCGGTTAGACAAAACCCTGCCTGGGATGATTTAGTGGGAGTAGTCTTGCTTTTAGCAGGGGGTTGGACTAGATTACTTCATGAGGTTGCTTCCAACCCTAGGATTCTATGATTCTATGATAATTTTGGCATGGATTTACCATTGTATACAGGAACTACTGTGTTTTACCTGTTGGTAAACAACAGACTTTTTAGTAGTGACTGCTTTGTAAAAGCCATAACCAAATACATTGAAACACCACAGTTACCAGCTAACCTGGTCACCCAGCATGAAAAGTAGAAATAGATGTCTTCTGTTCCAAAAATATTGCTCTATTCCACTTGAGTTAAAAGGAAATTTCCATTAGTGCTTTTTTTTGATCAGACAGTAAAGTCTGGACCACAGAGAAAATCTCCCAGTGATAAAATAGTTTCGATGAATTCTCCTGACGAAGTAATTTCTGCTACTTCTGGATCAAAGATGCGGAGGACATTGTGTTCTCTTCTAATAGGTTCTGTTATCTTTGAATTTTGTAGGAAAGTAAACAAAACATAAGGTCAAAAAGGATTCGGTGTGTTTACACCACTCAAGTGTGTATGTATATCCATGCTTCCAAGAGAGACGGCAAAAAAAGACTATTGGGAATTCTAAGCAATAAAACTTTTGGAATAGTGCAATCTCTTGTCTCATTCCTCTGGTGGGTTATGCTAAATCACCTAAAGACCTGTCTAACCTTGATTGGTAAAGGGGAACATAAAAACATTGCATTTTTCTGAGCTCAAGCAGAATTTTATTCACCATAAGAAGCTGAAAAAAATTAAAGATGTTTCCCTGTGCTTTCTAGAAAGATTTCTTTATTTTTCCCAGCTGAACTAAACTATTGAGGTGTTATCAGGCCTCTTACAAGTTAGACAAAGATGTATAAAGTTTATTATTGTTGATGTGAGTATTGGATTCACATAACCCAATTTTGATCTCATGTTGGCTTTACACCTACATATTTCCACTGATTTAAAGGGAGTTATTCCTATCAAATGCCAGTGTAAGATCAGAATAGAATCACACCCAATGTGTTGCTGGTTTGCACAATTTACATTGTCTGTGCAAACCATATGTAGTGAATTATTTACTCCATATGTTTTTATCCTCTTTTGTGCCTACAAGTTAGCTTAACACAGAGAGTCCATTTTTACAGATTTCTTCTTCTTTCAAAATTGTTTGACAGCCTTATATGAATTTATTTCAGACAATGAATTGTTGGCAAATTATTCACTTTGATTAGTCACTGTTGGTTACCTCAATCACTGATGATTGTTATGCCCCTTGATTGGATGACTGAAGAATTTATAAACAAATGAAAAGGAATCCAATAAATTTTAAGAAGGTCACATTCACCCTCTTGGCAAAAACCACAGCAACAAGCACATTTTTCACAAATATGTTTGAGACTTTAATAATTTGTGAATAAAAAAACAAAATGCTGGTTATCAAGTATTGTGAATGCCACTAAAGTGAATTTCCAGGTTTTAGTAGAACAAGTGTTTGGTAACTTTTGGGGTATGGGAGGCAGGAGTATTTGTCCAGTTGGAACTAATATGCACGGGTACTTGTTCTGTGATAAGCTGTGTAAGAGGACTGTTAGCCCCTTATTGAAACTTAGTGGGTCTTTTTGGTTGGCCATTCCTTGGGAAAGCAGGACCCTGAACCGGACAGCCCCTAGGGCCAGTGGGGAGATGCCAATGTTCCAGGACAGGCTTATTGACAGAGTGGACAGGCCAATGAGGGAGCCATGAGGGTGCTCCCCTACCCAAGCTGGAACTACCCACCGGACAGCTGGGTGCGATAAACAGCTGGGAACAGGAAGGGGGACCCTGGGCAGGGAGACCCACCAGCCCTGAGACCACACAGACCAGCCTCAGAGTGGGACCGTGAGCCCAACAGGGGCGCTGACACTTGGGAAACCCCTCCCCTTAGAGCCTGGGGACATGTGGTCACTGCTAGTGCCAGAACCAGTATCCAACTCTGCATCCCTATGGCACAGCCACGGCCTGGGCAGGGGACTTGGGATGTGTGGAAGCAGTCTGTGACCGTCCCTCACACCCCAGAGGTGTGTGGTCCCCATTCCATGGGACAGTGCTTGCTATTTGCCCGTCAGTTTTCTCCTTCTTTCTTAATGTATTTGACTTTTGACTATTGTGTGTTCAATACATTGTATTGCTTTGAATTGTATACAGTGACTGGTAGGTCAGGAAAGCACCCATTGCAGTCAGCCCCTGGAGTGAGGACATCCTCCCTGCCCTCAGTGACCACAATAAGATTAGGAGTTGAACTCCCAGGAATTCTGGGGTCAATCTTTTTGTCTTACTGGGACTCCACCGCACAGTCGTGTGGGAGAGGAGCCCTCAAGGTCAGGCACGCCTCTGGATAAAGGGAGTGGAAGCAAGGGACTCATCCTTTTGCTAGCCATCTTCACCAGTGTGGTGTATGAGCCCAGAAAATTCCCCACGGGGCCAGATTAACACCCCTGTGGGCCTGGGGTTATTCCATTTTGTGGGGCCCAGGTCAGCCACCGGTCAGCCTGGCAGTGGAGCAGTGGGGTCTCTGCTGTCTGAGGCTATTTGGTGCCCATCCCTGTCAGTAGCAGCACCCACTGGGTGCCGGGGTGTTTCTAAGGGCCCATGTGCCTCTCTCCCCCACTCCCGCCCTCTCAATGGCAGCTGGCAGGAGCAGCATCTGCAGGGCTGGTGGGGAGGATGTCCATGGGCCAATTTCCCATTCCCCCCCACTGTGGGGGTGGTGGAGGCTGCTTGGTGACGGGGGGATGGCCCTCCTTCAGTATGCTCCTGGGGTGAAGCAAGATGACTGGTGCTTGGTGCTGGGTTGGTCTCTGGGGCAGGGGTGTGACATCATAGCACAAGCCAGCCAGTTGGCGCAGCTGAGATCTGACCGGGTCAGGGACTGGGACTTGCCAGGCCGTGGCCAGCCAGGGACCAGGAGACCAGGACTTGCCAGTGTGGGGGGTGAGGCAAGCCGCGCTGACACGCTCCATGCGATATAGCTGCTGGTCGGCCATGGGGGTGCTCCAGGGGCTGGGTGGGATCAGACCAGCCAGCCTGGAAGTCATGCGGGACGAGGCAGCAGCATAGCAGGGGCTGGTAGCACTCCGGCCGCAGGTGCTCCAAAGGGGTAGATTGATTTTTGCAGGGGGACAAGGCCCTTCAATCTGGGGCTCTGGGCTGCAATCCCTAAAGGCCCTGCATTAATCCAGGCCTGGTTCCCCACAATAGCAGGCCCTTTCCCTGCTTACACTTGCTCCACTTAAAGTCAGTAGAAAAAGCTCCCCTTGACTTCACTGGAGTGTAGGACTGAGCCCTTCATTTGCCAATGTTTCTTTCACTGAAGTGATTTTCTGTGTAATCTTCAGCATTACAAAGGCCCAGCAGCCATTAACTTTCACTGTCTGTCCTTGGCAAAAGACAGTTATAGAGACAGTTCCATTCACCACCACCCACTGTGGAATGGGGAAAATGTATTTCTTTCAGTCCTCTAGTATGGTCAGTGGGCCAGATCCTGAGCCAGTGTAAGCCAGTTTGGCTCCACAGTCTGACTTAGTAATGCAAAGCAATGTTTCTTCTGTTTTGAAATTTAGAACCCGACTCTTTGTCTGCCTTGATATTGACCTTCACTAATTTTTCCTTTTTATAGAACGTTTATGGTCTTTAGACATATATTGATAATTTGGGTCTAGATCTTGCACTCGGTTTAATCCATGCACCCCTATTGTCTTCCCAATTTTTCTCCTAATCTTTTTCCTATTTGTGATGAAATGGGATTTTCTCCTATGAAAGCTCATGTGATAAATAAATCTGTTAGTCTTTAAAAATGCCACAGGACTCTGTGTTTTTTTGCAATAGATTAACCTGACTACCCCTTTGGAACTTGCTTTTGATTAGTTCTAATACAATTTGATTAATTTCTTCTGTGGGACAAAACCTGAAAACCTGCAAAAATCAAGAGAGTTACAAATAATTATGAGAGGTGGTTGATTCCTATTCCTTGACAAATGTCCCTTGATCATGTATTGTGCATTCACCAACATTTTCTGGACACCTTGCTTTAATCGTTTCCATTAGTACATTTCATGAGCTCACATAACCTTCCTTCTCTTAGTTTACTAGTATGCACGGGGGTGGATAGAATAATATTGCTGATTGCCATGGCAGCAGGGTGCAGATCCGCAACTATCATTAATTCTTAATGGAAGGGTTCAGGCCCTGAGGAACCCAAGAGTAAAAGAAGCCAACTTAATCTTTAATATTAATTGGTTTTAAAATAGGCATGGCAAAAAGAGAAATGGCAACTAGTGATATGTTTGTGAATCTCATAACTTGCTAGAACGTCTTATAAGGTAGAATTTTCTAACTGGACATTTTAACCCTTTGTGACTTATTTCACAATAATTTTTATGCTTATCTTTTCCTGCCACATGAATGTGCTGAATAGTAGAATCAGTACTGCTTCATCTCGTAATGTATTAAGTAAAATATAGGCAGCTCTTTATGAATGTGATGTTCTGCTGGGTTTAATTGGGCTTAGGGACAGACTAAAAATAATTCTGAATGCATTGTAAAAAGTGGAAAGAATTTAAGCATGGACAATTGAATAGTTTGTCTTCAGAGACCCCATATGGTGCAGACAGACATTGGATGAAATTGCTAACAGTGCCTCGCCTATGATTATCTACTCTGGCAATCTTTCTGGTGATTCATTTTCTATGCTTGTTTAGTCTAAAGCTTCCCCTGGGTAGAGGCTGCCTGCTGTACCCGATTTATAGATGGTGGCTATCATGGTTATCATTTAAGAATTAATTGTTTGTAACATACATATCCTCAAAAAAGGAATATGGATGAGTAGTACTTAAATCTCATTCAATTTTCAACTCCTAAGCATGACAAATGTAGGCTGACATCTTTAAAAAATAAAAACCTAAAACAAGGTGGAGACAAGTTAATTTCCTTATAATATCTGTAGAATTAAACCTTTTCTCCGTATGTGACTGCTCACAGAAGCAATGGGCAAGGCTACACTGTCAGCGACAGCGTAGAATCAATTATGCAAGTTTGATTGAGCATCTGTAAAGACACGCTCAGTCAAACTCAGAATTATCTGGAGATCAATTGGATAAGACCTACCTGGAAAGAAGCATAGTGCTATTCAACGGGAAGGCAGTTCCCATTGAATCAGTGCTGGGGGCAGACCCTGTAATAAGTAGGAGGTAGGCAATCGGGGCGAGATATGCAAGGTATTTTAAATACTTTGTGTCCCTCCCTTCAGTTGCCACTGAAACTGTGCCACAGAGTAGATCAGGGCAATCTCTTCAAGGCTTTCAAGATCTGCATAGTAATGCCTCACTTTTTCAGTCCTTGGAGCCAGTTCTCCATTCTATTATACTAGTTTTAAACCAGTGTTATTCCACCAGTGCCCAGGGTAACACTGTTATAAAACTAGGTTAATGGAACAGAAAATGAGACCCTTTTTGGTTTTTATATCACAAAACAATATTTCAATCCATTGCACAGTATTACAAGAAAAAAAAATCTCCTGTCCTTTAAAGATAAATAAAACATACTGCCTTAGGGCCTGATCCTCCAAATGCTTCACATGTGAGTTGTTTTACTCCTAGGGGGAGTCCATTGAACTACTCAGGTGGTTACGTATAAGTGTTTTGAGATTATCTCAACTTATCACAGTTCTTATGCATATGCATAACTTTTAAAAAGCCAATGGGACTTGAGCCCCTCCTTAAAGATAAGCTCCTGTTTGAATGCTTTGCTGACTAAGAAAGGCGGCTGAGCCAGGTCCTACGAGGGTATTTAATAAAAAATGAAAATGTACTAAAGGAAGCCTGCCATAATTTCTGCATCCCCATAACTAAAGAAGGATCTGTGCAGGCAGAGATGCCATTTTTAATTACTACTTGCTCAGAAAGTCCTGATTGATAATGTAGAACAGCCTGGGAATGAGCTACAGCTCAGCATTTGGATGCACAGGAAAATCTTTTACAGTTATTTGTTAGGTACAGCTGATTATTATTTTAAAGTGGGATATAGTTGGACCCAAGCATATGTAGGAGCTGAAGGAAGGATTGGGGAAGCCATCTAATGATGGGAAAAGGAAGTTAAGCATCAATGAAAAGAATCCACGTGTGTAGAAAAGGGAGGGCATTCATACATAACCATGGAGGCAGCTTTTTCTGCTAAACTTGAGGGTCATCATTTGTGAAGAAGTCATGTAAATAGTGCTTTTGTTAATGAAAAAATTCCTAAAAATTCCTAGTTCTACCTATATATCAAAAAAACTTTAAAAGTGTGGGGGGCGGGTGAGAGAGAGATTTTAATCCCTGTGTTATGTTACACTGGAGTTTTCCTTTAAAGGAAATGGACTCCACCTAAGTGCTATAGATGAAACTGAATGCTACAGTAATGCTGAATAACAGGTATATATTTTGCTAGACTAACGTGAGTTGGGATGGAGATAAACTTCTTTGCGTACAGAAAGGAGAAAAAGAAGGCCGTGGTTGGACCCAGTGGATCGAAGGAGATGAAATGCATCTGGTATGGTCATGTAACATGTTTTAAATGCCATAATTTTCTCTCTTATTTATTCAAATGGATGAAAGTAATAGCACACAGCTTGCTGCACATTATCTTGGCTTATTGTGGAGTAATTAAACATTGGTGTTACATTTGACTTGCTTCTAAAGCAATAATTTCATGCAGTGCCATTATTTTTTCATGCCCCTTATTTAAAAAGCAATGTTCTAAATTCAGACAACCTTTGTGTTGACTGTCTGTTCCCAAATCTATCAATTTAAATTATTTGCACAGAGGAAGACAAGTAACAGAAATATCCTTCGTGCACTTAGTGAAATAAATGTTATAGGACTGATGAAATTGTGTTCAATAACATAAGCCATAGGGAGAAAAAATACCATTATTCTTTTAAAATATGGGCCAGAATAAATTCTAGCTTAGAAAAATAGAGAGCAGTTTCATTTTTAAAATGTCATGTTCTTTCTGACTTTTATCTCTACCTTTCCTAGTTAACAGCATCTAACATAAGTTTATAACCGGTTTTTTTCCCCATGGCATCCTCTTTGAGGCTCACCTGACATGGTGAAAGGTACTTTTCCCACTGAAGAAAGCAAATCAGAGCTCTGTCCCACTCTCTATCCAATTCATTCAGCATCTAGGAATCATCTGTTTAGGATACTGAGTCCCTGTGTGTCCACATCAGTAGCACAATGCCATCAGAGACCTCTGCAGGAGCATCCAGAGCCAATTGAATGCCACTGTACTGCATGGAAGGGTCTGTGTCAATGGGGTCAAGATTTTTCCCACACATGTATTTCACATGTATTTTTCACAGTTCACAGTATACCCTCATTGCCCACAGTTTTACATCACGTGGAACACTAGTTTAGAGCTACCATCCCTGCATCAAGGAATAATGGATAGGAATTTCTGAGCCTGCTAATCCTGCTTCTCAATCAGTCTGGGTGACCATTCATTCGAGCTGAACATGCTGCCTCCCTAACAATCCCAGACCCTGCTGATGAGAGAGGTAAATGAGTGCGATCAGAAGTCAAAGCTGGATCTCCCATTGACATTGCAGAGCACTTGCCCCAGGGAAAACCACCCAGTTCTTTTTAAAAACCATTACTACTAATCGCTCTGTAACCTTGGCTAGTTTACCCTGTAATATGGATGTTTGCAGGTGCTGTACTCGTCCAGGTGCCCATTCCTACATGGCAGGCTCCAGGCCAGGGAGTCTGTAGGGGGCTGTGGAAAAAGGAATCTTTGTCACAAGGCGGCAGCACAGCCGTGGAGTCCCACCATTGGCTGAGGCTGTACCCCATGCAACTGTAGCAGTTCTCACTGAAGGCAACTGTTAGATCTGTGAAGTCACAAAACGTGTCATTCCACCCTTCTCAGCAAAGAACTTACATACATGCTTAAGTACCATTGGCTTCTCAGCGTCCTGCCTGCCTCCCCTTTGCACAGCAGACCTGCTGCACTGAGGTTTTCTAGGCCCATGGAGAGAGCTCATATTCAAGTATACCTAATCTAAGTTACAATTTCCAGCTCAGCATGACATGTGCCGAATCACACTACTTTGTACCATCCAAGGACACTGCTATAGACAAGATACCTGGAGAGGAAAATGTCTCTAAATGTCTTTAATGCCCAACTTCTTCTTCTTTAAATTTTGTCACTTTCTGTGTGTTTCACTAACTCAAAAAAGCATTTTCAGTCCCATTGGAATCCTCATTGTACTCTTCTCTCCTTTGACCTTATAATAATTTTTTTTTAAAAATCTAAACTCCATTTCTTGTAAAAACTTCTGAATAGTTAAGATCATCGGGTCTGTGTCTCTATTTAAAAACCCTTTGGTGCCAAAGGCAATTACCATAAACATATTGTATGATATTTCAATAATTATTTTATGATCCTATTGAACTTTATACAATGATTCAAATATTAATTTAATATCTTTTGCACAGTTTTATAATATATTGCATGCTATGCCATGGATTTTAGTAGTTTCTCACCAGATACTTGAACCTCACAAGTTCTCCTGATCTAAATTCTGTAGTATAACAGTCTTCTCTCTGCTCCCTTAAAAAAAACAAAAAACAAAAAAAAAACACTTCCCTCCTCAAATACTGTTTCACTACAGTGAGTTAAAACAGGCACTTCTCTGGCCATTCTCCAGTTTGTTCTGAATCGTATAGCTTTTTTCATTTGTAATGACTGCCCCCTAGCAGTTTGTGGATATTTTTTTAATCAGTAGATTTCATATCCTTAATGCATGTTCCTTCCTCCAGGTCATTAATATATCAAAGTGAACAAAAGTGGTCCTAAAAGCAATCCTTGTAGAACTCTACAAGTTGTTTTGATTCATCCTGAACTGTCCTCTTACTAGTATCCCTGAAATCCAAGCCAAGTAGCTCAATATACTAACTGTCCTAGATCAGTCTTTTGTGAGATAATATATCAAAAGCTTTCCTTTAGACCAAGCAAATTATGTTCATGGCTTCTCTGTCAACTCGCTTTTCCTGAAAATGTTCAATAAGGTTTTATCAAAAATCTCCTCCACGGTAGGTCTAAAACAGAAATATCTAAGTTCAGCTGTAAATCCGTTTTCTCAGGAGGTTTTCTGTTTGTAGGACTGTAATTAGCTGGATCTTATCCAGAACACATTTCCAAGAAAGTTAGGACTGTAATTGCCAGGCACACCACCTACAATGGATATCACTTTAAAATGGCCATTGACCACATGCTTGTATTTATCTTTCTTGTAATATTTCCTATATTTAATATGGAAAATACTGCAAACAGCCCAGTAAATGTAACTACTGCTTATTGGAGATGTCCAGTTGTCAAGATGTCTCTCTTGCTACGTCCTTGATAATTCTGGAACAGTCTCTTTGGTTGTTCAGTGTTTTAGGTCCCAATCCTGCAAGCTGTTGTGCATGGATAGAGCTCTGTGGGAACAGGGGTCCAACTGTGCAACGTAGCTTGGAGGTATGGAACCTTAGATAGAATCATAGATTAATAGGGTTGGAAGGGACCTCACGAGGTCATCTAGTCCAACCCCCTGCTAAAAAGCAGGACCACTCCCCCTAAATCACTCCAGCCAGGGTTTTGTCTAACCGAGCCTTAAAAATCTCCAAAGATGGAGATTCTACCACCTCCCTAGATAGCCCATTCCAATGCTTCACCACCCTCCTAGTAAGAAAGTTTTTCCTAATATCCAACCTTAACCTCCCCAGCTGTAATTTGAAACCATTGCTCCTTGTTCTGTCCTCTGTTACCCTCGAGAACAGCCTAGCTCCCTCCTCTTTGGAGCAACCCTTCAAGTAGTTGAAGGTTGCTATCAAATCTCCCCTCAGTCTTCTCTTCTGTAGACTAAATAAGCCTAGTTCCTTCAGTCTCTCCTCACAAGTCATGTGCCCCAGCCCCCTAATCATTTTTGTTGCCCTCCGCTGGACTCTTTCTAATTTGTCCACATCCTTTCTGTAGTGGGGAGCCCAAAACTGGACACAGTATTCCAGATGCGGCCTGACCAGTGTCGAATAGAGGGGAATTATCACATCCCTTGCTCTGCTGGCAATACTCCTACTGATGCAGCCTAATATGCCATTGGCCTTTTTGGCAACAAGGGCACACTGTTGGCTCATATTCATCTTCCCGTCCACCATAACCCCCAGGTCCTTTTCTACAGCACTGCTACTTAGCCGATCGGTCCCCAGCCTGTAGCAGTGCATGGGATTTTTCCGTCCTAAGTGCAGGACTTTGCACTTGTCTTTGTTGAACCTCATGAGGTTTCTTTCGGCCCAGTGTTCCAATCCATCTCATGGATGAAATCCTGGCCCCATTGAAGTCCATGACAAAATTCCCATTGTCTTCAGTGGAGTCAGGACTTCGCTCCAGATGTTTAATGTCTTAATTATCTGCTCAGGCTTCATCTTGATTTCCTTCAGTAATTGTTTCCTTCCTAACCAATCTCCCTTTGTGAACACTAAGAAGAACAAATTATCAATCCCTTCTTTCAGAGACCCTGTGTCTCCTTTATTTTACTTTACATTCCTGATGTACTTGAAGTCTTTTACCATCTCTAGCTCTTTTCTTCTGTCTGTTTCTTTAAATTATTGTCTGGTTACATGCAACCTTTGTTTTCCTTCATTTGTGTCTGTAACCATTTTATACCCTTTACCTTCCTTTTAGTTTCAGTCCCATTTTCTACATGCCTTCCTTCTTTGATCATGTTCTGCTCTTTTTCCTTCACTCTCATTTGTTCTTTATATTCCTGGATCACTGCTAGATCATGGGCATTTATTAATTTATCTCTGAACACATTTCATTTCCTCTTCTTTTGTTTTACTGTATTGATTTCATTTCTTGCATTCTTTCTAAGTTTGCTCAAGAAAAATCAATGAGGAGATCTGAAAGAGTTAGTTGTGGCCGTTCCCTAATCTCTGCCCACTTGTGCGCCCTAAATGAGGAGCTACTTGCAGCATATTAGGCACATTCTCATAAAAACGTCACTCCTTTTCGACTGCTTAGATTAGCAACAAAAGTGTGATTCTGTTCGTATTTAGGCATTCGAGTGAACACACTATGAGAAACAAGGTGTTTCATACTTCTCTCAGACTGTTCTTTCATGCTGGTAACATGCCCACATAGATATCACTGCATCTGCTTACATGCTACAGTTTGCACTGTGCAGTTTATCTCTGAAGCCCAAGTGGCTGGCAACTGAATTAAAAAAAAAAAAAAAAGTCTTAGCAGATGGAACACAACATGGCAGGCTGGCAGCCACCAGGAAAAAATACTGAATACCTAACCAAGCATGGTCCACTCAAATCTGACCTTTGGGTAAAATCCTCCGTCATACAGAGCATTGCAAAATGCATTATGTCACTTCTATATTGCTGCTTCTGTGCCCCATCAGTCCTGCATTACCAATTATCTTCGTGGGGCTATCCAAACATAAATTGGGGTTTACTCCCGTTTTGGTTCCCTTTTTTCCATAGTGTATAATGAAGCAAAAAAGTTCCATCTCCACTCACTTACTTACTGTTCAATTTACTCCTTCCAGTTAATTTCTCAGAGTCTGGGGCAAGTTTTCAGCTGCCTTTTATTGTTTGCACTTTCAACTGATTACCCATCCATCAGTGGGGACACATTCCTTACCCACATGCAGAAACTTAGTTTTATGTACATAGCTGGAGTACTGTGTGCATATATGCTCCTTGTGTACCCACAACAGATAAATGTCCATTTTGATGTGTGCAAAGAGTTACATGTGCAAAGGTGAGAATCCTTGCACCAGGGGACTCCTGGGCTGGATATATGACCCTGGTACTAATTACTAGCTTTTTTTCTTTCCATAGAGATATCAGAGTTCAGTTATTCTTGCTGTATCCTCATATATTCCTACTATCAAATTATTCTAACACGTTACTTAATTTGAATTCACAATAAATGTCCATCTAATATTTGAAGTAACCCTATAAATAGGTGTTTTAGAAACTGGCACACATGAGGGTGTATTGTATAAAAGTTGCACTTATTTTCTTTTCAGGAAATAAGAGTAGGTGGTGTCAAATGTAAACAAGTCTTTAAGAAGGTTCAGTGATCCTAATCAGCCCATTGCTGATTCTCCAGAGATGAAGAACAGAATTGATTGTATGGATTTGCTACCAAAGCTGCAGATGCTACTAGTCCACAAGTATAAACTTAACATCTAGAAAGCAGACCCAGGCGAACATCTGTGAACATGAAATTAAAACTGTTATTTTATGCAAAGTCAGCAAGAATGTTTTTAAAGAAATCATTCTAAATAAACTCAATCATTTTTAGAAATGCCAATTAAAGATACTGAAAATCATAAAAGTCTGTGTGCCTTACTTTATGGTGGGCCAGAGTCTAACATAGTTTAATATAAGTGGGCTCCAGAGTTTTAAATTATTGTTATTGCTGTTTCTCATTTTTATTAAGGCCACTTTACACTGTGGTAGTCCTTGAAAGTAGTTTTAATGTGGACTTTCTTTATAAGATCTCATGATGGGGTGGATAGATTTATCAAAGGGTTAGAAATAGTCAGACCTCAAATTAACCCAGTTGGCTATAACTGGAGGGTGTGTCTGGCTTAATTTTTCTATCAGACACAGCTGGGGAGGAGCTGGATGGTCTTCTGATGAAAGGAAATGAAAATTATTGAGGAGAAAGTCCAGGAGAGGGACCCAAGACAGAAGAGCCCAGGAGGGAGAGGAAAGAAACTAGGCTCACCTCAGTAGTAGGTCTTGGGAAATGGTCTCTAAGTTCTAATGAAGTACCCTGGGGATCAGTTTTCTACAACAGGAAAAGGGAGCTGGGGAGAACCTGGAGGGATTCTATCAAACTCAGCTAGATAAAGATTGCTTTCTTAGTGGTTGGGGCTTTCTGAGTTCTCTTGGGAAGAAGTCTGGAGCTACCTGATGGGGAAATAAGAATGGGACTACAGCAGAGCCCAGGACAGGTGGAAGATGTCACGTTGATAGTGAGAATTGTTTGGGCCATTCATATCCCAGAAGAGGTAAGAATTTAGTGACCCGACCTGGCCAAAGGATTGACTAATGCGGAGATGTAAACTTCTGCAACGCCAAAGGGCCAACTGACAGCAGACACCACAGGAGAAGTCCCTACTACACCACATCTTGCTCCAGGAGGACACTGTAGCTGGTGAGTTCCTCTTTGGCAGACCCCTTTTTGTTGTTGGAGATTGTAAAGTGGTGTTAGTATAAATAAGAATGAGATCCAAAGTATTTTAAGGGCTTGAAAGTAAAGATTTAAAGTCCTGGTTCCACTGAGATCAGTGGCAGTTTTGCTGTGGTCCTCAGTGGGGCTAGGTTTCACCTCCATTGTTGTAATAGAAGAGAGACTGTAGTTCCTGGAGTTAAGCAGGGATGTGGACCAACAATCTGGAAAAATAGTCCTTAAAGGTTGTGACAAAGGATAGTCCCTTTTTCGGGGTATTAGCCAAGGCTTTGCATGTTGATTTTGTTTCTTCTTGCAAAGAGGCTAGTAAGTGGGTAAAACCACAAGAAAATTTTCACTGCGGCTACTAAAAATTGTGCATAATAATTTCCTGTCATGTAGAAGATTTATTATGCAAGTAGTATTTGTAACTTTCCTTCACATACCAGAATGTCCATGTCCATGTCCCGTGCTGAGGGAGAAGTAGAGGGACACACCAATCTGATAGCGATTAAATCTGTTTAAAAATAAGCATATTAAAAGTAATTTAAAATTCTCACCATTTCACGGTCAGAACATTAATGCACTAAAAATCTATTGTAAATTAGACCTAAATCCTGCAAGGTGCTGAGCTTTTCTTTCCCATTTAATTCAGTGAAAGTTGAGGGTACTTGGCACATGAAGCATCAGTCATATAGTATCTGACATATAGCACGAAGGGTTCTTTAAACAAAACCTACTGTGGTGAGCTGTTTTCAGGAGATCAACCAAGGACAGCATTGAGATAAATAATAGATGTGAAACATCTTGCATATTTGCACTAAAATGTGCTGTCTGTGTTCCCGCCTTCTGAGCTCCACCTCTTCATTTGTATTATCCCTGCCTGCCTGTAATAGCTATGAATATAGGAATGAAGTGCAGATAAGCAGCAGTTTTTATATAACTATCTAGCCATAACTGTAGTGCTATGATATAGAACTTAAATAGGAGACAGGCAATAATGTGTACCTTACGGGTAATGTCATTCTACTGTCCATCAAAGTTTACACACTCAAGTTTCTGATGTATTCATGTAATTAACAAAGGGGTATGATGAAACATGCCCTTCGCATGTAAATTTTTATGGAGGTGTTTTGTGCAATTTGGGTCTCAGTGTATGAAAAGTTACAAATGCAATGTTATAATTTGACTTCATTCCTCTTGTGGTTGTTTAAAGGCAGTGCACATGGGTATACATAAGAGGTTAGGCATTGGGAATGATATTTAGATTCTTACTCACTGGGCTTGTAGGCCTTGGAGATGATGGGGTCACACGAGGGAGAGGATGTTAATTGTCTGCCTCCTTTGGTTTCTCTCCCTCTCCTTTGGTTGAAGTCCTAAAACTTAAAATTCTGGTTAATCTCGTGGTCAGGGTCAGGTTGCATTGAAGGAGAGCCCTTGTCCAATTGTTTAAAATTAGCCACTTAGAAAATCTTCAACATCACCTCAGGTCAAGGTTGGGGACGCCCTACTCTCTATTCTTCTACATCAAACATTTCCTTCTCTTGGAAGAGTTCCTGGTTTAGGAGCTAACAATTGCCTTTTAACTATCCAGGGTATGGATTTTACAATGCAAAATTTCAAGACATCTCTGATCAAGGGAAATATAATACAATGAATTATGCTTGAGCTCCTTGCTTTTCATATATATAACCCAAATCTCAATTCCTCTCAGGTGAGAATTAAGATTTCACTGCAACAAAATGGGTTACAAGATTCTAACTCTAATTAAACTTTGCATAATTCTTTTTTAATGCTCAGCTCCATTCAGACATTTTTAAAAAATCACTTTTCCTCCAACAGAGCTTGGCAGTTCATAATCCTTGATTCACCAAATGTCTTCTAATTTTTGCCTCCTGCTCCCTGCAATCTTTATGCAACATTCACAAACTCTTTTGTGGAAGGTTGTAAGTGGATCAATTAACATCTAGCTAAGAAAATCCAATTGTTAGAGACCTATTATTATACTCAGGCAGCTTTTCTCTGCGGAGTCATTTGGTACAAGGGCAAATTTAAAACTGTAGTTAATAACTAATGGCTTATCAAACTGGGGCACTGTAACCTGTTTACAACTATAGAGAAAAGGAAGACCCAAGAAATGCTCTGACATTTTATATAAACCATAGAAATGTTTCAAATATCTTTAACTTTCATTAGATTTTCTTTAAATCACCTCAATTACTCGTCATTATAATCTCCATCTGTTATCTTTACTGCAGCATCCATTTCCCTCTGAAAGAGACAGAAAATGCAATTTATTCATTGCTTACCTTGCAGTGCCCTCCAACCCACACAGACCAAGCTAGCTATGCTTTAAATCCCTATTAACAACAAAGCATCAAAGTATAATTTTAACTACTTCTGTACTTTGTTGGTTTGGATGGTAGGCAGTCAAATTCTTTATTTATGACTTGACAACCAGTACCAGCCTTCCCTACTACTCCTAAAGCTACTTATTGTCTAGTTTTAAGATCATCCTGGTAAATTCATGCCTCAGCTGTTTGCTACTCAGGGATTTTTACATTTTACCCTTTTACATGGATTATTTCCTTGATCTTCCACAACCATCCAGCTCTGGTTTACTGATACATCTGGCTTTCCTTATTTCTGCATTACTGCATTCCTTCCAACCAATTAGATTAGATTTTGCTGGAAAAGAATAATCAACTTAGTAAAACAGTAACAGGGGTGGAAGGACAAATTAATCATGCTTCAGTTCTCATTTCCAGAAATTAAACCCAGTCGTGGTTCAATCCTCGACCTAGAGAAATCTGTTACAAAAATGAAAAGTAAACAAAATGCAACAGTTTCCTTCTAACAATTGCAAATCGACAACAGAGTCTTGTGGCACTTTTAAAGACTAACAGATTTATTAATCGCATGAGCTTTCGTGGGAGAAAATCCCACTTCGTCAGACGCTTTGAAGATAGGAAAGTTACAGAGTGGGAGGAAATTAAATGCAGGGGAGTGTATGACATAGCATCAAGTCAGGCTGTAACAGCAAATCAAAGTAGGTGTTAGGATTCAAAACACTGGGGAACAGCACATAGAGGAGGGGGGAGGTCAATTCACTTGATGTAATGCGAGAAAAATCCATAGTCCCTGTTCAACCCCAAGGCAACTGAGTCAAATTTGCATATAAGCGTCTGACGAAGTGGGATTTTCTCCCACGAAAGCTCATGCGATTAATTAATCTGTTAGTCTTTAAAAGTGCCACAAGACTCTGTTGTCTTTCTACAATAGACTAACACGGCTACCCCTTTGGAATTGCAAATCTGTGCCTTTCGCCTACTTAGTGTTTCCCCATTCTCACTGTACTGTGATCTTCTGGTGGTGATTGGCTTACCTACTACTTTATACAGGGAGTCAGATACTTTAGTATTATGACCCACTGCTCCGACAGCCCGTGAATAAATCAATCTGGAGCTAGTGAGCCAGAGTCTATGAGGGGGAAGAGAGTGCACAATTTCATTTTCAATTTAGTCAAGAACATCTTCACTATTTTCGTACTGATCTTCACAAGGGGCCTCAATAGTAGAAGTAGAACTAATAAAAACACCCATGAAAATTTGACAGAAAATGGCTATTTCTTCAAATTAGAAATTTCCACAGACAACATCCATTTCATGTGACAAATTTGAATGGAGGTATTAGTGAAAAATCTAAAAATATTAAAATTAAAATTTTTGGTTTTTGCAACTGAAAACCAAAACGTGTTGAACAGTAGGGCAAAAATTGTTGGTTTTGTGGAAATTTTTGCCTGATGAATTGAAAGTTTGCAGTTTATGATTGCTGTAAAAAATCAGAAAACAACTATTTTGTTGTCGAAACACAATTTGTTGGGGTTTTCTGGTTTAACAAAAAAAAACATTTTTGTAGATAATTTTTCATATTAAAAACTATTTTTTTCTTGTAGTCTGTCATTGTGAGTGGGGATGAAATAATTTATTTCCTGATCAGCTACACTTTGAATCCTATCCATAAAATATTCATTCTGTATGTGAGTACGCTTTGAGGGTGCTAAGACCACTATTCTTCTAGCATAAGGTCTTCCAGAGATTTTCACCTGGCCTATCCTGTGGAGCTAATTTTGGCCAGCTGACAAGTCAAGTTCAGCATGATGTGTCTGACCAATAGCCCCAACTGTGGGATACTGTACAAACCTTTCCAGAATGCATTTCTCAAAATTAGCAGAAAATTTTGGCTCAAACTTTGACATGCTCTCTAAAATAAAAACAAAACCCCACCTGTTAGTGTGGCCTTGGGAATACTTGATCTCTTTATGACATAATTTCACCTGTGAGTCATCAGAACGAATTTTACAAAGCATCAAGTGCATGAGAAATAGGTTAGGTTAAAAATGGGAAAAGAATACTGCCTGTAGAAGACATTAACAGACTATTTCATAGTTCTCAGAGCTTCTGAAAGATGTCATTTAAAAAAAGTTGTAGATCATTTAATAAATGAGGAGATATGATTTACTAAGCATGGGCAGAGTATGTGGTTCTGTAAAAGTGCACTGATTAAAAACACCTGGCCTGATCACGCCCATCCTGCACAGGGCATAGTCATTTATTTCTGCCCAAAGTGAATGCAAAATGGATATAAAATGTAACCAGATCAGAAGAGGCAGAGGCGACTTTTGGGGTAGGCGAAGTAGGCACATGCTTAGGGCCCTGAGCAGTAAGGGACCCCGTTGCTTCACCTACCCCAAAAGTTGCATCTGCCTTGGTTGGCAAAAGGAGGAGGTGGGGCTGTTAGTGGGGGGCTGGGGCCGGGACTGGATGGGGAAGCCAGGGTAGAGGGGATCGATGGCCACGGGTGTGGGCTGGTAGCAGGGAGCTAGGACTGGCAGTGAAGGGGTGGTGGTGGCTGGGAGGGCCCTGTGGGCTTGTAGGGGACCCTGGAATGGGCCTTTGCCTAGGGCCCCCAATAGCCAAAGGCCGCCTCTGAAGAGGAGCCTATCTTCAATTCATTTTATTTTCCCACATGTTAAAATCTACCCTGCCTTCTCTAGCCTCTATGCTGTGTAGGTGTAGCCATATCAAACCGGTCTGTATTAGGTACAAGATATTTTAACAAAGTACTTCTAAATCCAAACATTTTAGCAAATCATGTTTCTCCTGCCCTGCTGATCTGGATGTCTATATACTGAGTATCAGCAAAAAAACTGACCTCACTTGAAATCAGGAACTGAACTCTAGACTTCCCTTGATCTCTGTTTTGTAGACCCTATTCTTTCAAGTGGTGTTCTCTGGTCTGAATATTTGGCAGGACTGGCTTTGCTAACTTTAAGCAACCAGAACTTGGTATGGCCATTAGCATTAATTATAAATACTAATTTGTCACACTTCTCTAGCACCTCTCATGCAAAGCTTTCAAAGCATGACTTATTGAATTATCTGTTGGAAATGATTTAACCAGACAAAGCCTGTTAATGAAAGGTTTAGTTGGAGCACTGGTCCACAACTGGTGCTCAGTGTTTTTCTCTTTATAAGTTAGGATCAAGGGAGAGATTTTATACAGGAAGTGTCAGGCCTCATACATGTGGTCAGAGAGAGAGAGAGATTTCCTACTGGGGAGACACAAGGCACCATTCTGATCCTACAGGGTAACCACAGAGCCTAGAAATACAGTTCAGTGATTTTTTTGAATTATTAATAATTCTTTTCCTCTTTGGAACCTAACATCGCTGGCTCTCTAGAGGGTATGCTGAGCAATGGAGTTAAAGGTTAAACTCTTGCATTTTCTGTGTGTTCTCTTCTGTAGCCAAGTTTGGACGGTAGCCTGTTTGATCAGTAAAAATCCAAAGTGAGTGTTGTATATTCTGGGATATTATTGTCTGAAGAGACTGTTGACCCTGTCCCTGACCAGAGACAAGTCACTGTAATGTAAGAGTGTTCCTGCGCGCTCATCAAGGTAGTGAGTCAGGATGTGTGATCCTCCCTTAAGGAGTGCCATTGGGAAACATCAAAGCACAGCAAGAGCAGGGTGGTGTAAACTGCCATATCGCATTATGCACATAAATCACTGGAAGGGCAGAGAAAACTAGGACTTGGTGAGCCTTGGGATTGAGAAAGCCTGAAATAGACGTTTCCTAATCAAATTGCAGCTACTATGATGTTGCAGTGATTAATGTGATCCTACTTGAAGAGTCAAATGCTGCTTGACATGAACAAGGGTTGCAGAATTGGTTAATTAGTTTTGCACTGCATTTGAATACAGTGGCTTATATTAAAAGGAAATATCTTTTGATAATTAGTTGCAACGGTTTTAATCCTGAACAGTCTGCACAATAAGACAAAATTTCCTTTTTAATGTAAACTTCTGTAAATTCCACAGCCATAGTCAACTTCCCTGTTCAGGCACTTCATGTGTCGTTAGAAACCCGCGAGAGGAAAGCAGGCGGAGGCTGTGACAACCAATGCTAAACTTACACTGTTTTTACAGTAAACCGAAAGCATTGGTTTTGTATGCAGTGGCTCAGGATTAAAACAATGATGTAGCTAATTACAAAAAGAGCTACCAGTATATTGTGATAAGAAGAATGTTTCCTTATTGATGTAGGACACTATTCAAATATTGCATGCCACCAATTAACAGGAAATGATCTGGGGGAGCATCAGCTACTCTACAAATGCCTATGCACATAAAAGTAAAACATTTAGGACCAATTGGTGCATGCACCCCGCACCCCCACAAGCAGCATTTGCAGTGCAGAGTAGGTAATTGTGTATATGAAATTAAGCCTCTGTGAACAGATAAAAAAATCTGGAGGTCCAATGAGTGTTTTGTAGGCTCTGTTTTAAAATGCCTGCATTTAAAAACTTAGTTCTTATTTTGTTTTCTCCTTTTAACTAAATAAACTAGCTCTGAGAAGCAGAAGAATGCCGAGAGAAAAGATAAGGAATGTATAGCAGAGGAAATGCTAACCCTAACTCTAATAAAGCTTACTCAGGCACTACAGGTGTTTGGACTTTCCCCCCACCCTCATTCTGCTTATCTGCTTGTAGTGCTGAACATGGAGACTCCTTTATAGTCACATGCAGTCAACACCATCATTTTTTATTACTTAAAAATATAGTGGATGAGACCAGCTGTAACTCATGGCTGGTTCTTTTTTAATGTTTATAATTCTGAATCAGCACGATCCATCACAATTGTTCCATACTGTTATTGCTAATCACTAGCCACAGCCATTATTCTTTCTGGGACTTGCTTTCACCTGTGGCATACTAAGGGCGTATTAACACATTTCAGTTATCTTTTAGAGAAAGAATAGCGGGATTTTTTTTTACCACTATTGCCCAGAAGCATGTTCCACTTACATGCCACTCTCAGATTGTTAGATTTATACGGGGAAGAAAATGTTGTAGAATGGAATATAATCTCCAGAGACTGGCCAAGAGACTGGCAGTCACAAAATTCACAAATAGTAATGTGCTGCCCAGCTAAAATATCTTGCCTAATTCACATACCACACACACACACTGTACAGTTGTGACTAAAGCAGTTAGTGCTCTCCACATTGAAATCGGCGGCTGTTACAGACACAAAAGAGGAGAAAATACATTTTCTGAGCAATTGTTGTTGGCTACCTTAAAAGAAATTAGCCATCACAACTGCCTTATCCCTATAAATATACTTCGTTATCCTAGATTTAACTTCCAGCCGCTTTCATGATGCCACAACCAGATGGTAACAGAACAGATTAATCTGAATAAATTGATCCAGGTGAGTCATAGAGCTGCCATTCCTCGAACAAATTACCTGACATTTACAAACCAGAGACTAGCTTTTCATAAAACTCTCCAGCTGTGACATTTCACACCAGTTTCAGCTGTGAAAATACACTTTAACCGATCTCAGAATCTGAGAGTGAATGAAGAAGACTGAGACAAACGAACTAAAAGCCAGACATTATGCAGTCCTAAATGGGGAAGAAACAGAGGAGATGCTGAATATGGAATAAACCAGGAACTAAAATGCCAGAGTTTCATAGTCCAATATTAGGATATGCTCTGATGGGTCAGCTCACCATATGGAAAAATTTCCAGTGGAAAATAATCACAAGTTTCTCCAGCTACTTTATTACTGCTAATGAATTGTATCTCCCCTTTTAAATCTCTGCTGAAGATGCTGTGGGAGGACAGGACACTCACCACATGGTTTCTGAAACGTCCCTCAACCATGACATTTTTGGCCACGTACATAATCACCTGAAAAATGCCTTAGCCGTAGAGTGTGCCTGCCTGCTGCGTATATGGAAATTGACACTGCACCAAATCACATGCTCAGTGTAGCACTGGATGCTTAATTTGCCAGATATTCAAAGCTATTTAGGTACCTAAAGATGCAGATAGATGCCCAATGAGGTTCTCAAAAGTGCCTCAATGAATTAGTCTTTAACTCCATTAAAACCAGTAGGAGTTAGGTGCCTGGCCAGTTCAGATATTTTTGAAAATCTCTCTAGGCACCTAAATCCACTGTTTAGGCATCACTAACATTTTCAAAGCTGCTGCCTAATCCCAAGAGGCCTTAGTCTCCTGGCCTGCAGTTGCAAAGCAGCCTACGCCTTGATGCCACCCCACAGTTAACAAGCTGCTAAGAAGGCCAGAGACAGGCTATTGGCAGATGGAGGTACAGCAGACCACACACACAAAAAACATAAGTGAAAGTACAAGGAAATGGAGGCCTCAGCCTTTCCACTCAGCAGCTCGCAAAACAAACTCCTACCTTTAAATGTGTTGCTTAGGCAGAAGGCTCTAGAGGTAAAGTATCCCTGGTGCAACAGAGCAAACACCAGCCTGGAATTCCCAGCATCATCAGTGGATTATCAGAAGGCATGCTTGAGCTGAGCACTAACAAAAGGCATAGGAGATAGATATATATATATATATATATATATATATATATATATATATATATATA
>ML685789.1:14362781-14413996 GCA_007922175.1 Pelusios castaneus
ATATATATATATATATATATATATATATATATATATATATATATATATATATATAAAGAAAAGTTCCAGAGAAGTAGCTATGTACAGCAAAAACAAGAATCTTGTGACACCTTAAAGACTAACAAATTTCTTTGGGCATATAAGAAAGAAAGGTTGTGCAAATTTATTTGAAACAACTGAATGCCACTGGCTCATCCATCATACCTGGACACAATCCCAGCTTCTCTTTAAAAAGAGATTCTGGTCCTCTTTCTAAAGGTCCTCTGCCTTCTGCAGAGCTTTTTGCACTTTCCTCTGACACACCTTGAACAGGCCACTGTGAGAAAGGGTAATGGACGAGATGCATTGAATGGGTCTGTTCCACACAGGCAATTCTTATATTCCTAAACTATACAAATATAATTTAAAAGGAAACTAAAGCTCCTATGTATCATAAAGAAGGGTATATCCAGAAGGCCATTGTTTTGTGACAGGAAACCTCCCGTGGACTCCTACATTCACTTACATACCTCTATAGAGGACATTACAGAGCTATATGCAAGCCCAGTATTTTTGGGAAATGAATCAGCTGGACCTGTTCATAAAACAATTTGGGAAAGAGTTTTATTCTCTTATTCCGCAAGTGTTTATTTTTGTAAGATTCAGCCCTGTGAAGCTATTGCCTTGTCCCATATCAATAAGGAGGGAGCTAGGCTGTTCTCGATGGTAACAGAGGACAGAACAAGGAGCAATGGTTTCAAATTACAGCTGGGGAGGTCAAGGTTGGGTATTAGGAAAAACTTTCTCACTAAGAGGGTGGTGAAGCATTGGAATGGGCTATCTAGGGAGGTGGTAGAATCTCTATCTTTGGAGATTTTTAAGGCCTGGTTAGACAAAACCCTGGCTGGGGTGATTTAGTGGGAGTGGTCCTGCTTTTTAGCAGGGGGTTGGACTAGATGACCTTGCGAGGTCCCTTCCATCCCTATTATTCTGTGAATAATCTGACCTTTTTGCAGTAAGAGTACTTATAGAATCATAGAAACTGGAAGGGACCATAAGAGGTCATTGGGTGCGTCTACACTTACAAATTAAGTCAATTTAAGCTTGCTTAAATCGACTTAATTTAATCTGTGTCCACACTACATTTTCCTTAAGTCGACTTAAGCAGCTGCTTTACTAAACCTAGTTTTAAGTCAACTTTTCTGGCTAAGTCGACTTTAGAAAGTCGACTTAGCCAATGTGGACGCAGAGTAGCCCTAAGTCAACTTTAAGTTGCCAGTGTAGACATATCCCTAGAAACATGGGTGTTGTGGTGATGTATGCATTAGAAATGCCTTAGGGTTTGGTCCAGCAAAGTGCTGTGCACCCCAACCCCAAATCAGCAACGTGCTTACACTCATGCCAATGATGTCAAAATCAAGCATGTTCTTAAGTGCTTTGATGGATCGAGGCCAGATGGTTTGGCCTCTTGCTGGACTGAGCGATAGAAGAGAAAGCATTTTTGTTTATTTTTTGCACCAAACAAGGGTGACCTTCCAAAGAGTCCAGTTATTGGCTCTACTTTAATGTGAGTGTGCAGTTGTAACCACTGTGCAAAAGGTTGCTATAATGACACAGTGTCTCAAACTTGGGCTATCTCTCACTGCCACGACGGAACTTAACCTTTAATCAGCCCAATAGGGTGACAGAATGTGACAGAAGATAGGAAATCAATAGTAATTGGCATTTTCCAATCTAACTGAAGACATAAAGAGATTACATGATTATTACCTAATCACACTGCTTTTCTGTCCGTTTACTATTTTGCACTTTGCCACTGTGACGGTTACAGCTCATGATAATAGTCAAGGTTGTAGCAATGCTGGCTGGAGATGTAGTTATGAATTTAGTGTCAATAAGGCAAGGATATTTTGTTCCTTTTAACCAAGTGGATACTGTTCTTTTCAGCCTCAGAAGTGGCCCCTTCTCTTTCCTGTTTGTTTATTCTGTGAACTTCAGTGTATGTCCATTTACAGCATTGAAGCTGCTGGTGGGGGAAGCACCTTAAGAAACAATATGATACTTAGGATACTAATTACCACTAGTTTCTTATTAGATGCTAGATGCTGAACAAACTCTGACCCAAATTCTGCCTCCCACTTCCAAAGGATGAAGCTTTTGGATTCTGGAGGTAGTTCCATACTGGTTCCAGCCCTGGCCATAAAAGGTCCATCTTCCAGTTGGGGATTACTATAGAGCAGTACACTATGATCATCATTCCAGGACAACCCAAGAGGCACCCTAACTGGAGATAGCCATGAGAGAAGACACAGGAACTGGCTGCACTATCTCTGTGCCGCATCAGAGGAATCCCCAGTAAGAGAGATCTGACTGCTTCTGCTCCCTTCATCATCGAAGTGGTGCAGAATGACAGGAGTGAAGCTCCAGGCTGACTCACTAATCTCTTCCCCAGCAGTTCCAGGATAGAACCTACCATTTAAAATCAATTAAAACAAGTTACAGACCTGGGTGCTAGGCGAGCCCACTGTAATCCATACTTGGGTGAGATAATTCAGAAAACATTTTGATTATGGTGCAGAGTTAAGAAAATAATCAGCCAAGTACTGCTATTATTAAATATACAAATAGAACTTCAGCATGGGAGCTCATCCTGTTCTGACTGAAATTGAGGAATGTCATACTTCTGTTCTTTGCAAAGATTCAGACACTACTAAGGAAATAGCATTTACATTGTAACTTCCTTTGCTGGTACAACTTATATGTAAATCAAATTGGCAAATTATTTACCAGTATCCCTCCCAGATGCCTGATTTTCTATTCCATGTTTGGAAAGCAGATTATAGACTCATAGGCTATGTCTACACGTGCAAGTTAGGTCGATTTAAGAAAATCCTTAAGTCAACCTAATGAAAGCTTAGGTTGACTTAGTAAGACCTGCCAGTTAGGTCGACCTAACCTTCCTTTAGGTCGACCTAAGCACAGTGTGGACGCTTAAGTACACTTTATTAAGTTGACCTAAGGGCAATTAGGTTGATGTAACAAAGTGGACTAAGTCCATGTCCATTGTGAGACACCAGGGCCAGAGGGAAGCAGGAGAGTTCTCCTATTTGGAAAACAGGGAAGTGGGCGGGCGCAAGCCCGCCCACTGCTAAAGCCCCTTCCCCAGCCCAAGGGAAGGAAGCGCTGGACCCAGCTTCCAACTGATTACGGGGGACAACAAATGACTAACGGGGACGGGAGTGAGGGTCAGCAGGAGAGTTCTGGAGGGCAGGTATATAAGCCTTAGAATGATCCGGGCTTTGTTCCCCATGGACTGAGCAGGGTTTGCTTCAGCTGATTGGAGTCACCTGGGATCAATTAAGGCCCAGCTGATAAAAAGCCCTTGCTCCAGCCAGAGGGTGTGGAGAGCAAGGAGGAGTAAAAGCAGGGAGTGTTGGAGAGAGGTGGTGGAGTCAGAGACAAAGATGTGACAAGTCCTGTGTGAGGTAAAAGAGCACAGAGTGAGGGGGAAATAGCCCAGGGGAGGGTAGTGCTGTTGCCAGCGGTGTCAGCAGCGTCCAGTTGCCATTTCTAGGGCCCCTGGGCTGGGGCTTGGAGTAGAGGGAGGGCCTGGACCCCTTCCCCCTCCTGACCCTCTGTGTGGGCAGAGCACCAACTGCCCAGAGACTAGGGCAAACAGGGCTTACCCTGGGCCCACAATATAAAGAAGCACAGGACCCCCCCCAGGAGGAGAGCGGCTGGTCTGCCACACCATGGAAACCACTTTAAGTTGACTTAAAGTCAACCTTACTGACCTAACTTTTTGTAGTGTAGACATAGCCATAGACTTTAAGGTCAGAAGGGACTATTATGATCTAGTCTGACCTCCTGCAAAATACAGGCCACAGAACTTCACCCACCCACTCCTGTAAATAGATCCCTAACCTATGACTCAGTTACTGATGTCCCCGTATCACGGTTTAAAAGCTTTAAGGTACAAAGAATCCACCAGCAAGTGACCCATGGCCCATGCTGCAGAGGAAGGCATTATGAATAGGCATTGCTCTGGAGATCAAACACGATAGCATCTGAGGGCCTCACCATCATTAAAGCTGCATTTTAAAATCCAAACTGAAAATGGTGAGTGGGTAACAACTTTAATCGCTAACAGGGGCTCCTCTATTTGCTGTCATCCATGAAGCCCAAATGAGTTTTGGCAAAAGAAGCTGGAATGTTTTTTGTTGGCCTCTCTTTCTCATTTGGCCTCCTTATGACATGACCCTTTCAGCTGTGATTGGCAGGCTGTTACTGGCATTACAGAATGAATTACAAACATTACATTTGTCTTTAATGATGCACCAGCTCACCATGGCACATGGGAATTGTACCCTGGCACCTGGCTGCCCTAGGGTACTTATAACATAAGTAAAATTTACTAAAATACATACATTCTGTCAAACACAGGATGCATTTCTTTATTTCGTTTATATCAATTTTCATCAGATGACACCCTTGACAATTTTTGCAAATTTACTAAAATAAACAAACCACTCAGTTCCCCAATTTTAACTCCAATACATAGCAACCACAGTGAGTGCCTTGATCCCAGCATATAAACCACAGAGCCCCACACCTCTTCTTAACCCTCGTCAAGTCACGAACAAAGGAAAAAGGGAGTGTTGCAGTGAAACCTGAAGGCACTTGTTATTACATTCTTTTAACAGTTTCCAGTGTCTTTCATTTTCTATCTATGGCTCCCATCCAACAAGGTGCTGTAGACCTTATATTCCCACTGAAGTCTGTGAGACTTCAAAGTTCTGAGCAACTTTCTGGTGTCACTCAACGCCATAAAAGCATCACACCGATGGAACCCCATTCTGCACTGAGATCCACTACCACAGACCCTTTATACCTGTGTAGTATCCCTCCTGTTAATAGCTATAAGGGTCTATACCAGTGGATCCTGAAGTATGATTGGGGCCTTAATTCGTTCATTTATCTCTGATTTAATTTCACAGTTTAAGGCCAGAAGGGACTGCTAGCTCATCTAATCTACCCCTGTGTATCACAGGCCCCTAACACTGCCCGCACACTAAACTCAGCAACCCAAATTAGACTAAAGTATTACAGCCCACAGGAGAATAAACTATTATGTGTCACAGGGAGAGAATAGGAGGGATGGAGGTGCACTACTGCCCAAGGCCCTGCAATGATAGGGAACTAATTAAGTGAGATATACACAAATAATCCCAGCAATTGACCTGCATTCCATGCTTCAGAGGAAGGTGAAAAACCCTCAAGGTCACTGTATACCTCAGAAAAGCCACGGTATTTGATGTGTCCTCTGAGGAGGACCTGACCATTTCTGACAGCTGATCAGGAATCTGAAATCCCTTCCTATCCCAGCTACCGAAGGTAGAACTAAACAATTACCACTGCCTCCTCACAAGAACAGAAACACTCCCATGCTACTGGCACTCCAAATCATGTTTGTCATCTTGCTAAACTAATGTCTTGATATCATAATGTTGAGCAATCCTTTTTTAAAAACGCAAATAAAATATGTTTGTTTAAAATTGTCAGCTCTGAGGTCTCTCAAGACCATACTGGTGTGCTATTGACTTCATCCTATTATGAGTGCTGCATATGAGCAGCCCGTAGTAAGTGAAGATCAGATTTTCATGCTATAGTTGTTGAACTTTGTTAATTAATTAAGGGTACATTTTCAAAAGGAAATCTGTCCAAAACCTTGCATTTAGGATTTTTGCGAGAGCTTACTATTTTTTTGCTCATTTGTTTACAAGCTTGCATGAGTCTACTTGCCCAGTCACCTGGGACAAGAACATTTTTTTATAAGTAGAATATTCCTCATTACTGTGGTCATGGTAATTAATGGCAAGTAGATTTAAGCCTCATCTATACTTGCTGCCGTTTTCAGCAGCAGTCAAAGGGAGATATGCAAGGTTACATAAAATATCTTGCGTATCTCCCTTTGACTCTCGAACTCCCACTTACTATGCAAGGTTACATAAAATATCTTGCGTATCTCCCTTTGACTCTCTAACTCCCACTTACCTCCGTCTCCACTGCCTTGAGTCAAAGGGAAATGCCATCCCTTTGACTCAGCGCTACTCTTCTTCTGGGGGCTGGAGTTACTAAATCGAACTCCAGAATGATTGAACAGGTCTTGAGTGATAGTTCAATTGAACCCGGAAGATTGAACTGACGGTGGCAAATTTGCCACCGTCAATGTAGACTTAGCCTTATACTGGCAAATATTCAAAGCAAATTTGCAAAGCTGATCTATGGAATAGATCTGACACAGACCAGTCAGAAAACCAGGGAACTACTCCCCAGGTGCCCTAGAACTGGCAAAACGGCCCTATGCTACTCACTTCACAGACCCAGCTCAGAGGCCAAGCTAGGAATCTAGCTGAGGAGAAGTTTAGGCAATGTACTACTGTGCTTCAACAACCATTTAAGAGCAGCACCACCCAATCTAGAGCAGCCCTGAGGTACTGACCCTTTGTGCATAAGGCTCCAGTTAAGAACATTTGTCGGCCTTTTCTATAAGGGAAAACACAGGGGTTTTGTTGCCTGTAAAGTAATAAGCATTAATGAAGGTGGTTTTGCTTTTGGATGTATAGGACTTTTAAGCAAAACAGTATTTGGAGCATGGAGAATTTTCCTCATCAGAATATAACAATGATAAATTACATGAAAGTTTAAGGTCCAGGTAGGATATCTGAGAGAGACTTGTTAAAGTGATTTCCAGCTGAGGTAAAGACGACCCATTTTGGTTTTGACAAAATCAGTTCTTGACGATGTTCTCGTAAAGGACAAGAGCCTGTCATGAATGACATTGTGGCACTTACGGTGCTCAGGCATGAACAAGATAAGTGTGATATATATCGTTTTAGGTAAATTATGCTTGTCATAGAAATATTAGAGGGAAAGCAAATCCACGTTGCCTTCTAGAGAACCTTTCCATTCAAGATCCATCAATCAGTCCTCCAGTTCAATATCTGATTAATGTAACCTTTATCTGATGAAGATAAGAACTGCCGGAGGCAATTAAAAAACTTTGCCACAGAATAAATACAATTAAGTTATAGATTACACACATAGATATAATACATAGCTCATGTAGGGAATTCAGACAACGTAGACTGCTTAGCAGGGAAAATCTTGGCCCCATTGAACTCAGTGGCAAAACTCCTCTTGGCTACAGTGGGGTCAGGATTTCACCCTATATTTTATGAAGGTTTTTAAAGGTTGGCCCCTGATTTTATCTAGGAGGCCAGCATGGTCTAGTGGGTAGGGTATAGGATTGGTAGTCACGAGGCCTGCTCTATATAACCAGCTCTGTGTGGTCTTGAGCAAGTTATTTCATCTCTCTGTACCTCAGTTTCCCTCTTTGTTCAATAGAGAGAATGATACCCACGTTCATAAAGTGCTTTGAGGTCCATGAATGAAAAGCACTGTGTAGCTGCTGCATATTATTGTGGAGGGAATAGTTGCATATAATAGTAATAATTTAGGTATTCCTCATTTATTTTGAAAATTTAGGTTGTCGTCAGCCATAATTTTGTCTGTTGTCCACAAAAGCTCCACAAGCTTTATAACTTGGCCTGAAGCAATGACCATTTTAAGATAAGCAGGCTGACAAAGGATGACTGCAACCTCCCTTTCTTCAAGCTAGCTGCGGTCTTTGGATTGTCTCTCCCTATGGTTAAATACAGACATGAGACCACTAGTGACATTATCAGGAGCGACCTTGACATCCTTCTGTGGGGAAAGGAGATATTCCCAACTAGCAGATGACACCTAGCTTTGAAATCAGCAAGAACAAAAGGATTTGAAAGAATGGGAAAAGATGGCAGTAGATTGACTGAGAACACAGAGTCATTGATGAGATGAGAAAAGAGACTTTCTCCAGTGGCAGAAAGCCAGCTGTCTTATTTTTCAAAGATTTATTTAAAATGGATTTTTATCTATTTTTGTGACCGAGTGCTAGGCAAGAACACCTGAACCAGCCCTCTGGTCACAGCAGTTCCAATCAAACAATACAGAATGGAGCTGATAAAACAGGGCTGGGCCTAATTTGTGGTAGGTACTGAGTTGGAAGGCTAACTAAGCTATTAGGCAGAGCCTGCAAAATTGGCACAGAAAGGAAGTAGGAAGGGGAGGAAGCAGGAGGGAGGAAGAGAGAGCTTGCTTTTCCCTGCTTGTTACAGGAGCTGGGGTTCCCTAGGCCTGTTGGAGCAGAACTGTATATATAGCATGAAGGTGGTGAAAACCCATGCTGTAAATTAACTACATAAGATGTTTGAGCAACGCAAGATCCCTGAGCAGTTTGTGGATGGGAGCAAAGGTGGGACCCAGAGGTCTTGTAAGTTTTTATTTAAAGTAAGTTTAAGTGCTTCTGAAATATGCCAGACTGTTAAAACTGAAGTGCAAATTCTCTCACTAGAGAGCACATCCAGCAGAGCTCTGGCAATGCAAAATACTCTGTACAGCTCTGCCAGTATACTGCAGGACTGCCTTGAGGGGTCATCTCATAGGTCATAAATTGAATTACTTCTCCAGCCTACGTGGTGTCTGTGCTGAAAGCCACCATGTTGATATTGGAGATTTTGTGTGGTCTTTCATGTGCACAGCTAGGAGCTAGCATGAAACCTACAACTGGCTTCCTGCCCCAATGGGGCAGGTCAGCCAGCAGCCATGTACATCTTGGTAACAACTTCCGTTCTCTGGTGACAGCAAAAGATTTGAACCAGTGACCTAAAATAAAGATATAGACTCCAGATCTTATTACTAATTCCCTGAGTCATCCAACCTTTCTGGTGCTGTGTTCTGAAGCCAGGATACCAACTTAGGCCAAAGAATCTCCAGAGCGGAACTGAGATGAGATTCCATTTGGGGCAGAGGCCAACTGGTTTAGATTTGCAAAGTCCCTTTTGCAGCTCCTTCCAACTATGCATTTCTCTCCACCTCTCCTCCCCTCCTCATTTGTGGCAAAGTCCTCCACATAGCTAGATCCCTCCTTCCACTCAATCTTCTACGTGGGCATCCTCTTTCCCTGGACCCTCCCATGCATAGATTTCCTCCCAGCTCCCAAGATGTGATTCAGCTATGATTGTATACTGTTAAATGACAACAAAGTGACTAAAGGTCAGAGTCTTGGGGGTAGGTCACATGCTCCTCCTGAGGTCCCTGGCATGCTAAATGATTAAAAAGGGAAGTCAAAGGGCATGCAAAGGGCTGAGTAGGGAAGCATGCTACAACATCTCCAAGGGTGGTACAGGTGTTGTGTACTGCCCAGGTGTCTACAGGAAGAATTCTGTCTAGGTTCAGCTCCTCTGTACCCCTCTAATGCAACCACATAGTGCCTATAGCAAATGGCAAAAGTCCTTTTGGTGAGCTAGGAAACTGAATATCTTCCTTACCAGGATATGGGATCCTTGTGCAGGATAGGTCTGAGACAGTGCTAGGAATGGCTGGGCAGTGTATGGCACAGGTGCTGGAACTAGAGGTGCTGGGGGTGTGGCTTGAAGTGGTTTACATTACATACAGGATTTACAGTTTGCTTCAATGGCTCCCAGCGCTCTCACTGTAAAAATTGTCCCAGATCCCCTGACATATGGGGTAGTTTCCATAACCACCAATTATGCTGTACTTATTCTGTAGAAAGAAGACTTGAGCCTCAGTTTTCTGTCTGGCAGCTTTCATGAGCCCTTTCATAGATACATGTTTTATTTTACCCATGCACTAAGCAATTTCCTTTTATGGGAAAGGGCCCTCCAAGCAGCCCCTCTCTAGTTTTTCATATAGACACAAATGCAGAATAGAAAGGCCCTTTAAACCATAAAGATGAAGGGACGTTGTGACGTCATATGGCATAGCTTTATTTACAGGACTTATAACTCAGCAGTAGAACTTTGCTCTGGGTTGAAACTTGACTCAAGAGTGTGAGCTTGGGCACCCCTGTTTTTAACACACACACGGGAAAACCAGAAGAAGAATCCACAGGGCCCAATGCTGCAGTCTGGCCACACACACAATCCTCACTGACTTCAGCTGGAGTTCCTTTAGAGGAAAGAACACTGGAATTAAAACAACAAATAGCACAGGTACTTTCCCCCGAACTTCCACACTGGCATATTGTCAGTTCAGAAATTAAATTAATGTTGCCCTATTGAGAGTATGCATATAAAGCAATGGAAGCTATTTTCTGTTGGGAATGGGTTATTAGCAAGATTGTTTTAATCCAGAATGTCACGGGAAACAGATCATTCTAGTTGGCGGCACACTGACCCAAAAGACCATTACAATGTCATTGGAGCAATGACCTATGAACTAAAAATTTTCCACGTGGGGTTTGAGGTAATATTGTGTTTACCAAACCGGCATGAAGCAGTTGTCACTACGTATGGGTGCGTCTACACTGGCAAGTTAGGTCAACTGAAAGAGGCTTAAGTCGGCCTAAACAAAGCCACGTCCACACTGGGCTTTTATTAAGTCCACTTAAGCCTTCCTTAAATTGACTTAATAAGAGCTTAAGTCGACTTAATAACACCTCCTCTGAGGTTGACTTAAACCTTAAGTCGACTTCTTATGTCGACTTAAAGCCAGTGTGGACAGGGATTACTGCTAAGTCAACCTTATTAAGTCGACTTAAAGCCAGTGTGGACGGGGATAAGTGCTAAGTCGACCTTATTAAGTCAACTTAAAGCCAGTGTGGATGGGGATTAGTGCTAAATCGACCTTATTAAGTCAACTTAAAGCCATTAAGTCTATTTAACAAGGTCGTCTTAAAGTATTGCACTGTTAGGTCGACTTAACGAGGTCGACTTTAAGTCGACTTAACGAAGTCAACTTAACTTTGCTAGTGTGGACACAGCCTGAGTGACTGATAAGATTTAGTGAGATTCTTGACTCTGCTGGCGCATTACTGCTTTTCAAGTAATCAATCAGTAAAGTAACATTTTTCGTTGTGGATCTTAACACAAGGTACTTCAAAAACTCATTCAGTGTCACTACAGTCTATGGAGTCATGCCTCTGTGATTTATTAACACTCTCCTTAGGCATTTTCTTGGTTAGTAAAATGGAGTGTATTTTACACATTTATGAATTACGTATTTCCCTGAAGGGGCCCTAAGAAGCTGTTGTTACAGGCTGTTAGATAGTCAAACAATTGCTTAGGGAGTTCCTAAAATGGAGCTTATAAAAATGCTGTTTACGTAATACTAAGTATCTGAGAAACAGAAAAATCACTGTAAACATTAGTTCTATAATTCACATCCCTGTGAGAAAAAGAAAAATGTCATATCTAATCATTTATTTTCTCTGAATTTTACTAAGTTCCACTATCTTTAACAATGGACTTTCCTATTTCTCTATTAGGCAAACCTGAAGAATTATCAATCACTGGCTCATTCGATAGTTCTACCCACTCTCCGATCTTGCCAGAATGCCTTCCAAAGATGTAGTAAATTACTTCAGAACTAGAGCCACCAAGCATAGATATTCTGTGCCTATGAAGCTAGTCTCTTTTTCATGCAATGTGCTCTGATTTTAGAAGATGACAATAGAAACTTAGCCTTATATGTTTCTTAAATGCACACCACTCCCTATTTGAGGATGTAGGGACAAATTCTTCTCTGGGTCAAACCCTTGTAAATGTGGTGTAATTACATTGATTTCAAAAGAGTTTATTCTGATTTACATTACTGTCAAGGAAAATGTAGCTAGACCCTAAAGGCATTTTCCTGCCTCTTTATCTTTTTATAGCATATTAATATTATGTTTATCACAGGGGCATCTCAGGACTCCAGCCAAGATCAGGGCCCATTGTGGTAGGCACTGTACTGAGTGGAAGAGAGTTCCTGCCCTAAAGGTTTCAAATTTAAAACGCAAGACTAACAGATATAGACAGACAACAAATAAGTAATTGGTCAAAAGTTACAGTACAATTTCTCCCTAGTTATCACTCACATCACATCCTCTTCTCTTGCAGACAAAATGAAACTCTCCACTTTGGTTGTGCTATTTTAATATTTATCATCAGAGATCTTCTGACATCTACATTTTCTCCCAGTGCTTTCTTCTTTATATGTGCTTGTACTGCAGTAAAGGAAGGTAATATTACATTGGAGACCTCTGAGAGCTAGAGATCACTGGGGGGTTTTTTTGTATTTTTTTTCTTTTCCATTTGTTTTGTCTGTTGGTTTTTAAATGAACCTGGAGCTGTTCTTACTGAGCACTCCCACTAGCTGCTCTGAATGAGAAAGTACAAAGTCTTCCTTTCATTGACACAGCAAAATGGTCCAAAAACTTTCTTGCTCATATTATAGTCATCAGAAAAGCTACCTTGTCAGGAAGTGCATTAATACATGGGTTGTGCCATGTAACATTGCCTTGAATAGGAATCAAGCAAACCCACACCATGCTGGAGGGGGATCAGTAAAGGGTCCTTCCTCAAGGAACTCAGATGCCAGGAATCCATCGCTAAAGTCCTCTAGGGCAAATGACAGGTGCAAATGGCACCATTACATCAAATGGTTCAGTCTATTCCATTGGCACATGAAGCATACCGTGGGCTGGAGTAGAGACAAAGGGGGTGCAGCCTTGCCTTCTTCCTTCCCACTTTGCAGCAATGTGCATCTCTGGGTGAGAATGGAGGGTGCAAATCCCCGGCTTCCCAACCACAGAGGCTGTGATTGTCCCTAAAATTTGTGCAGAGGATGCAAAGGAGGTGGAATTTTCTTTCCACCAGTTGCCTTCCCTTCCTATATACCTGCAATGAAGTACATTGTGCCCCCAGCATGGTTTGAAAAGAATATTGCACAGGAATTCCGCAGGTCTGACATGAAGCCTCACTGGGGCAGCTTCCCAGGAGATGGACAGACCAGCCCTGAAAAATTCCACCATGGGAAGGCCCTACTTCCCCTCCAAAAGTGGCAACTGAACCCCAGGGCAGTCAGAAAGGAGGGTGTTATTTGTATTACCCTCCAGGGGAGGACCTACCATCAGCGGAGCAGCTGGAGGATAGGAGAGAGGAGCCTGCTGTGGATGGCCTCTGTGATCTGAAGGAGCTGCCCACTGCTGAGGATCCTGAAGACCAGAGAGGGGGGCCTGCTGCAAGCAGCCCCTGTTACCTTGAGGAGCTATCCTTAATGGACAGCCCGGAGGAATTACCGTACCTGCCACCTACAGACTCGGTGGGTCTGACCAGAATCCCTCTGGCTATATACCCGGATGTATATGACGAAGACCACAGGACTCAACTACCAGGGAGGGGGAAGGGAGGAAATAGCCCAGGGACAGTGGGTAAGTGCCCAGCTGAGTGGTAGTCGGCGTGTTTCAGCTGGAACCCCGCTGACCCCAGTGGCAGACTGCTCTGCCACTGGGTAGGGCCCTGCGCTGGGATGCAGTGGTGTTGGGTGGGCCTGTGTCCCCCTTCTACCCCCACCTCCTCTTGTTTCCTGAGGCTGGAGCCTTCCCACCTTGATCTTCTATAGATTTCAGGTGTTTGCCTCACCGAGACTACAGACTTCGGGTGTTTGCCTTGCCCCACCTGAGGGCTGGAGACTACAGACTTCAGGTGTTTGCCTCACCCTGCCTGAGGGCCAGAGGGCTACAGACTTTATGGGTTTACCTCACCCTGCCTGAGGGCTGGAGGTTACTGAGGTTGGCCGTTTGCCTTGCCCTGCCTGAAGGATGGAAGGTTACTGACTCTGTGTGCTTGTCCCACCCGACTAGAAGGCTGGAACTATAGACCGTGGGCGTCAACCATACTACATGGCCCAATCCTGCCTTCATCATACATTGAAAACTACCACCAACTTCATACGGGAGTTCAGGCTCCTGAGCTTAGTAGGGCTTATGGGATGGAAAAAGTGAATTGAAAAGAAGAACTTATATTGGTTTACATAGTTTGCCGTTCGGTGGCACATTTTTCAAAGGGGTACTTAAGAGATTGCTTTCTTTACAGAGGTTACTGCAAAATACCTCTCTCTGTTAATTTTTGCTCTGGAATCCATTCCTGACCTATCTGCTGTCCTTATGAACTTTGTCAAAGAAGCAAAGTTCTGTTGGGTTATATCTCTGACTTTCAGACTTTATTATCTGGACAGCCATAAACTTTATCCAATGAAGATATAAAAAGGACAGAGCTACAGCACACTCTTTCTGCAGATCTTGCTTCCAGACTCAGCATTTGATCAGTCCTTTGGTTTGAGCTCTTAGCCACTATGCCAGCTGATTATAATGGAACATGGGAAATGGAATCCAATGAAAACTTCGACGGCTACATGGTTGCCTTAGGTAAATGGGAAAAAAACAGCCAATATTGGGATAAGAGTTTTTATTTGTTAATCATGCCTATTAAAAAAAAAACCTAATAGCAGAGCAGTCTTATTCCATTATATGTTTTAGACATAAGTTTCTGGCAGTCATGTTAAAAATCATATGCTTGCTATAATATGTCTAGAAAAATTTGAATGACTTTCTGAGCAAGTATAGGATATTCCATTGCAGTGGAAGAAAAACAGTTAATAAAACTGTAACTGAATTGGCAGATATAGTAAAAAGTTTGCATAGTAACCAACCTGTCATAGGCAGAAGTTTCTAACAATCTTTATGGGAGCATATTTCCATAGCAAGAAAATGTATGTTGTTAACTAATAGAACTCTTACTCAGAAACCAGAAGAACATTGAAATACAGTTAATTTAGTGGAAGTAGCACATTAAGACAGCTGGAAACGTGAATGAAAACTAAGCTCCTGGGAATGCCAATTTCATTCTTATCCCCACACACACACACACACATGAGTGACTATAGTGATAGTGTAAAAGTTTACAAAGAATAATTCTCTTCTATTAGTTTGAGGACCATTTTATATTTGACCTTTTCAATATAAATGTAATTTCAGATGTTTTTGTTTGCATGCAGATAAAACTATCTTAATCTTGTAGGACTTTCTGAATACCTAATGGGTTTGATTCTGAATGGAATCATGGCCCCAAGCGTCCATGTATTTCAGCAGCTAACTAGGTACCAAATTCCAGAAGAAATGAACATTTTTATACCTCTATTTCTGTATCCTCTGGGTTTTCACTGAACAAATGATTCTCCATTTCCTTTGCTTTAGTAGTAGTGCTGCACTCCAAAAGAAGCCCCGCCCCCCAAAAAGTGGGAGTTAGTTTTGCACAAGGATGAGAGTGTAATCAAAAGAACCAGAGACCTTTGCCCACTAATTCCACAGCATAGTTTTGGTGGTTAAAGATTTGATAGTTGGGTTCCTCCTCATAGAATCTGCCTAATTTATATAAATTAATTCTACGTGTAGTTGTGTTGGCCCCAGGATATTAGAGATTAACAAAAAAGTGAGGTCCAAAAAGGATATTACTTCACCCACTATGTCTCCCAAATTGTCACTTGTGTAAAATAATGGCACAGTTGGCTAATTAAAACTAGGGGCTTTTTTTTTTTAATTCTATGATTTAGAATTACAATTTTAAAAGTGGCAGAAACCAAAAACTATTTTTGTTCTGGTTTTTAGTAGTAACAAATTACCCACTGAATTCTGCTGATATCTGAGTACCTTTTATTCACACAAGTAGTCTTCTTGACATCTGTGCTGTGGACTGTCTTCCATCCATCACTTTCTTTTCCAGTTTCCCCCCATCTCTAACTTGTCACTGCAGTTGACATCAGTACAACTCTGGTGCCAGCAGACCGCTCTGTCACAGCGAAGCACTTTGTACTTTCCGTTGAAAACAGAGCTCAGACTCCTACTTCCTTGTGCATTTGTTATCTGATGGTGGATAATGAGACACAGTATTGCAGAGACGAAGGACTAGTTAGTTCAGCTTCTTAAATAAATGCTGATATCTCTAAACATGGCAAAATGAAAACACTGTGATCTCCCCAAAATTCTGAATATTTTCTTTGATTGATTTTATGATTGGCTGTAAGAAGTTCTAAGCTGAAGCTAAATTTGATGATTTGGATGACTTTCTAATAGAGATTAATTCACATCACAGAATCCTAGTGTTTATTTTTCAGTCTGTTCAAAGAGACAAGGGCAGGAATACACATACATAAGAATCATTACCAGCTCTCACACTTTTATTGCAAATCTCATGATATTTAGTATTTTTTTCTTAAAGTCTTAGTTACAAGATCTGAGAATCTCAGCTTTCATTATAGGAGGGGAGGGAGTGGGGATAAAGTATGTTCCTAGCACTCATAGTTGCAGAGGATACAGCCTGAAAATGTGAAATGAGTCTACAGTCTTAGAAACCATGAGGCAAATAAAAAAGAATCCAATATTTATTATTATTTTAAAATAATGATTTTAAGCCAATTTCAGTATTTGGAGGGAGTGGACTCATGACTTTTGAATGCTCAGTATAGGCAAGACTGCACAAGGGATGGGAAATTCTTTCCATTCTACTCAAATGTGATCTCCGAACAGAATAAATGTATTGTCAGGAAAAGCTGTTAAGAGAAATCTCTGACATTGTTGTCAGTCTTGGTGACTGACGAATTCTCTTCATTGGCTAAGTGTCCTTCTTTCTTATTGATTAGTCCAGTCGAGCAGTTGGGGAACATAAGACTCTTTTCCAACAAGCTTGGTACTCTTAACTATGTCTTCTAATCTGGTTGTAATGTCACTCAACACTTTTTGGGTGCATCTACACTTACAAATTAAGTCGACTGAAACTATTCCACATCCACACTGGGCTTTCCTTAAGTCAATTTAAGCAGTTACTTAAGCCAACTTAAGGAAAAATTACGTTGACTTTACACCTCCTTTTAGGTCGACCTAACGCTTAAGTCGACCTCATTAAGTCGACCTAAGCCAGTATAGATGCAGAGTAGCCCTAAGTCGACCTCCATTGCCTCCTGACCTTCCTCCCTGACCTCACTCCCAGAGTTCCTGGCACAGGAAGAGCCTGTCCTGGCCAACCACAGGGCAGGACTCACCCTGAACACCCTGCTGCTTGGGAGCAGGGCAGAGCAGAGCCAGCGCCGCACGTGGGCCCCATCCTGGAGCCACCAGGACATCCTCGACCTGCTGGCCATTTGGGGGGGGTCAGCTCTCAGTCAGCTCTCAAATGCAAGGCAGCCATCGTCGGGAGCTGTATGACTCCATTTCCCAGGCACTGGCTTCCAAGGACCACACCCGGGACACCCAGCAGGTCCGGGTCAAGATCAAGGACCTCTACCAGGACTACCAAAAGGCCCAGGAGGAGACGCTCCGGACAGGGGCAGCCCCCACCAGCTGCCGGTATTACTAGGAGAGCGGCAGCCTGCCAGCCTACACCATCGACTCTGCCAAGCCCTCCTCCCTTGACAACGACCAGGAGGAGGGCTTGGGGGATGAGACTGTAGTGTGGAAGCAGGGGGAGGCCAGCGCCCAGCAGGAGCAAGAGGATGCCCACCGAAGGGTCGAGCAGGGGTTGCGGAGGGGCAAGCAGAGGCAGCTCGAGCATATGCTCGACCTCATGGAGCAGCAGACCCAGTCCCTGGAGCGCCTGGAGCAGCACCTGTTCTCTCAGGGCCCCACCCTGCACCCCAGAGGCAGCCCTCCTCACCGGAGGGCCAGAACCTGGCGCGGACATCTGCAAGCCTCGGACCTGCCTTCTGGAGGCCACTAGTACCGGCCACTGCCCCCAACCTCCCTCACTCCCCCAACCCTCTTCACTCCCCCCAACCGCCCCGACCCCCCCCTTCCTCTCGATCCTCTTCACTGCCCCCAAACCTCCCAACCCTCGCAGCTCCCAACCCCTATTTCCCCCTCTGAATATCCACCCTGAACACTGTTATACAGTGTCGTGCTTTTTATTGTTGTGGGGACGGGGAGAGATGGGTGCGTGGGGGGGCAGGCATGAGCGGGTGGTGGAGGTGATGGGGCCTGGTACCAGGCCCACCACTCAGTGCTCCTCGCTGTCGAAGTGAGCCCTCAGCACATCCTGGATGAGCTGTGCTTGCCGCTGGACCCGCTTGGTCTGGGGCAGGGTGTCGTCGGGCTGCTCGTACTGCACAGCGAGCCATTCGGCCTCACCTCCCAGATGCAGGGGAACCTTTTCCCCCACAGCTTACAGAGGTTGTGCAGGCAACAGCATACGCTAATGACCTCTGGGAGGTGGCTCTCGCCAAGCTGAAGGCAGGTCAGGAGGGCCCTCCAGCAGTCCTTGAGATGGCCAAAGGCACGCTTGACGACTCTGCGGCACTGGTTGAACCTCTGATTGAAGAGATCCCTTCTGGCATCCAAGTGACCCGTGTATGGCGTCATCAGCCAAGGGAGCAAGGGGTAGGCAGCATCCCTGAGGATCAGGACTGGCACCTGCACGTCCCCAATGGTAATGGTGTGGTTGGGGAAGAAGGTGCCCACCTGCATGTACCTGTACAGGATGGAGTTGCACAGGATCCATGCGTCGTGCACCTTCCCCGGCCAGCCCACATAGATGTTCTGGAAGATTCCATGGTGGTCCACAAGGGTCTGCAGGACCGTGGAGTAGTACCCCTGGTGGTTCACATAGTCCCTGGTGCAGTGTTCTGGGGCTCAAATGGGGATGTGGGTGCCATCCACAATGCCCCCACAGTTGGGGAAGCTGAGTCGGGTGAGGCCATTAAGGAGTTTGTGCAGGTTTCCCGGAGTGATGAGCTGGGCTAGCAGGACCCGGTTGCTTGCCCTGCAGACCTGCATGAGGGCAGTCCCTATGGTGGCCTTCCCGATGCCAAATTGCTGGGCCATGGAGCAGTCAGAGTTCGGGGCTGCCAGCTTCCACACGGCGACAGCCACTCGCTTGTCTGCAGACAGGGCAGGTCAGAGTCGGGTGCCCATGTGCTGCAGAACCAAGGTGAGCTTGCAGATGATCTCAAGGAAGGTCCGCTTGCTCATCCTAAAGCTCTGCAGCCACAGGTCATCATCCCAGGTGGTGAGGACGATCCGCTCCCACCAGTCACTACCGGCCTCCCATGCCCGGAAGCGATGAGGCATGGAGCACAGTGCAGTGACCACGGCAGCTTGCTGGGGCAGCTGGGTAGGGGGGCAGTCTGTCGTCTTCCTCTGTGCTGGCATGTCGCCAGAAAGGTCTGCTCCACAGCCAAAGAAGCCTTACTACCAGCTGACAAAGTGCAGGAGAAGAGGCTGGTCCATGACCTGCTCAGGCTCCGGGTTTTCAGGCACAATGGGAAGGGGCTGAGCCCACTTCCTGTTTTGAGGGTGTGGCCAGGGGAGGGGAGACCTTCTCTGCTGCCACACTGCCACATTCCCACAATGCACCCCTCCACCCCCCCAAGTCGACTTAAGAGTCTAGTGTAGACTCTCTACATCGACTTAATAAGGTTGACTTAAAGTCGACTTAATAAAGTCAACTTAACTTTCTAAGTGTAGACATAGGCTTTGTTTCTTTTGTCTCCTCTAGACTTTCCCTTGGATATAATTTGCTAATAATATATTGTTTCTTTCCATTGGGTCATATCTATTCTTAAAAAGTTTTAGCAAAAAGACCAGCAATTGCTAGTAATATTATTTATGTATCTCTTTAGATTAGTATTCTCCCTTTGAAATTTAGGCTGTGATATTCATTGACATTCAATATGAGTGAGGTGCCTCACTCCCAGAGGATGTCCTTATTTCCTCTTTTAACATTCTAACCCTGATCTTGCTACAATAAGTAATGGACTTGCAAATTTTCTGCTTCCTCTTCTATCATAACTGCCAGCAAGCACTGGGCCAGCACAGTGTTTTTGTCATATCTTTGCTCCATCCTCAGGACTGTTTCACTTCACGATTACATCCGATACTTGACTGAAAACATTCTACTGGCAGTTTACAAGGACTTTGCTATGGTTAAGTCAAGCAGAGTTTTGTCTTCTTTGATCTTACTGAATTTATCAGTGGTTTTTGACACGTTAAACTATCAAACAAACAGCTTGAGTCAGACCATGGGCCCACCAGATGGAAACAAAGCTACAGGCACCCAGCAGTGGGAAGTCCACTTGAGGAAGGATTGGCAGCTACCCACAATTCTTGATCTGCTGAGTGGCTCAGAAGTGGTTGGTGCAATATAATGAATGGATGGATTGGTCCAGACCACATGGAGACAGGGACATTTTTACTTGGGAGGTGGGCTGATTATATCATATCTTCTGTGCTGCCTCCTTTGGAAAGGTGCCTATTGACTCTCCTGATGAAGTTTAAAGCTCACTTCCCCATAAGAAAATGGGTGTGAGGCTGGGGAGAGAAAGTCATGTCTGCACTAGTTGACTTTGGATCAGGCCCTTTATTTCTTTGCTATGTTTTATGTATTGCACTTCAGTGCTATTAAAAAGATCTTCACTAAATTTGCAACAAAATATCTAGATGCATAATTCTGTGTGTGATATTGAGACTTTGTCCCTCATTGACTGTGTTATCAATGAAAATGAAATGACATGGAAAAGGTGGAAAAAGAGATTCTTCTACTCTGTTGCTCCCAATTTTACATTTGGCTGATATTCTAAGAATTAAGGAGTTCAGGTTCAAAGCACAATGAAGCTGAAGTTTTTTGCAGTTCGTTCATGCTTGTAATTACTACATATGCATTCCTATACTTTAATTAACAAATCATTTTGCCCTTTAGCAGAAAGTTTAACTTTTCATGAGCATGTTATGAAGTATTTCAATCTAATCGAATAGAACAATATTTCATCTTTATTGCTTGTATTGTTCAAAATGCAGTTAGGAAAAGTAGCTTTAATAAAACCTCCCCTGATTTTCTGCAGTAGTACAAGACCAATACATTAGTCAGAAATAGCATTCCTTTGAGTAACTAGACTCATTCCTTTGGGGGACCTAAATTTTGTTACCTGGCTGTGAATCAGGCCTGGATATACCTTTTATCCTCAGCAGAGATAAAATATACTTAGAATCCTTGAGCATAAATACTTGAATATGAATATTATTTCCCGTGTTAAAGTAACATTTCTTTTTGTTTTCTAGCCATCCTTTCACTCGGTTCAATTAGTGCCTTAGCAGAAGCATAATAAAACCACCAAAAGAAAACAGATTCCATTTGTAGCAGGTTTTGCCGAGATGACAGTGATTAACTTGTATGTGAAAAAGCTTGAGGACGGTTAACAAGCCACACTATTTTTCAGTTTCCAGGAGAAACTTGTTAAATTATTTCATTCGAACATAGCACCATAACGAGATTCTCTGCCAAATGGTTGAATATTTATTGTACCAGGCAATGCAGCTGGCATTAAGTGCATTGTCTAAGGCAGACTGTGTCAGGATAGTAATATATTTGATACATTTTTCAGTACATTCAGTTGCAAGTAGTTGTTTTTATGTTAGTTTTCATCATAGACAGAGCAAGGAAGTTAAAGGGCATCAGGCACAAAATGCTGACTGAATATTATGAGGATATTGTCAAATGCAGCCCTTTTTTTGGCTATTTTCATTTTTATTTTTTAACTTACCTTCTTTTACCCATATGGAGGCTGCAAACTAATCTTTTTCCATTCATTTTTGTCCTTTAAAGACTGGCCAACTTTGAGTTTTGTTTATCCCTAGGAAAGAATGGTAAAATCAGTGAATATAGTTCTTATTTGTTTGCTTATTTATATAAAAGCATCATTTCTGCAAGGGGGTTGCTAATTAATATGGTCTCTGATTCAAATTATTTTACAAAAAGTGAAAAAGATGGTTTTTTTCCAGATGGCTGTTAAATCATACCCTATATAGTCCAGGTGTCAATAGAAATGCAGTATAGTTCCAGAGACTACACAAGTCCCAAACAACAATCTGTGGTTGTGCTGAAATAGAAGCTACATGCCAAAATTATATTCATTTCAACATGCACACCTACTGCACAAAAACATGTAAGGCACTCATTCTGAGATCCTTCTTTGGCTATGAGGAGATCTGGTCAAAAAGCAATATGTTTGGGTAGGGGGCAATATTGTTTTCTCCAAAATTTTCACCAAAAGCAATGGAAATTTTTTCCCTCCAAAAATATGAAAACTGAACATCATGGGGGTTATCAATTTATCTCCCACTTCACAGCTCTCCTCACCTTCCTAACTCCAATTTTGTCTCTAAAAAAGGAATGGGGGATATGAAGCTGGAAAAATACACAAAACTGACGGGGAATAGGGTTTTTTATGGAAAAAAAATCAGAACACTGAAAAACAACAAATTCCTCGAATTTTCATTTAAAAGTTTTTGTCATTTAAAAAAAATTATTTCAAATGAAAAATGTCAGTCAGTTCTAGAAGAGAGCTACTCCACATTGTTTCACCTGTCAGTCTGAGGATTACATGTGCAAATGATTTTCATAGTGTAGTTTTCATCATTTTGATATATATAAAAGTACCATCTCTTTTGCATCTTTGTACTAGAAGTTGGAATTTGGCTGGGTTTATCACATGCTTATGTTTTGTTTGTTGTTAGGTATTGATTTTGCCACTCGTAAGATTGCAACACACTTGAAACAAACAAAGGAGATTATTCAAGATGGAGATGATTTTAAAACAAAAACACTGAGCACTTTCAGAAACTATGAACTGAATTACAAAGTGGGAGTGGAGTTTGAAGAACGCACCAAGGGGCTTGACAACCGAGTTGTGAAGGTATAAACTTAATATTTGATTTCCATATGATCAAAACCAGGGCAAGCAGTCTTTTAAATTTCCTGACTAAAAAATGATAGAAAGCAATTTACAGATATTAGAGAAATGTTTGTCTGTAAAGTGCAGGTCGTATTCATTTCAAGACAGTTTTTTCTTTCATGTTGCAAATATTTATTTTATATGCAAATCAGGAAGGTTTTCCAGATTTGTGAAGGCAATAATTAATTACTTTTTTTTTTCTCACAATGAATCTTTCCTGTCTTTCTTTGGTAAACCTCTTAGTAGTTTTCTATATTTAAAAGTAAAGAGAAGAAGTATATTTTATCACCAATAAGTTAGCTGCTGATCTTACATTTTAAATTGCAGTTTAAAACTATTTTTGCCCCTCCATTTTCTATTAAAATTGTCAGTTCTATCTGAATGTATTCCTGTAAGCCCTCTGCATATGGTACTCTCATGGAAGTCAGTATGAGTTCTGTGGAAAGAGCTCTTAAGGCATCAGGGCCCAAATCATTTGTTATATTCATTTACTGCATACCTTTTCATTCCCTTTACCATTACCGCCCTTGGTTTGATTTTCCTAGGGTGCGTCTACACTTGTAAATTAAGTCGACTTAATTTACTCTGCGTCTACACTACACTTTCCTTAAGTCGACTTAAGCAGCTGCTTAAGTAGACTTAAGGAAAAGTTAAGTCGACTTAATAAAACCTAGTTTTAAGTCGACTTTAGAAAGTTGACTTAAGCCAGTGTAGATGTGGAGTAGCCCAAAGTCAGGGGTCCTCAAACTACGGCCCGCGGGCCGGATACGGCCCGCCAAGGACATTTACCCGGCCCCTGCTGCGGCCTGCCCCATGTGGCCGGGGCAGCGGGGTGGCTGCAGCCGGGGCAGGCTCCCGGTCTCCCACCCGCCGGCCACCTCAACTTCCCGCCCCGGAGCCGACCCTGCCCAGCTCTGCCGACAGCCTCGGCCTCCCGTCATGGGGCCAGGATCGGTCTCCGTTGCCGGGATCTGCTCTTCCCTGCCGGGGCCGCGTTCGGGTCCCTGCCAGTGTTCCTGCTGCGGCCAGGCTGGGGAGATTCTCCCGCCCTGAGCATGCTCAGACACAGCGTGCTCAGGGTGGGAGCGGCCTGGCCCAGAAGAGGCTCTGCCAGCCGTCCCTGCAGCTGCAAGCCTCCGGCCAGGTAAGGGGGCTGGGAAGGGGCTGGAGGGAGGCCTGGAGAGGGGTGGGGGGCACATGGGGGCAAGGAGACTTGTGGGGGCTGGGGAGGGGTGGGGGCACATGGGGGCAAGGAGACTGGTGGTGGCTGGGAGGGGTGGAGGGCAGTGTTCCCTCAGCTGCGTGGGTGTGCGGCTGTGCAGTGGCCGTTGCAACCCCCGCGCAGCACGGACAGACCCCCGTGCAGGCCGGCAGCCCCCACCGCCCCCTCCAAACCCCCGGGGCTGCGGTTTGCTGCGGAGATCCGAGCTGGACCCAGCCTCTAGGCTGGCCCTCCCTGCCCCCAGGGCGGAGCAGGCAGGCTCAGGGCCAGAGCATGTGCGCCTGCCTGCCTGCCTGCCTGCCCCATGCAGCTGAGGCAGGCTCCCGGGCTCGCACCCGCCAGCCGCCTCGACTTCCCAGCCTGGGGTTGGCTCCGGTCTGCCGACAGCCTTGGTCTCCCGGCACGGGGCCACGATCGGTCTCAGGTGCCGGGGTCTGCTCTGCCCTGCCGAGGCCGTGTTCGGGTCCCAGCCGCCAGCGGCCTCAGCTTCTTTCTTTTTTTTTTTTTTTTTCTTCTTTGCCTTCCTTTCTCTCCCTTGCCCTCCTTTCTCTCCCTTGCCTTCCCTTCTCTTCTTTGCCCTCCTTTCTCTTCTTTGCCCTCCTTTCTCTTCTTTGCCTTCCTTTCTCTCCCTTGCCTTCCTTTCTCCTCCTTCCTTTCTCTTCTTTGCCTTCCTTTCCTTTTTTTCTTTTTCTCTTCTCTGTCTTCCTTCCTTCCTTCCTGCTCTTTCTTTCTTTGCTTCCTTCCTTTCTTTCTCTTACTTTTTTCTTTTTCTCCTCCTTCCTTCTCTTTTTTCTTTCTCTCCCTTCTTTTTTAAAAAGCTTTTTAAAAATTAATTTTAAATAAAAACCTTTCTAAAAATTAAATTTCAATTCAAAATTCATTCCAATTAAATTAATTAAACACAATTAATTATTTCTATTTACAATCACTTTATCTTCAATTAATGCCTGTGCAGTGCAGTGCAGTGTGCATAGGAATTTGTTTGTTTTTTTCAAACTATAGTACGGCCCCCCAACAGTCTGAGGGACCGTGAACTGGCCCCCTGTTTAAAAAGTTTGAGGACCCCTGCCCTAAGTCAACTTAGGGCTCTCCAGGATTTCCCCACTGCCCTCCCTGCCAGGGTAGCTGGCACAGGGAGAGCCTGGCATGCCCCCCTACAAGGCAGGGCAGAGCCCTGCCAGGGTCCCTGTCCCCCTTTGCCCCAGGTACAATGGGGCAAAGGCTGAGCCTCTTGGCACTTGGCAAGGGGTGCCCCCCCTGCCACCGTGGACCAGTCCCAGGTCCACCTAGCCCCTACAAGTCGACCTAGGCATCTAGTGTGGATGCTCTAGGTCGACTTTGTTGGGTCCCCTCAAAGTCAACTTAAAATTTAAGTGTGGACATGCTAAGTCAACTTAACAAAGTCAACTTAAAGTCGACTTTCTAAAGTCGACTTAAATTAACAAGTGTAGACATAGCCCTAGGGTGTATCTAGACTGGAGCCTTAGGTTCACCTAAGGACGCTTAGGTCAACCTACAGAATTCTGCCTCTACACTGGGCACTTGTTAAGTCGACTTAAGCACTTCCTTAAGTCGATTTAATAACACCACCTCTGAAGGTCGACTTAAGGCTTAAGTCGACATTATTAGTCGACTTAAAGCCAGTGTAGACAGGTATGTCTACACTACAGGCTCTGTTAAGTTGACTTAACAAGGTTGACTTCAGTCGACTTTAAGTGTAGATGCTCCATTAAGTTGACTTAACAAGGTTGAGTTAACTTAACAAGTGTAGACATAGCCCTAGAATCCCCTAAAAAGATTTAAGGGACACTGTCAACAGTGTAAAGGGCTGCCAGGCATTTAACTCCCATTGAAAACGCCTCTTTTTGCCTTTGAAAACCTTTTCCTCACTGACCTTACATCTCCTTCTGCATCATTCACTTACCCCTGTAAACCAATTTCATCTCTGAACTCAGATCCTGCTGTTGGCCTCGGAAGAGATTGTTGCACAAATCAAAACTCCTTGAAAGCAGGACCCGTTTTGTTTTATTAATCCTCATCAAGGAAGTGGGCAGCATATTGAAATGAATCCTATTGTCATCTGCACTCATCTAATCCTCCAGTGGAGTTGAATGGGTTTAACTGAGGGCTTTGTTTCACCTGTGGGGCTTGCTCCTGTTCTCACCCCAGTGTCACGTGGGGTAACTCCTCTGGAGATATTTCTGATTCACAACAGTGAAAGTCAGAGAATAATCGGGCTTAGAGTGTCCTTTCTAGGCTTCATGCACACGTCTCCCTTGATCCATTTCTAACCTGATGCTCCTTCCCACTCTCCTTCCCCTGTGTCAAAATCACCACCAGTCTCATCTGTGAGCAAAATTGTCTTTACTGAACTCTCTGTAACCTTATTTTTCTTCTCCTATCTGACTGCCCTTTTCCTGGGGCAAGCTGGCCTTCCTTGTTGCAAAACTGTAATTCCACCCAATTGCTAATCGGAATGATTTCTACCTAATATCAGTTTTTTCCCTGAATAAATTGTTTGTGGAAGACAACAAATGTCAGGCAAAATCATGTTCATAGAAATTATCCTTGTCTTGATCCAGACTGCACTGCTGTGCTGCTAGGATTTTTTTCTGTTTGGAAAAGTTCCATCTTTACTGTCTCCCTAAATCCTCCTCTCAACTTAGGAATGCTGTAGGTGTGCTATTCTCTCTCTCTCGCTCTCTGAAATTCAAAATGGTGGAGAGTCACATTCACTGGTTTCCTATTAGTCTCCTGTTCTAATTCAGAACTGCCCTCCAGGCTTTCAGAACTCTCTCTGGATTCATTTCCTCCTCCTTCTCCAAAAACAGCCACAACACTTACCACTTCTGTAGTCTGACTTGTCTCTATTCTTTCTGCATTGTGGGAGGTTGGAGAGGGCTTGGGTCATTCATTCACCCCTGCCTCTGCTGCACATTCTACCGGGAACTCATTTATTATTCACTGCTATTAGCAAACACGTAGAAGTCCCAAACATGGCCCAGGACTCCATTGTGCTAGATGTCATATAAACACAAAACAAAAAGACTGTCCCTGCCCCAAAGAGCTTGCAATCTAAAAGTAAGACAAGAGAATGGATTATTTCCTTGTACACCACCATCAATGAGACAATATTTGCCAGCACAATAGGTCTAAATTTCATTGGGAAAGCTGCTTCTTCTCTTTAGCTTATGGATACTATAACATAACTTTTGTTTTGTACCAAATGTTGTCTGCATACTTTATCTGTCTATTTTATATTTGGCATTAGTCACTATGGCTATGTCTACACTTGTTAATTTAAGTCGACTTAGCATGTCCACACTCAAAAATTAAGTCGACTTACAGGGGACCCTGCCAAGTCGACCTAGAGTGTCCACACTGGATGCCTAAGTCGACTTATAGGGACTAGGTGGACCTGGGACAGGTCCATGGTGGCAGGGGGGGCACCCCTTGTCAAGTGCCAGGGGGCTCAGGCTTTGCACCATTGTACCTTGGTACAATGGGGCAGGGCATAGGGGCAGGGTGGGCAGAGCTCTGTCCTGCCCTATGGTGTGGGCATGCCAGGCTGTGGCTGTGCCAGCCCCCTGGCAGAGAGGGCAGTGGGGAAATCCTAAAGCCCCCTAAGTCGACTTAAAGTCGACTTAGGGCTACTCTACGTCCACACTGGCTAAGTCGACTTTCTAAAGTTTAAAGTCGACTTAGCCAGAAAAGTCAACTTAAAAGGAGGTTTAAGAAAGTTGACTTTAATTTTCCTTAAGTCGACTTAAGCAGCTGCTTAAATCGACTTAAGGAAAATGTAGTGTGGACGCAGATTAAATTAAATTGACTTAAGCAAGCTTAAATCGACTTAATTTCTAAGTGTAGACGCACCCATTGATCCATAGCGCTCCAGTTTATAATCTTTTTGTGAATGCTTTCATATAACAACTAAGAAAAATAGTTTTCATATGCAGTACTTATTCTATAAACAGCACCAGAAATGCAATTATCTGATTCCCCTCCTTTGCACACACAGACCATATCATTGTAACTGAAGAAATAGTGGAAAAGTGACAAAAATAAAGAACTTGTACTCTGGGGCATTTGGGCCACTAGTATCTTCACACAAGCAGATGGGGTTTTCGGATCACATACTGCAATTATGCTACCACATTGAATTCTGGTTTGTTTCAGTGTTTCCAAAATCGCTAGTTATCTCATTGGATCTAATCCTTTGATCCCTGCAGACGCTAGTGAGTTGGGATGGTGATAAATTAGTATGTGTGCAGAAGGGTGAGAAGAATAACAGAGGCTGGACACACTGGATTGAAGGAGATAGACTGCATTTGGTAAGAACTGATTTTCATGGGTACCGCATGTAACTGAGACTGCAAAATAGCGTTACTTATTACAGTTCCAAGGATTTTTCTTATTCATTTTACTCACACAGCTCTGATATCTAGACTCTGAAAACCCCTTTCTACCAGAGCCCTGCTGTTTAATTTATCTCCACCTGCTCCCCAATTAAACCACAAACCTGCAATGACTTTTGTACATTCCTTAACCCTTCCAGTAACACAGCATGTTCAATTCCTTCTACTTTTTGAATATGTACTAAAAATAAACCACAGTGTTTATGTGCTGAAAAATATCTGTGAGAAAAAACAGTTTCTGCCATTCCAAAAAATGACTTTTAGCAAGAACCATGCAGCTATCCAGATCAGTAAAACGTTCTCTGAATACACAGGGAAACCTAGCAAACAATCTATATTGTAGCTATCTTCTGCCACTGCTCCCTCCCTGCCTGCAAAATAAAAAGTCAAACAGCTGAGTTAGTGAACTGGGATGCAAAGAGAAATGCAGTGAGCCTGAGAGATGCCATATGGGCCTGTAAAGAAAATAAGCAGTCAGTGAAGTCTGGCAAAATAAATGAGCATGCAGAGGAATTCTGGAATCCCAGGAAAACAATCAGGGAATTATGCATGGTAATGTGGGATGCCAAGGGATCAGAAAGAGACTGTTTCAGGCAGAATCACACAGCTTTTGATGAGGAGTTGATATTAACTTTACTGGATTTGGATCTGTATAGATAATCTGTCAGGAATTAATTTGTCTATCAAAATATGAATTTCTTCACCCTGGAACTGGGTTGCTGTCTATAATACAGAGCTCTAAGTTATCTATTTGATAGACAGCATGCATGAATATTTTCTTTGTAGCATGTCTCCTCTATTAATCACATGACAAGCCAGATCCTCAGCTGGCAAAAATTGGCATAGCTCCATAGATGTAAGTAAAACAATGACATTTTGTACCAGATAAGGATCTGCCTTGAAATCTTTTCTTGTTACAGTTCATTCTGTGCAGTTACATAAGTCACATTTTAGTGTGGATAGTTATGATGGCCATCTAGCTCTGCCTCAAGCTTGTATTAAAGGAAGGTCAATCGGATGAATAAAAAAACCCTATTGTTTTCTTCCATCTAAGCAGAAACCAATGTCACCCAGCTGACAGATAGACTTTTATTACCATATTACAATATACATTCAAAATTTGCCAATTATTCTACTAATAAAAGTTACAATTATTGGCACCAGGATTCAAGCTGAGATGTCTGGAAACAAAAGGGCCTAATGCGCTGGTGCATCACTCCTAGTGAAACAATGCTGCAGTTGCGCCCATCCTTTCTGAAATGTTCCTCCATTCTCTTTTTGTAATTCCCTTGATGATTCGGTGCTCATAATAAATTATGGCATGTTGTTTTAATACTGGAGTATGCAAAGTCACACCATGACAGAGCAATTTCAATGCATTCTTCATTTTTATACTTTTTAAAGCTCAATTCAAGTGTCAAAATCTAATTACCACAACCTGCAGTGCATGCCAGCTGATTATGGCTACATAAAATACACTGCTTTTTTAAGTAAGCAAAAGTCTTCTTGATGCGGTGGTCCAGCTGGTCTTTCAGGGATATTTTTTTTCCAAGGGGAATTGCTGTGTATGGGAAATGAAGCTCACAACAATATGTACTTACCAATTATTTTAATGCTGTAGGAGCTGACATGTGAAGACCAAGTGTGCCATCAAGTATTTAAGAAGAAAAAGTAAGCTGACCTGAAAGTCCAGCCAGTTCCACGCTGTGCTATTCTGCTATTTGAGTTTTTTAAAGCTATGTAATGACTGCTAGATACTGCCATGGAAGTGCCTTTCTGTGCACTACCAACTAAGACAAACATGTCCCTTAACTATAACATGGAAATATTTTTACATGTTCAAGGTCTCTTACATTTTGATCCAGAGTTAAATAAAAATAATTTTCATTCTTGGAATTATTTCCTTCATTTCTAAAATCCTTGTAATTTTTCCAGAAGCAGGACAATAAGTCTTCTAAGCACAATGCTGGAAATAAACAGTCTCACAATTAATCTCAGCAACAGAACATCTCTCCGTGGTCCTGAAATATGTTTGGATGAGTGAGTGCAAATCTGACATTCATTGTACTGCTTCTATTTGATTTAGTTCTGGGTCACTAAATCCCCAGTTGCAGGCAACAGGCTGGCTCAACAGATCTGTAGTAGGATACACAGCCTTTCACATCCAGGTCACTAATCTGAATTTGGTCCAGGTCCATAGCTACTGAAAATCCTTACTATCTGACAACTGTTTGATGGCCTTTGTGACCTGTGTTTGGTGTTTTCTTAGTCCAGTCCTAATGGACAGGTGTCCACAACACCAAACCCACCAACATACTTAGCTATCTCTTTGGTAATCTCAGTGGGAAGATGGAGACTAAACTAATCTCTCAACTCAAGAGCTCGTACCTATAGTTAAGATGGAAGCACATTGGGTGTGTCTACACTGGCAGCCCCACGGTTCCAGCTGCATGTGGTTGCTGGCTTCTGCACGGCAGATGAGCTCCAGCCATCAGGGAACCCCTGCAGCCCAGGGGCTCCAGCACGTGGGGTTGCTGGCTCCCGTGCGGCTGGTGCCCTGGGGCTGCAGGGGTTCCCCCGCGACTGGGGCTCCTCTGCTTCATGGAAGCTGGCAACCCCACGCAGCTGGAGCCCCGGGGCCACAGGGGTTTCCCTGCGGCTGGGGCTCCTCTGCAGCCGGCATCCCATCTCCTCAGCCACAGCTTTCCCTTCCCCTGACCCCAACTCCCCCGAGCTGCAGCTCCCTTCTCCTAAGCCCATCTCCCCCAGCCACAGCTCTCCCCAGCCCGATCTTTCCTGGCTGTGACTCTCCTCCGTTGACCTAGCACCTGCCAGTGTGGATGCAGGCAGTCGACTTGAGTGTTAAGTGTGGACACTCTAAGTCGACTTGTCTTAACAGAGTTGTCTTAACTTAACAAATGTAGACATAGCCATTGAGAGGGGCTGCATGTAGAAGCCTGCACAACAACTATACATTACCTTGCAGTTTAGGACTTCCTAAAGGATTTTGTGATTTTTTTGTGGCTAACTTTAAGTCAACCATGGATGATGGATCATGTTTTCAGTGGATGGAGTCTGAAATCATTGAGCAAAATGTCTGCCCATGTATGCATCAGTATTGACAAGTACAAATCTGATACCAATGTATGCAATGATCCTTAGACACCCAGGCATTTACATGTGTTGGGCAAATACAGGTGCATGAACCTTTATTATTATTAACTGATCTGAGCCTCCACTAGTTTAAATTGATCCAGTTATGGCATTCTTTCTGATTTTTGATTAAAAACTGACGATTTGCTGGTCTAATATCACAGTCTATGTGTTGTCTTGTCTATGTGTTGAGGATTGTCCACAAAGACGAGACTACTCTCTGTTATTTGTTGAACACACCTCTGGACCTTGCACCAGAAACAGACACTTAGTCTCTGTCTTCCCACTGAGATTGCCCGCTCACTGCTCTTACAGAGGCCACATGAAATAATTGTACACAATTCACTAAGATTTCCAAACACAATAGAAAAGAAACACTTGCATGAAGAATGCATGTTTTAATTTTCTGAAAAAAGATTCTCCACTTTGGCACTTGCCAGGAGAAAAAATGTGCTTTGTGCCATCTCTCAACATGGCATTAGATCATAAAATAAGGGAAAAGAAAAGTTTGCATTTCCACGTGAAGTTGTCACTGCTTTACAAGTGACAAGCACTGAGTTTTGAGGATGGAGGCGTGGACCAGCACTGTTCAAGTTGACTTCTTATGTTTACATTCCAGAGTGCTCAAGGTAGAGCTGGGTTTATGGGACGGAAATGGGTGGTGTGTAAATCAATGAAACAGTAGGGGACTTTAAAGTTTTGAGACAGAACAGAAGGGGAAAGAAAACTGGATCTGCTCTTAAGATAACACATTTCTACACACATTTTGGAGCAAACAGGTCCAGGCTTTCACAAATGGGGATGGATGATGTGCAGCAAGGTGATCCATGTTGGAAAACCAACTCATTACTTCTGCCGTGTCTAATCCCACCATGTATTTTATGATACACAAGAACTCTTAATGTCCTTTAGAATTGTCTGCTCAGTTGTTCAGATAGATGTGGGATGATCCATTGTATTGTGATATACACATTTGCAGAAGGACAGAGTAATTTACACAATATACCTTAGGATGAGTTGGTCTCCAGCTATGTAAAACCTCCACCTCCCATTCAATGGCTGAAGTATATGCCCTAAAGGAAAGGGCCCCACGGATAAATCAAGAATGCTCATTCAGAATTTCTTAGACTTCTAGTAACGCAGAATTGCCTCAACTGTTTGAAAGACTGTCCTTCCCACTTCATTCTTTCCACATAATGAATGCCATTCCAAAATAGTTCAGAAGGAGGAGCAATTACTAGCAACTCCTGGCCCAAGAACAGGAGAGGTGGGCTACGTTATAATTAACACATTGACTAGGAGTTAGAGCACAGGTCTGCATATCAGTGGCGGAAAGAACCCCAGTGGTTTAGGGAGGGATTTTTAAAAGTGCCCAGCCTTCTCCTAACTGTGCTCTTGTCAGTGTCAATGGGCATTTTACTATTGGCGCTAACGAGGGATACCTTAGGACAATGTCGAAGGCCATGGAAAATTCCACCTTCAAGGTGCTGCAAAAAAATTGTGTGTGTGTGTGGGGGGGGAAATTAGGGGGACAGCAAGTCTCAGAATCCAGGTCTACTAACTCAGGCTCACAGAGCTCATGCTCTGGGACTAAAAATATCAGTGTGGACATGCCTGGGCTCTGTCATCTTTTCCCCCCTTCCCACATTTCAGAGCCCTGGCACTGGTTCAAGTAGAAACATCTACACTGCTACTTTTAGCCCCATAACACAGTCCCTGCGCTCCCAAGTCAGTTGGCCCAGGCTCGGAGATGTGCTGCTGTGAAGTTGTGTTTTGAGGTTTTGTTTTTTGGGTTTTGTTTTGTTTTTGAAGTGTAGCTATACCCTTCCTGCACAATGGCTGCTTCCCAAGTCTCCTCCACAGATCCACGTGATCCAGCCATGTGGTATTTCAACCACCCTCTCTGACTTTCCTGCTCATGGTGCATTTCTATCCACGGTTAATTTCCTAAATCCCTCTGCACCACACAGGAAAAGGATCCTACGGGCTGGTAAGCAACCATTTGCTCTAAGGCTAGATGAAGACAAAGTTGCAATGACAAAGTAATTTAATTATGTTTGCCTGTGCTCTGTCTAACTGGCAAGCGTACAGCTAGCCTTGGTGAAGGGGGATTAAGAGAAGTAACAGATGCCTTTAGATTTTTAATGTAGATTTTTTTTTCCCACTAGACAGGCTCTTTTCCATTTTAATTTGTGATTGATTCCAAGGGCAGAGGTTGCGGATGTTTTAATTTTGGCTTGCTGATTACACTTGTTATGCAGATGGTGAAGATTAGGTGAAATCGCCTTGTGAAAATGAGCTTCAGAAAAAACAACAATCGGTTCTGAGAAGTGCATAGTTTGTCAATTATTCTCTGAGTTTCACACTTGCTCTAATTATAACTCGTGCTGCAGTGATTCAGTCATGACTAAGTCAGAGAAAGAGGGCAACAAATGAGAATGCATGTTGCAGAGCTAGAGGGCCGTGGTCCTAAGGACTCATTAGCAGCAAAGCCCTTAATGACAGGATATAAGGTCCTGCCTCAGTATAAGCCCATCAAGAGATAAATTCTTCACTATACTCTATGGTTGCTTACACCCAATCTGCAAAATGAGTTGGAGAACGGGCTTCGAGTGAGGGCCTGAGTCTCCCCTATCATCCACACCTGTGCACTGTGAGTGTTAATCTCCACCAGCTCAAAACAGCAGGGCTTGATACTCCTCTAATTCGACAGTCAGGAATAAAGCCACTTTGAAATTTCACAGGTATGAAACAAGTGTCAGTGAGCTGAGGATCGAGCCCATGTTCACGTACTGCTTGCTGCACAGGTGTTAGTGATTACACCAGGTGCAAATCAGAGGAGACTAAGACCCTGAGCTAGTAACTAAGGCTTTGTCTACACTGTGAATCTGTACTCTCTGGTCACCAGCCAGCACCGTGCTCTGGCCCACCAAAGGGGACTGTGCCACCTGTGTAGAGATGAGGTTGCACAGCAGAGGTTCTGCCCCTCAGCAGCCACCAGAGAGCTGACTGTGGAAACTAGCTGCCAGATCCCGAGGAGGTGTGGAGCTGGCTGCAGATGCAAATCAGGCCCAGTCAGCTTTCCCCCAGGAAAACCTGAGGCGAGGGCTGTGGGAGCAGCTCTGTGTAGATGGGCACTTCCCATTAGTGGGTCACCATTTGCTGTCTTCAGGACGGTGAGGGTCTGTCCCACAGGAGGGAGGCTGAGTTTCAAGAGGGTGCTTGGGGGAACATGCCAATAACTACAGGCAAGCAGAGCCAGGATGCAGCAATAATAGTCCACCATCTTTCTGCTGCCTTGGTGTGGCTGGCGGGGCAGATTCTAACACCAGCACCCTAAGCAGTGACTGGACAGTCTATGCCTTCCCAAGCCATTGTGGCAGGCTGCATGCAGACTCAGGCAGCCATCACTGCAGCAGGTATGTGAGTTGTGTTAGTTATGAGGACTATCTTTTAATGGAAGCTTATATTTAGAGATCTCCATGTGACTCCAGACGCTGGGGACATTAGCACAGGACTGGAGCACTTATGCCTAATCCAACCCTACCTTTCTCTTCCAGTAGGCTACCAAATCTAGAACTAAGATTTTCTGCTTTTTCTCTCTTGTGTTGCTGAAAAACAAACCCTTCCTATATTACCCCAGGGTGACTGGCTCAGTAAATTAAATGGATCCACTGCCCCTGTACCAGAAAAGGAGCTCCCATTTGGCCAATTAAAGGGGGAGGGGCAGCAGCTGGGGGCTATAAGGCCAGGGACAGGGAGCAATTGACCTAGTGAATTAGAGCTGCCTGAAAAGAGGTTGCTGGGTGAAGAGACCTGCCAGAATGAAGGACTCTGAGAGAATGCTAGGGCACTTGAGATGAAGGGAGGGGGTAGGTGGGTTTAAGCTGACATTCTAGAGCAGCAGGGGTGGCCTGAAACTGGGAGAGTAGCTGGGGAGTTACCTGCTGTTTCCTGAACTGGCTCCAAGAACCAGGGAGGAGTCGGAGGACTTACCTGTTTATGTATCTGCATTAGTGAGCTGAACCCTGGTGAGAGGTGAGACAGCTAGGAGTGTGGGGAATGCCCTTTTGTTTGAGGCTGAGCTTTTAGCAGAGATGCTTTGAGGGTCCCTGCTGTGAAGAGAGGATGGTATTCTAGCAAGAAAGCAGGTACGGCTTTTCTGGTAGAACGAGAAAAGACAGCTGCAGGGCCTGTGTGTACTGACAGATGTTGGGGTTCTATGTCATGGAATTTTTTTAAGGACTCTCTACACTGTGGTGATGATAAATGAACAGGTTTGTAACCTGTGACGTGGTTTATTTCCATAATGGTTTTGTAATAAACTAGCTCCGAGAAAGGTAACATACTGAAGTAAGAGAGCCTGAAATGGAGTCCTTGACCAGGAACGTTGAGAAGAGGTATTTATTGTACTTCTTCCCAGTGCTTCTTTTTTTGTGTATGTGTTTTTAAAAAGTGGTGGTACTCATATCTTGATAGTAAACTTGCAAAATGCCTCTTCCACCCCTCTTCTTCCAGCAGCACACTCCTTTCCCCTGCTCATCCTGCCCCCCCTTCCCCCCTAGCTGGGGAGTGGGGCTGGCAAGGGACAGGAGTCCTGTGCTCCTTTTCCCTGCTGACCCTGCCCCTCTGCTCCCCCCCAAGCTGGGTAGTGGGGGCAGCAAAAAAGGTGCCTGTACTCTGTACCCTTGCGTACCATCACAAAAAAGAACTGCCTCTGCCTGCTAATAAAGGGTGCTCCACAGGCAAACACAGGTAAAAGAAAGGAGAGTGATTAGAAATTGTACTGAAATAGGAGCGAACTCATGGTATGACTACCTCTGGGTGAGAGTCTTGCAAGGTTGCATGACAGACTGAGACTATTGATCAATATGGGGTAAAATGACATCTATAATATGGGCAGGCTCTTCCAGCCACAGCAAATGACTCCTCCATATGGTGTAGGAATACTTTCACACTGCTTCCAGCTGTAGTTCAAGGCAAAGCCAGTTGGAGGGGTGTGGTTTGTGTTATCCCATAACCAGCATGTGTTACGCTGAATCTGTCAGCTCTGTTTCACTAGACAGTTAGACCAACTGCCTGGAAGACTTGTCGTGTTTTATGGGGGAGCCAGAGGACTTTCCTAAGTTACCATGGCTCCATGCTGCATTCACTTCTGCATCATCAATAAATCTTAGAGTTTAATTTAAACGGTGTTTCTGTCAACTACTCTCTCTCACAGTCTGAGACATAAGAATGCCTTAAGTACCCCTGGGAATCTTGCTAATCTCTCCTTCAGCCATTTCCATGTTGTTACGCTTTGGATCCCTGATGATTTCAGTTTGGTAACACTTTTTCATAAAGTTGCTTATTAAAACCTTTCTGAATAACTAGACAAAGCATGTCATAGATGTTGTCCCCATGAATCCTACTTGTGACTTCAGAAAAACTTGGATATGAAAGTTGCTTGAAATATTTCCCTGCATATCCCATGCTATTACTGTCTGGGGTGTTTCTTCCAACATCCTTTAGCAATTCAAAGAGCAGTGCCCAGGGTTGATTCTTGTCACTGTAGTTAAGTACTGACATTCTCTGTGCCTCTTCTGCTCTGTAATTTCTTAATTGTATTTGCTGCCTGTTTCCTTCTTCACTCAGTGAATGACACTTTTGGGGAGGGGAGAGGTGAAGATTATTTCTGGACTAACAAAATTATAGTCGTTACTTTAGCCCCTTCCATCTTGGGAAGCTTTAAAGTATAAATATTTCTACATTTTAAAATTATTTTCCTGCTTTTTTTCTTCACCAGTCACTCCTTTTTCTTGAGTGAGTACACTGCTTAGAAAAGTAAATTGTAGTAATTGAAGCACACCTTACTCAAAGTATATATCCACCTGGGAGAGTCAATGAAGATTTAAAAAAAAAATTACTTACCAATAAAATTCAATTGGAGGTGCTCTCCAATACAATGTTCTTCACCAGAGCTTCCAGTGGAGCAGTTCTAATACCTCCCTGAATAAATTAAATATGCCTCTTCAACACATTCCTTGAAAAGTTATTTTTTCCTCCTCTAGCCTTGTTTATGAATCTAGATGCACACCTTGGCTTGGTCTGAGGTCTCTTGTGGTATATTGTAAAATCTGGGGGCGGGGGGCCTTTGTTATAGGCTGTTAGCAGGATAACGGCGCCAAAAGCGCACACTTTCAAAACGTGTAACTTTGTCTTCCCATGCTTTTTCTTTAGAATTGCAAGTGTAAATTGTAGACTCCAGGTCTGACCTTGTAGCCCTTTCTCATCAAGTAGTCCCACTGATTTCAATAGAACTACTTCTGTAAGGACAGTGAGATCAGGAGCATCTAGTTTTCAATGGAAGCAGCTCAGTTTTGATATTCTGTAATTGCAATAATTACTTGTTTTGAACTAATAACTATATGGAGTATTGCGCCTTCAAAATCTAGCGGAAGCTTAAAGTTGGCTTCCGGCTAAGAGACAAAGGGGTTACAGAGACCTTTTGTTTAAAAAAAGAAAAAGTCAAACACTGTTATCACACTAACTTTGAAGAGATAAGCGCAACTGGTCACATGCGTTTCCACTGATAGAAGATGGAATTTTGAAACTAGACTTAGTTTCATTTACAGTATAAAGTATCTGTTGCTGTCGGAGCAGAAGAATATTAACATTCATTTTTAATTGTCTATTTCAGTCATAAAATGAATGAACGAATAAATAAAACTGCCCCAAATGTCATGAACCTTTGCGGGGGGAGGATTTTTATGGATTCCTTTCCATTTTGCTGGCTATAATACAGCATTGAAAATAGTCATAAGGCAAGTTCGTGAGTTGCTGCCCAAAAAAAAGTGGATTTAAATTTTTAGATTTCTTGTCACATTTTTGGAAATAAAAGATAAGAGGCCAATCTAATTAGATTCTTGTTCTCTAAACACTTTTAAGGTGAAAGTGCCAGGAACGTACTCCAGAAATGCACCTGGAAGATGAGTTTTACTAGTTAGAGGATTAAGGCAGAACTGAATGACTCCCTTTCTGAAATAATGGCCTTAGTTCTCTAAAAACAGATTGCTGTTTGCCACTAATGGGTACCCTGAGCAGTATTGCAGCAAATTGCTTTCCTTGATGACATGAACTGAATACATAGAGAACATGAACACTTAGCTAAAACGTTAACATATCAAAAGTTGCTAAAACAAAGTTCTCTTCCAGAGAAGGGTTTGTATGATCATAATTGAACTGCTTCCTTTTTAGTGAACCCAAGCCATTGAAAAAGGGATACAAGACCTGATTCTCCCATGCCTTGCTTGTTATCTCTACAGCTGTACAAAATGAGTGAAAAAACACTCCTAGATTCGCATAGTAGGAGCAACTTCATCCTTGAGCCAGTTCAGTTCCTAATGCAGTGTGCCCTGGATTGGGCTTAGCCATTGCCATAGTCTCTGCAGCTGCTTGTGGCAACATGCTGAAGGATTCTGAGGGTGCATCTACACTTATAAATTAAGTTGATTTAAGCAGGCTTAAATCGACTTAATTTAATCCACGTCTACACTGGGCTTTCCTTAATTTGACTTAAACTGTTCCTTAACTCGAATTAAGGAAAAACTAGTTTGAATTAATAACACCTCGTTATACTTCAAACTAGTGTCTAAGTAGACTTTATTAAATCAACTTAGCCAGTGTAGATGCCCTAAGTCGACTTGGTCGACTTAGGGCAGGGGGGACAAGGGAGCCCCACATGGCTCTCTGGCAGAAGGGAGCCATTGTGGCTCCCTTGTTCCCTGGGGAGCCCCTGATCCTTTCTCCCCAGACCCGAGGCTTCCCTGCCAGGGGAGCTGCGGTCCTGGGGAGAAGGGCTTCCCAGCCAGGGCTCCAGTGGGAGGAGATCGCCCACTGGAACCCTGGCTGGAGAGCCCGGGAGGTGGGCGGCTGGTCCCAGCAGAGCCAGCTGGCACACGGCTGGCTCTGCCGGGACTGAGAAGTGGTGGGCGGCTCTCCCAGCTCCCTTCTCTCCAGGACCCCCACATCCTTACATCGATCTAAATTGCTAGTGTAGACATACCCAATGGCAGGTGAATCAAGCCGTTGCACTCAAGTTCTGAATTCAAAAAAAAATTTTCATGCAGGAGTGAATGCTTTTTTTTTTTTTTTTTTCCTTCCCTTGTTGATAAAGCTTGGATTTGAGGGGGTGGAGGTTTCCTCTAATAAAAAACTCCATCACTTATATGGTCAAATCATTAAACCCTAAAATGTTACTTACTCCAGTTCTTAATAAGATCAGGATATAAACAAGGCTGTGCATGCATATAATAATTTCCCAAATGTTAGTAGTTCAAGACAACACTTGCCCATAATGTGCCTATCAGAGTCCTTCTCCTCAGTCATCCATAAATCCAAGATAAATCTGTCATTTAATTTAAATGACAGGGACTTTGAACACAGATACTATGGAGATGCAACACTGAGCATATTTTACCCTTCTGATCCAAGATGAACAACCCAAACTCTCACACAGAGCACGACAGCCTTATTCTGATTTTATCACTTATTAGCAATCATCTTCTATTCAGGATAATTAGTATCAAGATGTTTGCAAGGATACTAAACTGTAATTTACCATACAGCTATGCTGCCAAGAAGGTGACATGGACAAACTATTTTAAATTCTTTTTTTCATAAAAGGTATGAATTTTATATAATGAATTCTCAAAAATGCTAAAAATTATGGATGAGATGAGGATACTTTTTTAGCAAACTATCCTCTAAGGCTTAGATTGGCACTTGAATTCAGGTTTGCAGTTTTAGTGGCAGAGGTTAGGTGAGGGAGAGAAATGAAGCAATTTGCATTGCTGCAGGCTGTGCTGTGCTTAGTCTCTGGCTAAATAGATGCCTTCACTCTCTAAGGCCTGATCTATACACACATTTTGGACTGGTATAACTGTTGGGGAGGAAAGGGGATGGAGGGATGACTCGTCTCACTGCTATAACAGTATAACCTCTGGATGCAATTGTACCAGTATAAATGTGCCTTATACAAGTATGGCTCATTCCCCTTCTGATTCAGGAATTAACTATACAGTATCACACTTACTTTGGTATAGCTTACTGCACCCACATTAGAGTTAGTTGTACCACGTTTTTAGCAGTGCGGTTAAAATGGTCCAATTTTACTAAAGAACAAAGTGGGGAGGGCAGACCCACACAGTAAACTTACCTGTAATAAAGATCTCTTCATTTTAATCCTAAGAAAATGAACTTGTAAATGTAGCTGTAAAGAAAATGTGGCAAACTATCAAAGTGATGTTGAGCCTCTGCATACTGTATTTTTCTTGCAAGTAGAAAAGGCTTCAGAACTACAAAAGACAAAACAAAGGCAAACATTTTCTAAGCTTTGTCTTCAGTGAACTGATTGAATAAACTAATTTACATATTAAAGATAAGGTGAATCTAGACCACCCCACAAATTTATAAAACAACAAAACCTAGCGAAGGACAGAATTTAGGCTCCGCCTAGTGGCCAAAATTGTGTATAGAAAACTGACTTGGAAGCAAGTTCAATTGCAATTTTAGTGAAAGCAAGACACAGTGTCATGAAACAAATACCTTTTCTTTGCCTCCATATTAAATTGCAGCAAACTGTCATTGACTGACTTCATACAGTAAAATATTTGGGAGGGTCAGTTGTAGATTTTCAGGAAACACTGGAGACAACCTAGATGAAATCAGTAGCGGAACCACCCACAGATAAACAGGGCCAGATTAAGGCAGGGGGCTACAGCCCCTCGCCTAAAGGGGGGGCCCTACAGGCCCCTAAAAATTCATCCCTGGCCTGAGTGGCTGGTTGCTGCTGTTCCCTCCCTCCTTAGCCCCTGGGCTAGCTGGTCTGCTCCAGACCAGTCAGCCCAGGGGCAGGGAAGGAGTGCAGCAGATCACGGCCTCTGGCGTGCCCCCTGCAGCAGTACTGGCCCATGATACCCCCCACAGCCCCCAGGCAGGACTGGCTGCACCCCCCTCCCCAACCACTTCTGCCTTGCCGGCCATGGCCCTAGAGCCCCCGTTCCCAACCCCTCCACCTGCATGGGGGGGAGTGGGTGCCCCGCCTCTCAGCACAGAACCACAGTAATGGGGGAGCAGAAGGGGGGGTACCACAAGGGTGGGCAGCCCTGGGATGGCCCCGGCCTGGATCTGGCCCTGCAGATTAAAAAGTAGCCACAGCAATGTACCAATCCATTTGGATCCAGTTGCTGGATTGCCTAACCTAGTGAAAATAAGAGATGGAGACTAGAAATTACCTCTAGTTATTTGTTTGACTTTCTGCTGAAGAGATACAAGGGTGTTCTAGCTGTAAGAAGCTCAGGAGGCATATATGCATTGAATTGCACTTCTTTCAAGGAAAGCTGAAGTTACACACCCCATGAGAAAGTTGAAAGAAAGTGCCTGGTATATCTATACCAGGCACATTGTTTGCGTTTCCTCTATTTTGTAATAGCAACAAGCATGGACAGGTGAGTTAGAAACACCAAAGGGTATCATGTACCAGTGGCTTATGAGAAATATTCATGACTAGTTCAAGTATTTCTTGTAGATACTTTAAGTGGAGAAACAATCTTTTTTTACAAGTCTCCAAAGTGCGGCTGTGTAATGTTAAATCTTTAGTCATGAAAGGATTAACATTTGGCCTGCGTTACAGCAGAATATCTTAAAATGCAGGAAAAGGGAAATAGTTACTACCTTACTTATGTAGGCAGCCACACATTTAAAAAAAAAAAACCTCCCAAATTGATTACCTTCTGCCTGTAGACTGACTCAATAGGTCTACTCATGAAGTAAAGGGGAAAGAATCTAGTCTAGCATGTTGGATAATGTGTATGTATGAAGTGTGTGTTGAAGCCATGTTGGTCAAGGATAACTTAAGTGACCTGAAGAACTCTGTGTAAGTTTGAAAGCCTCTCTCTGTTACAGAATTTGGTTCCTTCAAGACACGCATCACTCACTTTTTCTCTTTGGTAACGGGTATGACAACCTTCAGCTGACAAAGATTTCTGGCCAAATGCATTCAAGCATTGGCTCTCAACCTGCAGGTCATGATGTGGTTATGTGGGGGTGGCAAGCGTGAGCCCTGACTGTGGCTGGGCACGTGGCTGTGAGCCCCTACCCTCTCCAGCCCAGCTCCATCCCCAGTGAAAGGGTGTCAAATAGAAGTTTGTCCAGAACCCCATTGAGACATTAGGGGTTTGATTGTTGAGCAGCTGAAGAACTAAGTCAGACACACAAGCACATACTTTTTCCTGAAAATCATGGCCACCTCTACTGCTAAAACCACTAAAAAGTGAAGTACCTTGAGTCTTACATCAAACACTATTTTACCAGCAACCTTACTTCTGATATTGAAAAACTGCAGTGCATCACTTGCTGTGAAGTTTTGTCTGCTGAATTGATGAAGCCATACAGCAGTATCTTGAAGCTAAACATCCTGAGTATAAAAATCAAAACATGGATTTTTTTCCCCCCAAAAGCAGAGAAGCAGCAACATCAAAAGCCAGGTTTGATGTAGATGGAAGTTTTCAACAGCAAATGTCCTCAGCTGTGTAGGCCTCATGTTGTGTTGCTATGAATTACCCATACCAAAACATTGCATATGATAGATGAGGTGCATGTTCTGCCAGTGTGCAAAAATATTATGTCACTTATGCTTGACAGTGATATGGCCCAAAAGCTTCATATACTTTCCATGTCAAATGATGCTGTGAAACACAGAATGTGAGATGTCTGGAATATCAAAAAAAACAAGTTGTGCATGAAATTAAATATTCTGCTTTCAGTATGTTCAGCCTGCAATTTGATGAAACTACTGATGTTACTAACTGCACAATTCATAGAGTTCATATGGTGTATTAATGCTGGGGATATTAAGGACGAGTTCTTATTCTGTGAACAACTTAATTTACACAACAGCATAGACAGTTTTCAGCAAGTTAAATGCCTTTTTCAAAAGCAATGGCTTGAGTGGAAAAACCTTTGGTATTTGTACTGACAGTCCTCCAGCCATGATAGATGCATAGTCTGGCTTTCAAAAGCAGGTAAAGTGCATGTCAGATGTAATTATCACTCATTGTGGAATCCATTGTCAAGTGCTAGCTGCAAAGAAAGTGTCTGACAAAGTGAGATTTTTCTCCCATGAAAGCTCATGTGATAAATAAATTGGTTAGTCTTTAAAAGCACCACAGGATTCCTTGTTGGGTTTTTTTTTCTGAACTAGACTAACACGGCTACCCTTTTGGAACCTGTCAACATGCAATTCCTTGGTGAAGATCCCTTCCATTGTGATGGCTGAGCAGTTACATACAGAGGATATTCACACACAGGATCAGTTTATCAACATGCTCAATAATGAAGTGAGAGCAAAATTCACACAACTGCCTCCAAACTACTTCTGGTGCTCCCTTGCCAGTGAATACTCACAGGTATCTGAAATGGCCCTGAGGTGCTTCTGCTATTTCCCACTAGTTAGGAATGCAAGAGTGGGTTTTCCAGTCTTCTCACACTAAAGATGAAATCTCAAAACCAGCGTGATATGAAGAACAATATCCAGTTATGCCCTTTCTAAAACACCAAATATAAAACTTCTTTTTTCAAACTGCATCATCTATATCACTGCCTTTTGGCTGCTTCAGGTGATTAGTAACTGTTTATTAAAATCCTACTTAACTTTTTCTGCTAATAATTTGATTATAGTTTTAATTTTAAAAGCACTGAGGAAAAAGTAAATTCATTTTAAGCAACAGGGTTTAAATTTAACTTCTCACATAATGTTAAATGTGGGTGTGGTTGTGAAAGGGTTTTTTTGTTTCTCTATCTTTTTTTTTTTATTATTATTTCTAACAAAGGGTCACACTCAGAGGCTTGCTGTGTGAAAGGGGTCATCAGTGTGAGAAGTTCAAGGAACACTGTGCTTATTTATTTAATCTGCTTTCACCTTGTATTTAGCTGTGACACTGAGTCCTTTTCCCAAACCTGAGAAATAGTTCTGTGTAGCATGAAAGCTTGTGTCTCACCCAAAGAAGTTGGTCCAATAAAATATGTTAATTCACCCACCTTGTGTTTCTAGTATCTTGGAACTGATACAGCTACAACACGACATATACCAGCATAGAAGTACTTTTGCTGTGATAATTTGTCATTTGCCAAACTGCTAGGAGCTGTAACAGCCAATCCTATTCTAATGCAGACGTGGCCTTCAAGGGACATTCCATGAGCCTAAAAGGATAATCTTTGACGTCTCTTTAGACAGCCATGGCTAATTCTGTCTTCTTGACTATTCATTCCTCTGGCTGTCAAGGACTAGATAGGCAGTATTGACTGCCAGTCAGGGTGCAGAACACTGTCTGATAATGCTAAGAGTTAGTCATGGGTATTTTTAGTAAATGTCATGGGGAATCAACAAAAATTCATGGCCTGTGACCTGTCCGTGGTTTACTAGCACCACACCTCACTAAATTTTAGCTGCCCCTGAGACACTGTTGTTCCTGGGGCCCTCTGCTCCAGCAGTGGGATCTGTCTGCCCGTGGCTGCCTGTTGCTCTGAGGCTCTCAGAGACCACTCTCTGATGGCCTCTGGGGCTGTGTTACCCTGGCCGGTGCTGTCCAGCAGTCCCCCTAGGGCTGCCCCCAGAACCACTGATTGGGAAGTTCCTGAGACTAACCCTGGGGCTAGCTGCTTAGGCAGCCATGAGGTCAGCGACATGGCTGCGGCAGCTGCAAAGTCATGGAAAGCTGTGGAATTCATGATTTCCAGGACCACTGGGACACATTCCAAGCCTTATTGGTAAGCCAGGAAGCAATTTGTCTTAGACTTTTGGAAACCCTAAATGTGCTTCCTTCCCTGCCACCTACTATCCAATCGGACTCTTGACAACCTCCAGCTATAGCAACATCATCCTATAACCATCCTAACTTCTGGTCTTTCTTCATCTCTTTGTATTTACCAGTGCCTAGGCCAACCTCAATCCTGCTCATCCTACCAGTTTCCCTCCTACACATACCTCTTCCACAGCAGTGGATGTGGGCTAAGCCATGCTGCTGTATGGAAGGGTTATATTCTTCCATGTATTTTAACCTTTTACTGGGCATTTAAGTGCACACAAGGTGTATAAGAAGCAAGTAATATGTTAGGGAGCTCAGTGTCAGCCATACACTGACTCCTTTCCCCAGCGTTCTGTTGAATGGGTGGATATTCATCAGAAGGATATGCCACTGTACTTGTGAAAAAATAACAGTTCAGGTTATACAGGAAAAAAAGCCCAACATCACTTTAAATGACAAGTGCCAGGCATGCCTCTGGTGCCGTCTTTAATACAGTATAAAAAAAGGGTAATGCTAATAGATCTTTGCAATCATTGTAGTGAGTGAGTTACATATTACTATGCTGTAATGAAGAAAGCCTCAGTTACAAGGGTGGATACATGCATGCACACAGGGGACAAGGAAAATGCCCTACAACATTGGCTGATTGCTAATTGTTTGAATTACAAGGAAAATTGAAACAACACCTGGCTATGAAGCTCTGGATTCTCACAGCTGTTTTAAACATTGCCTAAAGGAATATTAACTAGTGGGGAGTGGGGACATACCGTATTTTTAAAAAAAACAAAACAAAAATCCTTGTTGGTTGCCAGAGCCACTTGCTATCAGAAGAAATTGTGCCAAAATCAATACTTAATAGAATGCATGTCTAATGAGAGTAGCTGCAGGTTACAGTCATACTCTGGGTTTCTAAAAATCTTTTCCTGACTGAATTGGCATGACCTATAAAATAAGTGTTCACATTAGTGTTTTTGTTTTTAATATAGCACAGCTGCCCTCTCCCCACACCCCCGGTTTTCAGAATTATTCCTAGCAGAGCATAGAATGGGTGACAATGGCTGAGCAACAGAGTTATGGTAATCAACATGCTGGTAATTCTTCAAAACTAGTTCATTTCCTTTGTTTGAGTAGGAGGGCTGAAAACAGCTGAAGATCAGATCCCCTGCCACTGTAAGCCAGCACAGCCTCACTGAAGTCAATGCTGCAATACCTGGGGATCTGACATCCCAAGCAGGAATGGACTGACCTTCCTCCATTATCTTTCTGCTGTTACTAACATACTATTCTATTTTACATTGCATTACTTTAACTAACTAGATAAAAACACGCACTAAAGGTCTGAGTCTACACTGATTTGCACATTGTGGCATGTTCACATGTAACACAGTGTCTCTAGTCTGGTAGAGGACATTGAACACAAGACCTTTGGATCTGAAAGCAGGGGTCTCTATCAACTGAGCTAAAAGACTGAACACATAATGGTGAAAGGTGATAGCTGTGAAAATTCCTGCTGCTACAGGAGGATGAATACACACGGAATGTAGGGTATGAAATGTGCTCAGTGGGTATAAAATGCTTCTACGTACTCTAGTTAATCACCTTTTAGCTGTCTATCTGTTAATCACCTTTTACAAATGACTACTCAAAGAAGGCAGTGGAGAATCAATCCCTTGGTCTAATTTACTACTGTGAAAGCAATATTTATCCAGTACATATGACTTTATAGTTGAAATACTGATGAGTCGGGATTGTTAATGCAATTCAACTGTGCAAGCTTTACAAATTTATAAAGAACTTTATTCTAAAATTAGCAAGAGCGCAGTCTATAATTCCTTGAGACAAATTACAGAAATCAAGAATCGTTAAAAATAACAGCAAACACGGGGTTTTTTCCTATCTACACGTGCATGTCAATATGGACTAACAACGTTTAGTAGTTTGAGGAAAGTTGTGCTTCAGACAAGAAGCATGGGTATAGAAAACTCTCTAGCTCATATTATCTCAAGATTATATTCCGGTCAAACTAAACAACAGGGTGATGCAGATTGTAAAGGGTGGTTTGGCATGTGGGCTAAGAGTAACTAAATATGCTAGAATAAAGACCAGTTGAAGCCTTAAATATCAATACAAGACAAGGCCAGCCTCAGGGTGTTAGGCACCCCAGGTGTCCTCCCCCACATGTTATAAGAGATAACATATTAATATATTTTTTTAAATAGAGAAAAAAATACACTTCTATCTAATTTGATGACCCTTAAAGCCTGGTGCCCTAGGCAACCGCCTAGTTCACCTGTACGGTTGGGCCGGCCCTGATACAAGAACATTTACGTGAACATGGAACTGTACTGAAAGTCATTGAGAATTTCATACAATAAAATGAATATGTTGCAAACTGAAAGGATGCATGGTGTTGCATTCTGGATTTGCTGTGTACTCCAGAAAATAGTTTAAAAACTCAAGCCTTAATAAAATGAGCATTACCAGGTAAATTAAGCTCAGTAGGAATGATCTTGATAGCTTTGGAGCATTTAAGTAACACCAACTCTCTAACCAATGGACTAAATGTATTTAGAGAGACTATAGCACAAATGAGTAAAACTAAGTATCTTTACAGTACTTAAATTCCCACAGCTCCTTCACTAATTATCGCTCTTGCTCAGCAGTCCTTATTTATGTACACCTGCTTCCTTATTATTAGCATGTAGTTAAAACTACTGTACCATAAGCACCATATTTCCAGCTCAAATCCAAGCAAAGCTGGGTGTGACTAAAAGCGTTGAATTATCTAATGGCTGTTATGTGGCTTATTTAAACTGAGTTGGCGTTGAAGCCATTTTTTAGGTAGTTGGTACAATTAATGCAATTGGCAGCCCAAGGCAAGAATTCAGGGGTTTATTGCAGGCATTGAGGCCCAGAATTAATACAGTAGAAGCACAGTGTGATGAAACTGGTGCTGTGGCAGCTGACCAGGATGTGGGCAATCTAGCCTAGTGATGTGTCAGTAGGCCAGAGCCAAGGGTCAGGCTGAAGGGCAGGAACTGGATGCCAGAGAAGACGGTCAAGCCGAAATCTGTAGTCGGAAGCCAGAGGTCAGATCAGAGGGCAGGAACTGGAACAAGCAGGGGAGCAGCAAGGAGAGGGGTGCAAGGCCAGGGTAACCAGAGTGGTGGGCATGAGCACTGAGAAGCCACCAAGCTGCTGTTGCTGGTTTAAGAGACAGCCTTCTGGCCTAGGCAGCCATTCAGATAGCATGACTAATCGGGCAGCCTGCCACAGGCCAATTGCACAGAGGAGATGCCTGCAGACTAGCTCTGCTGCAGGCCCAGATTCCTGACACATTGTCCCTGCCTGTGCAGTACCTGTGATCTAGATAACTAGAAGACGATGCTCTTCAGCATTATCATACTGAGTCTGGAGACTTTGTCGTCAATGTCAGTGATGCGCTCTGGGGTTCCCAGGTTGATGCTCCCAGCTCTTAGTGTGAGGAAGCCAAGTCTGCGCTTGCTGTGGTCTGCTCCCCAACACCATCAGCCCCAGGCAACACAAGCAGTGCCCTCTCTGCCTCACAGGCCTTGCTTTTAGTTTAGAGGGTAGTAGTTGACACACCCCCAACCCTTGAGCCTTCCAAGCATCTCCCTACAGTCTAGGACCTAGATTGTCCCACCCCTGGTCCATTGGACCACTGCAGCACTCAGAGATTCGCTGCTTCCAAAGAAACCACATAGTACTGCTTACCAGTTCCACTAATTTACCAGACCATTGCTCTGCTACACATGCAACAGTTACATATTTTCACAGTGAAATCAACTGCAAGTTGAAATCAACTGCAAGTTGATTGAACAAAACATAGTGATTCAAGTAGAAGTATTCGAAATGAAGGGGTTATATATTAAACAAAATCACAACACACATTACAGGGCCTAGACTTAATCAACAAGATGCTCTCATGTCTTGTAGAGCATTGCTCACGAAAAATCCCCACAGCGCTTCACAGCTAGGCTGGTTGTGACTCTTCCTTCATGAGACAAGCACACTGTCAGGTGAAGGATTCTGTGTTTTTCTTTGCATACCAGATATACCAGAGGAGGCCTTTGTCTTTTTCATGAACAGGACAGTCCTTATCCCTTGTGAGCTACCTTCTCTCATTTTTTCACTCTTTGTCCTGTGTAATCCATTGATTTCTAGGTTCAGTGGCTTCGCTAACCTAAGGTGTGGGGAGGGGGCATTTTTTTGGGTTTGGCGGGGTGGGGGGAGCACTAATCTCAGTTATCAAATACGCTGATGACTTTCACCGACACTAATGACTTTCACTTGAAAAGAACTTTTATATGACCTGCAGGCATAGACATTTTTTTTCTGGACTATATTTTCAATAATACATTACTTTTTCTTAATTTAGCTTTTGAGAATTTTCACCTGTGCATTTCTCAGCAATTATAGATAAGAACAGCCATTGTGAGTCAGATCAGTGCTCCATCTAGCTCAGTATCCTGTCTTCCAGTAGTGGCGAATGCCAGGTGCTTCAGTGGGAAGGAACAGAATGGGTACCAAGAAATCCATCCCATTGCCCAATCCCATCTTCTGTCAAACAGAGGGAAGGGACACTTCAGAGCATGGTTTTGCATCCCTGGCTAATAGCCATTGATGGACCTATTCTCCAGTAACTTATCTTTCCTGAACTCTGTTATAGTCTTGGCATTCAAAACATCCTCTGGCAAATAGTTCCTTAGGTTGACTGTGCATTGTGTAAAGAAATATTTCCTTTTTGTTCATTTTAAACCTGTTGCCTATTAATTTCATTTGGTGATGCCCTAGTTCTTTATAGTATGAGAAGGAATAAATAACACTTCCTTTCTCCATACTAGTCATGATTCTATAGCCTTCTATCATGTCCCCCCTAGTCACCACTTTTCCAAGCTGAAACGTCCCAGTTTTATTAATCTCGCCTCATATGGAAGCTGTCCCATATCCCTAATCATTTTGTCACCTTCTTCTGTACCTTTTTCACTTCCAATACATCTTTTATGAGATGGACAATCAGATCTGTGTATAGTATTCAAGATGTGGGTGTACTATGATACTGTCTTATTATCTATCACTCAACATTCTGTTAGCTTTTTTGATCGCCACTGCACGAGTGGATTTTTTTCAGAGAACTATCCACAATGACTCCAAGATCTCTTTCTTGAGTGGAAACAGCTAATTTAGATCCCATCATTTTGTATGTATAGTTGGGATTATGTTTTCTGTGCATGCCTTTGCATTTATCAACATTGAATTTTACCTGCCATTTTGTTGCCCAGTCACCCAGTTTTGTGAGACTCCTTTGTAACTCTGGACAGTCTGCTTTGGACTTAACTAGCTTGAGAAGTGTATCACCTACAAATTTTGCCACCTTACTGTTTTGCCCCTTTTCCCCAGAGAGTTTATTAATATGATGAACAGTACTGGTGTTCCCACGGGTCTCTTCTGGGACCCCTATTTACCTCTCTTCATCCTGAAAAGTGATAATTTATTCTCATCCCTTGTTTCCTATCTTTTAACCAGATACTGATCTGGAGAGGACCTTTCCTCTTATCCTGTGACAGCTTACTTTGCTTAAGAGCCTTTGGGGAGAGACCATGTCAAAGGCATTCTGAATATCTGAGGCTATGTATACACGAGAACACTTATCCCGCAATAAGTTATTGCGGGACAAGGAAAGCGCTATAAATATAGCGCTTTCTTGTGTACACACATGCTGTTTCTTTCGCAAAGGAGCATTCCCCGTGTGAATGCTCCTTTGCGAAAGAAGCGCAATGCATTGTGGGCACCTGTCCCACCATGCACTGCCCACAGCCAGCCCCCTAGCCCAGCTGCAGGGCTTCCGGTGGCAGCAGGGGCTGCGTTGCCAGCCCCCACTGTCATCCGAAGCCCCGAGGCTGAGCTGGGGGCTGGCCCAAACCA
>ML685789.1:14414096-14511596 GCA_007922175.1 Pelusios castaneus
GCTTCTGCCGGCACCCGAACCCTGAGCTGGTTCGGGTGTCAGCAGGCGCTGCGGCGCTTGAGCGCTGCGGTGCCTGCTGGCTCCTGAAGCCCGGGAGCTGAGCTGGGGGGCCGGCTCAGACCGGAGCTGGCCCCCCCAGCTCAGTCTAGGGGTTCGGGTGTCAACAGGTGCTGCGGCGCTTACGCGCTGGAGGGCCTGCCGGCACCCGAAGCCCGGGAGCTGAGCTGGGGGGCTGGCTCGAACCAGCGTGGGCAGCTGGTTTGGGCCACCCCCCTAGCTCAGTCCAGGGGAGCTGCCAAACCGGGCAGCTCCCAAAAATACTCAATTTCACTGCTCTGCTAGAGCAGTGAAATTGACACATTTGACAGCTCCAATGTCCCAGAGTGGCCTCGATTGGCACTCTAGGACATTTCCGGAGGCTGTCTATTGAGCAAAATGAGTACACACGAGGATTACCGCAGAACAGCTGTTCCGCAATAATGCTACCACTCTGGTTTTGAGTGGTTTAACTGTTGCGCAGCAAGAGGGTGTTGCCGCGCAACAGAGAAATTGATCGTGTGTACGCTATTGGCTTTATTGCGTGGTAAGGAGCCTTACCGCGCAATAAAGTGATCGTGTGTACATAGCCTAAGTATACCACGCCTCTGGATCAGCCTTGTTTACATGATAGTTTACCCCCTCAAAGAATTCTAGTAGGTTGGTAAGATGTGATTTCCCTTTATAAAAACAGTGTATTGTTCCCCAACAAATCTTGTTTATCTATGTGTCTAATTCTGTTCTTTCTTATAATTTCAACCAATTTGCTGCTACTGAAGTCAAGTTTACCAGCCTGTACTTGCCTCTGGAGCATTTTAAAAAATTGTCATCATATTAGCTGTCTTCCAGTCATCTGGTACAGAAGCTGATTTAAATGGTAGGAAACATACCACAGTTAGTAGTTTTGCAATTTCACATATGAGTTCCTTCAGAATTCTTGGGTGGATACCATCTGATCCTGGTGATTTAGTACTGTTTTAATTTATCAGCTTTTTTTCCCCCAAAACCTCTTCTAATGACACCTCAGTCTGAGACAGTTGCTCAGATTTGTCATCCCAAAAGAATGGCTCAAGTTTGGGAATCTCCTTCATACTTCAAACTTTAATTTAAAGATGGAAAAAGCTAAGTCTCAACTCATCTAGCCAAACTTGAGCCTCATAACCTGTGTAACACAATCCAAAGAACCTTACCCAGTAATTTCTGCACAAAGACCATAACTTCTATTTAAAATACAGCACTTTTCAAAAACTAAACTAAACTAAAATAAAAAGACACCTAGTCTTGATTTAAAGACTGCAATTTTAAGCTGTGCCAATTATTAATTATCCTCACTTGTTAACAATGTGTGCACTGTTTTCAGTCTGAATTTGTCTCACTTCAGCTTCCAACCATTGGATCTTATGTCTTTTTCTCCAAGAGTCTGCAATTATATTTACATGTACCCTATTACGCAACATATAGCCCAAACAACATTTTGAAATGAATGTTGAACATCAATTTGTTTTACTTGGAAAGTTACCATAAAAGCATGTTAACCGTTTTCGCATTTAAAAAAAAAAAATTTCTGACAAAACCACTTTTATTGTATTTGTCAGGAAAATTGTTCAGTTGGAAAAACTTCTACAAACTATACTGCTTACTTTACGATGAAATTCTGGAGTTGACACTGGAAGATAAGCAAAACTAGTAGACTTGTTCACTAGGTTTCATCCTGAAAATGTGGTTCAAAATTGGCGAGATGATTCAATACTTACGGCTTTTCCATCTTCAAATTAAAGTTTAAAGTGTTCATTTGAGCACAGCTCCACGGTGACAGCTCCTACAGATTTTTTCCCAAAGCCTGAGCATTTTGTTTTGTTTTTCCTTTGAGTGCAGAAAACTTACCCTGAAGCTTCAATATGTTTGTATTGCAACCTTAAAGAGAACTATTCAGATTATAGAATATAACTGCCAACTCTGTCTGAACTGTCAGGATTTTTCTTTTTAAAAAATGTTCATTTAAATGGTTCTCAGTATTTGGATAATAGATCTAAGTTCATCCTTCAACTCATTGGGGTAGTTTTTCCACATTACAGCTAACAAACCTATGTATGGTCAGAGGGCTCCTTGGAGAGAGCTGAGACAAAATGAGATTTTAAAGAGTGTGCATTGACAAAGTTCACTATACTGAGCATTCTTGTAAAACTATCAACAGCTAACACAAGTCCCACAAATCTCCCTGCAACATGAACATCTCTGTATGACACAATGAGTAAAAGACACCTAAAGAGAGACTCTCTACTGTTCTCTGGTACCTAGACCCAGATCATACGATGAGAACAGGTAAATCCAGGTTTCTGGCAGCACTGCTCTAACTCTTTTTACAAGCCATTTGCATACTGCAGTAGTCTTGTGAGCTAATTTTAGATAATAGCACTAAAATCTAGCAAAATGGATGTATTGTGAGGAACAGCAAGGTGGAAATCATACTGTTTGACCATTCTATGCCAACATGCATATTTTAGTTAGCATAATTTGTGAGTAATTGTACATTTACTTACGGAGTGTAATTTGGTATTTGCCTACTGGAGACTGTCAGTAATAAAGACACTAACATTTTTCATTGCATAGCATTTTCCTTGACCCTCCCTCTTCAAGACTTGCCCTCTCTTTCAAGATCACACTTTAGTTTGACAGCCATTGACCTAGCCGATATGACTCTCCTCAGGCCCCTACTTGTAAATGATTTTTCTTTGAGTTGAAATCCTTTCGCTGTTGTGGTGCACAATCAACATAAGCCTGGCCAGAATCCTGTTTTACCACTCCCCTTCAACTTGCTGAAGGAAAAAATATTGCTATTGTTGTGACACTCCTCCTGCAGCAGGGAAACATGATTAATTCCTAGGTACACTGATTTACTCTTCATTTGTGAAATGTCATCCAATCCTTGTGGCTTCCAGGTTATAGTTATAGCCCCACCAAATATGTATTTGTATTTATGCTTTGGGAATTTCATTTTATTTCATTTATCCCTTCTGGAGATGCGGGGGGAGGGGGAGGTGTCCTGGTGACTGGGCTTGACGTGGTGAGAAGGGGAGGCACAGGAAAATGGGAACTGGAAAATAAGACGGCCCCACACTCACCACGCAGCAGCCCCTGTCCTGCATGGGAGGGTCAGGCTCCCCCTCCAGGTGTTAAAGAGCTCCAACCTCATACACCAGTGGTGTATAGTTTTTATTTTCTTCTAAAAATTGGGTGTTTTTTTTTCATTTTTGTGTTTTGCATTTGCAAAAAAACAGGGCTGTAGTGACTCCTATTGTCTGTCTTACATGGAGTAACTGATCTTCCTTCCGTCCTTCACATGATGCACAGCTGTGCTCTCTGACTGCCAGATGTTTTTCTTGAACCCAACATATGTTCAGTATCCACTGTTTTCTCTAGGTTATTGTTCAGAAGCTTCTCAATTTTAGATTTCTGATCCCATGGGTCTTCTCAAATATAGTAACTGGGGAGGGCTACGGAGCAGTATTTTAAGAGTGATATTGAAATCAGATAGTCTCCTTTTTTGCTTTCTTAAGGAAAGTTACCTCTCCACTAAGAAGATTGTTCATTTGTTTTTCTAAGCAATGTAAGTCCTCCATCTCACTTACTGTTTTAGGGACATGGTAGGTTTTGTTTTGTTTTTTTAAGATGGCAAAGTCTCTTTTTTCCCAATCAAAGTTGGAAAATGGATCTTTTCTTGCGGTGTTATTCAGCGTGAGCCTAACAATACTGCGGCTGCATTTATTCATGACACTCAATCTCCTCTTTCCTATGGCCATTTTTACTTTATTTTTCTTTTTATTCAGGGACTTGTCTTCACTACTGCTCCAGCTAGCACCTTCCTGTTCTAAAAATCATTCCATCAAAAAGATTCCCTTCAAATCTGCCCAAATCAGTCGCTGAATTTCTTGCTATGTCTTCCAAAATCTAATCCACTGGTCATGCCTTGAGTACAATAGCTTTAATTGGGTCAGAACAAAGGGCTACAGTGTAAAGTATGTTTACAACCCTCACTCAGCCATGGAAGGGAGAAAGACGCTCACCTGCGATTGACTATAGTGGGGAGAAGAGGAGCTACTTGCCTGGAGTTCCCCATTGAAAGTAAATAGGCTAGCAATGGGGGGCTGGGCTAAGGAGTAAAAGGAGTCCCTTTGCTCTGTCTCCACCCCTCAACTCACCAGGCACACATGGGGGAATGAGCTGCTCCACACCCCTTTCCAGAGCAAGAAGAGAGAGCAGGAGACGAACTGCAGGTCTGTGTCTGGTCCACCCCACATCTTATACTTTGGACAAACAGGACAGTCTCTGCACAGAAGAATAAATAGATATAAATCTGACATCAGAAATAACACCATTCAAAAACCAATAGAGGAACACTTCAGTCTGCCTGATCACTACATCAATCATCTGTTAATAGCCATACTGGCTGGGTCAATCTAACTAGTCAGTATAGATCGGCCCTTAGTCCAGAACTGAAACCTACATGGTAGTTATTACTGCATAAATTAATACAAATGCCGACAAATATATATAATTTTTTTACAGGGAAAAACTGGGCAATTAACTGACAATCTTTTTACATACACAACCAGGCAACCTTAATTGTATCAGTCACTTCCAGAATATCAGATTCAGTTAAATTCAGGCCTCTGACAGCTAGGAAATACAGAGTTAAGGAACATGCCCACACAACCTTAATTCTTCCCTCTTTGAGCAATGTCCTAATACACCTAAAACACATACTCACTCTCTGCCTTTGCAGGTAGTGCACATCACCTAGGAAATAGGACTTGAGACCAATGTAGGTCAAAGTGTGATGCCTTCTTTTTGCGAAGGCAAAACTTTTGTTTAGGTGAGCTGTGGTGAACAGAAACTACCTACCCTCAAGCCCTCAATCTACTCCACAGAAACAAAATAACACGTGCTAAATTTTACAACCCCTTCAGCATTATGCTCAGGATGCCATCTAATATTATACTTTCACTTACTCATCATTAAACCCACTCTCCTATCCTCTCTTACTGCTGACAGTCCCCAGGGCAAGAAGAACCCTGTGCATTGTTACCAGCACCCTACGTAACTCCCCACTGGATCTCTCAAGATATACATGTACTACTTTTCTTTGATCATGAAAATGGGAGGGCTACTGATCAAGGCTCAGTACTCCTCAGATCTCCCATCACAATCACACCTCTATCAAGTTGTTCCAACTAATTCTTCCATCATTCAGGACAGCTACTCCTAAGACACTCAACACAACTGAAGTGCATGCAGATAATACACAGTAGTTACTGTCACCCCAAGAGGACGCAGTAAAGACTGCACTGACATGTACCTTTTAATTTGTGTATTTCCTTGTTTTCAGAGCTTTCAATTTAGTTGAATGCAATGTACTAGAGGGACATGAGATACCAATGGGCAATCTTACCACTGCAACGACTAAGCTTTGTGTAACTGAGTTTACTCAATGGTTATTGCCAGGAAGTCCACCAAAGATCCTGATTAAAAACTTTTAGAAAGCAATTAGTTTGAGAAATCTTTCTTTTCAAAGAACATAAAAACGGTGAGGACCAGCCACAAAAGGGTGACATGACAAGCAATTGTCTAGGAATGTACACAACTGTTTGCTGGGCGGTAATGGCAGAAGTGTGGGCATCAGTATTTCTGGGTTTTATACCAGAAGAGGAATGGACTATGGTTGCAGACAGCACAGCTGAAAACAGAGTTGGCATGCTGAGCATGAAAGAGCGAGTGCCTGTGTCTAAGGAATGGGTTTGTCATGTTAATTGAAAGGTCTCTTCTGAAGTGATTTTATGCAACCTCCATGTAAACCTCATTTGTAAACGGGGGGAAATTCTAATTGCCTGCCTCCTGGGCCCATGGGATGAGGTCTTCTTCAATAAGAGCTGTGAAGTGAACAGACTTGTCTACCCAAGATTGTGGAATAGCTGGCACCAGAATTCAAGTCCAAGTCCAATGCTCAAGTCCACTACCCCTTTCCTTAGTCCACAGGATATGCTGCTTTGAGGATTGCAGCAGCTCTCTGTAGAGGGTCAGAGCATGCTCAGTCCAGTTGGCATAGTTGCAGATTTTAGCTGGAAACTTCTAACACATGCAGTGGAGCTTATGTGAATAGCAGTTGTTGAGATGTTTCTATCCTGAATAATGTAGATGGATGTGCAAAAGACATTTCCCTGACCCAAAACTATCCCCTTGCTCCAAAAGCACAGAGATGGTAGAATTCATCAAAGAATCTGCCTGGAGAAAATATTAACACAGGGAAGATTACTATTTTTCCTAAACTTCATTCTTGGAAACCAAAGAATCCATTTTTCTGAAACTTTTTATTTTATTTTATTTTAAACTGAAGCAGCTCTCTGGCCTGAAAAAGTCAATCTCAATGGTTACTGTGTGGCAAAACTATATGCAACTGAAAGTGTGGACTTATAATGGAAAATGTTAGGCAATGGTTATCTCTAGGCATTGCTTTACTAATAGACATTGCTAATTCTTTACTGCAGCATGTAAAGACTTCTCTTCCGCTTTGTACCTCTGAAACATATCTGAGGAAACAGTTGACCACATAAAGCGCTTTGCATCATGGAACAGTTGGGACACTACTGTCTGCACTCAATGACTTGTTTGTTGTCTTTTTTTGTTTGTTTGTTTGTTCTTCCCCACCATGTCACCTCTGTCATTAAATTTCGTTTGGACAATTCTAAAATTCATAGTTATCTGATTGGATTTAATTATTTGATCCTTGCAGATACTAGGGAGTTGGGATGGTGATAAACAAATATGAGTCCTGAAAGAAACACAGTTGGAAACTTTGGGCTGAAGGAGAGCAATTGTATAGGGTAAGAGTTGATTTTCAGGATACAGCAGCGTGAAGAACTACCATTTCAAGATTTAGAGGAGTTTTTGTCCCAGGCTTACTATAGTCTTTCATGCATAGCTGTTAAATGCTAATAACCCCTTTCCATTATACCCACTGTGCTCAGTGTATTCCCTCTTCCACTCTGTTAAGACACGTAACTGTATTGAGTTTTGCTTCAGTCTACTGCATTTCAGTCAGTGACCCTTCCCATTAAATCGCACCTCTAATAACTTAAATCTGGCTCTGAAATAAACACACAGCAACAAATCACATTATTCACCTGACTGGAAAAAGGCTTCTATAGGAAAATATTTACTTATTCTACAGAACAAAACTCCAGGAAGAGTTATGCACTAATCCAGATCACAAAATAATTTGGAGAATTCTCAGAAGAACCTAGAAAACAGTTTACATTGCCATTAGCTTATGCTACTTAAAACAAAAAAGTTTAAACAACTGACTTAGTAAACTGGAAGCCAAAGAGAAATACAGTGAGCCTGAGAGGCCAGAGAAGCCTATAGAGTAAATAAGGCAATCAGTGAAGGATAGAAAAATAAATGAGAATTTACATAATACTAAATTTCTGGAAAGATAGTCAGGGCAGGAAAATATTGAGCCGTCAGAACTCAGAAACCATCTGTAACTGGCTGCAACACACTATATATTTTCTTCACCGGATTTATCTAGTTCGATATTTTATCCAATATGAATTTCTCCACACTGGAACTGGAGTGTTAATTGTAACACGGATTTCTAAATTAACTAATCCTTACTGGATTAAAGTCCACTGATGTTTTCTTTTTAGCATTTCCCTTTTTTCACATTATCTTTTCTTGTTGGAATCAATTGTATACAATTACATAAATTAGCCAGAAGCTATACTTTTTACACTATGGATGCTTGTGATCGGTATTCTATGCTGCCTTAACCTGGTATCATCGGAACATCAATGACATGTAATGTAATATAGGTACAGCGAAACACAATGACTCAACCAGCTGACAGACTGACTTTTATTGCCCTATTACAATAATAAACAGTTATGTATATTATTATTTCTTTATTGACTGCATTGGCTCTTTCCTCCTCCATGCTCCACCAGCTAATGCTCATCCTAGTTCATCCTTAATATTCATTTTCTCCACTTTTGTTCTCAGATCACTACCCCTCTCTAGCAGAAGGTTAATGACCATGCTGACTTCCCCTGATACACATTGACTCTTCATTCCTTCAGTTCTTTTATCTTATTTGCTAAAAAGTTCTCTCTCTCCCCCTTCCATGGACTCCTCCGCTCACTCACCTGGCCAGGGAGATATTATGATTACAAGGTTTTTCAAGCATAAGGCTCATCCATTGCACTCCAAGTGTGATGACCCCTGCCAAATCTACAACTGCAAGAAATTTGTCCATATAAGGTATGATAGCAGGGCGGGGATTGTGTTTAGACTTTCGCTGGGTCAGGGGATAGGGGATACCCAACAAGCAGCTGCCTCTGACACCCTCTTTAAACATCTTCCCTCTCTGGGCAGGATCTTGTCAAGTTCCCCACAGAAAAAAAATTAACAGGCCTTCCCCTCTACCCCCACGTTCCTTAGCACATTTCTCCTTTCTCCACCCTGATATTTGTGTTAGCTCTTTTCCTTCAATTTCTCTATCTACTCCAATGACCTAGAATATTGCAAGCCATCAAGTATTTAAATGATGGGCACCCAAAATTGTGAATTGGTCTGTTTTTTAATTGGTCTTTTAGTTTCTGAGACATTAGGGTACATAAGGTGGTGTGTACAATTTATGAATTCTGTTTGACATTATGCTACTGTGAAAATTGCTGTATCAGGAATGTCCCTCTCCATGTGTACTCAGATCTCTGCCAGATTGGGGACAAGGGTGAGTCATTACAACTCAACAACTGTATTCATACACAGTGGTTATGCCAAGGAGGGTGTGATTGTTGGGAAACCAGTTTTCTTCAGCTTCCCTCAACAGGGAGGTGGGGGTTTGAAACAGTGGAAAGTTGCCAAGCAGGCCAAAGAAATAAGTGACTAAGCAGAAGGTTATAAAAAGTTTTATGGGAGGAGGGGATGACCGAGAGGAGCCATGCAGAAAGGAGAGGGGTGTGGGAAAGGGATAGAAAACCAAGGAATGCAAACGGGGGGAAAGAAGACTCCATGTTTCAGGACACAGTCCATGCACTGAAGCAGGGGTTGGGGCTGCCCTATGGACTCTGACCTCAATCCAGCGAATGTGTTGGAGAAATGAGAGAAAAGTGTGTAGAGATTATTATTTTTTAAAGATCTGTGTATTTCTCATGCTAATAAAGAAAAATGTTGTGTTCAAGTCCTGTGCAACGTCTGTGGGGTCATGTGCTACACATTATTAGGGAGCCCTTTGAAGAGGTAAACCAGAGGGCTCATACTTTCAGCTGAAGTTCTGGGAGAAGGTGTGCTGACACTTAAGAGGAAATTTGAGGAATTACCACTGGTTTCAAGGAACGGGGAGCACATAGAGGAGGGGGAGGTCAAATCACTTGTTGTAATGTGAGAAAAATCCACAGTTCCTGTTTAACCCCAAGACAACTGAGTCAAATTTGCATATAAGTTCGAGTTCTGCAGTCTCCCTTTGAAGCTGTGATTTGTTATTCATCTGTTTCAACACAGCTATTAACAAGTCGTCAAGGGAGTGAGCAGGGAGATTGAAGTATTCCCCTACAGGTTTTGCAGTGTTGCAATTTCTGATGTCAGATTTGTGTCCATTGATTCTTTGGCGCAGAGACTGTCCTATCTGTCCAATATATAAGGCAGAGGGGCATTTCCGGCACAGGATGGCATAAATCACATTGGTGGATGAGCAGGTGAACGAGCCCTTGATGGAGTAGGTGGCATGATTAGGAGGAAAAGGCTGTCTTGCATGCTCACTGCACACACACTGCATGATGTACTGGGATGACCTCTGTGCAATAAATAGAATGTAATGCATAAATGTACATGAAGGAAGATATTTGGTATGTGACTTTGTGTGCTGCATCATATTTCCCCCCACCCTCAACCCGCAGTTTGAGTCTGATTAACTCAGCAACCCTGTGTTGTCTGCCAAATAAAGGAGCCTGAGTCATGAAACTGGACTTGAACTGAATTTTTGGGGAAGTGAGAGGAAAAGGCCTCAGGGGCACCCCGATGAAGGGCAAAGGTCAGGGAGCTTGACAGCCCTGTCCCTAGGGCCAAGTTCAGGTTAATGCCAAGAACAGTGGGAACATAATAGGCACACATGCCCTGCCTGCTCTAGGCATGTCCCAGGCTATCTCCAGTGCCAAGGACTACAGGGAGCATCAGGGCAGAGCTATGTGCTGGCCTGGCCTGGCCGATCTCAGAGGGTCATGCCCACTTTGTGAACAAACACTCTCCTGCTGGCAGTTCAGGGCCACCCCGCAGGAACGAGGAAGGGAGGACCTGATCCTTGGCACGCAGCAGCACCCCAGACAGTCAAGTCAGCAGGCAACGAGACTAAGCTCCCAGAATTCCCAGCATGCAGTGCACGGTGCAAAAACTACATATCCCAGCGTGCTTTGGCACAAACGGACTACAGTTCCCTTCAGGCTCCGCCCCTGCGGTTTGAGAGCCGCGCCCCCTCCTCCCGGCGCAGCGGCGGCCGTGCTGCGTCGTCCATTGGCCTCGGCAGGTAGGTGTGTCCGGAGACCCCTCAAACACCATGGGAACGTGGAGTCTCGTTCTCGCGATGTTTGAGACGCGGAAGCACTTGCGTACGGTGTTCTCGCTTTCACCCTCTTCCCAACCCCACCTCTCGCGGCAGGCCCGGAAGCTCCACGTCGGCCAGTGGGGCTCGGAGAGCGGCGCGACGTCTCAGCTGCTGCGGAGCCATGGTGAGCCCGGCCGGGGGCCAACACTGCAGCCGCCGCTTCCCCCGCCTCCCGGACCGGGCCGGGCCTTGCCTGGCCTGCCGGGGGCTGGGCGGCAGGGGGGCGGGGGGAGCCGAGGCGTCTAGGACCGGTCCCTTCTCCTGGGAGCTGCAAGGAGCCCGGCGCAGGCCGGTGCGGACGGAGTGTCCCTGGGCTCCACAGGACTGCGGGCGGCAAGCCCTGGTGGGCGGCAGCGGATATGCTGAGGGGCCCAGGCCAGGGCGCCAGTCAGAGCGCTCGCCCAGGCCCAGGCTGCCCCGGGCGGTTGGCAGGGGGCTCCCAGCTCATCTGCGTACCCGCCTCGCTTTACAACGGGCTACGTGGGAAGCACGGGCGGGATTTCGTACAGCCAGTGACGTGTTTGAGAGTAGAGCGGTGGTTCTCAGTCCCGGGGGCCTGGCGGATTTTATAATTGTAGGGTAAAAACCAGTAAGTTTAGTAATAGTGTGCTGTAGCAAGTGGTGCGGCTTTGTCTGGTTTTGTAGGTGAAATTTGGAGCACACGGGACAAATCAGACTCCTGGAGGGGTGTGTGCTGAAGGCTGGAAGATGAAGTGCTACTGAGGTAGACTGTTGAAGTTGTCAAGAATGACAAGGTGGATGTGGTAATGTCTGTTATTGCTGGTGAGAGAGAGCAGATTTTTAGCCACAGAGAGCTAAGCTCTCCTTCAGGCCTGCTTTGTGTGGGTCAAAAGCTTGCAGCTCTCACCAGCAAATGTTGGTCCAATAACAGATCCTCTTCCACCTTGTCTCTCTAATGTCCTGGGGCCAACATGAGACGCCAACACTACATATCTCAATTGTATGTTTCTTAGTGTGAAATTGATCTCTAGTATTCTCTGCTCATTTTTCAGGCTTGTCAGCTGAGGTTGTGTTTGATGGTAGTGAGAACTATTACTGAATAGAATATTAATTAAACAAATGGATAACAATGTTCAAGCAGGTACTATTACACACTGCTATGGGTCTCCATCATGTCCACTTCCTCACACCAGTCTGGTACTTGGGAATATGTACAACACAACGGGTGTTGGCTCACTCCATTCACAGAACACCAGGAGATGCAAAAATCAGTTCCATTCTTGTTGTATACCAATTGAAATCATAACACTTTTATTCCAAAGACTCTCTGAAAGAATAGAGAAAGCAGGCAGATAACATAAGGGATGTATAATATGTGTGTGCGCAAAACAGAGCAGCTTGGTTTTATTTTACGCCTATTTTTTAGTTTTCTTCTTAATTACATTGCAAATATGTTAAAACAGTTCTATACCATTTTTACATTGAGAATAATTTAACATTCTTTATTTTTCTGATCTCTAGCCTCTCCGACTTGATATTAAGAGAAAACTAACAGCTCGGTCGGACCGAGTAAAGAGTGTGGACTTACACCCCACCGAGCCATGGATGTTGGCTAGCCTTTACAATGGCAGTGTCTGTGTTTGGAATCATGAAACACAGGTAAACATTTTGTTCTGTAGTTTATTTCTAATGAAAAACAAAAGTGTAGAATTATGGTAATTCATTGGTACGTGGATTCTGCTGATAGTGAAATGTGAAGTGCATTCTTCTGCAAAGGTTAAATGAAAAGAGCTTTAAATAATAATTACTCACTTTTTTTGTTTAATAAGCAAAATAAAAGAACTGTAACTTGCTGAGTCAGCTAGTGTCCTCAAGAAACTCATGGTTTTGATACCATTTACTGTTTGGTGCCATTAAAGAACAGAGTAACTAATGGTTGTACATTTTCAAATTGTAGTCTCAGAGACATACAAGTGTTGTGATATAAAGCATTATATTAGGATGCTAATCCAGCCCGGAGCTCCCTATCTATATGTTAAATGCCTTGAGTATTGGGACTAAGAGGGATGTGCAACACAACATTGATCTTAAACTTACTTTTTTTCTATATAAGCCCCCCAAACTTGAGGCTCATTTGCCTGCAATCTGTGTGATGTCCTAACATATGTTATGCAGGTGATATCACAAACACTAAGAAACAGTCTAAAGAAAGAAGTAGGTCTGTGGGGATTAAATAAATCCTGGCTTGTTTTGACTGTACAGTGTGATTTTTTTTGTTTTTATTTATTTATTTATTTTTAAACAGACCTCTTAAATTCAGAAGTGGGTTGTTTTAAGAAAAGCTGAACGGATTTTGAAAGTGACACTTTCTCAGTAACATACCTAAATATTTCTAATTTTAGACTCTAGTGAAGACCTTTGAAGTATGTGATCTGCCAGTCAGAGCTGCTAAATTTGTGGCAAGAAAGAACTGGGTTGTGACAGGAGCTGTAAGTTGACATTTTTTGTTTGCTTGTTTGTTTATATACATTTCTCCTCTTTTCCTTAATTTCTCTTCACTTCCTCATACCCTTCCACACCATCCAGAAGTGTGGTTTGATTTTAACTTGAACACTAGAAGGAGACAGCAGTTCATAGCTGTTTGTTTCCCTCAAAACATTTTCCTAATCTATTGACTAGGAGGCCACTTTAAAGCTCAAGTTTTCATTTTAAAAATGGAAAAATGTGAAAGCCCAAACAATATTACCAACTGAAATCAGTTTTGGCTCTTGTTTACAACTTGTCTAAAAGATGTAATATACACAGTATCCTGAAGAGTTTTTGTTCATTTTTAGAACATTAAGCCACTTTCATCCATTGAATGTATTTCTGTCTGCATACTAAAATGTGCTGAATAAATCTGTCCTAGTCTTGCAGTTATGAAAAGTCAGCGAAGTATAACAATTAATATTGCTAAGTATTGTGGTTCGTACTGGGCGGCAGGTGTTTTTAATTTAACCTTTTACTTTCTCCTACAAGTATCAACCTTATATATATCATATATTTTACAGCATGTATATATCCATATTTATGTATCTTGTGTATAATCATCAATGTTTGTTTTTACACTTTAATCTTTACATTACCAGGGAAGAATAAGAGTATGAATTAATTCTGCATGTATAATATTTTTGTGTCAGCCTTTGAAATATTTACAGAAGCAGAGTTGCAGATACAAGCACGTGTCACTGTATCATGTCTCTATTTGTACCCACTTAAATAAGCATTATTTTCATGTTAGATTTTTAACCAGTCATTCAAATTATTTTGTCCTTATACACAATCACTGAAGTAACATTTTGATATGCATCCAATTGTGCATGCAGTGCATGTCTGAATTGGTAATTAACGTAGGTATTGTGCATACCCAACATGTTTTCAAACTTTTAAAATTTCTGAATAAACCTTCAAGGGTCTCAGGGGCATTTGACCTCCTCCATTATGAACTTAATTATTTTTAAATAAGTTGTTTAATGGGCAGTCAACTTGAAAATCACGTTTTTGTCTGAAAATTTTGTATCTGCCGTAGAAACAAGTAAAACTTAAAATTTCTGTAAAAGAAAAGTTAGAAAAATTAGTACTTTTATTTTGTTTACTCTTGAAAGTACTGAGTTTCTTGTCACTTTTATTGTCTAGTTCATTGTCTGTGCTTTCTGTTCCATGCATTGACATAACGACACTACTCTTATATACTTCTCTGGGAGAAGCTCATGTACAAGCTTTTCTCTTCGGCTCTGAAGGATGTTGCCTGCTAATGACAGAAGTTGGTAGTGAAGAGGCAGCAAATAAGCATACGTGTGGAAAGAAAGAAGGGAGTAGGCCCAAGCAAGCGTACTTCAGGTTGCTCCCCTAAAAACTTTTACAATAAAATTGTCAAAAGTATGTAGTCCTAGTGAGATTTGGGGATTATTTATATAGCACAGCAATGCACAACTAGAGAGGTGTGATTTCTGAAGTGCACCGATAACTGGCCCATGCAGACTTTTAGTTCTCACCAGTAGGGACTACAAAGGCCAGTGCACTTTAGAAATCACAGTACTGTCATGCTCATTGCTTCTCCTTGTAGACAAGCTGTTCAGACCCAAAGGGAACATCCAACCCAACCTGCAGCAGTGAGCCTCCCACCATGGTTAACAGACTCAGGCTTTTAGGGCTTGCATTGTTGTGCTCAAAATAGCTGTATACAGGTTTGGCTCAGATTGGAGCCTGAAGTCTAGGGAGGAGAGTGGGTTTCAGAGTCCAAGCACCAATCCAAGGTGCAATTTCAGAGTGCTATCTACACGGATATTTTTAGCATAGAATTACAAGTCTGACTATGAGTTACCTGGGCTGGGAGGCTCGTTGTCCTTCCCTTTGCAGCTAAGCCTCTTTTGGAAATTTTATCCAAAAATGTTTTCCCTAAACCATTTTCTGTTAATACTGTTTAAAAATGATTAAAAAAAAAAACAATCAGATTTTGGGACATCATATTTAAAAGCTGTTCTAGCTCATGATGATGGCAGTGGTGGTTTTATTGCGGGAGAGGGGAAGCAAAAGGGGATGGATTGTTATTTCCCATAGCCAGTTAAAAAGAAATTCAAGTTGGCAGTGCTTTTTCCAGTTATTTGGATGCAGCATAGCACCTGTCTCCTATAGCATGATCCAACATCACTGACTTCAGTCGGAGCAGAACATAATACATAAAAAAGACTTTTTCACACTCATGTAATGTGAAAACATTTAAAGGAACTTCCTTAAATTAAGAATAAGTGGCCTTCTGGGCCAAGAGCATCTTTGAGGAACTGTGATCCTAGATGAATATTTTATAATTATAAATGCCTTAAAATAAGATCCTATAATGGAGGTTTCATAACCAACACGACATCAGAATGATTATGCTAGCTGGCATTGTTTCCTTTCTTCAAATGTCTAATGTGGTTCTTAAAGAACTTCTATGGGTGAAGAATCTTTGAAGATGGGCTCTTAACCTTATTTCATGTGAAATACCTTGACAGAGAAGTTAATTTTAGTGCCTTTGTTTTCTTTTCATTTACAGGATGACATGCAAATTAGAGTTTTCAATTACAACACATTGGAAAGAGTTCACATGTTTGAAGCACACTCGGATTATATTCGTTGTATTGCTGTACATCCTACTCAGCCTTTCATTCTAACTAGCAGTGGTAAGAGATTTTTCAGTATAATTTGATTTTTCTCAAACAACTGTATTCAGACTGTTCTCTGTATAGTAATAAACTATGGGCCTGTATTGTTGCTGCTCAAATAGGAATTCTTGAGCAAGTGACCTGTGTCTCATTTGTCATCTCAAATTATTTATTTACCAGCTAGTTTCATGTTCTTAATGGAATCTCAACTATACTTAGGGTTTGAAATATAATAGGTTAGGCTCTTGTCCAAGAAGACCTGAAGGTTTAGTTGCTTAATGTCTACCAAACATAAAGTTCATTTACATGCTAGTGATCTGCTGTTTGACAGATTGATCACTTGCATTGCCTCTATTGCTTTCCCTCTACTCATCCATCCTGCCTCTGAGTAAATAGTTTTCTAAGTAAGTCCATACATAATTTCCTTTAGGCAGGAAGGATGCACAAGCCTTGGAAATTGGATATTTAAAAAAGATAAATATATGAACATTAACTTAATTTTTTTCCAGATGACATGCTGATTAAACTCTGGGACTGGGATAAAAAGTGGTCTTGTTCCCAGGTGTTTGAAGGACACACTCATTATGTTATGCAGATTGTCATAAATCCAAAGGATAATAACCAGTTTGCCAGTGCCTCTTTGGATAGGACTATCAAGGTACAGTCACTGTAACATCATTAAATAATTATAAGATAGAATAAATGCAATAATATAGCAATGTAGACTATGCAAACAAATAAATTAATAAAACAAGTATATGTTCAGTAATATACAGTATACTACATACAGTACATAGATACATTGGAATGATTTCAGTCAAGTTATCGTTCGTTTAGTTCGTGGTGTTCGTTGAACAATCGTCAGAGCCTAGATTAAGACTTTATATATCAGTGAAATCTCAAGATTAGTTATTGTATGTGATCTTTGAAGTGTGACTCACTGACAAACTTCTGGACTCTTGTGATTCCATTTGGATTACCGATGACTGTTGTGGGGTAAACCTGTGCTGTCACAATTGTCCACTTTCAGGGTTAGCTTTAGGGAAATAAAAGATATCAGAGTGCCTTCACTGGGGGTTTCACTTCTCTTTCCCGCACTAGACCCTGAAGATTTTCACACACATTGGAGCCATTACTGGATTCGGGGGCTTGTAGATGGATGATCATCTGGGCACTTATATTTCTCCACATTCCCTTAGAACCTTCCTTATGTCTCAGTAGAAAGAGCCACCCTGTATTTCACAACTCCTTCAGCTATTATCATTAATGGGTATGCGTGAATGCGATTTGCATGTGGTAGTGAGGAGGCAGATTTTCACTTTGGGCCCCAATGTACTTGAAACCTGCCCTGATCCATTTAACAAATCCTCATTTAGCATTTTAGATGACGACTCTAAAATCCACACTAACCACCAAATGATGTGTACAATTCTGACTCTAACTGTAGGTTTCTGAAACCTAAAGTAAGCTTAGCATATATAAGGTGGTGTGTGTGTGTGTGTGTGTGTGTGTGTGTGTGTGTGTATGTTAGATATATATATATGTTAGATATACATGTGCAGGTCTTTTAAATTTACACACGTGCAGAAGGGTTTAATGGGTAAGGAAGACCATTGAATGATAAACCTATTTTGTTGGCCAAATATTGGCCAAAAATGCGATTAGATTTTTTTTTCACCACATTTCAACAATCAGTATGCAGTGATTCAGGAGCTTTAGCTAAATGTTGTCCTTATCTCTAGAATTTTAGAATGAGCTCTGACTGTTGTGTTTTTTGTCTGGTGGTCTGGGTCATGAGACAAATACCTAAGTACGTGCAATCTTTTTCCTTGCAAGGTGTGGCAGCTTGGTTCTTCTTCACCCAACTTCACTTTGGAAGGCCATGAAAAAGGAGTGAACTGCATTGATTATTATAGTGGAGGAGACAAGCCATATCTCATTTCAGGAGCAGATGATCGTCTTGTCAAGATTTGGGACTACCAGGTACAATGTCTTCATCTCTTCATGAGCCTTTTAGCAGATTAAATGGATTGGACACATCAGCTGCAAAGGCAAGGATATGAAGGGAGAGGGATGGAGAAAAATATTCAGAAGTTTTCAAGTCTTTTTGAGCAGCAAATAGAGAGATTTCATGGTTTATTTTTCAGAAAAATTGACCTGAAACTATGAGGTGAAAAGTTGTGTGTAACACTCTAATTTACCTGTTGCGAAATATAGAAATTACCTTAAATCTGAATGTTAGAGGTTAACTTTGTCTTGAATAGCACTAGATTATTTTCTTCTAGAGTAGTAGTTCTCAATTTTTTTTTATTGAGACACCTTGTAATGGATTTGGGTACTTGCATACACTTTTTGTGTCCCTTTACTGTATGTCCAGACATAATTGTCTCCTTTTTATATTCACTTTTTTCTCTCCTTCTTTCTTGTTGCTTTCTGTTCTTATGTTCCTTCTCCCAGCCATAGTTCCCTTTCCCTCTCTTCCCAGGTATCTGTTGCTTTGGTATTGGTGGGGGAGTTATCCATTCATAATTCTGACATCTGAGCTGAATGCAATAGAAATAATGAGGAAAAGTTGGACCTGTGGACTGCTGCTGGAATTTGGAGTTCATAGGCTACTTCTGTGGCTAGCTTTGGGGCTGTTGCAGGAGAAGCAGCAAGGGAGGGCAGAATTCTTTTAAAAACTGTTCAGTGCTTTTCTTCCAGTTGTCAAAGCACGCTGCTCTAGAATAGACCTGAGATGGAAAGTGAGAGCTGTAGCCATTGTTATTGAAGTGCTCACTGAGGCGATAAGGGAATAAAGTTTTGCCAACACATGCAGCTGTGAATGGCAATTATTTGTTGTAGCCCTGGGTACCTCAAGCATGTTCCGTTGTGTGAATAAATTCCCCAAAGGGACAAGGATAGCACTAGACTTCATTTTCCCTTGTGATTACATGCAGATCCATGTTTGCCTTTCAGGATTTGAAACAGAAAGCGCAGACACTAAAGAGCCACCTTGCCATCAAGAAAGTGTTATGTAGATAGGAACCCCATTAACTTAGGAAACAGAGAATCAGCTACACTAATGGGAACAAATTCACTTTTGGTGGTTGGGGGTCTGAAGCAGAGGTAAACATTACGGGAAGAGTACTAGGGACGTTCTTACATTAGATTTCTTTGAATACAGAGATCTGATAAACTTGCAGTGTTAATATTGGTTTGTTTTCTTGTGTCTTTTAACTCCTCATACAGAATAAAACCTGTGTGCAGACGCTAGAGGGACACGCTCAGAATGTATCCTGTGTCAGCTTCCACCCTGAGCTGCCAATCATCATCACAGGCTCAGAAGATGGTAACTCTGAGTTTTCTGACATTTAAGATCTGTGGACTGTAGGGTGGATTACATGCCTGTGGTGGGCCTGGAAGGATTAGTTTTCTGTTTCTTTTTATTTATATGATTATAGAACTTTTTACTATTGATTTTAATTCCCTTTGCACTGATCAACACTGCTTGACTTTTTGCAGTTCTTTCTTTGTCCTGCCGCTTTCTGGCCTACAAGAAGTAGCTTTCCTTGCTGATCTGTGCCATCTTCCATTCCTTGAGTCTCCCTGCTTGCTTTTAATCACTTGTTTGAGATGCTTGCTCACCCAGGGTGATCTGCAACCTTTCCTTACAGTTTTTTCCCACTTGCTTGGGAATGCAGACTTGAGATGATTTCCACAACTTTAGACCTAAAGTAATTCCAAGCCACCTTCACGTTCGGATCCTGGAGTTGGTCATTCCAGTACTCCTTTGGTGGGACCCCAAGTAAAGGAGCAGGTGGAAGGAGATGACTGAGAGGAAGGCAGGAGCAACAAGAATACTGCTGCTGGGAGGCTCGGGGCATCTGCAAGCAATGATGCCCCAGTCAGTTTCGTTTCCTCCCACTATCTTGCATAGGCAAGTAAGAACTGCTTGCCAGCTTGGAGCTCCTAATTTCTGCTCCTTGGGGTCCTTTGAGCTCCCACCAAGAGATGTGTGTCTGCTGATTTCCCTCCTTCGGCCTCTGTGACACTTGTGGGAGACCAGATATCAGAGAGACTGTGCTGGGACCGAAAGATAGTAGTGTACTTTTGTGTTCTTCTGTGTTGAAGTTTAAATTACAGGTGTCAATTTCATATATGGTCTTTGGATTCTTGCTGTTAAATGACGTAATATTTAATAGCTCTTCTACTGAGAGAAGAAACTGAAATAGCATACGTCTTTTTCTCCAGGAACCGTCCGCATTTGGCATTCGAGCACCTATCGCCTGGAAAGTACACTCAACTATGGCATGGAAAGGGTGTGGTGCGTGGCCAGTCTGAGAGGATCCAATAATGTGGCTTTGGGCTATGATGAGGGCAGCATCATTGTCAAGGTATCTTCATATCCTATTGGAAAACATGTGTGGAAATGGTGGCCCATTGCTACACATTTTTTATACTAAACTAGTCTTTTAAACTGAGATAGTGAAGCAATAAAAAATGGGCGCTTTAATTTTTTTGTTTATTCCAAAAGCATCATGAGTATTTAAAATGAATGACAAGAAATTGGAACAATTAATGGGGCAAGGGATGCCTATTTTCACTATCTTTTTATATGCTGCTCTTATTAGCTTGGCCGTGAAGAACCTGCTATGTCTATGGATGCTAATGGAAAAATTATTTGGGCTAAGCACTCGGAAGTTCAACAGGCTAACTTGAAAGCCATGGGAGATACTGAAATTAAAGATGGAGAAAGATTGCCACTGGCTGTGAAGGATATGGGGAGCTGTGAAATCTATCCTCAGACCATTCAGCACAATCCTAATGGACGGTAATAGGTTTTTTGTTTTTGTTTTAAATCTCAGAACAGAATTCCTGAAATGTTCAATTTTAGCAGTATGTCATACAAGAAAAATAAAACTTCCAGATGACTGATCTACTTCCAATGATGCCCATTAGCCTGTACACATAATTCCCCCACCAACACTTTCTTTTTCTTAATCTTTAGGTTTGTAGTAGTATGTGGGGATGGTGAATACATCATTTACACAGCTATGGCTCTGCGAAACAAGAGTTTTGGTTCTGCACAGGAGTTTGTATGGGCACATGATTCTTCAGAGTAAGTGATGTGACTTTTATTTTGCACTGTATTAAATAAGTTTATTGCTGCCAATTTCCAGACTACCCAAACTTTGAACTGGTCTGAAAGTTAAAAGCTGGATTGGACAACAAGCATTCTATTACTTGGACTATATGAAACTTTTAAATATTGAATCCATTTTTAATTTTCAAGAATTATCAAATATAGTAGGCTAGATGTCTAGTGCTATAGTTTGTAAAATTTCTTTCTGACTATACAGAATAAAAACGTTGCTATCTTGTTGTCTGGATAATTGTTTTGTAATGATGCATTTTTTGTCTCTGAATTTATTTAGGTATGCTATCAGGGAGAGCAACAGCATCATAAAAATATTTAAGAACTTCAAAGAGAAGAAGTCCTTTAAACCTGATTTTGGTGCAGAGGGTGGGTTTTATTTGTATTTCTTAAATCTGCTAGATGACAGATGTTAACTTTTTTGCTGGAAAAAGTGTTTGATGGTGAAACACTAATTTTTTTTACATTTGCTGTTCTTTCCAGGTATCTATGGAGGTTTCTTATTGGGTGTCAGATCTGTTAATGGTTTGGCATTCTATGACTGGGATAATACAGAACTGATACGCAGAATTGAAATTCAGCCCAAACACGTGAGTAATGCCAGATGTCACTTATTGAGTATATGGATATGATCTGTCATATCAGCAATGCATTTAGAATATATTTTTAAACTTTATTAAAGCTAATGTTATAAAATTAAACTTATGGAATTTGGAGGAAAGTTTCTGTACATCGGGGGATAATGCATAATTATACTACAAGCTTTTCTGAATTTGTCAGTTGGTCTCATGAAGCTGTTATAGTTAAATATTTTAATTATTATACTTTTTGTAGTAGTGTATATGTAAAAGTTTATTTCTATCTTCTAAATCCATATGTTGTGTGTACAAGTGAACAAATATTTTGATACAATGTGTTTATCCTCCTTTCTTATCACACTACCCTAAAACCTAAATGCTGTTACTTGCCTTTTATTTAGATTTTCTGGTCTGACTCGGGTGAGCTGGTCTGTATTGCCACAGAGGAATCATTCTTCATTTTGAAGTATTTGTCAGAAAAAGTTGCAGCAGCACAGGAAACACATGAAGGAGTTACTGAAGATGGCATTGAAGATGCCTTTGAGGTACCTGATGTTAACAGTAGGAATGTGTTAAGGCAGTGCCCAGTGAAATCAATGAGAATCTTTCCATTGACTTCACTAGGCTTTGGATCAGGCTTTGTGTCAATTTTAGTCTGTAAAAGGTTAGTGTATCATGCAGCATGACCATTACTATACCCTTCTTATACATGTGCTGTAACGTATGTTAAAAATTCTATTTTGAGATGTTGAGAGCTAACTGAGAAAAAATGCCTGCGGCTAAAACTAGGGATAAAAGATCTTGGTCTTATAATAACTGTAAAGATAGCTAATCAGAGAACTTTTTACCATTTTTCCACTTCAACTCTATGGCATTGTGTTCTAATATAATTAAAATGATTTTCAGACATAAAATTGGGTAATATAATAGTGCAAATTCCCCTTCAATTTTCAAATGTTTTATTGAAAATCAGTTAATGTTCAAGACTTGGTTAATAGGCGTGTACTAAATCATGTTAATGAACACGTCAGAAGAAAATGCTGTGCCTTTGTCTAACAAGTTAACCAGACTGCTCTGTTAACAAGGATAAAATCTTTTCACTAGCTATAGGTGTAATAACCCTCCGTGAAAGCTTTTTACTGAATATATTACTTTATAAATGTTAAAACAAATGTGTATGTTTCCAGTTTATATTGAGAATTCCATCTTTAGCTTGCCCTGTAGTGCCTCACAAAAGATGGAGTTTTTCATGGCTGTCCCAGTCCTAATGTTTACATGTAGCTGTTTAAAACCAAAAGTTTTTTTTTCTTTTTTTTTGGGCAGGTCCTTGGTGAGATTCAGGAGATTGTGAAAACGGGGCTGTGGGTAGGTGACTGTTTTATTTACACCAGTTCTGTGAACAGGTTGAATTACTATGTTGGAGGAGAAATTGTCACCATAGCCCACTTGGATAGGTGAGTATCTGGTTTATATTTATCTCTCAATATGCTTTGTAATACTTTTAAAAACACGTTATGAAACATTTTAATTTGTTGCTATTTGTCAACTTCTTATCAACATTTCAACTTGACTTCTTGGCATGCACTATTTTTTCTGGACAGTTTAAGTTAATGCAGTGGTCCTGAAACTGTGGGATGTGCCCCCCCAAAGCTATGTCTGTGAGACACAGTGGGGTCCGGGCCAGCCCTCAAAGAGGAGTGGGGAGGGAGCACAACCCAGCCCTGCTCTGTCCCCAGCCCCATCCCAATCTGGCTGCAGCTCTACTCCCGGTGGGAGATGGGGAGGGATACAGAAACTTTCCACTACAAGTAAGGGGAAATGCGAGAGGAAATGCTTGATCACCACTGGTTTAATACCTACTGAGTAAAATTGTTACTACAGCATTGCACAGAATGCTAAAAATTGTTTCCAAGTAGTATATGTATCAGTAGTAAAACTGAAATAAGCTTTTACATAAGTATTGTTGCTATTATAAGAGCTTCTGTTGGATACCTACAATAGAGTAAAATTCATTGGTTTTGTTATAGGACGATGTATCTATTGGGGTATATCCCCAAGGACAACAGGCTTTATCTGGGTGATAAAGAGCTAAACATCGTTAGTTATTCCTTGTTGGTCTCAGTGCTTGAATACCAGACAGCAGTGATGAGGAGAGACTTCGGTATGGCTGACAAAGTTCTTCCCACAATTCCAAAGGAACAGAGGACCAGAGTTGCACATTTTCTTGAAAAACAGGCAAGAGAACTGTTTCTCAAAATTTTAATCAGTGTAAATGTAAACTGTAGTTCCAGTTTAACCAAGAGACCTTTTTCAGTTTACTCATTAAGGAATTCTCACATTTCTGTGCACGTATAAACCAAACACGTATTTTTTCTCTAGACATTCTACATTAGGATTTAAGATAAAGTCATCTTTTCTGTTCTTTATACAACAGTAAATTTGGCGTGGGTAAAGGGGAGATGATTTGGTGTTCAACGTAAAATGTCAAGGATTGCTGTTGAACTTGATAGACTACAATTTGACTGTTGAAAAATCTGTTTAGGGCTTCAAACAACAAGCTCTTGCAGTATCCACAGATCCTGAACATCGATTTGAGCTTGCTCTTCAGCTTGGCGAATTAAAGATTGCATACCAGCTTGCAGTGGAAGCAGAGGTAAACATAAAATTCAGCTTAACAGGAAGGGTCAAGCTTGTATCACAAAACCTGCACATCTTGGGATGAACTTAACAGAGTGTTAGGCTTCATGTGAGGGGAGGGAGTCGGGATCTGGGGATAGAAAACAGATTCTTGAGCCTGCTCCCCTTTGTGCACCGCCCTTTAGTGACCAGAGGAAACCTTTCCGGAGGTGCTTCTGAGAACTGAGCTCTGTGGGTGGGGAGGCAGGATAATCTTTTGTGCTGTCACTCTGGAAAACTTGCTAGAATTCACTGAGAATACATACTGGGTCAGGGTCACACTCTTACACTCCAGCTTTGTGCACTGACTGATCACCAGGAGAAAGATGGGAAAATGACAAGGAGGGGAGCAGAGCTACTGTGGAGACTCGAGGGGAGGGAAAAGAAGCCAAGGATTTTTGCAGTGGCACAGTTCCTGTCTCCAGTGATCTGCCAGTTTCAGGGGCTGAAGACTCTGCCTAGGCAGAAACAATAAGACCCAGACTCCATTTTTGGTCTCCTAGTAAGAAGTTCTCAACACAGAGGATCAGGCCCATAACTAACTTTGAGGACACTTTTTAATTACCCATTTGAAGTGGTCTCCTACAATACGTGTGAACCCCTTACGCTTAGCTATCTCTACCAATATTGATTGAACCTCAACACCTTGGTGACCTTTCCCAGAGTTGAAGAGGAGCTTTGTGTAAGTTCAGTAACTTGTCCCTTTCACCAACAGAAGTTGCTCTAGTAAGTGCTTATCTCACTTACCTGGTCAGTCACATCTCCAGATAATTAATTTACAACATACTTAGTTTTTTTAATTAAAAACATTTTTGAAAGACTGTTTTAAAACAAAACACCAGGTCTGCAATGCTCTGTCTTCTTCATCTTGTTTTCCTCCCTTTACTGGATGGAAGATCCTTTAGTTGCTACATAAAATTGTAGAAACCTTTGGGTGTGTAAAATATAGTACCGTGTGTAATGATGCAACCCTGCTTATCTATAGCTGTTATGCTCCCACAAGATGCGAGATGTATTACATCAAACAACTTAAATGCAGGGGGAAATACATGTAAGTGAAGTTGAAAAAGATGTGACTCTATACTCCTCACCTGCAGTTTTCAATCAAGTCTTTTTTTTAAAAAAAAATGTGGTATGAAAAAAGTGCTGTTCTCTAATTTAAAACACTTAAATCTGGAAAATCTGTTACAGTCGGAACAGAAGTGGAAGCAACTTGCTGAGCTTGCCATCAGTAAATGCCAGTTTGGCTTAGCCCAGGAGTGTCTGCACCATGCACAGGACTATGGAGGTTTATTGCTCTTGGCTACTGCATCAGGGAATGCTAACATGGTGAACAAACTAGCAGAGGGAGCAGAAAAAGACGGCAAGAACAATGTAGCATTTATGAGTTACTTCTTGCAGGGAAAGTAAGTAGCAAACAAAGGCTTGAATTGTGTTCATTCTCACTATTTTTATAATACTCAGACTCTTTCATAACGTGGCCACACTTCAAATTCCTAATCAGATAGATGCAACAGCTATGCTACAGAAATTGCTTGTGTGGAAACACGTTTTCTTGTGATCCACGTATCCAGTGGGAAAAGAGAGCCAGCCCCATGTGCCCAGCCAACAGTTCCCAATGGAAATTGTTACTGTCAGCTAGTGAGACATGCTACGTTAGTGGTCACCAGCACTGCTACAGTGGAGGACCTCCCACTTCCATTTTATAGTACTTAACAGCTAGCCCCCCCTTTTTTTAAAAGCAAAAGACTGAAATCTGTCATCTTATGCATGTGTGGAAGCCTTGATATCAACTGTTTGCCCAGAAATGTGAGATGGTGGGGAGGGGTGGAAATCATATCAATTAATTAAAGAATGGCCAGAGACTGTTGGCTTGCAACAATTTGCTGTGCTCTGAAGCTTTCCGTTGCTTTATTTTACACAAATCAAAAGTGCTCCTATTAATGTAAACAAGTTTATTTTGAAATCAAGCTTGGAATAAAATGGAACTTGTATTAAAAGAAAGCTTTATGAGATTTAATTACAATATAATGTCTGCTAAAACTTTTGAGTCTTACAAAGAGCTGCTTAATTTTGGTAAAATTGTGAAGACATTTGGAATTTTAGCCTTGACAGAACACTTTTTATTTAAATCCTTGTATCTCCAGAACAAGGAGAGTACGAGTCTTAAATCATGGTGCAGAGATGTTAGGTAACCCAGAATCCCTCTTTAATGATAAGAGGACAGATGTTTGTCATTGCAGCCATAGGCAAATCCCCCTATTGATTTCAAGTAGAGCCTGGGTTTTGTCTTTATTAGCTGAAATAGTACTATAAACACTTTGAGTCCGTAAAGTTCCAATGGATCATGTAGCATATGCAGCAGGTCAGACTAGATGATCATATTGGTTCTTCTGACCTTAGAGTCTGTATATGTAACATTTTTAGTTAGTGCAATGACACCTTATTTCTGTTCTTGCAGCTTTGTATTACTTTGAATATGTCTTACCTATTTTTAAGTCCTATTTGAGAGAGACTGAAAACACCGATAAATGAATGTCAAATGAATTCCTGATGGAACTGTTGATTATAGTGTTGTTTGACCATAAAACTTGCTCTTTAAAAAGGAAATTTAGGAATGAAGTTACCATGGTATGTTTTGCTTTCTATGGTGTGCCTCACAGTAACTGTATGTGGTCTTTCAGAAAGACTAATGATCAGGGCTTTTTTTTGTGTGTCTGTGATGATACTTAGGGATACTGAGTACCGGCCCCTTTTTTTATGATGGTACTCAGGGGTACTGAATACTGGTACTTTTTTGTTGTTGTTTTGTTTTACAAAAAAGTACTGCTAATGATTGTATATATCTTATAATAAAATATAGTATTTCAGATCTGAACAGACTTAACATTTATTTTTCATTACTTCAGCAACTTCATGATAGTCTGAATCAAATGCAATACCTGCCTTTCTGTATTTTCACAACAGAAATAGTATTTTTGTATTCACAACTTTAACATTTAACCTTCTAGAGTTGACTGTTGTTTGGAACTCTTGATTAAAACTGGACGTTTGCCAGAAGCTGCCTTCTTAGCACGTACATATTTGCCAAGCCAAGTTTCAAGGTAACTTTTTAATGTATTTGATGTAAAAATATTTTCTTGTAAAAACTCATTGCTTACAGCATATGTCGGTTCCATTGCCAGGGTTGTAAAACTGTGGCGAGAGAATCTCTCTAAAGTCAATCAGAAAGCTGCAGAGTCCCTCGCTGATCCTACAGAGTATGAAAACCTTTTTCCTGGATTAAAAGAAGCTTTTGTGGTTGAGGACTATGTAAAGGAAACTCATGCTGACTTGCGGCCAGCCAAGGAATATCCACTTGTCACTGTAAGGAAACCAATTATTTTGTTTTCATTAATATAAATGAGAATTCCATATTTGGAGCTGGCATGTCACAATTTTTACTGCAAGATGTTTTACTCATGTTCTTTTTCTCTCTGCTGTTCTGTTAGCCAAATGAAGAAAGAAGTTTACTGGAAGAAGCCAAAGGTTTTGAACCTTCAGGAGTAGTGGTGGTATCCCAGGTCAGTGTTACAGCTATACAGTGAAGTTCCAGGTGGAAGATCTAGTATTGTGCAGTAGCAGCTGCTGTGGGGACACTTACACTTACCTTTAAAGGACAAAAATATTGCTTTAGTTAGCACTTTGGGTCACTTCTCTTGCCCCTTCAAAATATACTTTCACAAGTGGTTATTGATCTCTTGACAGATTATTCCAGCATTATTTGCTATATTGTCTTTTTGATGTCGAAGTATGTATTGTGAGCTAAAATAGAGTTCTTTAATTGTTGTCTGAAAGATGGGTGAGATTCTTAGTGATAAATCTTGCATAGTTGCTTCATGTGAATGGTTGCTGAGTACAAATTCAAATTCCTGAATCAGATTCATACTACTAAGTCATCTTTTGTGGAGCTATTTAATATGAATAGTTTCAACTGCTTCCAGCTTTCTAAAACTTCAGTGGTTGATGTGATGAAAACAAGACATTTTAGACACATGACTAGATAACAACCTCTGTATTACTATAAAATGGTACAAATTGCCAGATGAGGATATCAGTTTCTGGTCTTATTGGAATAAGTGGAAGGTCTGTACAGAGCTTTTTTTTTCTCAAAACCACTCTTTCTAGACCACCCTAATTGTTTGCATGTCCAAATACAGAGTTGAAAATCCTTCACATGTAATTGTGGCCTTGAGGCAAATTAATACTAGGTATTTGAAATGCCCTTTAATCCTAAATTGAGGGCATTCAGTGTGAAAGGCTGGTTATTTTAAAACACCTCTTGGTTCAGTATTTAAAGACATTAAAAACAATGGAAACTAATAACCTTGGATTCTGGGGTATCAAGTGGTCTTGCTTATTAAACAAATACACAGCTAATTAAGTCCCATGCTGATTGGGTTCTAAAGAGAACTGAAATTACATCTATAAAATGGGTGTACATTTCTTTCAAAAAGTTAACAGCAGTAGTGGGGACTGCACAAGCATAAGTCAAGGTAAAATGTACACTAAATTATTTTTTAGACATTTGTGTCATTGCTGGGTAAGAATTAAAACAATGACAAGCAACTAAGTATAGCCTTTATTGTATTTAGTAGTACTTTTTGCTAACTAGAAAGATATATTCCAAAGGGGTAGTAGCCATGTTAGTCTTTAAAAGTGCCACAGGACTCTGTTGTTTTTCTACAATAGACTAACAGATTTATTTATCGCATGAGCTTTTGTGGGAGAAAATCCCATTTTGTCAGATATACTATACAATTAAGAAGCCTCACATACATTTCACAGTCTTAATTTTTTCATTTGTTAGAAAACCTTTTTACTCATGATGTGTATTAAATTGTTTGTGAAAGGATATTAAAATTCATTTAAATGCACAAACAGCATTTTAAAATTTTCAGTGACTACAACTACCTTAAACTAGTGCTAGATCCATAAAAAATTAAATGCAAAGTGAACCCCTTAAAATACATGATTTAAAAATAAACCTATTTAAATTTAACTTTGAATGTAACCACTTGTATGATGGCCTACACTTAATATAATAATTTTAAATTAAATAAAAATAATCAAACAGTACACGGTAGCTGCTTAAATTTTGAAGAAAGTGAAACTAAACTGCTGGAAGTCGCATGTAACCAGAGTTTGTTCAAATGCTAAACTAGTTTTGATAACAGTAGCCTCTTTTACATGTGCAGAGAGTATTTTCTTTATGGCAATTTTTAAAAATCGGTTCATTCAACATTCAGAAATGAATAGAAGCAGGAAAATAAGCTTTCCTGCTTTTTCAACTCCTTATCTGACCAAAAACAAAATGTGAGGATTAGATCTACTAGTTTTAAATCTTGACAGAAATAGTGAGCCGCCTAGGCCTTAGCGTAAGTTGTCAGGTTCAAATTAAAAATAAAGTTATTTAAAATTAAAAGTAGTATTTAATTTACAGATTTTAAATATTTGTCCATCTTGCAATAAAGGGAATAAGCTTAAAAGGCCAACAAAATGATAATTCAAATATGTGCTTTCTGCTACTTTGTTTATGGATGCCAAGTATTTCATTTTCACTTCGTAGCTGTATTCTAGAACCAAGGCTGAGTATGTAAAACTGCTATGTGATGGAGGAGGAGAGAGAAGATTGTTAACTGAAAATATGCAACTATTAAACATTATTTGTGAATGTTAGTTGCTGGAATGGTACTGTCATTTAAGTAATGGCAGCAACTTGTGCATCTCTAGTCAGACTACCTTGTGTAAAGAATCAATGCATGGATCATTAGTGGAGAAGAGGGGAGCTTATTTAAATAGGTTAAGGAAACATTTGTAATTTAAAAGAGGCAGAGCATAGTTTTTAATAGAACAAACAAGGAGTCCTGTGGCACTTTTAAAGACTAACAGATTTATTTATCGCTTGAGTTTTTGTGGGAGAAAAATCTCACTTCATCAGATGCTTTGAAAATGGGGAACTTACAGAATGGGAGGAAATTAAATGCAGTGAAGTGAATGACATAGGATCAGGTCAGGCTGTAACAGCAAATCAAAATAGATGTTAAAATTCAAACACTGGGTAACAGCACATAGAGGAAGGTGAGGTCAAATCACTTGTTGTAATGAGGAAAAAAACTGTAGTCCCTGTTTCCTTTGGCTGTAGGTAAAGCTGAGATAATTCACCCTCAACCCTTTTGTTCCATTTATGTAAAATGCTGTTATTTCTACAGCATCTTTAACCTTTGTTAGGAATTATTTTTAGTCCGTGACTACAATGTTGGCACTTCTCAATTAATAGCATTCATATCCTTCTAAAATATTTGCCCTGCTTCACAAAAGTGTGTTGGTTTGTTGTTTTTTTTTTAAACATCCTTGGCAAACAACTGGGGTGGGGAGAGAGGCACGTTATGCTTCTGCAAGACCCATTTTACACTGGGGTTTTGTATGGCTGTTACGACAGCACCAGTGTTAGTCTCTACGGACAGAACCTTGATTAAAAAAAGATAGTGTAGCAACTTAGTTACTAACATGGGAACTGCAGGGCATTGAGCACTTATACCAGGAGTTGCTCAATACCTGTTCCTACAAGTGTTTTACAGACTGCTTTGTGAGATTAAAGCTGGAGTGCCATAGCTTGTGTTTGAACAAGGTCATGACTTCACTCTAGTCAAGTCCAGCCAAGCACAAAAACTTTTAATGGGGAAAGAAAATACTTACTAACCTAATCCTGTTTTGTATTTTGCAAACTTAAACAGATAAATATTTCCCCTTCCAACTATCCTGTAGCAGGCACAGGGAAGTGACTTCAGCCTCTGCATATAGGCACGTTCTTTACCTTTACTGTGGTAGACCCTAAAAAACTCTAATTTTGTTCTCAATTTATATTTTCAAAGTGAACTGAGGTTCTTAAATTAAAAATCTGAGAAGTTTCCATACTGCTGTTATATTAGAGCAGCTGCATTAATTTTGGTCTTGGCTGTAAGTGACCTCCGGTTTAACAAGAGAAACCTAAATTCAAGTGTCAGTAACTGGAAAGTGTTCAAAAGCTACTTAGGGAACCCTTAGTCTCTCTAACTGGAAGAAACTAATCTTCCTTAGAGTATGAGCTCTGAGCCTCCTTAATTTGAACTTCTATGCAGAGAATTAGATATAAAGCGATTTGTGAATATGAAATATCCTTTTCATCTTAAAAGGAATCTGAAGAACTTGCTCCATCTCCTAAACCAGTGGTGGTGCATCCAGTCCCAGGAAACTCTGATCTTCTTCCAATGACAAAAGACGAAAAGGTATACTTCAGTTTCAAAAGTACAGCTCAGAGATAAGAATGAAATCTAAACTAAACCTACAATTTTTGATAGTTTCCCCTGTTTTAGATTATAAAATATCGATTAGGATAGCTGGATTGAGTATCTTTTAAAGTTTCACTTTCCCTCATGAGGACACTAATTTACCATAAGACAGTGCTGAAGTATGGAAAGTAATGTGTATGTATATATTCTCAATCAAAACTAGGTCCTGTCTAGACCAGTAGCTGGTCTTTATTGCTTCTTAATAGGACCCAGAGGCCAGTTCCTTATGGAACACCAGCACATGCTCTGGTAAATTATGCTTAACTGAAGGTATCTACTCAAAATAGCAAAGCAGTTCATTGTTACAGATCATTTTTATAGTGCAACAATACCTGTGGCTAGATCTATGCAGCTGCATTAAAACGTGTTTGCAAATATAACCAATAAAAGTTCTCTCTCTCTCTCTCAGGCACTACTGGACTTAGATGATGACTTGGATAACTTAGATCTGGAGGATATCGATACTACAGATATCAATCTGGATGACGAGATCTTGGATGACTGAACGTGATTTTATTTGAATGACCAAATCCTTTCTTAATTTGCAATTGCTACACTGAGTGGAATTACGTTAATAGGGACTGTACAGGTTGGAAAGTAGATTTTTATATTAAAGCTGGACAACAGCAGTAAAGCAACAGGGCCTAACAGCAACATTTTGAAATGCATTTAGCAAATCAACTCAGCACCTTTACATAAGCTGTGTTGTCACATTTACCAAGAGAAACTCCCAAATAAAATGTTTTAAACAGACATTCTACTTGTATTCTTGTTTAGCGCTTGAGGTTAGTAAACCTGACTTTGGAAGCCAGATGTGGTCTTTAGTCTGAGTGGTGGAAAGAAAGGCAAGAACTTGTAGTGCAGCTTAGTCTCCATGTGTCAGGTACGCAACATGCTACTTTTTGAGAGCCAAATAAAATCCCTAACTGCAGCACATCCTCATGAAACTTAGGACTGACTTATGTTCAGGTGGGTACCTACATTCAGTTAGGCAGCAGCACACTTTCCTGAAGTGTGCAAGTATCTGGTAAAACTGGAATAGCTTCCCCAGCCTTAAGTGACTTACAACTCTACCCAGCCCCCAGCAACTTTCTATGAAAGTTTAGTTAAATAAACTTTAACTTACAGCAGTGGTCACAGGTGTAGCATCATTTTATTAAGGCTGACAACTAATGCTAGTTTAGACACTGCCAAACAAGTTAGAATCCCCAGCCACTCTTTGAAGCAGGGCAGTGTCCTTTGTCTATTACCTCAATGCTGCACATAGGAGTCTTCTCTGTTAGTAATTACCTTCACCTCTTCCACTTCTTCTGTGGCAGGATTGTCTATATGTAGAAAGGTGAGTGCTTTAAGCTGAAGGCCAGTCTTTCATGTGTAAAAACAAACATTACTTTTACTTTTAGTTCTAGTTGTAGAATTGTTGTAAATAAACTGGTTTGCATTACCCTGCTGATTCCTTGGTATCTACAGTTTGCTATTTTACGAAGAGTCAGAACCACACACCTCAGTCATTTGTTTATTTTAGACTTCTCTACAGAGTTAGCAGTATTTCGTATTTCCCAGATGTTAACAAGTTGTAATGTGTGAAGTTAAACACTTCATTAAATAAGGCTTTTATTTGACAAAGCTGCAGAACTAGCCAGTGCTTCTTCATAAGCTTGGAGAGCCAACTCTATATATCCTACCTTCTGTGATTCTGTTTTCACGAACACCTGTTGAAGACAAGAGCCATTAAAATGGGGACACAAGGCACAGAAGAACTTACTGTACAATCTGATTTGTAGAATAGGACTGTGGCTTGTGGCATCTCAGCATACCACTTACTTCCATGTAAAATTAAGTCGGCTCTAGTGACTTCTTAATACCTACCTGGTAAAGTACTAATGTTTATATCATGCTTGCTAGTTAAAAGGACTCCTTAAGGAACTAAGATGAGCTTTGTGGCTAATTTATAAAGGAAGTAGGAATCAACCTTTCCATTACAGTTTCCAAAGCAGGAAAGTATACTATACCTTGATTAAATCTACTCCATGCACTTCCTCTTCTTTTGTTGCTTTTGCTGATTGACAGTCAGGATGGAGCATGTGATAGAGGGTAATTAAACATGTAGCATCATTCAATCTAAAAAGAAGTTAGGACATTTCTCATTTCTCTCTCTTCAGAAATACCTTAGCATTTTGTTAGTACAAGTGTATGACAGACACTATGTAGGTACACCAGTCTCTAAGTTCCAAGCAAGGCTATGAAGACATCTACAAAAGTGAAAGTGAACTCTCATACATGTTTATATCAAAGCTGTCACAAGTTGGCACTCTGTTGTATCCAGAATCAGAATGTTAATGGAAAAGAGAAGCTAATCCATACTTAATCTTGTTTTAAGCCTTTGCTATTAAAACATGCTGGGGAGGGATTAACAGAAGCTTTCTCCTAGTCAAAATATGGAATGACTTTAGATAGCCCCTATTACACAATAGCTGTGTATTCTGTCAAAAAGGGGAATGTTTCCTTCCACCCATCCAAGAGCGTAAAATTGTTAACAATCCAGCCAGTTTCCAGAACTTATGATAGAAAATGTTATTTTCCCTACTAAAAAAAGCAAGAAAGTGACAATGAACCTCATTTCCCAAAAGCAAATGATAATTAGTCAAATGAATTTCATTAGTATGAAAGATAGATGATATGATTGCATTCACTTCAGGAAAAAAGCAGCAGAAAGGGAAGGTAGTTTTTCAGTAGCTGGAGTTCTTCAGATTGATTCCCTTGAAATATTCTAGTCCTACATACGATTTGATATTAAGCTTCACACTATTTTTTTTAAATTACATTTTTCCACTTAGGTAAGTTTTGGTGGCCAGTGTCATAAGAACCTCAAACCCCCGTCCCCCTAGAAAGCTAGGATTTTAGAGGGTACAAAACATTCTCCAAGTTCCCACTGTTTCACTTGTCAGTTAATCAAGTATCATAGCCATGACAACTTAAGACATACATGTCATCTATTGAATATATAGGGGTTCTCTCTGGTCTGGCACCAACATTTTCATCAAGACTGTTTTGGAACTACAGCATTAAAGATTTACTTGTAAATTAAAAATGCATTTATTAGCTATTTAAAACCTCTAGAATAGTCTAATGAGAGCTGAAACTGCTCTGCCAGAATAATTCTATTTTTGGTGTTCAATAAAGTGAAGTCTCAAAGTGGCTGGAATGAGACATTTTTAGTGCAGATGCTCTTATACAGGCAAAGTAGCTCAGTGAGGCCCTGGGAACTCCAAAGCACAAACGGACTGTATCAGAATCTAGTAGTTTCTCCTATTTGTGTATGTATACAATAAGGACCAATGATATTTCATTTTCACCCAGTCCTCCAACAGTACAAGCTTAAACATAAATCTTCACTTAAAATCCTGAAGTGATCAATTTCCAAAGTATATACTTAATTTAAGATTCAGTCTCAACCCTAAAGTGTGCCAAAAATTGACCTGCAATTATGATTTACTTTTTTTTTTTTTTTTTTTAAGTTACACTCAGCAGGAACTAAGGTTCATCAGACAAGTGCTAGTACAACATGCATGTTAGTACTGGCTCAGCACAACCCCTAACTTTTTAGTATGCATCTCCTTTCCATTCTTAGTTGCATAAGCCAAAAATTACAGCATCTTAGCGGAAAAATTTCACAAGAGGTATTTTCATAGCTATTTGAAATCAGATTAGCTGTTTGTATGCTAGGAAAACAAAGCAAAGCTAGGGTCTAACAAACAGCACTTACAAGTTTCTCTGGATCATATCGATTAATAAGCCATCTGTCGTCTTCTTATTTACTAGATACCACACCATTCCTCCAAAGTGTCTTGTTGAACGTAGAAGATCGTATCTGCCATATTTATCAATGTCGTCATATGTCCGATGATGAACCTACCCAGAACAAGAGCTCTTAATGTTACATCACAAATCTTGAAGAAAGATTCCTTTCCAATAACTTTATTTATCATGATTTTTTAGTTTACAATCCTGATAATCTCAATCTTGAACTGCCAAAAGAGAGTGACAGGATCTATCTTTGCAACATCTGCAAAGGTGTAGAATAGCACTTGGCAGCACACAACTTGTCTCAAAAAGCTCTGTCAAACCTAAGTTATAATGCCTTTAAAAATCTTCATTTTAGACAAAAGCACATCATTTTGGGATATCCCAATGCCTATGGAGAAAAATAGATTTAAAGGGATATATTAACAGCATTAGCTAATGTAATGCTTCCATTATTTTGGGGAAAGAATGCTAGTCTGAAGCTTTCAGTCTACTCCATTATGCTTAAGGGTCAGGATGCACACACTAAGCTTTAAGGAAGAAGAAAAGCAGGAAGGAAGCAGAAGATGTGAACTTGGCAACTTGTCCATGCAAGGAACCAGCAGAGCACCTGCAGTCTCAGACTTCACAAGAGATGCTGTGAGATAAAAACTGTGGTACTATCTTGTGTTAACAGTCTATGAGGAGAAACAGTTTTTAAATGTGTAGTTTGCCTTTTCAACAATATATATTTAAATTTACTTTTCACACTATATCCCGATTTGAACAATGAAAACAGACAATTACTTTTTGGTTTAAGTCAGTTTCACTTCCAAGTTTTGACACAGCAGGAAGTTTGTGTTTGGGTTGTGGGAATGGTTGATTTCAAGGGATTACTTCTGTAGTAAAGTGCTACTCGTTATGAATAAGAATGACAGTCAGACCCAAAATGACTCATTTTATGGCAGATTATAGGAAAAGTTATTGGGGGGGAGGGGGGGGAAGTGGTGAAGGGAGATAGAAATGCTGCTTAATGTGGAACTATGTTTTTGTGCATTTTCCATGAGCACTAGTAAGGTGTTTTTTGTTTTTTTTTTTTTGGGGGGGGGGGGGGTTTACAAATTATATAATGTGCTTTGAAATAATACAAGTTCCAAGAGTAAAACAAAAATGGATACTTAGGAAATTAAACCCTTCCTTATTCCAAGGGGAGTTACTGGGCACTTGGCAATTTCGAAAAGCAGGCCAGCTGTGTGCCAAAATGTGGGTACATAAAGTTCAGAGCCCATTTTTATAAGTTTTGGCTAGTGCCCCTAAATTTCAAGTGGTTAATACTAGCAAAAGTACCCTGCCCCCCCGCCCCCATTGGAATCTTAAGGGCTATACCTGTTTCAGTCAGATTTTTGTAAACATAAACAACTTTTTACTTGAATAGTCTTATTGAAGTTAGTGGAATTATCGGTGCAAGTAAAATTACGCACATACTAACAGCATGCAGAAAAGTATTAATGTTAGTGCGAATGGTATAAAATTAAAACAATTAACATTTCAAAGCTTATCTTTTTGCTTGTTCACTGTCACTATGGTTAAATGATAGCAGCTTAAAAATTATACTTGTTCAGAAAATTGTCGTAGTTATTCTTGTTACCATAACAAGAGATGTTTAATTTGCTTATTATGTGCAACTGGCAGCCCTGTACATGATCTCTGTTATCAATCTTTCACACTGCCACAAAGAAGAGAGAAATAGTCTAAGGAGGGTGGTAAATGGGACTAAAAAATAGGGAGCCATTAGTAGGGTAAGTAGTATCTGAAGCCATCTTTTAAACTCATTTTAAAATTTGCTAGATATCAAGTTGGTAGCATCTTTTTAACTTGCATTAGAAGGCTGTACATATTATACAGTTTTGTATGTATCATTCGCTGACGTTGAATTTGTTTTGAAATAGTAAACATCTTATATAAGTGTTAAAGAGCAGTTGCATAGAAATTTACTAAGTGAACATGAAGAATCAGAAACAGATACAATTTAACACGTTTTTTCATAGCATGCTTGTCTCACAGAAGTGCACATTACAAGAGTTATACATGCATTTTCACTTAAATTTTCCAGTTGCATTTTGTATCTATGCAGCTGTTAAATGGCAATATGATTTTTCAATAGCTAGGTCCACCAAGAACTCACACGCTCTCACAAATGAAAACTTAGCAGTTGTCATTAGCCTTCTTATTAGACATAATAAAATTGACTTACTCTGATATAATTAGCTGAATCCGGCTCAAACTGTGCAATGCACAGGTTAAGTATATCTTCATGATGGCCCTTTTGAAACACAGTCTAAAATGACAGTGGTAATTTAGAAAACAAATTTTGATACACCCTTAAACAATCTAAAAATGAAGAAATTAAACAGCTAGTACATTTCTCTTTTGGTCAATGACACTTCTCAATCAACAGGTGCAGGGCCAAGAATGACAAGCCACTAGAGTGCAATAATTGCTCTGAAATTCCTAATTGCTATAATGAAATGAAATGTATAAAAACAAGTTGTTTGTCAAGCCATGTTACAATTTCATCTCAGGATCCACGTGTGCATTTACAGTGTGGACCTGTAACATATCAGACAACTAACTGCATCTGGTTTGGCTGTTTAACTACCAGACCTGTAAAATTTACTAAAATGAGCTATGTTGGTAAGTAACTTTAAAGACTAACTGCATGCATAATACAAGGTTTCTAAACCAATCTAATTGAAGTGGTACAAACGGCAGCTCTTTGCAACAGTTTTAAACTTTCAGCATAACACTATACCAGGAGAGCAGCACTAGTGATGAATCTCCACAAAGCCAAAACAAAATTTTACCATAAGATTTTCATCGTTGAATACTGGTGATGGAATAACTTTGCGTTCTTTTTTTGGGAAGTACACCTGTATCATCCTGTCCCGTTCTTCCCAGGTGGCCTTACGTAACACACCACTTGGTTCTCTAACTACAATGAAACGCTCCTGAAATGAAAGGGAAATTTTTTTTTGCACATTTTGTTTTATCATCCCATTCCGCTTAATTATTTCTTTACTATTCAGAGGTGAATTAGAGAAACCTGGCTTAGAAAAAAATCCTACCAAATAGCAGCTCAGGATAAGCAATAGTGCTAGAAAAAAACCCTTTCCTATTCACATTCACTGAACTGTAAACTTGTTCGGTGACTCCTCTTCATGAGTTTTAGTCATGTTCCAAAGGTGGAAAAAACTACAGTTGGAACACGGGAAAGTCACTCAAATTCACTTAAGTCCAAGTATCAGCTTTCATCTGAACATCCAAAAATTAGATCTCATACCCCTGCTTCCTTTCCACAGAAATTCCTGCTTTAGAGCATCAGAATGTAATTTTGTGTTCTGCTGGTAGCAAATATTTCCTCATAATTTTACACTGAGACTGAACTGTGATAATGTATTTTAGAGAAACCTGAGCCAGTTCCTTTGGAGTTGCAAATAAAAATAAGATAGTAGTCAGGAAGCTATTTTGTGAAACATACAGTAGTAAGTTACCCACACGGTGTGGAATGCCATAAGTTATATCAGTAAACACATATTTGGCAGTTTCAGTTCCTTCTAGGATCCGGTCTTCTGCTAATACATCATCAATTGGTGCTCTCTTGCTCAGAACAGGTGGCATTTTTAATATTCTTTTAGCTTCCTGAAGGGCTTTTTCTGTGGCCTAAAAAAAAGAAAACCCATTAACTGCTTAGTGAAATATCACACTGTTGGAGAATTACATGGCACTGGGAAGAACATTTAAAAAAAAAATAAACTTCCCTCAACTTTTACTACATTGAAATGTAGGGCTAAAGTACTATGCAAGGGATCCTTACATAAGTGATATTACCATTAATCCTGACTTAAAAACACTGCCTTGTCATGCTCTTGAGTGGTTTTCCTGAAGGAAGACTGGAATTTGGGAAAGATGGACAAAAGGTTCAAAGAAGGTCCTAAAAGCATTGAAATCACTTACTTAATTTTGGTTAGGTACCTAGCTAGATTTCTAGGTGCATTAAAACACCATCACCTGCTTAGGAGACACCCAAGATTGTGGGGTTATCAAAATCTGCTTAAGTTAAGAATCTCAACAGTTCAGAGTTTCAATGAGGAACAAAGAAGATAAGGCTTCCAGGATTTTAGTTAGTTTGGACATGGAAGAAACAGAGACAGAAAACACACAGAGTAGCAAAGAAAACATGAAGTTCAACTTCACTCAAAGTTGTCATTCCAGAGGGACAAAAAACTATAATGCAGTTCATTCCCTTCCATATACAATAAATTAAAACCTGAGAGAGAAACACTTCAGGATAAAATAACTTCTGAGATACTTAAAAAGCCATCACTGCATTGAAATCTAGTTAGTTAAAAACGTTTTTGGTACTACAATACATCTGACCTCAAGTTACCCTGCCATTTTTTGTTAGTATACTTTTTTTCATTTTCCTTTTAAAAAGGTATTTTACCCCTGCAGCTCTGCTGAATCAACTTTTCCATAGGCTTTATACTTGTAAATCAACCTATTTATTAGAGTTTTACTAAACAAAGATGGACTATACATAATGGATAAGAACAAAGAAATCAAGAGTTGGAGTTACATTATAAAGATTAGATTTGGTACAAAATTTCAGGACACAGATTTAAAACTTCCCTTTTTTTAAATGCTTTCTTGAAAAAAGTTTCCATTTAGAAAAATGTACGTCTACTACCATTCAACTCACACAGAGGAAAATAATCAAAGAAACTGACCATCACTTAGAGTACTGGTAAAATCTATACTATGTATAAAATGGGTTGAAATAGACTAATGGGGGTGGGGGAGGGGAGGGTGATTTCAAATATGCTTTATATTGGCCTCTATTGAGCATTAGTTGTGTTTATGAAAGTACACAAGAACTAGGTCTGCTATAAACCTTTTGATTAAACAGAGCTATAATCTGTGACTCATCTGTGCCTAGGGTAGCCTGCCAAAAATGCCATGATCTGGGTAGGCTGCAAAAGGCAGAGCAGATCCTCCCAGACAAGATGGTTAATGCTGAAGTTAGAACAATGCAAGTCCTGTGGACACCTTAAAGACTAACAAGTTTCTTCAGGAATAAGCTTTCATGGCCAGCAACCCACTCCATCAGATGCAGTGGGATGCAGCCCACGAAAACTTATGCCTGAAGAAACTTGTTAGTCTTTAAGGTGCCACAGGACTTCTGTTGTTTTTGCTGTATATAGACTAACACATCTACCCCTCTGGAACTGAAGTTAGAATCACCAAACAGTGCTCCTGATTCCCCACAATGGTTATCAAGAAGTTAAAACAAGCCCCCTTTGTGGCATTTCAGTCATAGGCTCCCTATCAGTAACTGGGGCTAGAAAAGAGTTTTTAAAATAAATGGTCTATCCACTTAACCAAAATTATCTCCAAATGGCCAGCCACATCACCAGATCAATATTGGCTTGGCGCTTACCCATTATACCATGCTGCCAGCCAATCTTTCGCTATTTAAAACTAAAGATTTATTATAAAAAGGAAGAAAAACAAGATGAAAGAAGTGAAATGTTTAAAGCAATCAGATACAGACAAATAATGTCAAAGTTCTTATCTATCATTTTAGCACTATTTGTTGGAGTTTGGAGTTGTACAGTGTTTTTAGAATACATCTAGTATCTGTATAGACCTCAGTCCCTTGTTTCACAGCTCCAGACATAAAACAGTTGATCCAAAAGTAGAAAAAACAGGAATAAGGGAGATGGTACAGTGGCATTTTATAGTCTTTGGTCTACCATGCGGTTTGTTTCAAACAAGCTCACAGTACATGGGGAGGGGCATTTGCAGGCCCTCAGGCACGTTCCTATATGTCCTGATGATAGTTGCAACCTTGGGTTTCTCTCCCTGGATTCAAAGAACAGGTGATGATGACCCTCAAAGAGTCCTCAATATTGACACTAATCTTCCTGAGGGACCAGGGGAAGTGTGGTAGTTAACCCAGAAGAACAGCATGTTTCTGGATACAGCAATATCACATCTATCCATCACTTTCAGTACAAAGATGATAGTGTACATACATAAACAATCAAGCATGTCTTGTAAGAATCAGTGCGATTTTGTCATATTAGTATTTGATATTATAAATGGCCGCCCCAATCCAGACAGCATCACAACAGTTAAAACCAGACAAAGAAGTACCTCCATACCTCCTCTAGCTGTTCTTCTGTCATTAGCTTGTAAGTGGGTGGTTTCAGCTCCTGTTTAAGGGGTCTAAACACCTTCTGTAAATCCAAGCCTGTCAGTTTCGAAAGCAAACTCTGAACCGCTTCATCCGTAAAACAAGGCTTTGTGGCACCCGAAGTCCTTTCCCCTGAAAGAGATTTTTAGGACAACCCGAGTCCTTCCTTTCGCCGAGACTAACCCCCAGCAGCCAGGCTCCCCACTGCGTCCCGCCCTGTGCCCCTTGGCAGAGGCCAGCCAAGGACAAGCTTTCAATATTTGCCCAATAAAAGCATCTGTCTGGAGGGAAAAGGCCGAGCCACGGCCGCTCTCCAGCGTCCCCCCGGCCGCACGGGCTGCAGCGGGGACGGGACCAGGGGCTCCCCTTGGCCGAGGAGTGCGAGACGCGGGCTCAGCGAGAACTGGGGACTCCACCCGCCGCCGCGCGCCCGCCAACCTACCGGCCTCCGAGCTGCGCCCGCGGCTCCCCAGCAGGGCTGGCCCTGGGCGCTGCAGCCTGCGGGCCGCCACCGCGCGGCACCACAAGCACCGGGACGCTCCGAGGGCCGCCATGCTGGGTGCGCCAGCCCGGCCGCTAGCGTTCTAGTGACGTCTCTAGACTCCGCCACCGCAAAGCGACTGCCGAGGGGCTGCGCTAGGCATGCTGGGAAGTGTAGTCCTTGGGGCCCCGAGGAGCCTGAGGGGGGCGGGGCCGAGCCTGCTGACGGAGGCGGAGCCGCTGAGAATGTTAGTGTTTGTCTCGCGGTCGGTCGGTTCCATCAGGCAGACCTGTGCCCTAGGAGCGCGAGGCAGCCGCAGAGCTGGGCGACCCTGGGCATTTCTGTTCCCTTGGAAATGCAACGTTTGGGGCAGGGGAAAAACCTCGAAATTCGGGAAGTTTCCTGAGGAGCAAAATTTCCAAAACTAAAAAGGGACTTGAGGTCCTCTGCGTGTCTGAATGCAGCCAGCGGACAGACACCGATTGCTAAATGAAAAAACTAACTCTGCTGGTCCGAGACCCTCGTCCTGTATTGAAACGCTTCCTTTCCTACTTTCAAAACAAAAGCCAGTCAAAACAGACAACTCCCGTGGGAGTGGTTTGGTTTCAATGACGCTGGCATTGTGTGATAGAAAACTGTCGGAAAAATGTCACCAGCTCTAGGGGGCAGTTTATTTCACTCTGCTATGGTCAGTCCTTAGCTGGCCTCTGGGGGTTGTTTCTCCCCATGTTTTCCCCTGCGGGTTTGGAAGCTGGGCCTTCTACACAAAGTAATATAAAAATATGTATGTAAAATATATTTGGTGAAAACAAAACAAGAAGCCCCCAATCCCTTGAGTGATGAGGAATACAGATTGCGCTAGCTGGGAAAGGGTTAATGAAATTAGGCTCTATCAGCCCTGCCCTGCTCCACTTGTGGGAGGTGGTAAGCCTGCAAAGAGGAGCCTGAAAGGGTGGAAAACCCTTTACAGTGATGGCTGGTTAAGAAAAGGAATGAGCCTCCTGTGCAGTTCTAGTGGAAGGAACTTAGCTGTGTCCTACTAGATATCTAGAAACGACCTAAAGATAACGCAGCTGGCTGAGCCCAGGATCATCTTAATGACTGTCTGTTTCCAGAATCTTATAGGACTGGTGCAGGACTTTTACACTTGCTATGTTCTCTGTTATCAATCTGTTTTTCCTTGGGGAGCTATGGAGATGAGAGCTTGGGCGCGGGCTAGAGGAAAGACTTTGAGACAGACTAAAGTAAGAGGTAACCACTCAAGAAAATAACAGAGGGTCTGACCAGACAGACCCTAGCAGCTTGCTACAGGCTCTCTGATCTGAAAACTAGAATAAATGGAAAGTCTGGATTCCTCCATGAGCCCACTGAAGAAGGTGGTCTAATGGGTCTGGGCTTATGCTGAAGATTTGGTGTGAAGCTGCTGAATATTTGTTCTGTAGGACTCTGTTACCCCAAAAGGGGTGGGACTGTACATCACCTATCTGGAGAACTGAATCAATAGAAAAGGTAGACTGCTGCAGCAATTGTTGGTAGGGTGTGCCAGAAGAGAAGACCCTGCTGTGCTGTGCCCAACCATGATGGGTTATGCTGTCTGGTGAGTCCTACTTGTTCTATACATGGTGTTGCCAATGGCAATATACTTACAGAAATGTGTTTGTGGCAGAGCCTGCAGACTCACCAGATGCAGAAAAGGAAAAATAACTAAAATGTGCTGTTGTTTTCACTAACACAGTACCCAATATCCTGGGCTTTAGTCTTCCAGGGGATGTTATTTTGTGCAGGTTCTTGGTTAACTGGCTGGTTTGGACCACTAGCTAAATGGGTTGGTAGCCCATTGTCAGAGCAGAAATTACAACAGTGCTGTGAAGAAGAAAAAAAAGCAAAAGTGCTTCAAGTGAATTTGTTCAAAACATTTCAAACAAAATGTAACAATGGAAATTGTAGGCACATTGTTTTTACAATAATAACATACTTAACAAATCTGATACAGCAGTCTTACATGGATGGATGGCAGACTTGCTTGTTCTGATACTAGGGTGGAAAAAGATAAGAAAAAAAAAAGAGGTGATTAAAATATGTTTTCTTAAACATAATCCACACTTCACAAATCATACCTGACAGAGTTGATTAAGGAACAGAATTTCCACACTCTGGGAAACTCTAATATTTTGAATTTTTTTCACCCAGACAAAAAAGCCACAATATCTAAATTTTTCACAAAACAAAAATTTCAAAAGTATTCCTTTTGGTTTGGAAATGTCTTTTTCTGACTATCTGGTTGAAGTCTGAATCATGAGTTTCTAACTTCTTGGGAGCATGATTGTCTGTTTGTCAAAGGCAGGTGGAAAAACATAAAATTCACATGGAATTAAAAATATTAACAATGTCATGCCTCACTTATTTTTAAACAAAGCACCCCGGAGCTTTATTTAAAAGGAAATAGACTGCTATGTTTCCTATTTTTTTTCCTAATCACCTGACCTCTCCTGTTAAAAGGATGGAGAATAACTCCTGGCTAGTAGATAGGTTTGCTTACTGGCACAGTAGAATGATTAAAAGAGAAAGTAATTAAAACTTTTATGTTGTTGTCACTAACTAATCCATATTCCATAGCTACTATCAGGTACAGAAAATGTGGCATAACTTTCTTGCTGGCTATTTCATCTGGTTCTTTCATAATTAGTTTCTGGTATAGGTATTTAGCTTGTTCTGAGCTTGACAATCAGCCTGAGAGGGGAAAATCTTTAGTAATTTACATAATATTAAGGTGCTATTGCTTTCTTCCCTAATCTGAAACTCACATGACCTCTAGTGGTTAAATCCATCTCTAAGATGGCAAATTCTTATGTGCAAGACAGAGAAGGGATAGTTCCAAAGAAATGGGCAAATGAATCATGAATGTTAATGACTTAAAAATCAATTTCCTATGACAGGAATGTCTGTTAGGTTGAGAGATCAGTTTCCTTCTCTTTTCTGGAAGGAGTAGCTATTTGATTTGATGGTTTTAGTTTGTTTTATGCCCTCCATGCAGCTTGTGGTACTTAGTTTTATTTGTTTTTAATTATACTTGGCATTTATTTTATTGCTTTACCTTAACAAAACTATCTCCCAATAATATCAATTTTACTTGCCACTTTGTGGCAGCTCCTGTCTTTAAAGGCATAATTGGCATTAAAAGATGTGAAACAGGAAAACATGAAAAATATTCATTTTTTTAACATTTAACATAGTCAGTGTCCTAAGATTTATGCAAAATGTTATTTGAGCAGGCTCTGTTTTCACTAGCTGGCTTGGGTCTTCTACCACTGCGCTGACGGTGTGCTGGCTCCTGGCATCATGTCACAACAAGAATTCCATCATCTTTGAGGGGGAAAAGGGATTATGTTTTTAATAGTATAATTTCAGTATGTATGATGGTAGAGACTGTTTCATGTTTGGCAGGCTGAGTTGGGGAGAGTAAAAGAAAAGGGTAAAGAAGACTAAACATAAATTTTATTGTCTTGAAATAATCTTTGTTCTACAAATCCTACCTTATTCCCAAAGAATAGGATTTGGCATAGTTTTCACCTTGAGTAGCAGCCTGATCATCTTATGCTGTGGCCTCTTGTTGTCTTGGCATGTTGACTGTGTGTGACAAAGAAAAATATGAGCTTCCATAACAATTATAAATATCTAAAAATACTGACTACTTTTTTAATTTCATACTTAAATGACCAAGTTAGAGGCATTGTCTACTTCTCTGCCTTATGTGGTGGAACGTTTTAAATGAAAATAGGAGATTACATTTACAAGTTTCTGTTATTAATTTATATCGTGCTATGATCCTGAAATTGTATGACACAATTTCCATCTGGCTAACTGGTTTGGTTCCTTCCCTGTTGGCTAAGCTTGTCTTCTGGTCCTGTATAGATTTTGGCCATGTGTATGGAGGAAAAAGTGAGGTTGCATTCTGTTACCTGACCAACTGGGATCTATATTAGTGTGTTCAGGAATTGACACGACACTTCTTTGATGATGACAGAAAGGCTTTAATTACTACACTTATAAAACGAGCCCCCAAACCAAAAGTCCAGTATATATTAGTTGCAAAAGTAATTTTCCTCAACAGTGCAGGCAAGAGTCAATGGTTTCAGTTCTTGCCAGCTTCTTTGAGAGCTTGGATCTGTAGTCTAAAAAGAAAACTGGGTGAGATGACAGTTGTGTGTCTGCTTTCTCAGTCTTGAAGTGCACTTGCTAGTGGGATTGCTTCCCTCTTCCTTGTGTTTTCAAAGCATTTGCTAGTGTTTTCAAAGCATTTTTGGTAATTACAGGGGAGAACAAGGGAAATCCAAATAAAAACAGGGGAAAGACCTATATGGTTTTGCTGAGTTCGAAAGATTTAGCTGCCTGGATTTTGTTTAGCCAACAATCCAGCACTTATTTGTCACAAAGTTCCACCCTTTCCCAACAAAAGAGGTTGGGGGTTTGCTGAGATGAAACTTGAAAAATACGAAGGGATGGCATCTATCAGAAGATAGGATTATAAGGTATCCTTCAAAAATACAGAACCACTAAGGTATAGATGAGTAAATTACAGAAGATAATTTCATTAGGGGGACTGGTCAGTCAACGGGGGCCATTAATCACAGGAACTGCAGGTACCTTGATGAAATACCAGACATGCTTAAAGAAGAAAAAGAGCACACATGTGACAAATAATAAGCAATTACTTCTTTTCAAAAAGTATTTCTAGCTACAAGCATACTTTTTGCAATATGTGTTGTATTTATATCTGGGAGCTTAATTTTAGAAGTAGGCGCAGCCTAGCTTGAATTTCATAGTTTACACATTCATAAAATTAAGAAGGAATAATTACTTTAATCACTAATTTACCCCTTTACGTGATATGTCAGGAGTGTAGTCTCTCTGCTAGTTGTCAGGTTCTTCATGTGACATATAAAATATTATGATTTATTAGAAAAAAATCAATTAAAGCATGAATGTTTTAATTGGTCTTAAATTTCCCTTAAAATTATTGACCAATTTTTAAAGTTCTAATTCAAACTGATGCTGCAGAAATGATCCCTTGGGCTTAACGTTAAGTCCAGTTTTTAAGTTGTCTGTCCAGTTCTTTTAAATGGTAACAATTTAATTCTCATGATGTAGAAGTGGAGATGTGGTAGTTGTTCCAGCCTGCAGTCTTGTCAGTGATTACTAAAGATGTCTGTTCTTAAAAATCTTCAGATATGAGCTCTGATTCTCCCCCTACCCCTTATTGCTTAAATATCTTAAATACTGAATCTAGAGCAATTTTATATTTCAACTCCTCCCAGTCTGTGATTTGATTAAAACTACTTCTTGATATACACATTGTTGTTTCTTTCTTTTTTTTTTCTAAATGCCCTGAGCTCTGGAACTTTGTATCTGCTTCTCTCCAATCAACATGTCATTTTTCTGTCTATCTTGGTGTTCCTTGCTGTATTGTTGGTTTTTTTTCCATAAGACCAATGTCCTGCCATCCAACCTTTTGCAGTACAGTTTAAAGGTACAGCCCATTTCAAAATGCCTTTGGTAAAACAGGCAACAGACTTCTCAGCTAGTATGTTCAATTACACTATAATAGGAATACCTGCTGCTCCACAAGCATAGGCCTCCTCACTTGAACTAAAGAGAACATCCTATTAGCTAATTGTTAAAATATTACTAACTGCTCTTAGATAGCTTTCTTTCTCTGGAGCTCTTTAAACACTGCATAAGCTTTCGCCCAAGGTGCATGGGGTCACACTCTCAGTGCTTTTATTTGTGATGGTACGCAGGGGTACGGAGTACAGGCACCTTTTTTGCCAGCTCTGTTGCCCAGCTGAGGGGGGTGGGGTCAGCAGGGAAAAGTAGCTCTGGGCTCCTGTCCCTTGCTGGGGTGGGGGAGGGTGTCAGCATCAGCAGGGGAAAGGAACACACCACTGGAAGAAAAGGGGTGGTGCAGGAAGAAGAGGGGTGGAAGAGGCGTTTTTCAAATTTACCATCAAGATATGAGTACCAACACCTTATTTTTTTAAAAAAAGCATTGCACACTCTTGCATTCTGCTGATAGTCACTGCACACTCAGCCAGAGTAAAGATGGAAAGATGCAAACTACATCATTCCAAATGCTACGGCCATCTTGCCTATTTCCTCTTCCTCTCTTTTTCTTCCAGTCACAGATTAAGGCAACAATCCATCAAAATGCCCAAACATATGCTTAACATGTTTAATTCCCATTAACGTCTAAGTGTCTTAAAGTAAGCACATACTTAAGTGCTTTGTTAATTCAAAGCCTAAATTCTGTTCCATATCTTCTGAAAAATGGGAATTAAATATTTTGGGAGAAAAAGTTTTAAAGCATATCCTTGAAATTAAGCAACATCTTAAAACATTTGGTTGTAATACAGCAATGGGCTGTGATTGTTTTGGGGTCTTCTTATTTTATTCAAATTGGTTTATGCAACTCTGATCAATACTTGGATACATGTTTAAGGTTCAGCCTTTACCGTGATTATCCAAGCTTTTTTCATTGCAACGTAGACCCAAAAGGGAAAATTCTTTTCAGTTATGCTGGTACAAATCAAGTGAAATTACTGGGGCTAGGCGAACAAGCAAGGAGTTGTGTGGCACTTTTTAAGACAAAGAAATGTATTTATCGCCTCAGTTTTATTTATGCAATTAAATAAATTTGTTAGTCTTTAAAAGTGCCACAGGACTCTTGTTTGTTTTGCTGAACTAGACTAACATGGCTACTCCTCTGGGGTTAGGAGAGTGAAACAATGGAGAACTTGGTCCTTATTGTTATTATAATGTAACTGTGTTTGAATGATGCAAAGCAAATTAAAAATAATTCTGAGGAAATGGAGATGAGGTTGTCTTTCAATTTTTGCTAGGAAGATGGCTGGTGTGAGAGCTATACCCTTTAAGGGAATTGGGAAGTTATTTGGCTATATGCCTAAAAATCACTTCAGACTTGTTCATGAATTTGGATGGCAACCCAACATTCATTTTAATTCACAGAAGTGCTTGAAACAACAACAGAATTTATTAGGCTAGATCCATGAGAGGTTAAATTCACATTCATTCTCTACTGGAGTAGTAACAGCTGTTGTAATAATTAGCCTTTTGGCCAGTGGGATAAAGAAACACCAAGTACTATAGATCATAGAAGCCGGAAGGGCCCATGAGAGGTCATCAAGTCCAGTCCCCTGTGCCCATGGCAGGACCAAGTACTCTCTTAAACCAACCCTGACAGGTGTTTGTCTAACCTGCTCTTAAAAACTTCTGTGATAGAGATTCCACAACCTGCAACTTATTCCAGTGGTTAATCACCCTGACAGTTAGGGATTTTTTCCTAATGTCCAACCTAAACCTCCCTTGCCGTACTTTAAGCCCATTGCTTCTTGTCCTATCATCAACGATTAAGGAGAACAATTTTTCTCCATCCTCCTCATAGCAACCTTTTAGGTACTTGAAAACTGTTATGTACCCTCTGTTTCCTCTTTTCCAGACTAAACAAACCCAGCTCTTTCAATCTTCCCTCACAAGTCAAGTGTTGGTATAGCTAGTTACTGTAACCACAGTATAATATAGCTAGTTACTGTACCTTATTTATGGGGCTTTAAAAAAAAGTGATTATACCATGTTGGTGTATTGGACTTTTGTTTGGACTAAGGCAATGATTTTGAGTGTGCTTGTGGTAGTTGGTGTTGGCATATAGTTACATGTGTAAGGTGTTTCACCAGGATGAGACACTGAATGGTATAACAATTGGTAATGAAACATTGACTGTTCTTTTTGTCTGTTGTTGTTTTGAATTCAGTCTAGGGCAGTTGAAGATTGAAAGTTGCAAACTGATGATGGCTCCGTGGTGTACCGTAACATGTGGAACACGGTGATGGTCAAAATCTGGCTTTTTTTGAAGTGTTAATAACACAAAATTAGCCTAACGGTTCATGTTGACTGGCCTTTTTGTTGGCAGTTTCGGGAGAGAAAATGGATTAAATGTCCATATTGCGTCTCCTAGAGTCTTGTAAGGGAAGTTTGCCTTGCTGCTCTCTCTAGTGTCCCTGCTTGGTACATAGACAAACAGAGGCTTCAATTTGACACCTTTTGTGAACAAATCATTAAGAGAAAGAACTTCACCTGGAAAGGAAGGATTCTTTCTGGCACAAACACTGTGGAAAATACAAAATGAAATGCTTAATAGCTCAACTTCCAGCTGCTCTTTAAGAAGAAACAGACTGGGCCCAATGTCAGTATGTTGCATGTCTACATCTGATGACATGACCTTTGAAAATGTATCGTCTGTTTTGTTAGTTCCAGAGAAGAATGTTGTGCAGAATATTTTTCTGTGGGACATATTGGAAGTTGTTTCCATCAGATCTGCCTGCATTAGTCCGATGAGAAATTATTTCTTTCTAAGGAGACAGAGTACTCAAAAGTAGTGGAGATGGGATTTACAAAGATTAATAATCTTGTGGAAAATGTCTTGAATGAAATAATATAGTTCAGTAAAATAATGCATTGAATTATCTGCTTGTATGCCTTTTATGATTCTGTTGTGGTACAAGTTTGATTGCTGACTTTTTTGTTTTACTTGCTGAGCTAACTAGAGCAGTATTTGAAAGTAGACAATATTATCAAATAAATTACTACATACCTGTCACTTCAGTTTAAGGAAAAACTGTTGATTTGTCCAAAATCCACCTTTCACTCTGCCTTAACCATCTTTTAGCTTTTTCCTTTGAAACATTCCATGCAGCCGTCACACAGCCACAGGCAACATTAGTCCCCAGTTCCATTGAGGATTATAGTTTGTTTGTTTTTTTAAGGCAAAAAAACCCCATACTCTCCTGTTTTGGAGATAGATAAATGTTAGTCTTTAAAAGTGCCACAGGACTCCTTGTCTGTTTTGGAGAATCACAGTGACCATTTTGCATCCTGGAGACTTTCCTGCCACTGCAGCTGCTGCCTATTCAAGCTTCTGAATTTGGGCACTTGACAGCTTGGATACAGAGGGGCAGCCACAGGAATGATCTGCATCCAGAGCCTGTTCAGAACTTACCTGAAAAAGAGACCAAGGCAGACGCAGAATTGTCTAATTTACATTGCCAAACAGAATTGTGATTATTCTGCTGGTTGGACAAACAGCCATTTCACTACTGCTTCGCTCATGCCAGACTTAGAGACTGTTTGCCAATGCTGGACTTCAGGGGTAATGTCAATGACCCTGAGCTCAAGGACATCCCTCTATCCTGTAAAAAACAGGTGGATGGAATCGGTGATCTAACAAGTTTTCTCTCACCTGTCCCCTATAATCTCTCTCTCTCTCTCTCTCTCTCTCTCTCTCTCTGTTAGTGATAGAAAGGGGTGACATACACAATGGTCTTGTAAGTTTTCTTTATCTGCTGCTCTCTGACTTTAACAAGGATTATTAGTAAACATGGGTAGAAGAGAAAATATGCCTTAGTAGTTTACTTGTACCTAAACTGCATGACTTGTTTGTAATCTACAGTGCAAATCTGGAAGAAAAGCAAGATACATTAAGAAAAAAGCATGCACTCTTAAATAAAAATGTTTGGCTCTTTTTATTATCATTTTAGATTTACTGTATACTTGTACTATCTTCCTGGGCCACAAGAGGGCATGACTGAGTTTTCAAAAATCTATTATGAATTTAAGTTCATTAATGGATGTAAATATTTTAACTATTGATATTCATGATGCCCCCATTTGCCTTTGTCTCACAAAACTTCCATTATCTGTCTTTAATAATTATTAATTTATATACAAATACTGACTCCAGCAACTGAAATAAAATAAAATGTTAGTATTAAATAAATGAATCCCACTCAAGTTCATATTGCATCTCTTATGGCTGCTTCAAAGCCCACTGAAACAACTGGAATTCTTTCTCTTGTCTTCAGTGGCTTTTGGATTAGGTCTATAGTGTTCAAATAAACTTTATTCATTGGTCTTTTACATGACTTGTATGTGACATTTATATTAACGAATAGTAGTAACTATTCAGTATCATTCAAAATACTCTGGAGCTTGGTCTTGGCATAATTTAGCACAGTATGTATTTATCCATTTCACCCTACTTTTTGTCGTCTTTCTTAGCCCACTTTCTGACCTTACCCTCTCACCCCATCAGCTTCTTGTGAAGTACTCTGTCAAAGACCTTGTGGTGCTGCTGGTTTGTCTCAGTTCATTTAAATGTTTTACAATGGTTTCAACCAGTTCACTAATACTAGATTTAACTTACTAGTCATTAATTCCAGGAGGAACTCTATCACCTCTTTAATGTTATTTGCCCTACTTGCTACCTTCTAGTCCTTTGGTTTAACAGTCGATTCTTTTTAAATTGGAGATTTCATAATCTCGTTAGCAAGCTCAACCACTTCATTCTCCAGTTCCTTTAGAACTCAGAGGAATATCGTCAGCTCCTGGTGACTTGTTGCTGCATAGTTTACCAGCTTCTTCCAACCCCACCTGTCTCTGTCAGCACCTCTTTTTCACTTGAAAATAGCAGGTACATCTCCAATATCCCCTTGGTAGACTGATGCAAAGAAATGGTTTCCTTTCGATAGCCTTCTCAATCACTGCCTTAACCCTATGATACTCCATCAAACACAACAATTCTTTCACAGGCTTCTTGCTTCTGAGATCCTTGATGCATTTTTCAAATGCCTTTGATTAATTGCTCTTAATGTTCTTTCTTAGACTTCCATATTTCCATTTTATATTGATTCCATTGGTCTAGAATTCTGTTTCTTTCCCCCTTCTCTCTTCGTACCCTCTTTGGCTCAGATAAACATCTGTATTGAGCCATTTAACCATGGTTAGGTTTTCCCCTTGCCTTCTTGAGCCCTTTTTTGTTATGGGCTATTATACTTACACCTTTTGTGACTGTTAATGTATGTTTAAATAGCCTCCATGATGATGCTAAAGGATATAGGTTTCTCCAGTTTTGACTATTTCCTTTTATTAAATATTAGAAAGGGGATTTCTTTTTTCTTTTTTTTTTTTTTTTTTTTTTAAATCACAGCGCTAATGCTTTGGTATGATCCAAAACTTAATACAATCCAAATTCAAAAGTCATTATGAAGCCAGGATTTGGGGTGCTGCCAGCAAAGTTAAACCAGCTGTGTTCTCCCATACAAACAACAAATAAATCTACACTATTTTCCCTCCATGCTCAAAGGAAAGAAATAGCTCAAATAGTCGCACAGAAGTTGAAGATAGAGCATCCGTTTAAATTCTCAGCTTTGTATTTTTTGTTTTAAAGAGTGACTGTATAACTTGCTTTCATATTTCTTTTAAGCAGAATTTATTTTTGAATCTACTCCTCAGAACTAAAGATTGACTTTACTCCCAAAATTAAATGAAAAGTCAGCTACTTGTTTCAGTCTTCATCTTACAATAACAGTCACTGGTTGTGTTCACTGCTCATTTATTCCAACCCAGCTTGTCAAAATATTAGACATAAAAATATAATAAGTATATAGTTTTAATCAAACAAGATTTTGTTCACAATTATACCCATGTAACTCTCTGGATATCAGGTGTGCGGCATAGGTGTAGCTAGTGGCCTGAGCCAAAGCTCAGTGAAGTCAGATGGAAGTCTTTCCATTATCTTTGGATCAACTTCTGAAAGCAGAATTTCACATACTACAGAGATGAGATGTCAGTAGGTGATTCCAAGAGAGCCATGTCAGGAGGAAAACTACGTCATGCTATATCAGCTTACACCAGGTGAGAATCTGGCCTACATGGTATTGCAAGCCCTCCTTTTTGAAACTGTGTATTAAAAAAATGAGTTAGGCGCCTTTGCTTCCATGAAAGCAAGTGCGTAGTTAGAACTCTGTAATCAAACTAGCTGATCTGTTAGCTAATCAAATATCTCATTCATTTCTAATGCTTAAACATGCTGTTATATGGTGCACAATAATAACAACACGTCTGTTTTAAAACTTGGACTGGTGTAAACGCCTAGTGCTCAGTATAGGCATATTCTAAATTTTTAAATAAAATAAATAACACAGCTGGGGAAACATGGCAGTGAGTTTATAAAAAGCATCACAAAAAATCCACACAAACAAAGCCCCTGCCAGTATTCAAGAAGCAATATCACTCACAGGAATGTAAAAATTGTGGGCGTCTGGCTGCCTCGCTCACTTCATGTTGGCTGCCCCTCTTTGTCAAGGAGATGAATGTACAAGATGTGGAGTCAAAGTGTGGGATGATATATTCAGTTTACTTAGGAGATGGAAGACATCTCTAATGCAAACATAATTGTGGAGATGTGCCGATCCTGACTGTGAGATACTTCATATGCTGTAGGCCTAAAGTTAAATGTCAAAGTTAGAAGTGTTAGATTCTCCCTGGCTATAGTCTTACAGTTATAGTTATACATGCTGTCTGGCTTAGGCATTTTTTTCTTCAACTGGAACAGTATGTTCCCATGATAGCCATTACATAGACTAAAACTTCCCCTCTCAATCAGCAGTAAAAGCCTGAAACTACTGTCCATAAACTCAGGCCCTGATCCTTCAAAGATGGAAAGGTGTAATCCTCAGCAAGAGGGAGAAGGCCAGAATCCATCCCCTTTGGACCACCACAACTGCACAAAGGGAACACCACCGATGAGACTTTGGTCTAAAATGGCTATTTTGGGTTCGTCTAAGTGCCTTACTAAAATCAGTTCTTCACTTCCTCCCCCTGCCATTTGTACTGCACTATTTTTTTAAATCCCCACCACCCCTGGGAGGTAGATGTTCTAATCTGCCTCTTACAGAGAGGGTGATTGAAGTCAGAGCGTAAGGGACTTTGTCCAGGCCACAGTGTAAGTCAGCGTGAGTGCTGGGGGGAGAGCTCAGCGGTTCTTCAGTCCCTGCTTTCTGCTCAGACCACTAGCCTATTTCTCTCTCAGAAGAAAAATGTAGCTTCTATAGACTTGTTGGAAAGGCAAGCAACCAAGCTACGTAACAATTTATAGCCTCTTTCCTATTGCAGTCTTAATTTCATGGGATTCAGGTTCTCCATATCCTGCAAAATACTGAACTACAGAGAGTAATCACAGTAAGGATTTGCACTATTGGCCCCTAAATCAGCCATGTCGTCTTCTGTTGTGCACTTTGCCATGACCAAGGAAGGATCACTTGCAACTGAAAGTGTGGAGATCAGCAATTGCCAGACAGCCAGGCAACTTTCTAATAAATTATCTGATTTGTTTTTCTTGTACATTTGGGCAAACGTCTTCTAAATACCGACTTCTCTCAGATGATGTCATCATACATACTGCACTGTGTGCTGCAGATACAGCTGTCTTGTTCAGTTTATCTCTGCCGTCCCATTGGTTGGATTATAACTGATGCTGAGTTCACATTCACTTACTCTTCTAAAACGGAAAACGTGGGTATAGTCTATTATGTTTCTCAAATGAAAAACCAGTTCCTGATAGTGTTTGGTCTTACTGTTAGGAGCTGGGATGGTCATAACAGGTAGAATTAAATACTGAAAATTCAAAGTAGGTCAGCATGCCTTGCTATCAAAGTAATTTAGAACATCCATTGCAAATAATCCTAAAGCTAATCCTTAACACAAATACATTTCCCTTTATCACCAAAGGAAACGCTAGATGGCACTGTCTGGCTTTATCATGCAAAAACTACAGTAGCAGAGCTTTCCTACATGAAAGAATCTCCATCTTCCAAAAATATTTGTAATATTTTGTCTTTATTATGAAAACAGTTAAAACATTGAAATGCTCTGTTTCTGCACTCTGAAAAGTGCAAATGCATTGCAGATACTTTTCCCTGCACTGTGATTAATGGGGAACATTTCTTTGAGTTAGACTGGTAAGTACATCATTTGCTGTCCTTTCATCTACTGTAAACCTATCAAGTTGATAAATCTACAGAAAAGGGGGAATTTTCAGTTCCCGATATCATCAGAATGTTCCTTACTGTAGAACAGGAAGAAATAATGTAGCCAGTGTGCCAACCTCCCATCTCCCCTCAAATGACCTTTAACGCAATGGAAGGCTTTGAAGAGAGGAAAAAATGTTAATATTTTAAGCAAAAGTTGCTTGGAAAAAACATTCTTCTATTGTTCCACAGTGGAGAACTCTGCTGTAGAGAACTGAATGAAATTACTGCTATTTAATTGGCTTTTCATTTTTGGATGGTTTTAAAAGAGGAAGCAGTGTATTCAGAATTACTTCATCTGTATACAGATGTTTCTATGAACAGGCCCTAATTCGGCTTCTTCTGCTGCCCCCTTTATCCTTTTCCCCATCTATTTTTTTTTAACTTTCTGTATGTATCCTTCTTGCCTATGGATCTTCCTCCCCCCCTCCCCCAACTCCCCCTCACACATACACCTCCTTGTGTGTCACTTCTTGTACATGTTGCTTTATTCATTTTAATTAGGACTTATCAAAACTTTAAAAAAAGTTGAAGAAAGTTTTTCAGGAGTAGTTTGCCTGTTTGTGACCAGCTTATAGAGCTGGTTAACACTTTTTTACATTTCTATTATACCGTTGCACAATTAAAAAAAAAAAAAGGTATGTGCAGAACTTTTATCATTTTTTTCAAACAGCTAATTTTAATGCTTCCTGTTTCTCCAGCAAATCTTACTAGGACTTATTTTGATTGCTGGATAGTGTTGTCCTGCTGTAAAGTGGTGTAGATACAAATAATTGTATGTAAGAGTGCTTTATACATGTCCATGGAAGTGTAATTCTGCACGATATTGGATGCATTGTGGCAGAGCAGCACATCTGGGGAAAATGGTCTTCAGAGTGCAGTACATCTCGCTGCCACAGTTGCGCTGCCACAGTTGCCCTATCTCCAATCTGCCTCCACCAGAGGGAGGAAACACAGACTGGGAAATACAGGCTTTGGGGGAATTCTGTGTGTAGCAGGGAGGGGGGCAGAGAGTGTGGTATAGCAGGGGAGAGAATGGGACCAGGTGAGAAAAGTAAAGAGGTCACAGAACTGCAAAGAGAACATTGTCTCCTAGGGTGACCAGATGTTGTAATGTTTATAGGGACAATCCTGATTAGTTGTGGTTTTTGTCTTGTATAGGTATCTCTTTATCCCCCACTCTTCCTCCACGTTCTGATTTTTCACACTTGCTATCTGTTCACCCTAGTCTGACCCAATCGTTTTGTTTTAGCGTGTTCTAGTTTTTCATTCTGCAAAGAAGGGTAGGAGAGGATGCTCTTTTTACTTCTCAGCCCTCCATGATTCCCCTGTGACACACATGAACAGTTCCCCAGTTTTTCTGTTGTGAAGATGCGACCAACTTGGGAGGTATAGCTAGGGGAGGGTTCAGCTATCTGCTGCTCTGGCAGTTGTGGGGCGCCAATCACAATTGTGCTCCAGTGTGACTAGTGATTAAAGTACAATTTGACGGGCCCCGGAACCCTCCTAATCTCCGGGCCCCCTTCTTGTATTGTCTGGGCCCCCTTCATGCATGTGTGGGCCCCAGCCCAGGTAAGCATTTGCAACCACTTCTCATTACCACATGCACTGGTTATCGCTCCATAAAAATATTTATAATTTTGTATGGCGTTTATGTCTATAGCAATCATTGTCACAAACTAGCAAACACTGCTAATACAATAAGTATTGTGATTAACAACAGTGGGGCCTAGGACCTGCCAGCAGCCAGGGCAGGACAGAACATGCGTTCCACCAGATTTTTTTATTTTTAGGGGCCCTGGAACTCTGGCCCCTCAAATTTGGGGGCCCTGGAACTGCGTTCCGGTGCGTTCCCCCTTACTTTAACCCCTGAGTGTGACAGAGGATGAACCTATGATTCTATGATGTCTGCAGGCAAGATGAGGCTAAACATGAACTTTTTTATGATTTCCAAGAACATGATTAGTAAAAGACCTAGATGCATAGCATTCTTTCTTGCAGGAAGATTAGTAGAGATTTGCCTTTACATACCACTGATCAGCTCTAAGGCCTTGTCTTCGCTTGCCGCTGTTTTCACTGGTAGTTGAAGGGAGAAACATAAACCACCTAAAAAATTGTGCATCTTACTTCAGCTCTCTAACATCACTTATCTCTCTGACTCCACTGTGCTGAGTCGAAGGGAAATGCCTTCCCTTTGACTCAGACTACTCTTCTTCCAGTGCTGGAGTTACTAAATCAAATTCCAGGTGGATTGAGTGGGTCTTGACTGACTGCTCAGTTGAATCTGGAAGATTGAACTGATCGCAGTGAATGTGCTGCCATTAGAGTAGACTTTAGCCCAAGTTAATATTGAATGTCAGTAGAAGGCCTGGGACAGCAGCAGTGTTGAGACAATCCCCACAGTATTTTCACACGAAAGAGAATCTTCTCTTCTTAAGGATTGTATTTATTTGACTTTATTTTGAGTCATTTAACAAGCAATGTCCAGATTAATTACTGAACTGTATTCATACTTTCTGTAGCAACCAGCCTTTTAATACAATAAAGACAAGTTTTAAGTAGACCTGAAACTCCAAGCTATGTCCGCATTGCTGTTCATCAGGAGTCTCTCCCCAAAGGATCTTCTGTTTCTCCCCTCTGTCAAGAGACCAGAGTTTATATTCCTTGATGGGTTATCAGGGTAATGAGGCCCACCTGTTCTGACTGAGTAGATTAGTCAGAAGCACAGCTGCTTCCCCTCAGCCAGGCCAGGCTGAGGAGGGAAGAACTCCAACCGGCTCACTCTGCAAGAATTCTGCAACAGGAACGCACAAGATGGGGCTAGGATCTGGATAGGAAAGCAACCCAGTCCATAGATAGCTCCTGGGAACAGCAGTTGGCTTCTGAGAGCTCCCTTGTTGACCTGAAGACATCCCTTTGCTATTTACAGAGCTAATTGTTTTTGTTTCGTTTCCCCCAAACAATATCAAAATCAAGGGAAGGTGCACTCCCCTTGAGACTCTCAAGGCCTGTATACCTCCACAGCCTCCTTCAGTAATTCTTAGCTTATGAAAAGAATGCCCCTTCCAAAAACTTTTTGGAAGTTGCTATTTTTTATTAGTGGTAAAATGACACACACGTCTCTCAAAAATAGCTATGTTTGCAATGAGAGAGTGGCCAAGCAATGGCCAACATCCTTCATAGGAACAGGACATCCTGAGCTGTGGCAGCTAGATTTCCTCTACATGGATTGAACTAACGTTCTCAACAATAGAGGTGTGTGTGTGTGTGTGTGCGTGTGTGACTTTCACAATACCATAAGGCAGAATGTAGGATTAAAACACTTGTGTAGAAACTAATGTGTGTGGTGTGGTGGGGGTTTTTTTTTATTTGTTTGTTTGTTTTCTCTTTGATTTTCTTTTTGGTAAAAGATTTTGAATGTATAACTTATTTACTCTGTCTAAACAAAAGGAAGGACCTCAGATGATGTGGAGAGAGAATTTCAGGATGTGGGTGGTCACAGTTGAAGGTCTTACAGTGACTATTCAGAGAAACATCCTGGGAACACAAAATTCAAATGAATGAATAATAAACGGAACCAATGTATGAGCGACTGCATTATAAACAAATCCTGATGCTGAAGGAATTGTCCAAGGAAGTCAAAGTGCAGCAGTTAGGAAGAAAACTGTCATCTTCCCTTTCCAGAATAAATGACTGAAGGTTTGCACTTTTCTAAATACACTGAGCTAGATCCTCAATGTGTGTAAATTGGTATGCTTCATTGAAGCCATGGGACTGACCGACTTATACCTGCTGAGGATTTGGTTTACACCCTTTATAACAGCAAGGCTAGTGTCAAAGGTCAACTACAGAATAATAAAAAAGGGCTTATGCTTTATGCTACATGATAAAAGGAGCTGAAAAGGGAACATTAAATAAAGTTACTGTATGTCACTTTTAAGTAGAGCTAGTTATAAATCAGAAAATGCTACTCTAGATTAGGTCAATTAAATTCCCCGTGTTTAAGCAAGTGATGAATTTGGCACTTTGGACCAGATCCACAAAGGTGTTAAGATCCTAACATCCACTGATTTCAAAAGAGAAAGACAAGGTCTGCCAGGGAATATCTTTAAATGGATCAAGTGCTGAAGTAACAGAAGTTGATCTAATAAAAACAACATTTCCTCACCCACCTTGTGTCTCATGTCCTGGGACCAACACTGCAACAACATAGCAAACGTTGATTTCAATGGAAGTTAGGAGCCATTGTGGATACGGTCCTCTGTCCTTAGCTCATGCCCTTCACAAAATGTTCAATGTAAAGATGGAAGACATAACTTTACAAATATAGTTGGTATAACACTAGAGCCTAGCTCCGGAAAAGGGGGCAAACACTTAGCTCAAAATCAGTAGGGTGTAGAGATGCACGCTGATTATGCTTCCTTTTTGGTAACTATGCATTACCTTCTGCACTACACGGGCAGCAAGGAAGGTGAGTGGCATATGATGGGGATGATCCTCTTTGGGCCATCTCCTTAGCCGTTACAGCTGAAATGAGGCGCACAGCATCTGTAATGCATCTGAATCTCTGGGACAACATCACTGCATAACCAAATAATTAATTTTTCAACTTGATTTTTTTTTAACATGAAGGGTTTTCATTTTTGTCGGCTCTTGTTGATTGCTTCTTTTATTCACTGAAAAATGGTAAGAATTAATTTATAATTGTAAGTGATTGGAAAAATGTCAATAGAACTGTATCTTTAATAGGATTTAAACATGATACTGTTCAAATACAAGGCAGATGCTTATCAAAATGGGGCTATGGTCTTTTTTTAATAGGCATGGGAATTTAAAAACATTCAGAAGATTAAAAAAGGTTTGTTTTATACCAGTGTGCACCCTGTTCCAGGTGTTTGACCTTGTCAGCTTCCAAATCTAGATGTCATACTTTGGATCACATCTCTTCAGTAAAGACACATGGGGTCATCACCCTGTCTGAAGTTGGCTGTTAACTATTGAATAGCCTTCAGGGCAGACAAGTGGTTAGTCTTCTGCTAGGCTGTCATGTCCTTGTGCATTTCATTTTCCTATAAGTCAGCTTTGATTATGAGGAATTTCTTCATGTTTTATTGGTGAAGAAAGTTCTGTAGAATTGTTGGAGATGAACGCTGAGTGACTTTTTATGGTCAGGCTGCAGTGGAAAAATGGTTTGGAGGGTGGGTCGTCCACTAGCACATGTGCCTTCTGCTACATGTCAGGACTTATTGTTGTGAAATTAAACTGACAGTGTCTTAGTATGAAGGCCTAGAATTTTTTTAGCCTATATTTGATGAGGCTTTAGTGGGGAAATTGTATCAATATGCTTTTCACTTTCACTTGCTATTTTTGTTAAAAGTAGCAGGCTGACCCAAGAGGAGTCTTCTCGTCCTGGTAGTATCAATGTAATAATGGTATTTTATATTTTACTTGATCTAGAGGACACCCAAAATAGCTTATCAACTGTATCCGGGAATCACTTCGCTCGTGGTAAAATGCAGACTGTTTTGGGGTGAAATTTCAGCAAGTATGCAGTGCAAAACTATGTAACTATATAGAGCACCATATTAAATAGACGTTGCAGAACAAAGCTGAGATAGACAGAATGTAAATATCCAAGTTGGAATTTGTCTGAGACACACTTACCTCCCCCATGCCTCTGTTCCCTGCACTGATTAAGAAAATATTCTTGGTATATTTCTACCCCAAACCCACAAAAGAGCCAGCAATGCAGGCTGTACATGCCAGCTAAATTACATGTCCCCTTACCTTCCAGGCAACTATTTTGAAGACTTGGAGAATCATAGTTGCACACATCTAGCATACATTTGTAGAGTTACTGATCACATGATCCCTTCACAGACAGTGCCCTTTTCCTATGAAGGACATTAACTAGTCACTCGATGTGGGACACCTTCTGCTTGCTCTCTACTGATGCACATCTCTGCTGAAGTCTAGCTAGTTACACAGTGAGATAATAAACTAACTTAGCTCTAGTATCACTCAGCAAAAATATTGTTGCTAAAGTCCATTTCTCTTACCAAAGAAACCAACAATGCAAATCATTTATTACAAATTCCTTAGGATGCAGACTGAACGGCATAATCTCTGGCCTTCAATGTTTCTCAGATCACTTCAACAGATAATCTCACCCATACACTGTTGCCTTTGCTATGGCCCTTGTGTTTCACCCTAGCCAGCTGGGGAAGATCACTGTAGTGCAGGCTCTATGTGCAATCCCATAGTAAATCCTGGTGTAAGGGATGTTCTAAGGTTAGGTCCAGGGACTAGAAGGAACGTGCCAAGCCTGAGAGTGTAGCACATAGCTTTATGGACATTCTAGAGAACTCTGCTGCTGGATCTAGCAGCTGTTATTACAGCAGTCATTTTCAACCCTGGGGCAGCTGAACCTGTTTCCAGCCTTGGAGCAGCCCAGGATTGGAAGAATGCAAAATAAAGTTAAAGCTACCATATGCCTTCTTTTTACTGTCATGGCTATGAGTTCTGTGCTGTGACTCTTAAAGTTGCCCTCATCTTTTTTTTTTTTCTCTCTCTCTCTCTGTGTGTGTGTGTGTGTGTGTGTGTGTGTGTGTGTGTGTGTGTGTGTTAGTTACAGTAGCACCTAAAGGTCCCAGTCAGGACCAGGGAGCTATTCTGTTAGATATATACAGTCATATAGTAAACTAAAGTCAGTGTTTCACATTCTATTCTATTCAGCTGCTTAAACTCCCCTCATCACCGTAGTACCAATAACTCATTAAGCAAAGTGACTAACATTTGTCACATGTTTGTTTTTCTCAGTCTCTCCATAGCTTGTGCAGCTGATTTCTGCTATGAGTCTCCAGCAATCGGGGAAGCCACCTAGTTATAAAGCCTTTATTCCAAGGCTTAGAATCACATCTGTTTTCAAATAAGATTGGCCTGAAACTCAGGACACAAGCTGTTATCTTTCATCCCCCTCTTTTGATAGCTAAATTGTTTATGGTTCATATTTTAAAAACAACAACAACAAAAACTTTTAGCACTCAACAGCTCCCATTTAGGCATCTAAATAAATATCCATATTTTCAAAAGTACTCAACTGCTTCCACTGAGATCAACCGGAGCTGTTGGGTGGTGATTAATAGTTTCACAAAACTGAACACTTCACTTAAATGCCTAAATGGGAACCGAGCTCTTCTGGAACCCTGACTTCCCGTCCCCGTCCCCGTCCCCCCAGTCTGTACAAATATTTAAAATTATTTAATAAACAAAAGCTGTGATTCTGCAGTTATGGAGATGCTTAAGAAGTCAGAGGTTGTGCCTAAGTGTTCCAGTTTACATGTCCCTCTTTTAGAAGTGCTTTAGAGCACAGGGAGATCTTTTATATGTAGAAAGTAGAAATAGATAAAGGGAATATGTATTAGCAACAGTGTATAGCAAGAGTAGGCCCAAGCCTGAACCACTCTTCAAAGGTCCTAATATAGCAGCTCACTTGAACCAAATACCAAGAACTCAGACGTCGCATAAACTGCCTATATGCCAACCGCAAAATGTAAACAAATGTAAACAGAGCGGAGTGCAAAGATGAGAAATGGCAGATGCTATTAAACCGCAAGGACGCTTCACATCAAAGGTGTGAAAAGCAAGGCGAGGCACCCTAAAAGGTGTGAGGGACAAGAACCCTTTATATACCATCACCTTGAGCTGTAAGGCAAGGTGCGCGCCTTCCAAGAGTAATCCTAAGAACACGGTTCAAAGGACACTCTTGTATCCTGGTTCCCCTCTCCGATCAGAACCTCAAGCCCTCGGGCAGTGACAGAACTGACACGCCGGTGAAAGTTCGGTGAGTAACGAGAAGTGCTCGTTAAGACTTCTCCTGGTAAAAATATAGACCTCGGTGAAGGCTGGTTTAAGTAGCAACTGGTAACTGAAGTTTAGCACCCTGAGTCCTGGGAGGACAGGACTAAAGTAGTTTAGCACCCTGGTCCCTGGAAGTACAGGGGCATAGGTATGATTTTAGTGAAACTTAGAGTTATTTGCACATTTCTCTTAAGCCTTGTTGCAACATAGTTATTGATAAAGAAATTAACAAAAGAAAAAAGGCAAGCACCAAATTTTATTAAAAACGCTTAGACTAAATATTAAAAACACGTGTAACCATGAATAAATATTCCCTATTAATGATCCACCTTGTCTCTTTGTTAATTCTTATCTCTCTGTTAATCCCTTTCATTTTTCCCTCCCTTTTTTCACTCCCCCTATGGGAACAGTGTTCGGGCCTCTTGATACCCACCTTGATTGCCGGCTGGATCGGTTCAATCCTCTATCACTTAGTTCCCCTGACCACTAACCTAACTGCAAAGGCCTCCACTCAGTCACCGGATAGGAGTCGGGCTATTATCCCGACAGACAAAGAACCCACCGTCCGCTCACAACCCCTGATGAGCAACACCCCGGCGGTGGACGTTAAACAAGGTGCCTGTGAGCATTATACTATGACCCTGATCCAAATCCCCCTGAGCTGTCATCAAGAGAGTTGATTTATGCGGTAAGAAAATTTTAGTATCCATCGTCTAAAAGAAGAGAGCCAATAGTTAGTTTCAAACTGTGGAGCTCATTCTGATATTAAAGGGACTAGCATTTATTTTACCTCAGAAGTTCAATAAATGCTTCATTTACACTGCCAGTTACAATTCTAAATGAAAATTTGTTTCTAATCTGTGTTTTTTCCATTGCTCAAAATGTCTTACATGGACTGCTAATAAATAATAAACCATGCACAGTGAGGCGTAGTTGCTAGCTTCAGAGATTATTGGCTCAGTTTTGTTGGTGGGCCGCAAAACTGCACTTACCTACCAGACCTGCACAAGATGCAAACACTGTTGAAGTGCTAATATCGGCACACGGTGAGGTGCTGGTGCCAAAATGTGAGCACTCACCACTAGAGGCAAGCAACCTGACTGAAATTTTCCCAAAGTGACTTTCCCAAAGACATACAGAAAATCTGTGACAGGAATTCTGGGATGTAGTCCTGGCTCTGGCTCTCAGGCTTGTTACACAGCATGCTCTCTTTTGGAGAGCCTGTCATTACAGTTACTATATCACACATTACATCATATCGTTCTGTGTTAGGATAGCTCCCTCACAAACTCTTTATGATGTGCTGTCCAACACGTATGCAATGGGTAATATACGAAGTACTGTTGCTCTCCAATATGGATACAGTTCATGCTTTAAGCAAATGTAGAACTTAATAAAAGCAGATATTTTGAATTAACCAGAGATAGTTCGGATACACAGATTTCACTGCCTGATTTTCTTGCCAACATCACAGTTGCTCATATTTCTGCTAATCTAAACAACATACTGCAGAGAAATTTGGTATGAATCAGTTTATAAATAGCTATGCTAAAATAATAAATATACTTCTACAGTGCCTCTTTGATTCGTACACCATATATCCACTTGTGCATATGTGGCATTTTGTACCATGAAACACTGATGGACACGTCATCATATGCCAGTTCCTAAATATCAGTCCTCTTCAAATTTATAAGCGAATAGTTGCAACATCTTCAAAAGAAAATGAAATTCATGGTTCAATTAAAACTGAGTGTTAACATTTTATGGATACTTATTGTGATTTGTGATAGGAAATTCAGAGGAATGTAGTGTGCTCATAAGTTATTTAGATATAGACATTCAGATATATGGCTGAATGTGCGATATTTATAGGTATTTTGCCTCTAAGTTCAACTTTACTAGCTTTCATTCTGTGCTGCTCAATTTGCCATCATATGTTTCTTCTTTAGATAACATTACTTGTACAAATTCCAGCTGAAGCTGAACAGTAATTTTCAGCCTGTCTTGATGGCATTTATAATGCCAGGCAGCTTATAGAATTGCATTCTGCCTTTTTGTTTTCCAAATTACTCCCAAATAACAGAAATTCTAGTAACTCGGGGGGAAAAATGGGCTATGCTAACGACCCACCTATCTATATAAAGGATGATACTTAATGCACATATAAAGCAAAAATCTGGAATAAAATCTGCAATCTTTCTGCCTACAAAATCTTCATAGACCTTGGTTGAAAAGTTTGGTTCTATAAGTGTTTAAGGAAGTGAAAATGAGACCCAAAATATTTTGTAGATACAAGGATGACTCTCAAAAAAAAAAAAAAAAAAAAAAAAAAAAAAAAAAAAAAAAAAAAAAACAAAAAAAAAAAAAAAAAAAAAAAAAAAAAAAAAAAAAAAAAAAAAAAATAAAAAAAAAAAAAAAAAAAAAAAAAAAAAAAAAAAAAAAAAAAAAAAAGCCATCAGTCACCACTATTGCTATCTCTCTCTATACTAAAGTAAGAATTTAGGGGCTTCATGTGCCCGTTGCAGTCAATGACAGTTCGGCCACTGACTTCCATGGAAATGGTGAAATCCGTAAGGCCTTGAAACAATAAGATAGTTAAGTACGTATAGAGCTTTAAGTACATGAATAGTCCCTTTAAAGTCAGTGGGCTGCACACATGCTTAAAATTGGGTATGTGCTTAAGTATCTTGCTGAGCAGGTGCTGAGTACAGTATCACAGATTTCATGGACTTAGTGTTAATACTTGGTAAATGTTGTCTGTTTAGTGGAGACCACTGGAGCTAGAGCAAACAGAACTATAGAACAGCAGTAGATTATAAAACCAGTAGATTCTAAAGAGTGGTACTTCTCATAAAAATAAATTGAGATGATTTGTTCATAGTTTTGAGTCTTTCACTGTGACTTTACTCATTGGAATGCAGGAGTGATATGTAAAAACTGTCAACCTAGAAAGCTATGGGGAGGGAGGGGGAGGTATCAAAGCAATGACAGCAGAGTAACCTGACTGTGCTAAATTCCAGAACTGAATTGGACAATAAAGATGCATCTTCTCAGTGTAGCCATTGTAATGTCAATCAGGCCTGCAACTAAAGTTTGCACTGACATGTGAAAAGAGTTTAGAACATGGCACAAAACAGTATTTAGATTGGGATTTTTCAAATGGAATTTGGCACAGTTAGGCACCTAATTCTCAAAGGCATATTTGAAACTCTTAACCTTAAAGTCTAGGGAGGGTGGCCAGTCAAGTCACCTATTAACATACTTTAGTGTCTTAAATGGCAGCAATTGCTATCATGTTGGATGGAGTACCTGTACATGGATATCTCATAACACACCCAAATATATCTGTTACAGTACAAGATTTATTGCAGGTGTTAGGCACCACCCTGCAGTCCCTTTGTGTCCAAAATTCCCATTGATTTCAATGGGGGTTCTCCATGTGAATAGGAGACAAGATGATTCTCTCTCTCTCTCTGTTAGACTAGCAAATCTTGTATACTGTGTGCATTCTCTCAGTGGTTAAATATGTTCCACATAGGAAACTGACTAGAACTATCTGATGCTTCGTGGCTGGGAATTATCCTTACCTGCTTGTCAATTAAAAAGAAAATGTAGGCTTCAGTCCTGCAATAATTTCCATAAGGTTGATCCTTGCACAGGATCAGGGCCTAATGATTCACAAGATAAAAGATAAATGTTTAAAAAGTGACACTGTCTAATTCATTAGCCACCTGCTTTTTACTGAGCAAAAGTGTTGGAGGAGATGATGTATCTTGTTCCCCCACACAAAGCTTTGATGAATGTGGAAATGAAGTGGCACAGGTCCAGAAATGGAACTACGGGCTTAAAACAGTGTAAAGTTGAAGGTTCCTAAACCAGGTGGTTATCAAATTATTACATTGCAACAGAGCATTAGGGAAGTAATCTCACAAAAGATACAATTTAAACTTAAGCATCCTTAAGAATTAGGGCATTGTGTTTCGGTTTATTTTATTTTGATGAGTGAGACATCCTATCTGTCAGCTTCTAATGAGTCCTCTTCAGGGATCAAAATATTAGGATTTATTTTTTCATAAACAAATCACAGCAGAGTCTAAAGGATGTGTGTGTATATATATATACATGAGTACATATGTATCTGTTTCTCAACAATGTTTGTTACCTTTTGAGTTAAGGTTTCTAGACTACATGAGATACTAATGCCAATTATAAAAGGCAAGGAAATAAGTAATTAGTTCATTCCAAACCCCATCTACATTCTGCTTGTCTACTGCCCTTCTCAACCTCAGTGAGTTTGTTTTATACCACCACCCCCAGTCCATGTTTTCTCACCCTGAACAACCAGACTTTGCTCTCTAGCCATATTTATTGGTTATATAGGGAAAAATAAAAAGGTCAGGGTGTCATAGCTGGCTTGTGGAGTGTTACCCAAATGCAGGCACTGGGTAAGAAAGCCTGGCTTCAGTGGATCTCCTAAGTAGCCTTACCATAGGGATATGCCAGTGATGGGGCTGGAGTAGGAGGGAATATGACAGCAGCAGCTCTATAAATATGAGTAGAAAAACTGGGCTTCCCGATGCTTCTTTCTAATGCACCAAAGAGCCTAGGCAACAGTGCTGGTAGAGCTAAGAGTCTGCACCAAATGCCTTGGCCCTAAGGCTATGTCTACACTTGTTAATTTAAGTCGATTTAGCTAAATCGACTTTAAGTCGACTTTGTTAAGTCAACTTAGCATGTCCACACTCAAATTTTAAGTCGACTTAGAGGGGACCCTACAAAATCGACCTAGAGCGTCCACACTGGGGGCGGCACCCCTTGCCAAGTGCCAGAGGGCTCAGCCTTTGCCCCACTGTACCTGGGTACAATGGGGCAAAGGGGGACAGGGACCCTAGCAGGGCATAGGGGCAGGGTGGGCAAGGCTCTGCCCTGCCCTTTGGGGGGGGGGCACGCCAGGCTGTGGCTGTGCCAGCCACCCTGGCAGGGAGGGCAGTGGGGAAGCCCTGGAGCCCCCTAAGTCGACTTAAAGTTGACTTAGCCAGTGTGGACGTGGAGTAGCCCTAAGTCGACTTTCTAAAGTCAACTTAGCCAGCAAAGTCGACTTAAAACGAGGCTTTATAAAGTCGACTTAATTTTTCCTTAAGTTGACTTAAGCAGCTGCTTAAATCAACTTAAGGAAAGTGTAGTGTAGATGCAGAGTAAATTAAGTCGATTTAAGCAAGCTTAAGTCGACTTAATTTACAAGTGTACACACACCCTAAGATACTATGTTCTCCTCCTCTTGTCTACATGTCTACACGTTCTCTCATTTTATTGAACCATAGAGTTATGACCCAGATCCTGAAAGGCACTTAGCTCCATTCTATCTGAGCCTACATTCTAGAGAGCCTTACAATAAAACTAATTAGAGTTTAGCTACATCCCTGTGGTCTTACATTCATAATGCAGCATCTCACTACAGGGGCAGAAAAATGGCAAACTATAAAGGAAGGGATGAAGTAATACATTTTCTCTTTGGTCTGGTAGGTGTAAGCCTTATCCTTGATTATGAACATAGAAATGTATTTGCTATCTATTATTCTATGCTATTAGGCATGAATGAAGACAGCTTTATTTTAGGTATATGGTGTAGTTTGAAGTTCAAAGATTTTATTGTGCATCTGCAGACAATGTTATCTAAGGTGTGTCTATATTGATGACAGCAAAGTTGCCACCATCAGATTGATTCCCTCCCCTCCCCCCCGATCAACTGAGTGGTCAGATAAGACATGAAATTCAGAAATCAACTTAATAAAACTACCCCCTCAAGTGAATGCATTTCCCATCGGCGAAGACCCTTCACTAAAGGGGAGTTAGGAGGTCGATAGCAGTTACGCAAGCTACTCTGTAAATTTTCCCAGCAGTGTAGACTGGATCTAGGACTCAGGATAGACTCATAGACTCTAAGGTCAGAAGGGACCAATATGATCATCTAGTCTGAACGCCACCATCTACTCCTACCTCTAACCTTGACTGAGTTATTAAAGTCTTCAAAGCATGATTTAAAGACTTTAAGATACAGAGAATCCACCAGCAAGTGAGCCATGCCCCATGCTACAGAGGAAAGTGAAACTCCCCCAGAGCTCTAGTCAATGTGCACTTGGGGAAAATTCACTCCTGACCCCAAATATGACTATCAATTAAACCATGAGCATGTGGGCAAGTCTCACCAGCCAGTCACCCAAGAAAGAATTCCCTGTAATAACTCAGAACCTACCCCATACAACCTCCCTTTGTGAGGTCTGTTAATATTTTACCTCTTTCTCACTATATCATGTGATCCCTTACTCACACTGAGCAGTGCCTTACTGCACCAGTGGACCCACTGACTTTGAGACTACTTATGATGTAAGGTACTGCTCAATGTGAAGATATCACAGTCTGGCATTTGTGTGACATTGGTCAGGTCATGCAGAGAGAGTTGCAAAGACACAGATTACTCAATGAGAGCTGGGCACACAGCTGCTCTTTGTGCCTTTGCAAATCTCCCCCTTTATGTTTGCCCCATTTGTATAATGGAATTAATACTAACTCCTCTTTGGAGAATGGTTCATCATTCTTCAGGATGTGGTGCTTTATAAATCTAAGTTAATATGATGATCAAATTCTGTCATTGTTTTAATTTCAAGCAAACGAAGTTAAGGATCATGTAAAACAGTGTGGACCAGACTCTGTCATCCTTACTCACAGGGAATATTACTCTATATTTAGTCACATTGATTTAAATGGCTTCGTGTAGCTGATACAATTGTACTTTAATATTGTCACTCCAATAAACCATTAGATTTTTTTCATGCTATTGGTTTTTTATAAGTCTGATTTCCTTCTGAAGAACATCTGTTGCATAATTTAATGATCTTAGTTCAGAGGCAATCAACAAAATCCCACACATCCACAGGCTGTTAGCTTGTGGTTTGGGGATACTTCATACTGACTGCAGAATTAGGACACTCTGTTAACAGCTGGATACAACTGGAGAATCATATAGCACCATATTCTTCCAACACGTCGTTAAAAAATGTTGGTTTCTGTCTTCTATTTTCCTTCCTAGTTGATGCAGCCGAAACCCTCAATCTTTTTTTTTTTTTTTTTTTAATTTCCAAAATGGTTCTTGAGTAAGATGCCATTTGAGGCTTTGGGGTAGGAATGCAGAGACCAATTACTCATGTGCACTTTGCTAAGCATAGAGAAGAAAATTGGTAGTGATTTTACTTAGTATTTGTACAGTATTGAGTAAATGCACAAACAATATTCATGTATCATACATCATTGTAAAGAAAGAAAGAGAGGACATAATCAGTGGGGCTTTGTGAAGGTTCAAGAATCAATTGACGTCTATTTGCAGGACTGGGCCTTAGATGGGAAGATCTTGTACCCAATCAGAAATTCAGCCAAACCTGGTGAAGTCTGTACAGCCACAGTCATTCTCATCAGATTGTAAATATTTGCTCTGCATCTTTAAAGTTTGGTTCTACTGCAGTTCCTTCCTACTAAACCGGTCTGTACATGTGCATCAAGTCCTACAGCTCTTACTACAGTGACCAAACTGAAGGCTGATGCTTCTTCTTACTCATACTTGCACTATAGGGCTAGTTCTGCTACATGAGATGAAACTGGATTCCATGGAACACTGTGCAGGAACAAGGGTCTGCCCTCACATAAGATACAGGATCAGGACCCTCATCCTAAGAAGTTACATGTCTGGATTTATAGTCACTTGGAAAATCCTTCATATCAGCTAGTAGGGGGTGCAGATTCCATCTGTAGTATAAACAGTCCACTCTACTGACAATAAAAGTTTCTCTATGCACGTATTCAAAAAGAAGTTCTTTGCAATAGACAAAGCTTGTTTTCTCTTCTGCAGCTTTATGAGGGCCTGAGGTAGTGGGTTCTGCTGCAGGAAAGGAAGCAGGTTTTAAGACTAGGCAGCTCTATTGTAAAGCCTGAAATTTTACCTGCACCAGTGTTTGCTCATCTGGGAATTAATTTGCACATCAGAACTCATGGTTAGGACTCTGAAAGGCCTTAAAAGAGAGTGAGTTGGCTGTTATGTGTGCAATGACATAAAGAATGAAATAATGGCAATGGAATGTTTTATAAGGAATTGTCATTAAACCATATTTATTTATTACTTCTTTGTGTGCAGTAGTGTAAGATAGGGAGAATAAAATGAATTTCGCATAGAATATGGTATAGATCTGTAGATTTATAATTATACCTTGAGAATCATGGTTTGAAAACTTTAATAACTCAGTCATAAATTAGAAGTTCATTACAGGAGTGGGTGGGTGAGGTTCTGTGGCCTGCATTGTTCAAGAGGTCAAACTAGATGATGATATTGATCCCTTCTAACTTTACAGTGTGAGTCTATAACATTATCCTAGGTGCTGGGTGGAAAGAAGGGGCAAGAGTAAAGAATGAAAATAAATAAAATACAATTAATCTAGTATACAATCTACCTTTCCCAAAAAGCTTTAGAAACTGAATACAGGTTGCTATAGAAATTTTGCCTAGGCTAAAGTTCTTTTTACCTTTTATAGTACTAAAAAAAGAAAAAGATCCTTTATCTCGTATATGAAATAGAACAAGAATCAACTGATCATCTTCTTTCTTTTAGTATCTGAAAGGAAACAATTTCTATATATTGCTTGACCAGGTGTCTCTGAAGAACAAACCCTTTTTTTTAGTTTCCATCCATTAGATGTTTCTCATTGGCAGAATTTGTTGTCTCTAGTAAGGTGAATGGTTGCTGAGATACCTCTTTATAAAAATGTCTGTGATGACATATTCTTTATCTAAATATGGTGGCTGATGTTAGCATAAAATGGGAAACCAGTCTCCAATAGCAGTGAAAGTTAGCCTCCTCCACCTGGTCAGGAGCCTCTCTTCAGATTGGGAGATTCCCAAAGGAGTGGGACTGCCAGCTGTTCATGTAGGTTTGCTTTTGCTGCTGGGATATTTTCCCTCTCCTCTTATTCTTCCTGCCTGTATCACACAGTCTCCTCAGCATGATGTAGAAACTATGTCAGAGACAAAGGAGCAATGTGGTGTGGGGCTCAAAGTTGAGCTGAAATAACTCTCCCTTCCCCAACCAAAAATTGCTCAGTGCAGAAAACCCCCTTCCATGTTTCATAGACCAACAATGAGAAGAGCAGCACGAGTGGTCTGTCTGCTGAAGCAGTCGTCACTTTGTGCTAAAGTCTATGGGGTGGAGGAGTGGAAGGAGGGGCTGGGGAAGCACCCCTAGTGTAGCGAGTTCACTGCGGAGTCAGTTCAATAAAACTTGTGCTTCCCAGTTCTGGCAAAGCTTTTGGACATTTCAAAGGGCTTGATAAACGGCAATAGCCTTGTCTCCCACACATTAAAGCTTCATCAATGACATTATGTGAAAAGAAGAAAAACCTGGCAGCACAGTAAAGCAAAGGGTAAGGTGTTCCTTGGATGGGTCAAGGTGCTCTAAGTTCCTCTTGCTGCACTGAAATAACAGCAGTTTTTCTGGCAGAAGAACATCTGTAACCTCCATCTGTACCGAAGAGGCACATCTGTTCACAGTTATGGGTCAGTGCCCATACAGGAAGTGTAGTTGTACTGCATACACAAAAAAGACCCTGGATTATAGATACAGAAAAGCTTAATTTTTTTTTTCTTAAAATGGACTGGAGGATAAAAGGAATGCAAATGAGATCCCTAAAAGAGTTAAAAACCAAACAAATGCTTCCAGCCTGATAAAAATCTAGAAAAAGCTACAGGCAACAGGAGCAGGATTTTCATCTAATGTTCTATTTTCTGCTCTTTTAAAATGATTTAGTAAAAACTCTGATTATAAAACGTACCGTGTATAAAATATGTATTGCTAAAGCAGTAAAGCCCACAATGAACCTGTCATGCTGTCAGATCATGTGGATTGCATCACACATTGCATTTTCTTGGAATTGTTTTTGTTTCGCCAGCTCACAGCTGTTGTCAAGGTTTTCCCTTTCCTCTCAATTCCCGGGAAATAGCTCTAAATGAATATGGAGGGAATTGAATTATTGTGGTGCTATTTACCTCTAAAATATTCCATCTATTGTTACTGGGTTGGACCTGGTTAGACCCTATTAATTTCTTCTCTTTCTGTTATTTAGCTCTGTACAAACTGTGCTCCCAAACACTTCACAAAATCACTGTACAGCTAAGGCGGAGGTCCAACAGTAAGCTCTGTGGGAGCTCACGGTCTTCACTTGTTCACATTGACTTGAATGACAAAACTCCCGTTAGCTTCGATAAGAGAATAGTAGGGCACAAAAGGTTTGTACCATGTCAGGTTGGATCTAGAGAGGCCAATGAAACAGCCAGTGATTTACCTTTGTATGTCACAGCATCAGTTAGTGACTTCTATTTTGCCTGTTTTAAATTAAGGTAGGCTGTGTTAGGCTGTTTTTCTTTTGTTTCAGTGATGCTTCTTGGTGTCCCTAATATGAAGCTGAAATTCACCTCAGATCGGGGCAGTGTATTCCCATTTTACTGCTGTAAATTACTGATGTCAGAGGCTAAATTAGGAATCTGAAGTACTAAAGATGGCCTACTACATAATTGTTAGGCATGCATATTAGTGAAATGTGCGAATCTTGTATTAAAAAGGAAATTACGTTTTCATGTGCCCAATTTTCATTTTAATGGGGCTGAGTGTAAGAGAAAAAATTTTAGCATCTAAAAGTGCTCTAGTAAGGACTTGAAAAAACAACAAAACAAAACTTTCCCCTGAATTCCAGTGTGGAACACTCTGAGAGGCCACTGCTGTGGAAAGACAATAGTTTCTAATCCCAAGGATAAGATTTCCAGTCAAGGAAGCAAAATTAACATCTCCAGCCTCAGAATAAAGCCTGATCCTTAAACCCTTACTGACGAGGACAAGCCTACTAACAAAAAAAATTCACTGTGATGTGTGGATGTGGTTTGGATAGACAGTTGAATGCTGGAACCCTTTTTTATATTAAAAAAAATAATAAAATAAATTTGTCTATAACCAATACATGAAATTAAGAAAAGATTTTTGTTCGGCAGCATGAATATGAGAACATCCAAAATAACAAGGTGTGATTTCCAAAAATGCTTACCATTGGCCTAACTCAGTTCCCATTAAAGTAAATGAAAATCCCTCCCACAATATATTAGGTAATAAATATTCATGTGTCCAGGCTCAATGCATCCACTCACTCCCTGGAGTTATGTAATATACTTTTTTCCATAGGGAATGTTTGTTCCTCCTTGCCCATCTTGAGGATTCTTCCTCTGAAGCATCTGCTATAGCCATAAATATACCAGATTAGATGAATTGCTTGTCTGATGCAATAAAGAACTACTTTTAATCCTAACCTATTTATGTAGTTACAGCAGAAGTACATAGCTATGATGCAGTCTTACTCCTCATGAGATAACTTCATCCTGTTCTTATGATCATATGGAGACTGAAGTTTCTGGTTACCACACGCTAGCATAATAGTCTACAAAATTGCATGGAGTATTGTGACTTCTAAGAATAAACAATGCACTTATGTTTTATTACTCTGCTACTCATGGATCTCTGGGCAAGGCTGAGAAGGGAATGTAATCAATTTTCTTTTTTTAAACTCCATTTTGGATATTTTGTGACTGAAAAACAAACATTGCCTAGAGCCAAGACTTATAAAAAAATTAATTGCCAGTAATTTTAATAAATGTAATAAAATCCTTTAGAACACAGGACAAGGGTTTACTTTGATTTCCACCTATCTTAGAAAAGGTAGTAGCAGTCCACCTTAATAATCTCTCTAGGCCAAGAAGAGGAATTGCCTGAGAAACCTTTCCTTTTATTGTGCAGATAGTAGAATTGTCCCATATGCTCAGAAATAATAAATTCACTTTGCCCAAATCCAACCTATAGTATTCTCTCATGTTAGAAACTTGTGTCATCTTTATCCCATTTCTCTTGGAGGCCTATGAACAACTGATCAAATATCAGGATTATGACAACTTAAGTATCAAGAAGTTGAAACTTGAATGTGAGCAGGAGCAATTCCTGGTCTACTCCTGGCCTAGACCCTGGCTTTAGTCGTAACTCAATAACAGGTATAAAAAAATATATATAACTATACAAAACTTTAAGTGTAGACAAGGCCTAAGCCTTGAGACTAGTAATATTTCTAAGGTAAAGAACAAATAAGAAGAAAAGCCTTAAACCAAACTCCTTAAGATTTCTTCTTTGTTAGAAAGTTTTAAAAATTGCATACCCATTTTTTTCCCTTTTGAAGAGCCATTTAAAAATCAATCTGGTGAATACATCCTACCGCTCAAGACTAATTCATTACACAAGACCTACAGTCACTAAATAGTCATCAGTATAACGTCGGTCACCTGTCATTTACAGAAAAGGATAAAAACCAAAATGACACTACACATTTCTGAGTCCTCTTCCAGGCCTCCTAAATTCATGTTTCTCTGATTCATGGTTGCCCATTTAAAAACCCTTCTGCTGATGAGTAATAATTGCTTAATTGCATGAGTAAGAATTATTTACATGTTTGTGGGTTGCACTATTAGGCCTTTACAAGATGTTTGGCTGTGGACCTCACCTTTCATTAATAATTTGTTTTGTTCTAGACACAGTCTTGGTGCATATATGACAGACTACAAACACTAAATAATATAATTGAAGTTGGTGTAGTAATTTATTTGCAAATAAGTTAATTGGATATTTTTCACATCGAATTATTTGCCTAACTCTAAATATAAGATACCTGTGTCAAGAAAAAAAGAGTCTTAACACTGAATTTTACTGGGTTTTGCCATACAGTAGTAGGAATCTGTAGTTTTTATTAGACCAGATTGACTTTTTTTATCAAAATATTTCATCAAAATGAATTTTTTCTTTGGAACATTTTCCTTTGGTTTAAAAATTAACAATTAACTGACAAAATTAAACAAACAGCAGAAGTTGAAAGCAATCTTTTGATCAAATCTTTTGATTTTTTTTAATTTTTAAAAAAATTGCCCCCAAATCAAAATCTTATTCTGACGATAGCAAAATATTAGTTTTCAATTCTTCATCAAACATTTTTTCCAAGGGAAATATAGAAATTACTCTTTCAAAATTTCCTGCAAAAAATAATTGGCGTGTTTCAACCAGCTCTTGTTTTCAAACTATTTTGGCAGATAGGGGGTTTTCTTTTGGGAATTAACTTAATATATTATTTCTGTATTAAATGCTACATTATATTGTAAGGTGATTAATACATTTTTTCTAATCAGTAAAAGAGACAGATCTAGATACTTTCCTATTAAATATATGTAAGTTTAGGAAACAGCCGTATAGAACTTGTGTACCCTTGTACAAACCTCTTAGGGATCTGACAGAGATTATTTGTAGAAAGGGGACAGTAGAACTGTCCTACTTTGCGGGTTGTTGTGAAGATGAATATGTTGTACTTGTTAGGCACTCAAGTACCATGGTAACAGGGTTGGAGGGACATGAATGTATCCAAAGGTATGTTTATACTGCAATCACACCCTGTGATTACAACTTGTGTAGACATAACCAAACTAGATTTAATCTAGCTCAGGAACTGGGGTAGCAAAGTTGCATCATTTTATGGTATATATGCACTTCAACATGGGCTGAACAAACCCACTTGGAGCACTGGGTAACTAGTCCACCTGAAGCACTTGTTACTACAGCTTCACAATTACAGCTACATTTAGACAACAGAGTCCTGTGGCACTTTTAAAGACTAACAGATTTTTGGAAAGGAAGGTGATGTCTGTCTGGATCTGTGCAAGGACTCTGTTGTCTTTCTACAATAGACTAACACTTTGGAATCTAGCTACATTTAGATGTATTTTAGATGTCTGCACATAGTATACATAAACACCCAGTGATGGCAGTCTAAACACTAGACATATACCCTAACATAAATGCTTGCTGGTCGAAAGGTTATCAAGGCTAAGAGAGCCTAATGAACAATATTAAGTAGTTGCAACATCTAATATTACATAATTCTTTTAAAGTTATTTTAATTGGAACATTTCCATACCACTGGAACACAAAATCATTGGGATACTGCAGGAAGCAGTTGAAAAATGACAGGAAACAGTTCTGTTTGAATACCCATAAACTGGGAAAGAAGATTATTTAGAAAATCTAATTTACTAAGATGATGTTAGTAACACAACAACTTTGTTTTAAAAAAAGCTTTATCTTGACAATGTCACTTTAAAGTTGCTTTATGTAAGATCTGAGATGAGAGTATATCCCTCACCGCATACTTGAAGGCTGTTAAATCAGATTAATTAATGAATTTTCATTACTCCCAAACTCGATTTGTGTTCAAAGTTGGATCACCTTTTCTCCCAAACAGGCCTGTGATGCCCGAATATGGCTTGAGAATCTTTTTCACACTAATTCTTTTATCGTCCCTGAATATAATAATTATGAGTTTATATAGTAGTATCTCCCATGCGAAAGGATCTCAAGGTGCTTTATATCAGTGGTTTTCAAACTATGGCTCAGGACCCAGTACTGGATCGCAGACCCGTCAGGTACTGGGTCAGAGAGCCCACTGCTGCCGAAAGACTCAAATGCATTGCTCAAAGTTGTAATTGTTAGAACACAGGCATAATGACTTTTTTCAACTGGGTCCCAAGAAAAAAAAATGTTTGAAAACCACTGCTTTATATACTGCATGTACAGGAATCACTGTCTATCACTTCCATAGATAGAAAGAACATGTTACTAAATAACAAGACCCCACTTAGCCAGAAATATCAGCTTCAAGTTCCAGAATGTTCTGGGCAGGTGCATCTTCATGCCTTATCTGTCTTCTGAAAACTGGATAAACTTTGTTCCTGTGAAAGTGAAGGTTTGATACCATTTAAAGTCAAGCTTGATGTACAGCACAGGCTAGTACTATGTGAATATATGCACACCCTCTACTTGCACTAAATTTTGATGCCAAGTGCGCTTGCTATTCTAGTGCTGATCCTTTCCCTTTGTTATTGATTTGTGTGCTGTTGTTTTATAAGATGACTAAATTATCTGTAATTTCATGGAAAGCAGAATTCCTAGGGTTGCTCATTCATCTGCCATATACATTTTTATTCATCTATAGTTGCCTGTGAGAAAGTGTGACTTAGCACATTTGACAATTGTGTCAGAAACAATTCCTTGCTGAATAGTCCAAAGTGCGAGGTTGCTGATTGCTAATAAGTTTTCTATATGCTGCACTTGTACATTGAGCACTGAGACTCTGAACAGCTTTTTTCCAGACACAATGTTCACACTGATCTCGTTTAACACCTGTGTAAGTTATATCCCTGTGACATAAGTACACAAGCTCCTCAAAGAATCTAAGACAGGCTGGAATTTTGTCATTATGAGTGACAGTATCTGAATCCTGATCAATTTCTTCTGTAGTTAGCAAGCCAAGCCAAGCTAAACCTGACACACACCACTGGCAGCTGTTTCCAGCTGTACTGCACTGAAGTAAGATGACAGCTTGACCTCCACATTTGAGAGAGCCCTTACCAGTGTATCTCGGTGTTACTTTGGACAGAATGCTCATATTTCTACAACAGTTGGAAAAGGTAGTTTGCTGGAAACATAAAACAATTTCTTTTGTGGGCCTCCTAAGGGGCTGACTCAGGCCCACTGTGAGGAATACACTACACTGAACCATTGTTAAGTACTGTGTCTCTATTCAGCTATCTACAACATTTTGGATACCCAACTAAATGCAAAACTGCTCATAATAACAGGATGCATTCTAGTCTTCCCCCCTCCCCCCTTTGGAATTGCTCCAACTCTGATTTGTCATAAAGAAAATGTGATGGCAACTTTTTACCAACTGGTCCTGATCCACTATGATATTTTTTAAGCATCCAAAGGACAATTGAGAATAGAATAATACAGGCAATGAGGTCTTTCATTTAGATCCAACAGGGGTGAGCTGCATTTAAATCTTAATAGCTTTGCTCAAGAAAATGACATAATCACTGGAGCAAAGTAATGACTAGCAGTGATGTTGCTGAACACTCCAACATGTATATCTTCCTATTTTCCACCTGCCCAGTCCTGTTTGGTCTTATGTAATCATTTTTTCTGCCTGTTGTGTGTGCCCTTTAGTTGGGTGTTCCAGATAGTATTGGGGGCTAAGATTTCAGGACCCCAGAATATTTCCTTTTGGTGTCACAGTAGAGATTCCTAAATTAAATAAAGTTTGGGGTCAAACTCCCACTTAAACCCTTGTTCACCATACTCTGGGAATAGAAAATAAAAGATCCTGGTGTACCTGACTGATGTTACCAACCTCACCAAGTGACAAACACATTTGAGTGTTAAAAATCAGAGAATTACTCATTTCTAATTTAATTTTTTAAAAAAATGAGCAGGAGTGCCAAAGGCAGGGACAGGAACTGAAATAAATAGGGCACAAACCAGGCAAAACAATATAATTTTTCAGAGGGGTGGCCGTGTTAGTCTGTGTACAGCAAAAACAGCAAGAGTCCTGGGGTACCTTAAAGACTAATACATTTCTTCAGGCATAAACTTTCGTGGGCTCCAACCCACTTTGTCAGATGCATGCAGTATAATGGTTAGTAATGCCCACTGCTGGACGGCACAAAATGGATGCTTCCTTGTAGAAAAGAAAGTCACCTAGAACATGGTGGACTTTGGGTGGAAAAGAGTATGTAACTTACATGGAAAGCAATCTGTGTGTCTCACCAGGCTAATGACAGAATCTGGCATTCAGCAACCCAAGCTGGGGAGCTATTGAAAAAAACCTTGGATGTACAGAAAAGCAATTGATAGTCACCAGGCTGTCTCCTCTGTCTCTCAACTTATCTCTCTATTACAGGGGTCGGCAACCTCCAGCATGCGTGCCAAACATGGCATGTGGCCAGAGCCTGAGTGGCACATGGTGCTGCTCAGGCTCCCCTGCTGGGCCCACCCCCCAGCGCGGCCTGTGGCCACAAGAGCAGCATCCTGCAGCTCAACGCCCCCACTCATTGCACTTCCCAGCTGGGGAGCACGGCCAGCAGGGAAAAAAATGCTGTGGCGCAGGGCTCCTGGCCCCACCCCCCGCTGGGCAGGGCTGCTGGAGAGGAGTGGGGCTGGGCTCCCCAGAGCTGCCGCTGCCAGCGGGAGCCAGCCCCGCCCATGGCCGGGAAGAGAGTGAGGCTGCCCGCCGGTGGGAGCCGGCCCTGGCTGGGAACCGGAGGCTGCCTGCCGGCGGGAGCTGGCCCTGGCCCTGACCAGGAACATGAGGCCTGGCCCTGCCCCTTTTTGGCCCTGCCCCCGGCACCTGTTGAGGGTGCGGTGGCTGGGGCTGGCACAGGGGCTGTCGAAGGTTGCTGACCCCTGCTCTATTAGTATGGCAAGTGGTTGCTTCCCCACAATTGTTGGTCATGCATAGGATAGGAACTCTGGCCCAGATCCAACATGCTATTGTTTTGGTTAGCTCCCACTTCCAACAAGGTATTTTTTTTGGTTAACTCCCACTGATTTGAGAAGTTTCAAAGGGGTAGCCCTGTTCTTCTAGTTCAGCAAAACAAACAAAGAGTCAGGTGGCACTTTTAAAGGCTAACAAATTTATTTATTGCATGAGCTTTCATTGGAGAGAATCCCACTTCATCAGGCTCTTGAAGATCTGATTTGAGAATTTGTTAGGTACTTAAATTCCTTGAGGATCTGGGCCTCTGTCCCTTTCATCAAAATCATAGCTGCATTAGAGAAAACTGTCCTCCTTCCCCATCTCCTATATACCACCTTGCTTCAGTTTGGGAAGATGTCAGAAGTAGGGCAGGGTAGCTGTTCTCTGATAGGATGAACAGCTTGTCAATCAGTAGTGTGCTGAGAATGGGCAGCTCAGTTCAGCAGGGTGAGGGTTTTCAGACTGGCCACCTGGTAGAATGCACTAACATTTACTGCTGGATATTTTGCAGGGGTTCTAGTATGTCCACATTTGAATGTGACCATATATAAACATGTCTAACTCGGGTCTCAACAAAATTGGCTCCCAGCTAGGTGCCAGCAGTTTTATTTTTGGTCACCTGAGGGCACTCCTCCATTGCATTTCCACAGTGGAGCTAAGAGCCAGGCTACAGACACTGGTCACCATGACAACCTGGTGATTTACTTTGGTGATTGTGGTGGATTTTAGGATGGGACGTGGGGAGAAAGCAAGAACAGGAAACTTTAAAATATTGTTAAAATGTTTTTTCTGTATATATATTTCTGTATATTTCTCTAAAAATTATACTGATTTTATGAGGGTTTGAGGAAAGACTATAACTATTCCATCAAATATATAAAAATAAAATTTCTCAGAGAAACTCTGTTTTTGTTGTTAAGTGTATAATTGAGCGTTTACTTTTTCACCGTAGCAAATTAGTCTGATGGATGAGTTAATTTTAAAAGAAGCCTTCTCACTACAGATGCAGCTGTGAAAGCTAATCAGCTGAAGCAATTAAACAGCTATCTCTGTGGATGCAAAGAAGCCAATTGGAGAGCCAAACATACTGAGAATGGGCTAGTTACAGATAACTGGGAAGAGTGAGTTTATGTCTAGCGTTTACTCCCTATAACATTCCATTGCAGATTCCTTGAAATGGTGACCTGTAGTGAAGTATGTTTGTCTATATACAATTTATCCGACGTTGTAATTCCCATGCATTTAGCTTTCACAGCAGGTAATTAGGACTAAACAAAGAGAGAAAATCAATTCATCTTATTTTGTGACTATGGACACTGGTTGATTTCCATAGCCATGGACTCAATAAGGTTCAAGCTCCTAACAGCTATAACAGGCTATATAGCTTGTTGCCAGGATTTAATTTCAGAGGTGATCTGAGTGGAGGGCCCACATTTTACTTTAAAAAAACAAAACAAAAAAAAACTAGTAGTACTTTACCAGAAAAGAAATATGGGAACTAATATCACAGTGAAATTTCTTGTTACAAGTGACAAAGCTATAGAGAAAGTGTCTGTGTTACCCAAAGAGGTTTTAATGACTTATGACAAAATGAGAGAGAATAACAAAGAAAATAATTATTTTTAACACTTGTGGCGGGTTTTTTATTAGAGAGAAAGCTACGGTCCTGACCATATGTGGCCATTAAAGATCCCATGATGCTTTTTATAAGCATAAGGATGTTAACTCTAGTGTCCTGGCCAAATTCCAACTTGGCAAATTACATCCTGCTAATGTAAATTCTCCCCTATCCCTCACCCCCACAGTTTCAGCTGGGTATATTCTTCATTTCCTGCTCTATACTGGTAAACTATGGCTGTGTTTCTTTTTTAAATAACAGATGAGTAAATGACAATTTTAGGATTCTTTGAAATTTTATTTTGATGTGCATTTTGAATGGTTAGGCACTCTCCAATGACTTTTTGGGTCACTATTTGCAGTTGAGACACAATTTCCCTTGCTGCTACAGAGTTTTTGGTAGGGAGGAGAAAGAAGCATGTACTTTTCTTTTCTTTGTGTCTCTTAGGCCCTACACCTTCATTAAGCCCCATGTGAAGGTACTGTGTGTGCTCATGTAGAGCCCCGCTGAGTTCACTAAAGTTCCATGTGGATGTGGGGATCTGCCAGCACAGTGATCACTGCAAGATTGGCACCTTAGATCTGTGGAATGCTGACATAGGAGTCCCTCATTTCTCCTTAGGCAGCAACAGCTAATGATGGACAGGGGTGTCAAACATGTGGCCTGCAGGCCGAATTCGGCCCACTAATCTCTTCCCTCTGGCCCGTGACTGTGCTCTGTGGTTCCACACTCTCTCCTTAACGGAGAGAGAGTGTGGTCTTGCATATCCAGAGCTCTGTGATGCTGAGAGAGTGTCAGGTCTTTGCGACATTGCGGAGTGCTGGATATGCGAGACTGTGCACTGCAAGACCACATTCTCTCCTTAACAGAGAGAGAAAGAAAGGGTGGTCTCACGGAGCACAGTCTCACATACACAGTACTTTGCGATGCCGTGAGAGTGCCCTAATATTTCAATTTATGGTACGTATGGCCCACTTGAAGTACATTTAAGTCAATTCTGGCTTGCCAGAGCAAATGAGTTTGACACCCGTGGTGTGGGAGAATACCTGGGTGGGCTTTTATCTAAAAAGAAGAAAAGGAGGGGGCCAGATGGAGGTTTCCAAAATTGACAACATTAAAAATAGTCTGGCCGTTTGCTCACTCGGACCCTTACCTCAAAGGGATAATGGGTAGAATTCTTGAAGAGATGTCTGCAGTTCAGCAGTGGGCAAAGGCTTTTACTCTCCTGAGCATACAATTATTGTTCGGAGAATATACAAGTAAATCTGTTAATTTTAATTCCACTAATAAAACAGAAACTATCACTTGATGTCAAACCTTCTTTTTGCTCCAAATGATCTTACTAATAAATAATATGAACTCTTTAAACTGTCTAAAACGTAGTGAAAATCTGGTACATATACTGTATTTGAAGAGATTAAGTTTTAATTATGATATTGGCTATTTTATTTAATAGTTGTGATTATCATTAGACAGGGTAAGGTCAATAGCTCACATGACTCTTCAGTATAGCCACTGTGACATCAGAAGTACAGTAACTCAACCAATTATTAACTTTCTCCTGTAACAAATTTGCACAGTCGGTGATATGAGGATTGAGCCCATGTGCTGAGTGCTCATTTGGTGGATTACTTGGCTCCAGCTGTCCTTGCTCTTGACAATACTATTGCTGAATGTTAGTAAATTGAGGATCAGATTTACCACGCTGTTTTGTGCTAGCCTTAAAATAAAATAAAATATATTTCAAGTTGCTGCTCAATGTTTTCATTTCAGTTTAGTTGGAAATATCACACACTTACCTCCTCCTTGGTTTTCTTGTTTACTAGTCACATTTTTCATAATGTTTTAAATTATTCCAGGAAATTCCTAGACAGTGTATTTAAGAGTGCAAAATACAAATACAATATGAAAATGTACTTCAGTGGTTGGATGGAACTAGTTCTAAAATACATTGGGTTATTTTCATTGTTTCCCTTCATAGTATCACAACAGGGAAGAGTTAAAACTGATTGGGTTCCTCAACTATACATTTCCACCTTGATAGAAATCCAGGCAGTGACCCAGGCCTTTTGGGATAACCACCTGAATATGCAGAAATCAGGGCAAGCTGCACTGATGTGTGACTCTTAAGTCAGACTCCCGATCAGCAACACACATGCTTCTGATTCCCCATACCGGTTATCACAAAGCATAACAGAACATACACAGCCCCCTTTATTGCATATCAGCTTCTCCGGTTCCCAACTAGCCACATGGTCTCTTAAAAAGATAGGTTCTTCTGACCTCAAAGGGCCAACCACATTACACAGAACAATGCATGGATGGCATGATGATGTAGGAAGGAGGGATTTAGATTAGTGAGGAACTGAGGAATCTTTTGGGAAAGGGGGAGACTATACAGGAAGGATGAGCTCCACCTAAACCAAAATGGAACTGGATTTCTAGCACATAAAATTAGAAAAGGTTATAATTTTTAACTAAGAGCTGGGGAAAAGCTGACAGGTACAGAAGAGCACATGGTTTGGACAAACATCCATTAAGAGAGGCTCTATTAACAGAAAGACAATAGAGTCCTGTGGCACTTTTAAAGACTAACAGATTTATTTATCGCATTAGTTAGTTAATTAATTAGTTAATCTGTTAGTCTTTAAAAGTGCCACAGGACTCTGTTGTCTTTCTACAATAGACTAACACGGCTACCCCTTTGGAATTTGACTCTATTAACAGAGATTCTCTATATCTTAGTAAGGAGGAGATAATGGAAGACGATCAAATATGGGTAGAATCTGATGAGAAACAGTTAAATCAAAAGTAAACAAGGAATCTTATGGCACTTTCAAAGACTAACAAATTTATTTATCATATGAGCTTTTGTGGGAAGAGTCCCATTCAATTACATCACATAATAACAGATGATTTTTTTAATGATTTTTTAAAAGTGCCTATATACAAATGCTAGAAGTCAAAACACTAAGATGGGTGAATTTGAATGCCTCATATTAAATGAAAATATTGATATAATTGGCATCACAGAAACTTGGTGCAGTGAGAATAATCAATGGGACAAAGTAATACCAAGGTACTAAATATATGAGGACAGAATAGATCATATGGTGGCAGGCTGGCACTATATGTGAAGGAAAACAAAGAGTTAAATGAAGTAAAAATAAACTGTACCATAGAATCTCTACAGGCTTGAATAATAAGAATATAGCAGTAGGTTTATACTACTGACGACCTGACCAGGATGGTTATAGTAACTGTGAAATGCTTAGGAAGACTAGAGAGGCTATAAAATAAAAAATTCACCAATAACTGGGGTTTTAAACTATCCCATATTGATTGGGTACATATCATTTTAGGATGGGATGCAGAGATTAACTTTTTTGTCACCTTAAATGACTATTTCTTGGAGCAGCTAGTCTTGGCACCCACAAGAGAGGCAATTTTTTATTTAGTTCTAAGTGAAGTCCGGGATCTGGTCCAATACAGCTTGGTAATAGTGACCATAACATAATAGAATTTCAAAGGGGTAGCCGTGTTAGTCTATTGTAGAAAGACAACAGAGTCTTGTGGCACTTTTAAAGACTAACAGATTTATTAATCGCATGAGCTTTCGTGGGAGAAAATCCCACTTCGTCAGACGCTTTGAAGATAGGAAAGTTACAGAGTGGGAGGAAATTAAATGCAGGGGAGTGTATGACATAGCATCAGGTCAGGCTATAACAGCAAATCAAAATAGGTGTTAGGATTCAAAACACTGGGGAACAGCACATAGAGGAGGGGGAGGTCAATTCACTTGATGTAATGCGAGAAAAATCCATAGTCCCTGTTTAACCCCAAGACAACTGAGTCAAATTTGCATATAAATTCGAGTTCTGCAGACTCTCTTTGAAGCTGTGATTTGTTATTCATCTGTTTCAACACAGCTATTAACAAATTGTTAAGGGAGTGGGCAGGGAGATTGAAGTGTTCCCCTACAGGTTTTATAATAATAATAATAATAGAATTTAACATTCATAGGTGGGCAGAGGAATGAGGAAGTTAGTTAAGCAGAAATTGTAAAAATACAGTGCCAAAAGTCAAATCCCTGCAGCTGCATGGCAACTTTTTAAAGACACCATAATAGAGGCTCAATTTAAATGTATACCCCACATTTAAAAAACAAAAACAAACAAAAATATCAGTCATGATGGCAATTTTGTGGTCCTTTTACTTAACAACAAGGTAAAAGAAGCAGTTAGAGGCAAAAGCATCCTTTAAAAAGTGGAAGTTAAATCTTATTGAGCAAAATAGAAAGGCACATAAATGCTGGCAAGTGAAGTGCAAAAATATAATTAGGAAGGCCAAAAAAGAATTTGAAGATCAGCTAGCTGAAGGCTGAAAAAGTACCAACACACACACAGCATTCAAGGAAGGAAAGGCCATTGTAGAGAAACTAAATGATTCTTTGCATTGGTCTTAATGCCTGATGTGAGAGAGTTTCCCAAACTTGAGCCATTCTTTTTAGGTGACAAATCTGAGAAACCATCCCAGATTGAGGTGTCATTTGAGGATGTTTTGGAATGAATTGATAAATACGTCACCAGGACCAGATGGTATTCACTGGAACCTTCTGCTCACTGGTGGTGGTTTCTGGGCAGACTCTGCTGGACCTCATTTGTAGGTATGGCCCCCTTAAGTGTTTCTTACAGCTCTCTTAAGTGTAGGGCACAGTCTCACATCACTTTTAACAAGGTTTTAATTCAACTGATAATAGTGTTTCATGCAGCTCATAACAATATTTTAACCTAAATTACTGATATGTGGTAGAAGTCTCTATCTGGTCTCCCTCTTAATGTACTTCTTGTCTGGGAACATATGAGTATATTACTCCATTACTAAATTTTATTTAGTGCAACTGTTGATTTCGGTGGATTTACATTGGTATAAATCTAGAATCATACAATGATGAATCAGGTGCATAGGTGTAATAGCCATTTTCATAAATTGCATAGGTATCTATCTGGATGCAAGCCTCACAGGGAATGTATATTGTACATCATCAGAGTTCTTTTGAAGGGCCAGTCAAAAAGAGACATTTCAAAATATAACTTCTGGTGATAAAAATAACAGACACACACACAGCGTTGATAATGTTTATAAGATATGTTAGGTCTACTACTGAGCATGAACTATCCGTACTTATGTAGCCCTCTATGAAACATAATGATATATACCATTTTTCCCCAGGCCAGTCCCAAGACTTTCTTTGAAGACAACTGCACATCCCAATTTTTCATTTAATCAGTCAAAACATTTGGATATTTTATCATTAAAAAATGTTTGTTCAAGATGTATTGTTATACCAAGTAGAATTGCTTTGTGTTTACTAGGAAAAAGCAGTCCAATGGAACAAGTGTTTAGCATGATGTATGGTTTGGAGTGAAGAGAAATGTCAAATAAGTGTAGGTACCATCCAGGCCCTTCTTTTGCTTTAGGAACATTAAAAGGTCTTGTTCAGCATTTCATAGTAAACTCATTCAGAAAACTAGATTCCTAGAAAAATCCTACAACTCAAGGAGTATGCGTGTATAATCACTGACTCTCAAACTGGAAGAACACAAACACATTTTTTTAAGTAGTACATTTTTATGTTTTGTAGGAATATTTTGCAATACTAAAAAAGTGTCTTTTGATTTTTATTTTGAAAATATGATCACCTTGCCATTATATATTCAAGTTTCTAGTTTTCAGAAAAGCGAGATGATCACTTTGCCAGCACAGAAGTGCTTTGCAACTAAGACCATCAAGGTGCTTTATATCTACTGGTGAATTAAGTCTCTGTGCCCTATAAGAGGGATAAATGGAAGCACAGAAAGGTTAAATGGCTTGTCTAAAACAAAGACAAGAACTAGAACGCAGCTCTCAATCTTCTGAGTTATAGTCTCATGCCTTAACCACAAGATCATCCTTCTTCTCTTGAAGGAGACAATGACCTGGCAATTAATAATTTAAAGAGGAGAGAGAGAACCCAGATAAATGAGCCAAAAGAAACCATAGGCAGAGAAAAAACCATCTTACATAAAAACTCCTTCACATTTAAAAACAAATCTTGTTGCTTTTGAAAGCACAACTGTATAAAGCAATATTTCATGACAGAAGATAGGTAGATGCTACATTACTTCAAGATCTTTTCCAAAATCAGACACAAACTTGGTACTGTGTTCCTGATATGAATGTAACATAACATTTGACAAATGTGTTGGTCACCTTAGCAATCATATTGTGTAGTGCTGCTCCATTCTAATAGGTTGGTCTAAGCAGAACTAATACGTAATGACTACAGCTCTGGTACCAGATACCTGAAGCTCTGCTCAATTTTATTTTTTTTCCTGTAGAAATTAGGCACTGCTGAACTTAGCAACTTCCCTGTTATTTCAGGCTGAGAGGCTGTTCAAAGCTTCACCAGCCATGGGAAAAAGATATATGGCATATAAAAAATAGGGGGAAACACATAGAATTTGTCAGTTCAAGTTTATACAGAATTGGGCCATCAACCAATGGTCCATCAAGCCCAGTATCCTGTCTTCTGACAGCGGCCAATGCTACATGCTTCAAAAGGAATGAGTAGAACAGGTAATCATCAAGTGATCCATCCCGTTGGCCACTCCCAACCTTAGATAAGGTAAGAGTTCTAGTTCAAGTAACTGAGATCGGAACATGTGTTCTGTACTTTGGAACTCTGGTCAGCGAGCTGATACAAAACAAGCTGTACGTGCCAATGAATCATTATTAAATAGGTACATACAATACGTAACTGTTTGAATATAGTGCAAATAATCTGTGAAATACTATGTACTCACTCCCTCTTTCCCAGGAGCATAGTGGATGCCAAAGAGTTTAACAAACTGGCCTGCATAAAATATGAATGCCACCCACCCACCCAAATAAATGAAACTGAACAAAACCATTTTGTGATGTGAAAAACATAAAATAGTAATAAGTGCCTATATAAGACAAAGCCCCAAATGTTACGACTGTCCCTATAAAATGAGGACATCAGATCACCCTAACCTCAGCTTGCAGAATCTGAGAAGATTAGCATGCCTTGTCCCTGCTAGCTGACTTTAATGGAGCTGCATACAGGGTCTGCCCGTGCAAGAAGTTGCAGGGTCTAAGCCCTGGAGTACCCTGTTCAGCAACAGAATGGGTACACTACAATAGTGACAGCATAAGTGTTCTTATGGCTAGAGCTCTGCAAATCTGCAGATATCCACTTTATATCTGTGGACCGTTTTTGTGGATCAGATGTGGATATAAATTCTGTATCCGTGCAGGGCCCTATTTATGGTGTTCTATCAATGTGTAACAAGCCTGATTAGGAGGAGGACTTATCTCCATTGATTCAATTTACAGAAGTGCTGGCCTGACTGATTCCCATCAAACTCAATGGGAGTTTTGCTGCTGGCTTCAGTGGGAACAGAGTTAGGCCAGCACTGATGTTCTGAAATTCCCATCCCATACCCATTCAGGCCTTGACTTCTCTGAGGAGACCACCAGCAAAGACTGTTTATGATACCAAGCCAATATTCTCAAAAATAAAAGTGGAAAGGTAGGCTCCTTAGTATTTAGGCAACTTTCTGAGGTACCGAAGAGTAGTTGTCCAGTGGCTGGGTGCTCAGCATTCTGAAAATCAGGCAGTTACCTAAGCACGGATTTAGGAGTCTAATTTTCAGCTCTTAAAAGACATTTATCCCCCCTGCACCATTCCACCACCTGTAGCCTAAACAATGATTCTCCCCCTGCCTTCCCCTCTCCCCTCATCACTACCTTCTCACCCCTGGTGATTATGGATGATACATTTTGGAGCAGGAACAGTGATATTCAACCACATTTACATTTTACAATAGCCCCAACATAAATATGGATCATGTTGTTTTCTTATGAAAAGGCCTTAAGGTTCTTTTTATCCATGAGAAGGACAGAACTAAATGAAACAACTTCCTTTCACTCACTGTGAACTGGGCCCTCTATCAGTAACATGGTCCTCCAGGAGCTGCAATATCCTTGGTCCTTTGGTACCTCCCTTCTATTCCACAGTTGAGATGGGAGTCTAGTAGCTATCTCAGAGTGAGAAAGGTTGTTTTGTTTACTTTAGCCAAATCAGTAGCCTTGTTTTCAGAACAAAATGTCATTGATGGGAATAACAGTTCCTTTTGGTGAGAACTGAACTGGTTCGCAATGTAACGGTTGTGATAAATGTCGCCTCTGTGGTTTGACTGAACCAAAACAACTCTGTGTTTCCAAGCAATTAAAATGCAAGTGTTGAAGATTACGCTGTAAAAAATTGAATGTAGATAAGTGAATTGCAGCTGGGGCAGGTCAGATTCACAGCATAAAAACTGAAGCACAGTCCCATGTGAATCTAAATAGGGATGCACCAATGAGTGATAAGGAAAAAAGGGACACAATCTTCAGCTTTGGAATTTAGATCCCACTGACAAGGCATGGGCTCGCCTTTGTGTCTTTTCTAGAAAGTTTAACTGTTTAGATATAGCTTTATCTTACTGTTGTCGAAGGTAAATGAGAGCAAAATATAGTTGAGAACAATTCTCTAATCAATCTTATGGAGTATTGGTGTCTTGGTATTTGAATTGATAGTTTTTATGCAGGTTGTTTTTGTTATAGAATAAAATTACCTACCCCAATTTCAATGCACCTGTAAAAAGATAAAGGAATGCAGTAGCTTGCTAGATACTGTGTGTGTCTTTTATATTCCTCACTGAATTGTTGGTGTTTTTATAATCTTATCCAATGGCCTATAAAACACTTTAACTCTGTGACACAAGCAACACATTGACTTGTGTCTGTTAATCCTCTTCTTGCAACCTACAAAGTACCTGGGATGAAAATTCACTGGTTCCCTCCATATGAGTGGTGCAATAGTTAAGACTCTGTCTTACAATTGCAAAATAAAGGTCACTTATGTTGAAGGAGATGGGAAAATGATGTCAGCATCAATGGAAGCAAGAGAAAGAGGAAAGTGACAAGGAATTTGGGAAGTGTAGTTTATCACATCTGAAGGGTAGTTGAATAAAGAATGTGATTTGGGTAGCAGTGAGGAGGGAATTTTAATATGTGTAATAATTACTTCTGAAAGACTGGGGAGGAAGGTGCAGTCATACTGATTATATTGAGCTTTCGGAAGTAGTGTGAGTTGCATAGAGAATATGCTGTTAAGGAATTGAAAAGAGGACATGAGCAGGGATGCAAGGCCCACTTCCTATACAAACTACCACAGAAGGAAAAATTCCACTGAGTAGAACATAGTGAACTGGGGAGGGAAGTGTTTAAACTGTCATTGTTATAAGCAATTAAGAAAATCTGATTGGTGATTGATTTAATGAATGTGGTGTTAACAGCCATGAGCTAGCTTAAATAAACCCACTTCATTATTTGTATTGTGGCTCATTAGTGTGAAATGTACATTTTAGTAACACCTTATTTGTATTTTAAGAAGCTCACCAAGGGCTTGTCTAAACTTGCGCTAATTACCCCACAAAACTTTTGTCCCTCAGTGGTGTAAAAATAAACACCAACCAATCCCCTTGCACCAACCAGTTCCTCAACACTGACAGAGGGCAGAGAGAACCCCCAGCGCCAGAATGAGCAATGGCCCGGGCACCAGCTATGGGACAGTATCAGCACACTGGAAAGCGCAAACACCGTGGTATAGAGGAGGAGTTTCTAGCTTCATCTCCAATCTCTTCCTTATCAGCAGTGCTCAACTGCTGTGTCATGATACATTCATGTGTGTGTTGTAACACAGTGGCTGAATATGTCACCTAGAGGCAACCCACCACTGAAAAAACGCCTTGCTGCTGAATAATCCTTCTGGTGCCTAACATGGTACTGACAGATCCCCACCACAGCTTCATGAGAGGGGACCATCTCACTGATCTCCTTCTCAAGTGACAATTATGAAGGGGAAGAGGCCACCTTCTCCCCACAATAACCCTCCCCCAAAACACAACAGCACAGGGAGTATCACCATTCCCACATTCCACACTTTCTATGGTATGGAGCCCCATTATATGGCCCTCGGCCCTCTTATCGAACTTCCAGGCCTGGATATGACACATGGTCTTTTTACCTTGCTCAGTTCAGCAGACCATCTACCTACTGGACACACAGGCCTCGATCTCCTGCCAAACCTGCCCCAGGACCAGGGGAACTGGAGATAACTGAGGGCAATGAAATGAGTGTGCAGCATGATACAACTTCACCTCCACATAACTCATCATCAGCCCCAGATGAAGCCATAATTCCTCTTCCCACCACCATGGTGGATGATATTAAAAAAATATCAAGACCTTTTCAAAAGGGTAGCAGAGAGCCTAGAGATCTCCCCAAGCAACAATCAAAGAGCTCCCCTTTGACAAGAAGACACTGTTCCTGGAAAAGGCAGATGAGATCATGCACACCTCAAAGGACTCCTGCGCTACTCTCCACGTGTTTATGTATATACACCCTACACAAGGAGATCATTTAGATACCAACCTTACAACTCAAGGTATCAATATCAATACCACCCACACAGTAGAAGGCAAGACCAGCCCATAACAGGCAATGTCAACAATGCCAAAGGCAACCTCACTAACACACTCCAACATCCCAGGTCCCTCCTTCAAAACCTCAGTTTTGAGGGTTTTGTCGAGGGCCTGCATGACCTTCCCCATTTTTCAAAGCAAACAAGATCCATCTATCATCATCAGCTATGCCCATTCTACCAATCTTGGGCAAGAATTACTACAGGCAAATGGGTTCTATAACTCATCAAATCGTGATATACCATCCTTCTAATATCCATACCCATCTCCAATACCCCTTCCCATCTTTTTTCAGGGACCCATCTCACAAGTAACTATTGCAGCAGGAGGCTCACTACCTGCTACAAATAAGGGCTATAAAACGCATCCCCCCACAAGAAAGGGGCAAGAGATTTTATTTCCCGTACTTCTTGACCCAGAAGAAAACAGGTGGTTGAAGGCCAATTCTAGATATCAGAAAGCTAAATAAATTTGTCAGAGCTCAAAAATTCAGAATAGTATCTTTGTCTACAATTATCCCAGCTCTATATCAGGTTAGCTGGTTCACAGCTCTTGACCTACAAGATGCATATTTCCATGTTTCAATCCATTCTGCTCAAAAGAAGTTCCTAAGATTTACCCTCAAAACCAATCATTACCAATACACAGTGTTGCCCATTGGCCTTTCCACCACCCCAAGAGCGTTTTTTCCAAGGTCCGTGATGTCATGATGGAACACCTATGAAAACAGGTACTCGCCATATTCCCTTACTTGGATGACTGGTAAAGGCTCGTAATCATGGGGAAGCTATCCAGGCAGTATGGTTCACAATTATATTGCTCAGAAGCCTCAGACTTATGATAAGAACCAAAAAGTCTAGCCTACAACCAGTCCAACACATAGAATTAATAGGTTCATACCTAGACTCTCGCTCAGCTGCGACGTTCCTCCCAAGTCAAAGGATCAGCCCAATAGTAGAGCTTCTATCCTCTATACAATAAAGTCCAACCCAACTGTTCACACATGCCTACAAATACTCAGTGACAATTAGGCAACCACCTTTGTGGTCAAGCATGCACGACTCCACTTGTGCCCCCTACAACTCTAGCTTTTAATGGTATACAAATCCCACAAATACTCAAGATGCAAGATAGTAACATTGCCAGTCAGGATCAACAATCACTTGACTGGTCACAATAACATCCACAAGACATGGGTGAGTTAGGAGCTTTGATGGCAAACCCACCTTACACCATTTTTCATAAAGATGAGGTCTCTTTGTGACTGCACCTGACATTTATCCTTAAAATCACACCCTCATTCCACTTGAATCAACCTATCCACTTGCCTTTTTTCCCTCCAAAACCACACACAAATGCCCATGATGTACTTTTTCATACTCTAGACGTGCAACGTGCCTCAGCCTTTTATCTTGAGAGAACTAAGGAATTCAGATCCACTCCTAAGCTCATTGTGGACAGATGCAAAGGAGCATCCATATCAAAACAAAGGCTATCAAAGTGGATCTGAGGATGCATCCAAAAATGCTACGAGCTATCAGGCATTCCAGTATCTGAACGCATAAGAAAACATTCAATGGGAGCTGTGTCCACCTCCACAGCCTTTTTAAAGAACGTACCAGTTACTGAAATATGCGAGGCTGCTACCTAGACATCCTCCCATACTTTGCACTATGCAATTGACTAACTGTTGCAAACAGATACCTCAGTCAGCATGTCAGTACTCTCATTAATATAGCCTACCAACTCCGAAGTCCCTCCAGCCAATTAGGGCCACTGCTTGGAAGTCACCTAGGGTGGAGCACCCACAGAAACACTACTTAGAGAAGAAAAGGTTTACTCACCTTGTGCTATAACTGAGTTTCTTCAAGAGGTGTGTCCCTGTGACTGCTCCTCCCCTCTACTTCAGAGTCATATATTGGGCTTCACAGTAGAGAAGGAACTGAGGGGGTTGGGTTGTGTATGCATCAAAGAGGGCACCAACGACAGTGCAAGACAGCCACGGCCCCTGACCAATGCAAGGATGCGCTGAGCACTCTCAGGGGGACACATTTTGAAGAACCTCAGTTACTGCACAAGTATCCTCTCTTTTATTTTATTTTATTTTTTGACAGACTGCCCTTCTGAAAACTATTTTTTGGGGGAAAAAGTTATCAGATTGTTGAAATGCATTCTCTTTTGACATCCTCGAAAAAAAACATTTACATTTTTCAGTCTGAAAATGAACATTTTTTAAAAGTTCAAAGCTAGAAATAAACATTTCAAAAATATCAAAACAGTGAAAAAATTTCGAAATATCAAAATTCTCATAGAACTGGAAAACAATTTTTTCATCCAGCTTTATTGATAATGTGTGTTAAGAACTGCAGATGGAAAAATGCTATTTTCTTCTGATTGTGCTTCCATTGTAGATGTGAGCAAAATGTCCATTGACTTCAACAGTGGAGGAGACAGGTCACTGGTCTGTAAGTGTAAACATTTTTTAATGGAGCATCCAGACTCTGTTTTTGCGGTACCCACATTCAGACTGCCAAAGGAAAACAGGGTACCAGTATGCTAAATTCAGCTTCAGAGTACCTGCTCCAACTCATTCTTTAAAAACAAAATTCAGAAACCAGAAAGCAGCCTTTGTGAAAGGTGTTTTCCTGTGAACTTTATTCCTTGACATTATTAGCTCCATAACAGAGGCCCTTCATACCAGGATACCCACAGCATAACTTTTGTTTTATCTTCTGTTTAAAAAAACCCCCCACAAAACTTGAACCTCATTCAAGTTAAGCCTGTCCTCAGAGCACAGTAAACTCATCATGAAAACCATTAGATTAATTTGAAATGGAATATATTAACTAATTGCATCTTGCTCATACAAATTGCCTATTCAAGAACAGTCAACTTTATCTTCTTAATTCTGATGTTTTATTCTTCTTGTTATAACTTTCTGTGAGGAAATAATGCTCTAAGACCAAAAACAAACCGATAAAAAGTTAATCTTCATTTGTTGATGGTTCTCATCAGCAAACTTTAAATTTAAAAAGATGTGCAATTTCACCTTGTTTCCAGCTATTTTCAGTTCTTCTGAGGCTTTTTAATAATTTATGAATCAAGAAGAATCTAAATAAAGGATGCAGAAGGCAACCAAAGAATAAAATAAATAAAGATTGGTACTAGAATTATGAATCTATCACATAGGACTGTTTCCAAAAAGTTCTCACTTGACACATCAGGATTAATATTTGTAGAGTTATAATCCTGATACCAGGGAAATCAATAGCAAAACTCTGTGACTTCAAGGTGAGTTCAGAGAAGCTATGACAATTTACAATAGGTGAAGTTGTGGTGCCATCTTTGAAAATTCTACACATTTTAGTTTTTACCATTACTAGAATATAACTATAATATTGCAGTAACACCCAGAGCCATAAATGCCAGGAAATATGTCTGAAATAATATATACTTCTGTGTGGTTCTTTACAAATCTAACATTGGTTTTAACACTGCATTACTTAAGTGGTCAAAAACCTTTCATGCAATAGGTGGGAATTTTGAACGCATCAGGAATGCAGAAACTGATCCATCCACCTACTGATCAGTGATTTTTGGGTGCCTAATTTGAAACACTTTAAGGGGGCCTGATTTTCAGCAAATGTCAAGTGCTGAGCATCAGCACCATATTATGGGCACCTGTCTGATAGAAATTGCATTAAGATTAGATAGATTTCAGACAGATTACCCAATGGCCGTCACCTGTTAATGACTTACAGGTTTGTGCATCATTAGAATCACTGACTCAAGAGGCAAAGTGCTTTACTAATCCCTTAATCCATCCAGGCCTCAGGAAAATAATCTCAACAGTAGATTTTTTTTATTATTTTAAAATGCTTAACAGTAATTTTAAAGA
>ML685789.1:14513114-14537916 GCA_007922175.1 Pelusios castaneus
ATCTACCATGTTAACTCTTTAAATGCTTATCAGCACAATTAATAACATGGGGAAGGAAATGGGGGTCACACTTTACATTAAGGTTTCATTTTATAAATTGTTAATGCATTATTTAATAAATGGGCAATCAATTGTTATAGATTACAATAGGTCAATAGATTGATTATAACCCTGGTTTAACCATCCATAATACCTTCTGCTGATGTACTATAACAATTTGTATCAGAAGCTACTCATGCCTGTAATATCCTTATTCCATCAGTTCATTATTTTATTAACCCTTTGTAGACCATTTTAAAATGAAACCTTAAATTATGGCTGAAATTTGGTTACTTTAAACTACATGTTTTTTTAATTTAATAGTGTTCCTTTATAGGTCACCTTTTGTAGCGTTGTCTACTTTCTCATTCCTATTGGCCATGCTTGGAGAGTTTCAATGCTTCCTTTTTAATTAATCCACATGCTAAGTGAACAATTCAAATACATCTTGAATGAAATACTGATCTTAGTGAAATCTATATTAAAACTCCCACTCATTTCAGTGGAGCCAGACTGTCACCCTCGGAATTTACAAGCTGTCTCATGGAACATGTGGTTACGTACTCTGATGATGAGATTATTAGTCAGGTTAAGTAAATAAAAACATTTAATTTCAAAGAAACAAACTAGTGGTATCAGTATCATTAATCATTTCTGGCCAATTGTCTAGCCATGAGCCTTTGGTAAGTATTTGAATGCTTTACAAAAGGACACTGTTAATATGAGAAGGGGAGCATTATGGAAAGCAATGTGAAGGTGCTTGTAGGAGAAGTACATAAGCAGCTAATGAAGGATGATATTATTGGTGGAGAGGAATGGGTGGGGGGGTGATGCATTAGTATTGATTGCTGAGGGATACTCATATAGTACTGTTTCTAGGATAACCTGTTTAACTGACTACAGAGGACATTCATTCTCATAAAACAAACTGAACCTGAAGCTTTGCATAAGCCTGCCTAAGTAGGAATTGCTACATTGGTGTGATTGCCGAATGATAACAAATAAGAAATGGTAACAAGAGCTCAAACCAACTCTGATTAAAGTCAATGAAAAGCCTCTCAACGACTTCATAGGGTGTTAATCGGGTCCCAGTGCACCAAACTACGTTCTTTCATTATAGTGTTCCCAACACTACACCAATTGCCAAATTATATCCTAGTATGTACAAGCATTATTCACACTAGCTCAGATTGGAGTAGTGCGGAAGCAGAAGGGGTGGGAACTGGCTCCAATTATTTCACCTCAGTGAAATTATTATTTATTCATGTTCTCGAGCTGGCAGTACTTGTTTCAAGTTAGCACCAGAAGTAGCTAGCAACCAGGGAAAGAAACGTGCCTTGCCTTGTGTCCTTTGACTGTGATCTAGAACTAAGTTGTAATTCTGTGCAGCTATCATTTAAATCTTCGAACCATTTCTCATTGCACAAAGTACTGAAATGACTAAATTATCCATGTCACATTTGTCTAATCCCATTGTAATCTCTTCATATCGTGTCTAAACATTTTTGAAAGAATTGTATGCAAATAGACTTTTACAATTGCGAATGCTCCAGTATTACCTTTTACATAATTTTCTAGTGTAATAATCTTGTGACATAATTTCCTAATAATGTACAAGACAACATCTCTGCTTTCAACAGTTTTGTCTCTTCCTTATGGAATTATAGCCTTAAAGATTGAAATATAATGTATTAATTAGCCACATTTTTGTACTAATCAAATAATGGGCTAGTTTTTTCCTACATCATAAGTATTTTTTAAACTCTTGCTCATGTGCAACTAGATTAAAAGTTTTGCTTTGCAAATTAAATAATAAAGAACTAATTGGGACTTGGTTGGGTTTGCAAGAAATTTCGTAAATACTTTCAAGAGTGAAATACAACTTAGATACAGATGTAGGATTGCTATTAGGTGTTTATTTTGTTAGTAATCATTGAACATATGCAGACATTAAGTGGCATTTTTGCCAAATCTTTTTCTACCTTCTTAGTGATATATAGGTTTGTAAGGATTAGATTTTTATTGGTAAGTGTCAGTAAATTGTACTCACAAAAACTGATTAAAAATATTTCTAGGGATGATAATTGAAATTTACACATAGGCAAAGTAAGAAAAATGCTTCTTCAGAGTTTAATTTCATTTAAGAATATTTACTTTATTTGACATGTGTATTTACTGTTTAGCACATGGGATCTTGACAATTTGTATTTTAACTAAACTAACATCCACTCTCATTAAAAAAAACTCTGACCCTATCTACCCAGTAATTTCCAGCAATTGTGGAAATTTAAATTCATAGATCCAAATATATCTAAGAGAGATTTCACCTATAAAGGAAATGAACTTAGTTCTATGCTCAAATTTTAGTACTCATATCAGCAGCCTTAATAAACATATTTTTATTTGCTATTCGTGCCCTTCACCTTTGTCTGTTTGAGCAAAAAACTTGTTTCAAGACACAGCTTTTGTTGGGTTGCATAGCAGAGTGCACTTTGCCAATGTCATTACTTATTTAAATGTGAAATCTATTTAGGATTGGCAGAATTTGATTTCTATTTTTTATAATTTTGACAGATATCAATGTTTGTAAGCATTTTTTAATTGTATAGATTTAAATTTTCACAGTTGCACAAATGTATTGGTTTTAAGCATTGTTTTTCAAATTTTACTGATGAAAACATTCATAGTTGTGGGAAATTATAGGTGAGGTGTTGGAATAATTATTCTATGACAGTAGGTGTTTCACACTTGTGACAAATTATTGTGAGATGGGACCAGAATTATTTAATTACAATGGATGTTGATTTTTAAAAGTTAAAACTTTATAGCTGTTAAAACACACATTGTAAATATTCTTAAATTAAACTGTAAATTCTGAAAGCCGCATTTTTCTTACTTTGCCTATCTGTAAATTTTGATTGTTGTTGTTTGTATGTGTATGGTGAAATTGACTGTATACTAACATTTACCTATACAAATCTTTTCAAGCCTATTTAAGAGGTGTCACTGCATCATGTGATAGTTGAACAGAGTTTACAGTGCACCTAATCCATGACATTTCTCATAGAAATTAAAATCTAAGAAATCTCCAATATCAATTATTCCGAGTGTTTCATTCTCTTCCTGTATTTGCAAATTATAAAGACTTGTCTATTCAAAAACTCTATAATCTGTGATAGATTTTCAGGAATTATTTAATGCTTCTCGGTCTAATGCACTATTTCATAGAGCAGGAAACAGAAATGAAGGCTGTATATCATTGCAGGGTTGTTTCTTAGTCTCTTATAACTGATCTGATTTCTAAGTCGCTTTTTAGTAGCCATTATAAATCTCTTATCTTTTTGCTGCAAATTTGCTGACCTGTTTTGTCCTGCTGGCAATAGAAATCAAGCAATCCATCCACAGTAGCTCTGAAAAATTACTTTTCCTAATAAGCTCAACTTAAAAAAAAAAAAAAAAAAAAAAAAAAAGGCTTCGTATTTTTTCCCCTCATGTTGGAAGGGATTAGTGTAGTTCGCATGTCTATTCTGTTCCTAACTTTTTATTGACTCTCTCTGGCATTTTGGGCAAGTAACATATGTATTCTGTGCCTAGCTCCATATCTAAAGTTAATAGTAATAATCCTAAACCTCATTTATACAGAAGTTTGAGATACTTGAAGATGTAAGTGAGAAAAAAGGAATTATAATGACTGCACACACATCAGTGTTTATAATGAAGTGAAGTGAAATTCCCCGGGAGTTAGAGCTGTGCAGAGAATGAAAGATTTTTAGATCTTGCAAGTCAAGTTTTGTGCTATTACTGGCTGAACAGCAGTGCAATTTTAAGCTTTATTTAGGTGGATGCTAGGCTGGGGGACTCGTATTGTAAATTTTCTCCAGATCAACATGATCTACATATGAGCAACTGGCAGACAAAAGAGTCTTGTGGCACTTTTAAAGACTAACAGATTTATTAATCGCATGAGCTTTTCTACAATAGACTAACACGGCTACCCCTTTGGAATATGAGCAACTGGAATGAGCAAAAGTGTCTCTTGGTTTTTCACCATTCTGAGAGAGGAAAAATGACAAGCTGTGCCATTCTCAAGTTTTGGGGGGCATATATTTTTATCATTTTTATCCTTCCAGTCTTTTTTAAAAAAAAACCAAAAACATTTTTAGCATAAAATAATATTATAGTAGCACCATACTTGCCAGGTCTGTCACAGGAAATATCGTTGGGGATAATTGGCTCAGAACACTTGAAAATATATCCCTCTTCTTTCGCTGGCCTGCAAGTTTCCAAGGATATCTTGGATAGCTCCGCTATTAGATTTATTCAGAAAGGTCAATGAGTGCGTGGGAAAGAAATCAATAGAAGCTTTTAAGACAAAAATACATGTAACACTTGATTCTAATAAGAGCTTTTTCATTCTGATAAAAAGTTGCCTGGAACCAATGCTTAGACTTTTGTTTTGCGTTTCTTTTAGGTTTTGAAACTCAGTAACTGACAAATCTTTCCAAAAGCCATGTTATTTCACTGAAGTCTATGGTAGTTACATGGGTTGCGTGGTTTAAAGGAATGATTTTTCAGAGGGAAGCTTCCAGACCCCTGCTACCTATTTGACTGATGGGAAAGCACTCAAAATAATTGCAGTACCAGATACTGCGGAAAGGGATCTGGGTGTCAGTGGACCACATGCTAAATATGAGTCAACAGTGTAACACTGTTATAAGAAAAAGCAAACATTCTGGGATGTATTAATTAACAGTATTGTAAGTAAGACATGAGAAGTAATTTTTCCACTCTACTCTGCACTGATTAGGCCTCAACGGAAATATTGTGTCCAATTCTGGGCACCTCATTTCAGGAAACATGGAGAAATTGGAGAAAGTCCAGAGAAGATCACGAAAAATGATTAAAGTTCTGGAACACTTGATTTGGGAGGGAAGATTGAAAGAGCTGGGTTTGTTTAGTCTGGAAAAGAGGGGGCTGAGAGGGGACATAACAGTTTTCAAGTACCTAAAAGGTTGTTACAAGGATGAGGGAGAAAAATTATTCTCCTTAACCACCAATGATCGGACAAGAAGCAATGGGCTTAAACTATAGCAAGAGATGTTTCAGTTGGACATTAGGAAAAAATCCCTAACTGTCAGGGTGATTAACCAGTGGAATAAATTGCCGAGGCAGGTTGTGGAATCTTCATCACTGGAAAATTTTAAGAGCGGGTTAGACAAACACGTGTCAGGGATGGTTCTTAGAGATGATTGTTTCTCTGGGTGCTCCACAATCCTCTCTCCCTCCCTCACTCTGCTTTGGAGTATATAGATACAGATTACGCTCCATGGTAGAGAGGGAATGGATGGACAGTTGGTCATATAGTGATATGTAATTGCCGAAAATAGCCGCAAGATGACGACATTGCATGTGAGACCCAACTGGGTACATAAATCTCCGATCTTGTGCACAGGACACCTAAAGTGGAGCATCCTCAGGGACAACCATCTTAAAGAACCTCAATTACTGCACAAGGTGAGTAACCTTCTCTTATGAAAGATAATCAGTTGTTTTTTTTCCCTTTCGTGCATATTTTTTAAAAAGCTCATATACAAATATCATTTCAATGTACTTGAGCAGTGCATTGGCCTTATAGATCATTCTTTACAAGCAAAGACTGTGACGAAAGAATGGTTCCCATATTAAAAAAAACCTGGCCTTTCCCAATCTAGTCCGGCTTTTCTTTTCTATTTTTATTGCAATAGATTTTGGCCTGAATCAGATTTTTGACTACTGTGATCGAACCAAAGAGGGGAGAGGCTATAGATTGTACTGATTTTTTAAGTTACTTAGAGAGAAATTGTTGCCTTGGATTCTCTGCTGCATACTAGTGAATGAAAACTGCTCATGAGTGTATTGTGGATGCTTTGCCAATGGCCTGTACAAATTCCCATTGCAATCAATAGAAAACACTATGACTTCAGTGGGAGATGCAGCAGATTCATGAATTGTAAACTCATGGAGACAGGATGTGCCTGTATTTTGTCTCTTGTACAGCATTGAATGCAGTATTGATACATGACATGTAAGGCCTGTAATTATATCAGAACCCACCCCAATTTAGAAGATGCTCAATGCATTTTGCCTAAACTACGCTCTACATTCACAATTTTTAAATATGGGGTAAATATTTCAGAAGTGCCCAAGTGATCTGGAAATTTAAGTCCCATTTTAGATGTTATGTGGATGCTTAGGAGTCTAAGTCCCATTGACTGTCAATGGAAATGGGACTAGCAGAAATCCAGTCTGATTTAATCACAGGACTCCAGGAGGTAGGCTCTTAGTCACAGGCCTACAGTGCTTATGCCTAAATCCAGCCCTGAATATTACACAGGTACAGAGCTACGACCATATAGTTATACTAACTGCAAAAACATTAAAAGCACTTTAGTCCACAGCTTTGAGAACATGAGCTACTGTGAGGTTATGAGCAAGTAATGGAATTTCTGCAAATGTGGGAGGAAGCAATTTAATGCTATTAGATATTAATATTAAAGCTATGATATTGCTAATATGCTACACCTAAAAGAGAAATCATTCAACAGCACCTTCAGGCACTACAGCTTCTGAAAACTACAAGCTCACACACACAGGCATCTGCTCATGTAATCCGTTATCATGAGGTTTTATTTTATAAGCATTCACTTAACCACTGCACAACAAAAATGTAACACTTCACAACTGTTGTTCTCACATTTCATAACAGTTCACAGAGAACTTCCCCATTTAATATGTTTGTTCTGAATTTCATGCAATGTCGACGTTTAAGAGGATATGTAATACACAGTACTGCTGGCATGAAGTAAATTGTCACTTTCATGTTTATTAGTCACAAACAACCTTTTTGAAATGGATCCCATGTTGATATTCATGCTAACTATGGGTTGTGTCAGGAAACATGCTGTTACTTCTTGGTTGCTGAGAGCAAGTATGTGTGTCTCTGGACTAGCTTCCTCCAGTCAATCCTTTGGAGTTTAATTTCTTTTTTTAAGGGGAAAATGATTCTTTCGTAAGCTTTGTATGGAGATTCGGTAAAATAAATACACATTCTATACCCCACTTTCTCAAAGGGATGTTGTGATTTATTTTTTAGGGAGGAAGTCGTGTCTAGTGATTAGAGCACTGGTTTGGCAATTGGGAAATATGGGTCCAACTCTCTGCATTGCAACAGGCTTCTTCTATTTGCAATTTAATCTATAAAGATTTGAAAATTGTCCTGCTTGTGTTTATATCTTTCTAAAAAGTGCCGTTACTGGAAATACTGGGCCCCAAGCAGATTTTCTGATTTTCTTTTCCAATGTACAACAATTTTTACTGGCCTTGGCTCTCTGTATAAACCATCTTTCTAATAAAACTACCCCATTTACTCATGTGTAGTCTACATACAAACAGACAACTTATAATGCTTTTAAATAATTTTTAGAAGCCCTTAAAGTCACAAACTTCAATTCAGCCAATTATAAGTAAATGTGCCCAAACAAAACATTCACCTGCTTACTAAACTATGTCTCCAGTGTTCCTGGAGAGGCTAGGATCAGAAACCACTTCTCTTCTATACATAAACTTCGCATATCTTACTACAACAACAAGGAGTACTGAACGGGTCTGATGAACACCTGAATAAGTAACCTTGTTCCAGCTCTCACTAATTATTTCATGGAATGAACACCCAATCATTGTTGAAACTAAAGCTGCGTACTCCATTCGTCAAGCTAAATGCTGTTTAGATTGCTTCCTGCCTTATACATTTAGTCCCTCAGGAAATGCAAACTATTTTCATAATGATAAGGTTTCTCAAAATAGCTGTTTCACCTCTTTTCTTCCTGCCATCCTCTGAGAGTTGCGTGGTTCAAGATACCACAAGTTACCTCTTTAAAACAAATGAACAAACAAAAACAGGTTAGCAATCAAAACAGAAATTCCCACATGCTCTTTCCCCATCGCCCACTCCTGAACTCTACTGATGATCTCCGTTCTCTCACTACAATCCTAGCAAGTCCTAATACCTGCCCCAAATAAATCCACATCAACCTTTCCTGACCCCTCTGCTGAAGTCAGTGGGATTATTCACATGATGAAAATTAAGCACATACCTCAGGCTATGTTTAGACAAGAGTTCTGTTGGCCGGCCTATGTTGGCTAGGTATATGGGAAAAAATTACACACACAGCTATGCCAGCAAAAACTTCAATGTAGACACAGCTTTACCAACAGAGTACTTTTGTCAGCACAGTTTAAGTGTTTTGGGAAGATGCTGTAGCTATGCCAGTAGAACATCTCATTTTGCTGGCATGCGGAGCGTCTCCACTACGGGGCTTTGTCAGCATAGTTATCCCTGCAAAGGCTCTAGTCTATAATGTAGACAAGCCCTGAGTTTTTAGGATAAGGGCCTAATAGTTTGCTGTTAGAATTCTCTTCTCGTTTCTCATTGGAGGTACAGCTGTCATATGATTTTACATAGTAAGGACCACATAGCTTGCGGAAATAGCTTTCTTCTCACTTTCGGCTAACAGCAAGTTTTTGACATGGGTGCTATTTCAGCACTGCTACAAATCCTCCGAGTTTCAAATCTCACTAAAACGAATGAATGTGATAAATAATTGCGATTTTCATTAGGTGTGTGATAGAAGGATTGAATATCCTATTCCAAGAGTTTCGTTGAGCCGTAGGTGGAACAGAAACCTATAAAAGATTTTGTTATCTCGTGTTATTCTGGGACAGCTTTTTAGTACTGTAATAAATATGAAGTACAAGGGGTTAATATTTATTTCCTGGAAATGACATACAAGGAAAATATTGCTCATATCCTTGCTAGCACTAGTAAAGACTTTATTTTACAAACTAAATGTTTGGTCTTATAATCAGATTCCCTTATGCCCTGAGACCCCCTGACTTAATGGAATTCTGTGAGGCAGATCCTTTTCAGGGTTGATGCTTAAAATAGCTGAACCTTTCATATTTCTCTCTAACCAGTGTGGAATGCAGCCTAGTATTGGCTTTGATGAACAGCTGAAGGTAGTTTTCACACCCCAGCTAAAGGGCTCCATGCATTACAACTTGTGCCCACATACACAAACAATTTGTAAAGCAGGAAAGAAATATTTTGGTGCTCTGCCATTCTGAAATCTTGTCCCTTTTACAACTCTAAAGGCTTAATTCTGCACATAACAGCAGGAGAAATTGTTGCCAATATCCCCTCTCAGTTGCCATGTTATTTTGTTATTACTGTAGTTCTGAAATGAGGTTTTGCAGCTTTACGGTATCCAGAAAAATATAAATACAGGCCACCATAATAGCAGAGGACCAAGAAATCAGACAAAATTGGAGCAAAACTGTTATCTCTTGCATCTTCTTATTGTGGAGATCCATGTTTCTTTATTTCACTATACAAAATTTCACTGAGGCGGGGGTGTCCACTGCCAACAACAATTGGAAAGTATTAAATGGAAAGTTGCAAAAACTGGCAAAGAGAGGCTTCATTGAAGGCAATGAATTAACCCCTGTAGACTTAAATTATTATTATTATAATAACCCCTGTAGCACCCAGGATCCCTACTTATGGACTAGGACCCCACTGTGTAGGTGTAAAAACACAGAACGAAAAAACAACCCCTGCCCAAAAGGACTTCCAGTCTAAATGTAAGACAAGAGATAACAGATGAATACAGACAACAGGGGAGAACAAGGAAACAATGAGACTATATTAGTCAGCATGACAGGCAGTAGCATCAGTTCACCAGCAGATCTTTTCTGTAGGCAGAAAAGGAGAGTTTAAGGAGGGATTGGAAGGTAAATAATTAAATTTTATAGATGTTTACAGGGAGCTGTTCCCAACCACGAGTAGTGGCATGGGAGAACACAAAGGAGCTCATTTAAAAATGTAACAAATAGATGACGGAGACTAGTATCATTGACCCATTAGAGGTGTGAGGTAACTTCAGTGTGGGCAAGATTTTGCTCAGCGTCGCTTGTGAGAACACACCTAAAACTATCCAAAGGCACTTTTAAAGACTAACAAAATTATTAATTGCATGAGCTTTCGTGGGAGAAAATCCCACTTCATCAGATGCTTGAAGATAGGGGACTTATGAAATGGTTAATAAGCCAAATTACTACTTTTTTCTAATGGCAAAAATTGTCAAAATGTATTAAATCCTTTTATGAAACTGATATGTAGAGGCTATCTTCTAACCTGATTATTCAGTGTTTAACCTACTTGTCAAATGTTCTGCATTCTTCAGGAAAATGTCTGTAACCTTTTAGACTTAAGTTTGAGAGATAATCACGTACTCTTGTTTGGACACACACAAAATGTTTTACGAAAATCACGTACACGGGTTGTTTCACCAGGTTGTGTATATATGACCCGTGCTTTCCAATCAGCTCACGGGACTTCAGGTACCACCTCTACTTCTCAATTGACTATAGTGAAGGAGAATGAGTATGATATCTCTTGTTCTAGACTAATCTCTTCCAGGGTTTTATTCCTCTCCTTTGGCCTTTGAGCTTGGGGATTGACAAGGAGGGAAAGTAATGGCTATTGCATAGGACTGGTTAAAAATTTTCTGTCAAAACTGTTTTTGATCGTTATTAGGTTTTGGACAACATGAATGTTTTCATAAAAATGTGTCCATGTTGCATGCAAAACACAATTTTGAGTAAAAAAAAAACCAGAATGGCCCCAAACTGAAATATTTCAATTTGAAAATGCTGCCATGGTTTCTAATAGGCGTCATAGCTTGGTTGCGTCAGATATCCCCATTCTCGTCTGGAGACTGGCTCCCAGCTGGACTATATTGCCCATGATGTACCATAACCAGGAATTCCCCTGACACATCACTTCTGCTTTCCAGGAGAGGAAATCGTGATGCACAGGGGTAGGCTTGAGAGAATTAGATTTTGATTGGTAACTGTCAGTATACCATACACACAAAATGGACGATAAATATTTCCATGGATGATAATTAAGGCAAAATAGCAACAATGCTGCTTGAGAACTTAGAGTTGGGCTTTAGGATATTTACTTTTGATGCGATGTTGACAATTTGTGTTTTAATGGCCATAAAGCTTAACTTGTTGAATTGCAACTTCTAATGTTAAATATGGTAATTACTCTGACTCCCCCATAATTTTCCACAACTGTGAAAATTAAAATAGATAATATTTTTAAAAATTAAAATAAATACTGATATTGTCTGTGGAAATTTGTATTTTAAAACCAAATTCTGACAAGCCTAATCAGAAGAAAGTTAGTCTTACCAAAGATCCCTCCTTATATAGGGAAAATAAAAGCATAAGATACCCAAAGAACTACAATGCCCATTAGGGAAATATTTTAATTCTTAGCTGAAATCTTTTAGTACTAGAATTTCAGCAGCAAATCAAAAATTTTCATTAGATCCCTTTCCCTTCCCCCCCCATCAGTTCAAATACTGAGTCTTATTTCTCAAGATATCTGGCCGTGCATAACACCTGTTTTAGGGTGGGAAAAAGTCTTTGTATTTGTTTTAAATGTACCAGTAATTAAACTGAAGCCAAATGTCTTCAAAAGTACCGATACTTAGTGTTTTCTAGGAAAACATTGTCTTGTGTAATGAGGCTAATTTGTTAGGATGAAGGTGATCTATACTTGGATTTTTGTGCTGCATGAGGAGGTCCTTGAATGCCATCTTGGCAGCTATTCTGCTTTGTGGTGGATTTATTTAAATAAAGAAAAGAGTGCATACTCGGTTAAATACAATAAAATAACTATAAACAGCTGGATGCAAATTTAAAACTTTATTTTGTCTAGTTTCTTTTTGCTGCCCAATACTATAGTAAATAAAATAAAGCTTGGGTTTTACAACATCTCCCACCAAAAGTCTGAAATATCCTTGTCTGTGTAGATTATTACGTATTCCCTCCGAAGTAAGAACCCCTGATTGCACTAAGGTTTCCAGTATCCTGCAAAGACCTTCACAAAATCAAAATGCTACTGTCGTATCTTTCTGTTTAGGCATGAGACCAAAATCCTGTCCACTTGTGGTTATCGTTGTTCCTGTTGCTTTTTCTGTGGGAGGGCTCCTCATTCACACTGCGAACAGATATAACTATTTCTCTATTGCTAACTTTCAAATAGCTTCCATTAAACATTACTCTTTTCTGACTACCTCGTTTAAATCTTTCAACAGTAGATATGGCCAAATGGTCCATTTTATTTAATCTCAGAACAGCTGCAAGCATTGTTTATATAATCAAGGCACGTTTAAAAAGATGTATGCCGACAGCTAATGATTTTTTTTAAAGTAGGTGCACAAAAATCCTTGCACTATCTGTTTATGGTAACATCTAATAATAGATCATAATTAATATTAAATGGAATTACTGTTGTCATTTGTACTACAACTGACAACAGAAAAGAATGTCTGATGCCTAATGTTATACTAAACACCGCAAATGAGTGAATGATGTCATTTGAAAACGTTGCCTCTGCACCTCTCTCTTTCTGCTATGAGGCAGGGATTCTCAACTTTTTTGTGTCGCGACACAGTTGGCGGTGTCCCGACACAAACACAACACAGAAGCCCCCTGCTGCTAGGAAAAAAACATTGCCACCGGGACTTTTGGCGGCACCCTCTCCCCCCAAACCCTGCTGCATGCTGCCCAAAAAAACAAACTCCGCTGGGTGTTTCAATGGTGGGACAACCCCACCACCCCCACAAGTATCCCCCTGCCACAACTCACAGTGGTGGCACAGATCCCCCCACCCCGCCCCCCACTGACAAAAGAGACCCCATCGCTGGAAGAAAACCCTGCAAGAGGGGGTGGGGGTGTTTCAGTGGGAGGGGTTTTCTTGCAGTGGCAAGCCAGCTCCTAGCAACACATTCACTGCTATATGGCACTATGTTAGGGTTCTCAGAGCAGATTTGGAAAAGGTTCCAGCCTCTTCCATGTGAGATGATCAAGTTTTAGGACTCTTACATCAAGTGTCCCAGAGCTCTGGCCCCATGTTCTTGTACCATAAAGATTGTGCAGTCTCTGTGGAGTAGGATGCAAATGAATCCATTAACTGCCAGGTTTTCAACAGCTTCCTCTTCTCTTGCCTCCCTGAGCTTAAAAAAATGTTCCTAACTTGTTTCAGTTTTTCTGAGTCAGCAACAGCAAGTGTTCCCTCCCCTGAAACTCTTTCTTATGTAACCTGTTCCATGTTTGTACTCCCCCTTCTTTCCTATTTCTTCCCTTTTTCTTTTGTTCTTTCCCTTCCACACCCCTTCTCTTGCCCTCCCTTCTCCTTTCTTTTGTGTGTGCTAGAGGCAGTGGGTAAGGATGGAGCCAATTTTCTTTAGGAAACAGTTGATCCCCCCTCCTTGGCACCGAACTCAAGTGAGAGATTGAAAGGACCCCCCTGATGCTGAAATGGGAGACTGCAAAGGGACCCCTGGACTTCATTATATAAGAGTTTGACACTTGACTGCTTATAGTCTGAATTTAAGGAAATGAAATAATGATTCTTTGAGGCTGTTCGAGACACATCCAGAACACACTGCTTTTCTTAGTTCAGATGATTATTGCATTCAGATTGAGGCATTCAACTATGGCTTGCAAGCATTCCAAATGGGATTGTGCTGGGAAGTATTGTGGAAATAAAGTACTTGGAGAATGGTAATTCTGGACTAGGCATATGCACTTCTAAAAGATTTCAAGAAGCTGTTGTTCTTCAGTTAGTTGAGCAATCTTCTAGCAGCCTCGTCTAGATCTAACATTGTCAGTCTTGTAGCATGAGAGTGATTAACACCTCCTGTGCTCAACAATTACATTAGCTGCCTGTGTAATGCCACAATTGCCACTTTACGCTATAGATCACAATACTCCCTTTTCTGTATAAGGTGCTAGGTGCAAATCCCTTAAAAGACTGTTCGGATTGTGGTGGAATTCTTTTCAAATGGAGAATGCATGCTTTTCCTTGCCATACGATCTATCAATAAGATTGTCTGACTAACCAGTCAATGGCATTGCTAAAGTATCTTTAATCATTAAACCTAGATGCTGCACAATATTTCTGAAGAAAGCACACACACAAACAAATCCAAGGAGGCATTTTCCTCTGATTTTTTGAGACTCCAAGGAAGGCGTAGATAGAATTATTTTAAATAAAAGATACTGCTGAGGAAGAGGTTGATTGAGAGGGTTTGTCTTACATTTTGATCTAAGTCATGCTTGGACTATGAACTTCTCTGGTAAAGAGATGCACAGCTGGGGTCCCGTTGTGACTGGTGCCTTTAAGTCTCTTGCATTGGAGCTGTAGAACTCCATAGTTGTTCCTGTGGAATGCAAGTCTTTCAGAAAGCTATGGGTGATGAGGGAATCTCTGATTAAACCGAAAGCCCTAAATCATTAAAGTAAGACATTTAGATTCCAGTATTGCAAACTTCCAGCATTCAAAACTCATGAGTCAGATCTCCCAAAATATTGCAGGAGGCTTAAAAATACATTTTGGATTCTTTTTATTTGCCTTCTGGTTGTGTGTCTTTAGAGTTACATCATCAAGCTTTCTCCAGAATCATGCGGGCAAGAAACTTACTTTAGGAAAACCCTCCTCTTCTCACTTAGCCATGTGCTTTCAAGAGTTGGGGCTTTGAGGAAAATACCAAATAACATGAGAATCACATCAACATCATGAAAGTTGGCAACACTGACAAGTTATTGAATTCAGTACTGAAATGGAGGGGGAACTAGCGAAATCCGTGAAATGCTGTTTTGATACCATATATTTATATTGTTCTTCTTCACTAATGATGAAGGCTGCTGTGAGCTGTGTCAGTTGAAGCCGTTGTGTGGCAATCACATTCAAATCAGCTAGCATGAGTTGCAGTACTTTAGCCACAAAATCCTAAAGCTTTGGGATCACTATGGCTAGCTCCTTATAATCCCACGTTGTTCCTAGGGTTTAAGCACAAATGAGTTACTTACCAGTTTTTTAGGAAGTTTCTGAGGAGCATGAATGGGTAGTGCAAAAACCTCCCAGTAGTGCAGTAGTGTCAAATAAAATGGGCTCTTTCACACTAGGGATACAGGACACATTTGCCCTCAGCTCAATCTGCTGTTCACACCAATGGATTCTTCCCCCCTTTCTTCTGTGCTATTGAGGCTTACTGCCTCCCAAAGACGTTTTGGAATGGGAGTGCTACACTTGGAAGAGAGAAATAGCATGGGCCCCTACAAAGACTCAATCCCATACAGAATAGAAAAAGCAGTTGCCACTGGACTCCTGAAAAATCACAAAACAATGGGAAAAATAGGGGGCATTTGTTGGAGGGAAAAGAATGATGGTCAATTAGCTGGAAAGATGTTTGTTTGGGGGTCTGTAGATATAATCCACTGGTGGGTGTTATCACTCCCTCTAGGCTGATCTGCAGAGGATAGGAGTCAGTTACAGTGGCCACTTGATAGACCTCTGGATCTATAGCTCAGCCTTCCACAATTCATGCTTTTAAGGAGGTCCCTGGTTTAAATCTTGGTGTGTTGCCCAAGATGGTTGCCATCACACCAGCTCTATGTGAGATTAGCACGATGGACTGCACCTCAAACTCAGACTTCATGAGGATCAGTAAAAGACAATCAGTAAAAAACAACAGCTGGGAAGAAAAATGATCAGGAACCACAGACCTCTCACAGCATCATGTGGTCAGCTGCATCTCTTGATGCTCATCGAATGGATATTCCTCTCCAAGCAACACTGGACAAGATATTCTCTGCTGCCATCTCCCTCTGTGGAAAAATAAAATGGAGGAAATCTCTGCTAAAGCTGGTAAGCAGGAAGCTAGGATGCAAAAATATGATGGGAAAAGCACAAGATCAAATTAACTGAAAGCTATGTGTCTGGACATTGAGGGCTGATTACAAAGTTAGTCACAAGCACTGTTACTGCAGACTGTTGGCTAGAATACTTAAGAAACCAAGTGCAATCCAGAAATGTGAGTGTGAGGTCTGCTTTTTCTTACAGAAAACCGTGTGCCAAAAGATAGGATCTTTTTTTTACATCAAGATTCATATCTCCTTGGAAGAAGCCTACTTCATTCTTGTGGGAAAAGCCTATAAAAACTCCCAAGGAGTAAGCACCACTGTTGGTCAGAGGCTCCAAGATGGAAATCTGCTTGCTGCATGCACTGTAAACTATATAGAATTCAAAGGGGCCAACTGCTGTTTCCTTCCCATATTTCAGCCCAGCCGTCTGTGATAACAGAACAGACTTTATTGTAGAAATAATTTTGTGTAAAAAGGAGCTGAAAGTTCCATTTTCTATCTGTCAAACCTCAGTCATTTTTTTAATGAGAAATCGTATGCATTCTGGGATTAAACATCAACAGCCAAGTAATTTAAGATATCCAAAATGTTGTTTTAGACAAGGACCATAATCTAGAAGAAACAAACTAGCACTCAAAGTGCTTGCATATCATATTGATGTGTCTCCCTGATTCATTGTCGATATGTTCCCATTCTTCGTTCCCTACTTTGGAGCCAGTTTTTTGCAAAAGACAAAGAATAACGTATTTGTTTGCAGAATGTTGTTGATTTATCAGAGATACTAGTTAAATTTTGTTAGATTGAAACATTTATAAAAGGGAATGTTCATCTCTTTTGTATTATAGTGAGACTGCTTGGTCTTCACAGTGTTTTCGCTCTCCTTTTTATACTACTACTATGATTTCTAACGTCAGGGTATTGTGTATATATATAATGCTTACTGTGTTTTTGGATGCAACCTATGCACTCAAATTACATGCTGTGTGATGAATATCTAATTCAATAAAGATTTTAAAAAGTGGGAGTGGAGCTGCGATGGAGTACTCTGTTCTATTAACCACCCTTATGTAGTGCTTCGCTGTTCAAGGTGCTGCATGGCACAAAATCTGACTCAACACCTTGATGAGGTAGATAAATATTAAAATGGGTTGGAACACTTTTGACAGAATGTATTTTTGTTGGAAAAGGCTGTTTTGAAGCCAACAGGATTTGTGAAAAATAATCAATTTCAATGAAGTTTTCTACTGGAAGGCTTCTGAGGTGTAGGATGGAATCTCTGGTGCCTTTGACTGAGAGATAGAGAAAAAGAGAGGTGTTGAGTTTAATGTGTGGGTGCAGGGTGGGGATGGTGGCCAGTGATATACTGGAGGTCAGACTCTATGATCTAGAGGTCCGTTCTGGCCTTAAACTCTATGCTTTTTATGAAAGAGAGAGAGAGACAGACAGACAGACAGACCAACCGACCTGAATGCAAAACCTCATTCTTTTTTATCCAAAAACCATACTTGACGTAATTCCATTTTGCTAAAATGTTTGAAAGGTTTGGTCTGCACCCCATTGTGGAATGGAAGCAAAGTATGAAATCTCAGAAGTTGTAGTGGAATGAAATTATATTTCTCAGCCAACTCTAGTAAATATTATCATCCCCATTTTGCAGAAAAGGAAACTGAAGCAAAAAGATGGAAGTGCCTTGTTCAGGCCCATGCAGTGAATAAGTAGTGGTGTTGGGATCAGAATTCAAGGCCTCCTTATGCTCTGTGTACAATCTCTTACACTGCGCTGCCTATATGGAAGAAGTTAGAGCTACACAAAGGAGCCATTCACACTACAATCAAAATCCCATCATGTTTGAGAGAAATAATGGCATTGAAACATTTTTGCAAACAGGCCGCTCTTTGTTGTTTTGGGGCATAAATTTTATTTTCTTATGCATTAAATTGTGTGTAAAATAACTGATGAAAAATCAGTTTAAAGGTCTGCATAGATGTGACCTGATCTGGAGCAAAGCCTGTTTGAGTTCAGATTCTGAGTTATTTGCTAGGATTTGGATATATATATATTTGTAGTCCTAAACTGAAGAGAGAGATTGTGTGGGGTCTTTATCAGTGTTTTCAATCAGAGCTTCTGCGAAGGACTGGGTGGAGTGGTGAGGGGGTTAGTGCTAAGAAATTCCTGATACAGTTGTTATAGCTTGAGAGCTGGAGTTTCAGTAAACTGGGAACAGAACTCAGAGGGGGAAAAAAAGGCAAAAGCCTAGGGCTTTAATTACAATTTTGGTTCATCCAAGTTAATGGTTTAGATCAATTGTCACATAAGGTTTCTTATTTGTTTTTATATGAGGTAAGAGATTTAAAAAATACATCAAGTGCACAAACTTGCAGTCTTCACTCAGGCAAAATTCCCATTTGGAGCAAGCATTCACTTTTTTTGGAGAACATTGTGTTTTTCTGTGTTTCTGCAACAGCTTTCTTTTAAAAATTTTCAGCTAATTAGCAAATTATAAGTTCCCAGTGGCCATATTTATGACATTAGTGTGTCTGCAGAACAGAACAAGCTGATTTTTGTTGTATGTTTTGCAGTTTAGGGTTCTCTGATTTTCATTGTGTTGCTTTTAGAAAGATATAATGTTTAATTTGACTAACTCCAATCCTTGTAAAAACAAAAGTGGGGAAATTGCATTAACTGACAAATCTGAAGGTTATTCCTGTGAAGCTTAAGTACCACTAAATGAGAATTGAGTTATTCTTAAAATAGGGATTCTGGGTTTGGTTTCTATTTTTATTCATTTCTATGTTTGTATTTTGGCATCTTCCCTTGTAACTTACTAGAAGAATTCATATAGGTTTATTTGGATTGTGACTGCATAAATGTAAGGGGAAAACTCACCATTAGCAATAAAATAGAAGATTATTTTAAAAAACAAGGGTTGTTCCTAAGCCTTGTAATGTATTGATTTCATCCTACATTCCTCTACAAGAAGGCTGCTTACTTACCATGCTGCTGTTGTGTGATCAAGAAGTGAACCAGGCAGAAAAAGAACAGGAAATGATACACACTGTAATTTGCAGGGGAGAATGTGGACAGAAAATGAATTTTCTTGTGTCTTCTAAAAAGTCCTTGCCCTTTGTATTCTCCTCCTCTTCCCCCAGTGTTTGTTTTTTAAAACTAATTGCCTTCTCCCTCTTCCCTCTCCTCCCCGCAAAGAAAAGCTAACTAGTGAATTTGGATACAAAGGATTCAACTTTACTTGTTTGTTAATTGTTTATTTTAAAAATTGATGGGAAATGTATAATTCTTATTGCTACCCCAAGTATTCAAAAATCATGGGTAAGGCCCCAAGAAATCATGATAAGACTAAAAATCATGAGAATTCAAAAAGCAATAAATTTTAAGTTATTTGTTTGCCTTATATTTTTTTGAATCTTTAGAGTTCATATTTTTCAAGTTTTTGTCTTCCACCATTCAGGCTAGATTTTTTTTTTTTTTTAACATGAAAGCTTAGTGTTTTCTGTAAAATCATGACTCCTAGAACTTTAAGAAACCATAAAATATAACCAAAGTTGGTGGTAATGCTGCTTATGCCAAAATGTACAGTCATCCTGACTGTAGGTCAACCTTTGATCCAATCATATTTTCACGGACCTGAAGGTCAAGGAAAATTGGTCTTTCACAGTTACAAACTTGCCAAACCAACGAGTTACATGCTAATCTAGACTCTCAAGCCTATATTTACTAACCTTGCAAAAAAGGCATCCTTGGGGCCTCCTCCAGCAATCTCTACCAATGGGTATCACTAGGGCTTGATTAAGGCATTCTCATAATAGGCAAATGGCTGGCTGTTTGAGTCCTGTAATGACATGTCAGAATCAAAGCTTTTGTTTACATAGACTTTTATAGGTGTCAAGAATTTGATCTATTCTGAACTCTGTCACTGACTAGTTGTGTGACCTTGGACAAGTCACACATTCTCTGGGAGTCCATTTTCATGCTTATCACCTTTTTAAAACCATTGGAGTGCTTTTCATCCATAGATCTATGTACAAAGTGTTGTTGTTTTGCAGCATTCTGAAATTTACCATTCTATTTCCTAATCTGCTTTGATGAAGTAGCATCACAATATTTATTCACAACTTCTCTAGAGAAAACAAACCAATATCCTGATGCAGCATGTCTGAATGAGGACAATTACAGGTTGAGAACTATATGCTGCTTGTGATGGAGACAGAAGTTCACAGGGAGAACTTAGTCTGCAAAATGGAAGAACATATGGTTAATTCTGTAGCATGTGAGGTAGAGTTCTGCGTGAAAAGCTTTTCAAAGACATCAGTCAGGCTGGGTTTTTTTAATCCAATTATTTGCAGTGCTAGTGGGTATTTTGAAGAACTTGGGTGTCACTATTGAAAACACAACAACCTTTCAGGAGTTCAGTGGCTAGTTAGAGCTAGAGTTGCCAATTTTGACTGGATGTATTCCTGGAAGTTTCATCATATGGATTAATCTTTAATTCCCAGACACTTCAGGACCATCCTGGGGGGGTGGCAACCCTAGTTACAGTCCTAGAAAATCTTGAATTTTAAGAGTGTTTAAAAGTAAAATTTGGCTACTGTGATATTTTTGCGGTGGTATATATTTTATGTAAAGGATAACTGTACATATTGTAGAGGTGGGTGAAGTAACACCCAAAGATGACAGTTAACTACTGCAGTTAACTGGAAAGCAAATGAAATTGAGTGAGAAAGGATGGTCTGTGGTGAAGACACTAGATGGGAACTCAAGACCTGGCTTCAGCTTCTGGCTCTGTCAAAGGTTTCTTGTATACACTGAGAAGTCCCTTAATTGCTATGCCTGAGTTCCACATCTGTAAAACGATGATGGTCTTTCCCTGCTTGACAGTGGTGTTGAGGATTAATTGACTCATACATATGAGATGCCCACATATTACAGTGATGGGGCAGGGGACCTACAGGTAGATAGACAGAGCCCACTGAGGAAAGAGTTTAAGAAATTATTTAGAAATCTATATCAACCTTTCATTCTGGCATTTAATTCAACTAGGAACAACACTGTAATCATGTGAAGAGTGTAATAGTTGGCCGCTATAGATCTCTGAAGAATTTTCCTTGATGCATCATTTTGATCTGTATTTTATACCCTAGCTGACCTCTGTGTAAGGCCTCATGGTTCTGGCTGTCTTTTGTAGCTGGCTGCATTGGCAAATGTGGATGTGTTGTGAGGCCTAACGAGACAATAGATCCTTTTTGTGTTTCTTTTTAAAAAAGGAATTATCCTAGGATTTAACATTTCTGTTAACTTCACTTTAACTGCACTCCACAGTACATTTACAAGAGCTGCACGCACTCTGTCAAGTTTATACCAAAGGAACGAGTCTCAGTGCCCAGTATCCATATTTGTTCAATACGCTTTTATGACACAGACACAATTCTTGGTGCACATCAGGTACCCACATCACATCCTCCCCATTCACGTCCCACGCAAAATAAAATCAGTTCAAGTATTCCTTAAACAAAACACTTTTATATATCTAATGGATGCTGTTTCTGTGATACAGGAGCTCTAAATATTTTATCACTTATTATCTAAGACAAGAGTCACTCATCTAGTTTCTGCAATCAGTAGGGAATAGGTTGTGTTGCAAAGGGTATGGAAGAAATTGATTAAAGCAATACATGTGTGCAGCTATAGCTTTAAAAAAAAAACCAACTTTGGTTCTTGGAATAATACCAAATGATCTTTTGGATCCTGCGGTAAACTGATATTGTTCCAACTTCTTTCTTTGTCCAACACAGGCGTGCGTGCACACACTCAGTCACACACTCAGTCACACAATCTCATTCTTTCAATGTAGCCCCTTGACGGAGCTAATTTAAAGAAGATTTGGGAGTATGATGCAATATCAGCTGCGTTTGCATAACTCGTTGCTGTTTTCATTTGAAATCTCTTTTAGACTCAAATTACAATTTGGAAGTTTAAGCTAATTTTTTTTATTAACGACTGGGCTGGGTTGATAAAATACCTATATATTGAAAGTGATGAATTTTAAAGAAAAAAGCTAAAGATCATAAAGATATTAAAAGATAACATCATTCATGTTGAAAATGAGAAAATTCCAAGTTTACAAGGAAATAGAACTGGTGTTCTATGCATGAACAATTGAAAACATATAATGTCCGTGTTCTTCTTCTGAACTGTTTGAAATCGTAGATTTTCCTGAATCCCCTGTAAATTCTGCTGGAGAGATTTTTAAAAAAATCAAATCAGATCAATTCACTTAAATAACTATAAGCTCCACCTAGAAAATGTTTTTTTACTTATAATCTCAATTTTTAAAGTGTGTACTTTCCTATAGATTTGGAAGAACACTGAAACACTCCACTTACCAAAAGAGAGAATTATTTTTAGCACTTTACATATTTAAGAAGCATTGTCATATCTGGTATTCCCATGGTGTCTGTAAATGCTTTTACAGTACAGTATGCCTTCCATATAACATTATATCAAATTTTATTCTGGTTCAACACTAAAAAGTGCACTTGTTCTAAAATATCCTTAATGGAAAACAAACAAAAAAAATGTTATGTATGCTAAATCAGCCCTTTATACATTTACTCTTTAACCCTATTAAATATAAAGTGTCTCATAATCAATAACCTAAATAAAACATTTTTTAAAAGTTACTTAAATATCTTTTCTCATCATTATTTTTTCCCACCTACTGTAGTTAAAATGACCAAATTGTATTCAAAATATTTTTAAACTTTGCAATGGAAATTCACATGAAGTATTACTTACATAGAAGTCACTGTTTTATTCTGACTTCATAACCGTACTGATAACCAGGATAGAAAACACAAAGATTACATTTTCTTTGCTCTGTTTATGCATTAATGCAGTAGTTAAATCAGTTTATACGAGGCAAAGTTCTTAAAGCCAGAGCATACATAGGAAAGAATTTATTTCAGTTCCCAGAATTGCTGAATTCAAAAGTTAATAGAGGAGTTTGTATTAATTGAAATCTGGCATTTTCCAGAGCAAATGTTAAGTTAGAATGGACAGTGTTTTAAATCTGTTTTGCCATTCAGATGCATATAATCCACTGAATTCTGTCAAACTCGGGCCTTATAGATTCAGACCAGGGTTGGACAAGTCAAGTTAAATTTCCTGACCCACTTGTCCCACTCTGATTGTGACCATTATTTGTTTAAAAAAAAAACCCCACACAGACCTCAAATAATTCATCAGAGAAGTTGACTCCTTTAACCAAAAGCCATATTCAACTATTAATAAAGAAAACTTGTGCAACATTTTAAAAAATGAAGTGTTTCAAGAATGAAAAACAGTTTGTAACATTTGTATTTGAGTTATTTTTAAACACTGGTGGTAATTGTCTTATTTTCTTTAAGTACTTCCATTTGTTATCATGAAGCGGCTAGAATGCAGTAGTGTAAAAAGCTATACAATATGTGTAGGACATGTCATTCATATATAAATGTGTGTGTGTTTTGTGTGCATGTGGGTGTATATGTGAATACATGTACACATGTCTGTGTATGTGTTGCAACCGATGTACTGAAAGAAATCCGTTCTACTGTGTAATCTTCAACAGGATTTCAGAATGAGTCTTTTTGCGGAACCTGCCTCAGGTTCTGTTCATCTATCATCCTGTTCAACAGTGAAATTATTTTGATCTCTGTACCACTCTTTAGACCATACAGGTTATTCATGTTTTCAAGCTCCAGCTGAAACTAAATCTATTTTATGAAAAACAAGTTAACTTCAGATGAAATTTCCCTATTTCTTCACCTGGCTGTTTTAAAATATACTTACTGTACATATGGGATACTCTGTGTTTTAAACATCTGCTGTGAGATTAAAATAAGATCTTAATTTCTGGTATGCTATTGATGTTAGAAAAATATAGGATAGAAAGCATTATTAGCTATCTGCTAGTTGACAAGAGCGCAGGATTAGGTTTCTTTAAGGGAATTACACTTTTGATGACCTCTCTACATATAAAACATGTTAGCTAATGGGGGTGCAGAGGGGGCAGATTTAAGTGTTTGATCAGGAAATCCTGCATGAGCATATTGGATGGAAATTTGATTAGTAACCTTAGTGACAAGGGGATCAGATCCTTTCTCTACACAAAATCAGATCTGGCAGTACATGCTTTTTTGTCTCTTTGAAGGAAGGGAACATTTGTACAGAATCAAGACTGCGTATTGGATAATTTAAAAAGTTGTGATGTATTGAAACCTGAAAATCACCTTTTTATTTTATTTTGGAAATATGTTTGCAATTAGAGTAATGTTTTAAAAACTCTTTTAAAAAATAAGACTTTTGGTAACATTTAAAAGAAATAGTTTTCCAAAAAGAGGTTTTTCTCTTGAAGCAACTGCTATATTTTGATATCCCTACTGTGAAATATATTAGGAATGGAACAGGACAAGGAGGAAAAAAATAAGCAGTATTTATTTAAAATACATTTGTGTCATTTTGAAGAGCGCTGTCAATATGCTTGTATAATATTGACTGTTGGTGCTACAACTGATAAAAAGGTATTTAATTTTTAAAGCCTGTTTATTTTTTCAGGTAGTTAAGAAATAGTATCACACTTCAATTAATGTGTTAAGAATAAATACTTCTCTATTTTGATAGTTAAGCTGCTTTATTTATATTTAATTTTGAGGGAAAATAAAATTCGTTATAGTGATCAAAAGACCTCCTTTTTTTTGTCACAAGTGTGAATCTAGGATGTCAATGGGGCTACACTGATTTACGCTAGCTCAGTGGTGGGCAAACTTATTAGTCAACTGAGCCAAATATCAACAAAACAGCGATTGAAATTTCTTTTGAGAGCCAAATTTTTTAAACTTAAAATATATAGGAAGGTACATTGTTATTAACTTAATAAGGGTATTCC
>ML685789.1:14542916-14659428 GCA_007922175.1 Pelusios castaneus
GCCTCTGGGGAGCCCGCACCTGAAGAGCCAAACTCAAGAGGCTAAAGAGCCGCTTGTGGCTCGCGAGCCGCGGTTTGCCGACCACTGCACTAGCTGAACATCTCGATCCAGTCATTTATTTTCTAAAAGAGGTGAGGGGCAGGGAAGCCTCACAAACTGAAACTCTCCTGCATAATTCAGACGTAGGTTTCATTTGGCTGTAATGTGGCCTTCAATAGTAATAAACCCAAAGCTCTGCTCAGTTACATCAGTGCAAGTCCAGAGGAAATCAGTTGACTTGAATGGATTTAGGGAACAATCTGTAAGGAACTGAGCACTTTTAAAAGGTGCTACGTTCCTGCTACTTCTCCTGAAGGGATAATTGTGTCCAGTAGATAGAGTGAATCAGGAGATCTGCAGTAGGGCATAGTGGATAGGGTGCTGGACTAGAAGTGAGGAGACCTGTGTTCGCATTCTGGCTCTGTCACTGTGTGATCTTGGGCAAGTCTCTTTGCTTCTTGTTCTCCTTCTACTTTTTGTTTGTCTTCTCTGGATTGCAAGTTCTCCAAGGCAGGGGCCGCTCCGACTATGTGTGTGTACAGCACCAAGCACAAGGGGCCTCAGATCTTGGTTGGGCCCTGAAGATGCTACTGTAGTATAAATAATATTTAGTAATCAGAGGATGCACTTGGTTCCTCGCAAACTTGGGCTGTTACTCTGGCTTTAACTCAGAGCAGACTTTGGCTCTAAATTACTAGTGATTTCCATATTTTTATGGATGATTCTGAGGAAATACTAGATGTGAAATCAGCCCTGCAGTTGGACAAAGAAAAGCATGTCAAATTTTCCAATGTGTTGTGGAAAAAAATACTCAGAGTAACCTTTATGTAAAGTCCACTGCAAGAAGTAATTAAGTAATAACATCTGATGACCCAGGGACTGTCATCTGTTTAAGCTCAAAAACTGGAAAGCTCTAGGAGACTGAATATCAGATAACGAGTGCCTGCATCATGGCGCTCTTTAATGACTTTTGTCTTTGTGCCATTAACAGTGAACAATCGAAAATGCTAATTTGTAAAAAGACACAGAGTGAGGAGACCATGGTAAAAGATTAGGGGCCTGATTCTTATGTGACTGATTTTACACTGGGATTACTCCACTGATTGCAGTGGAACTATAAAGCTCTTCTTTACACCTCTGTTAACTGAGAGGAGAAACAGGCCTCAAATGCATTAACTGAGTCTGGATGGATGCAGGCTTGGGACTCTCTGGTGGTTTAGCAATTCACTTTTGAAAAATGGTTTAATGAACATTATCCCTTTTGATGAGTCTGATAACATGACTCTGCACTCAGTTTATACAATAGTCTCATGAGGACAGCCTGTGCTTTCAGTTCAATTAATCCATGTAATATCTAAAAAAGTAACACACCCAACGCTCAATGCCCCATAGCCTTAGGATACAATAACTGTTTGTTTGTTTTTCATTTTGCTACTTGATGGAAAAATATTTAGAACGGTTTTCTCCTTATTAGCTTACATTATTTTTTCTCATTTTTAATATTATGGTCCTAATTGCAGAAGATCATAATGGAATAACAAAATACAGCAAAAAGAGATTCTGACCAGATTAATAAGGCTAACAGCTAACCAACTAAATGGAACTTTTTTAATACCATCCAATGATGTCACCAGTCTGAGGTTTCTCTGGGACTTTATTAAAATGTTTGTGACAGAGCCAATGTAAACCATCCTAAATCTAACACAGAGCTGAAAGGACTGATTTTAGGGAATGCGAAGATATGGATCATTGGGTCTGTCGAAGCAGCATCTTGAGCCAATTATTGGTGTCATCTTGAGCCAATTTAATCAATCCAAGGGGGACTCAAAGGGGTTGGGGGTGCAGGGTTGCAAGTGTTGGTCAAACATTCTGGCTCGAATGCATTTGTTGTAACAGCAACCAAACTCCAGTTTGTTGACTTGCATTGTTATATGTGTACTGTAAATAACTGAGCACTCATTTCAACTTCTCTAATATTTTGTGTGTGTGTGTGCATGTGAAATAACATATTCACTTACATTTATTTCAAGACACTTTTCAATTGGAACTAATGTCAGTGTAAAAGAACCTGAAATTAGAACATTACCTTTAAAATATTTTACCAAAGCTGAAGAGTACAGTTTACATTATCTGAGATACTCCTGTAAGTATTTACTCATGAGAATAATCATAACTATTGTATGTGATGTGGACTATTCACGTGAATGGATAAGATAAGCATTACTGGTGTGAATAAAGTTGTATGGACCTGTCCATAACACATGACTGGCTAGAAATACCACAGAACTGCTGGGGAGTGGGGGGGAACTATATCAAAACATCATTAAAAATAACCTGCCAAGCCAGTTACAACAATTGGTAGTAATTATAAAATATACTGAAAGCCATTTCATTTAAAACATTTTAAAAATTCCCTTTGGGGTGCCGGGGAGGGAAGGGTGGGTAGCTAGAACAGTAATGTTATAGAAGGTATTGTATATGGGCAAGATCCTGCAAATTCTTACTCATGAAAGAGTTCCTTAAACACATGTAGTCCCACTGACTGGAATTTTTCCACATGGAGAAATGTTTGAAGGGTTGAGCATCATTTGTGTTCTTATGTACTAACTACCTTAAAATTACTACTATAGATATCTTTGTGCCTGACTGTTATATTAAGGCACAGATGTAATATCACTCCACGTTTTAGACATTTAAATGGTTCTCTGCATTTTACATTATTTTCAAATTGGAACCTAAAATATTTTGCTTCTATACAGTAATTCTTTTTCTAAAAATACGCAGAATAGAATGCATCTGGATAGCTATAGAGGAAGATAATACAAATGATGCATACAGTATACAAATAAGATTTTCATAAGTAGCAAATAAAGTACATTTCAGGTATTTTTGATAGAAATTACCCATGAATATTCTAAATAAATTAGTTAGAATGGGCTATTTGTTTTGGATAAGATGTCTTGGAAAACAAATTGCATGTTTTGGGATTGTTATCACGGTAACAAGTTATGTTACAATGCAGCACGAAAACAACTTAATGCGGTGGAATAGAATGTAAGATGATATAAAATAAAAAGGTAAAGAAATACGGATTTTTTTCATTGTACACTTCCTGTCAATTTTAAATGAAAGCACACACCTAACTGCTTTTATCCTTGTCTGCTGGCTAAACACAGGTAAGCGTCCAAATGAAATCTATCTTGTATTTCGCCATTCAGTCACTGAGCTTCATTTTTCCCTGCACATCAACTGAAATCGAGAATATTCTCTGAAAACCAGTGGAGTTATACCATTGTGTTCACACTGTGAATACAGGCTCACTGTATCTTTTTCACTTAGTGCTAAATGCATTTTGTTTCTCCCATATGCAAAAATAGCATTATCAAATAATATTTGTAATGTATGGTATTAATCTTTCATCTTCATGTTTGTCTACATGCTTAGGGTTGTAAGTGAACATAATTTATCAAGAAATAAAGTCCTTATATATTTGCAAAGGTATCTGGTGTAGTTACATACATATCCAAAATTCAGTGGCCTGATCTCCCAAAGTGTTAAGTGGCTTGCAGGACAGACACTCAGCAGGATCAACTCCATATTTCAAAGGAAAAGTCAAACCAACCGTATAATAATGCAAAACAATAAGGGGAGAAAAGTGAGATGACTCAGAAAAACATGATACTTAAAAAAAACACATTATCTAGCTCTTTCAAACAAATATTTCTAGCTGAAAAAGTGTTAGTCTGTTTTGACACTGAAGTAATCCTATGTTTCAGTGACAGAGGGAAATTGATTTTAAATTCAGGATGGCTGGTATGTGTGCTTATGAGTATCATATGAACTCCTCCGGCTTTTCAACTTGTTCAAAGCTTAAAAACAAGTTATTACTGTTAAATTTATCAGTGGAGAAACAGTTTCCACTATGTTTATAAATAATATTATGCTATTTATCACAACTACATAGTCTGTTTTCATCTCATACTTAGCAACATATTTACAAAGATTCAGTTTCAGCTATAACCTGTTGGCTCTGGATCTGCAATTTATTATTTGCAGTAAGAGATCAGGTCCAGAGTTTAAATGTCCCTAGTTGAAAGTTTATACCAGTCAGGATAGAAAATTATTCTTTATGCCTAGGTTGAAGTACATTACTTCTTTATTGAATTAATTATGATAAAGATCATAACTTTAAACTAGGGGTGAGGTGCTGGCTTTCTACTAGGATTGCTTGAAGCAATTTTCATCTGAACATTTTGTGGAGTTATTGAATCTGGCAGGTCTGAACTTTATGAGAGAGTAACTTTCTTGATAACTTAAAAGAGGTTGGACATTGATCCAGGCAAAGGTTTACCATATCCCATGTCTCTAGCCAGGAAAATTTGCACTGCATACTGAACAAATAACTACAGAACCAAATAAAACGCATCTTATGAGTCTTTTAAAATAAAAGCAATGCTGGCCCTTTCCCAGAAGGATCCATAATGGAACTGTATGAACATGACAGCTCCTTCTCTCCTTTGTTTGATCAGGATGAGTGGTCAAAAAATCAGGTTGGAAATCTTTTTGGCTGGCAGGGATTCAGCTGTAAACAGCTCCCCCGCTGGCCCCCCACTGCCAGATTAGTGAAAATTGGGCTCCCAGTTCAGATAGAGGCTTTAATGCCACAAAGTGACTCTGCCCTCTTACTGAAATAGACATTAAAAGGGCTATAAGCAATGCAGAGGACTCTATTAACCTTTGTAAAATTAAAAAAGGTGCTAAGAAAGAAATGGGGAGGGGAAGCTGTTGTTCCCGAAGAGTCCAATTCCTCATCCAGCTAGCCCTCAATTTTATTTTGAAGTGGTGATTCAGTGGCCCTGTGGACTAAAACCTGGGTCTAGCAGAATCTAGAATGGCTGATGTTCCTATAATGCCACCAGGAGGCTATGCAGAACTACAGCCAGGAAACTGTGGAGAGCAGGTGCCACAGGAAGTACCTCCCAGGAGACCAAGAGTGACAGTGCCCTGCAGCCCTCTGATTGGCCGGGTGCCCTATATAACTCTTGGGTTTGCACCTGGAAGTTGTCTGGACAACCACACTGACTTTGGCCTATCTCCTGGTCTTCTATACTCTAGTGAAAATTGATTTGAGTGAGTTGTCCAGCATCTCAAAAGAGCTATGTAGCAGATGCAGTGTAGAAACCAGTTCTGGGTGGCATTTAGCTGCCTTAATAACAAGACCGTTCTTTCTCTTCCTATAGAGCCCTGCTTCATTCACTACGCACTTTCCAGCTCTTAGAACAGTGGTTTTCAAACTTTTTGCCTTGGGACCCAGTTGAGAAAAATCATTTATGCCCCTGACCCAACAATTACATCTTTAAGCAATGTATTCCAGTCTTTCGGCGATGGCAGGAAGGGGTGCCATGACCCAGTGCCTGAGGGTCTGTGACCCAGTACTGGGTCCCAGCCCCAAGTTTGAAAAGCACTGTCTTAGAGCAAGTGAAACAGTCATCCTATATCCAACAGCCTCTGTCATAGAACTATTTAAAAAATGAAAAAAACCAAAACAAAGCCTGAAGAATATTTTGAAAATATCAATTTGTTCAGAGTGTTTGAAATGGAACCAATAGTGTGGGATCCCCCCGCAAAGATTTTTGTGGGTTTTTTTAAATGTTGAATCCTCAGCACTTCAGAATTTTGATTTTTTTTCAAATATTGTTCCCCATACTCTTTTTGCCACAGAATATAATAAAATGAATGTCAACAGTTTTTTTTTAAAAAAACCTTTTCCCTATTTTTCTTTTGCTACTCTAACTTTTTGAAACTTCTCCAACTTAGAAAAATTTGAGTGGCAAAAAGGAAGAAGAAAATCGGTAGCTCTGCCACAGTAAATTTGTAAAATGGTCTAACTGTTGACAGCTGGACTTTACAGCCACAATAGTATTCTTTTAACATGGATTTGCTTTGGTTCTGTTTTCTAAGAATGAGGCCTGGTAGTGAGTGTTTATAGGATATGACCTGAAATTCCTGCAAAGGCGTGGGGGTTTTTTTGTTTGTTTTTTTTAAACCAAACCGAAAAACAAACCACTTTTAGGAAAACGATGCAAGAGGGAAAGCTGTGGACTCTTCAGTAACACAAGATCTTTGAAATTCCTTTTGGGAGATTTCGGTAGAATGCTGACTTTTGGAACTGAAATTTATCAAACCAGGAATCTATAGCTTTTTTCTCAAGTGTTCTGTGGAAGCTGCCTCCAGATACTATCCCCTTCTAGCAGCATCACTACAGTGACGCTTATGGTGTGACCTGACATCTTGCTTTGACAGACTACATCGTCTGGCAAAACAAACAATGAGTCCTCCGGTACTTTTAAAGATTAACAAATTTATTTATCGCATGAGTTTTCGTGGGAGAAAATCCCACTTCATCAGACATTCCTCAGAGCTTTGTGGTTCTTAATCTCAAAGGTGGCAGCAATATATATGCCATATATTAGGGTGGCTGGCCATTAGTTTTCATATTGGTCTGCCAAGCTGCAGACCAATATGAATATGTTTCAGTCCTAATGAATTAAAATATTAAAAGTGCTTTTGGGAAGGAGGGAGTTCGCAAGAGTGGGAAGTAAACTACTGGCTGTAGACATGTTTGATTTTCATTAGTCACTCAGGTCCCAGTTATGCAAATTTATTACCCTCCATAGTCCCATTAAAGTCAACAGGACACTTCTTAGCAGTAAGTACTATGGCTCTGATTCAAGGAAGAACTGAAGCATGTGCCTAACTTATACATATAAGAAGTCCCATTGACTTAATTGTAGTTCTTTTGAGCTAGATGATGTACATATTTATAGTAGCAGGCCTCCCCCCCCCCCCCCCAAGAGCTTCTAAATGACATACAAAAGACAAAATAGTACTATCCTCATTTTACAGATGGGGAATTGAGGCACAAATAGATTAAGGGTAACATTTTCAAACAAATCTAAGTTCCGTTTTCCAAATTTACATAGGCACTTTGAAACCAAAATCCAACTTTCAATAACGTTCCTTACTGGCTGAGTCACTTTTGAAAATGGGTCATAGGCTCCCAAGACACTGAATGCCACATTTTTAAAGTTATTTAGTTGCCTAAAGATGCATAGGCTCTTAGTAGGATTTTTAAAAGCACCTAGGTACCAATGGGAGTTAGGTGCCATGATACTTTTAAAAATCCTATTAAGTGTCCTATATGTATCTTTAGGCACCTCAGTATCTTGAAACGTCTAGCTCTTAAGTACTTCTGAAAAAAGCACACTAAATTACTTGCCCAAGGTCACATATAAAGCCAACATTTGATCTCAGTTCTCCTAAGCCCCAGTCTACAGCCTTAATAATAAATTCTCCTTTTTTTATAAGTTCTCTGTAGTAATTTCAGTACTAATATCTTGGTTGGTTTACTTCTAATTTTTAAGTAATGGACAATAAGCTTTTTTCTAGTTTATACTATAAATGTTATTCAAATATTACCTGTTTTTCTATAATGGGATAAGAGTGAGATTAAATGGGGGTGACCTTAAAACCCAATTTAAATTGGTCTTTCATAACCCATGATAGTCTGGCTCAACATGAGACACAGCAGGGTGAGAAAATAGTTGTGATCTACCAACTATGTAAATCCCTGACTGCCGTATCATTATTAATGGAAGGCCCTGTTCCAGGACAGCGCGGAACGATCTAGCTCGTTTACATTTCTCATTAAAAACAATTGATATAAAGAATTTGAAATTTATCTTGCATTCTAAGGCCAAACCTCAACAATGTCAGCATGTTCTCACCGTTTAAATTCTTTTTCTTGTGAAAGAATGTACAGAAAATATGATGGACTTTTACTAAATGAAGAATCCTTATGTGTACTGTCAGGTTAAGATTCTCTTTGATCCTCACTATGAATTTCTAAGGCCTATTCTACACTGGTTACTCATTCACAATTTACACTGGATGTCAGTGAAACAACGCTCCAATCCACTGAAGAATTTAAGCACGTGTTAAACTTCAAACGTGTGAATAGTCCCATGGAATTTAATAAAGAGTAATGCACCTGCTTTTAAAGGTGTACATGGGCTTACGTGCTTTGCTAGATCCCGGTGTAAGTACAGAACAAGTGCAGGAGCAAACTGGACTGTGGTAAGACATGGTAAGGAACAGACAGTTGTCTTTTAAGCTATTAGGAAGACATCCTATTGCTATATGCAGGGCTGGCTCAAGGATTTTAGTGCCCTAGGCGAACTGTGGCTCTGGCGCCTCCCTCCTATCCCCACCAAACATGTTATATGAGATAACATTAATATGCATTTTTAAATATAGAAAAAATTCACTTCTGTCTAATCTGGCACCCCTTAGAGCCTGGCACTCTAGGCGACTGCCTAATTCACCTCTGTGCTTGGGCCGGCCCTGGCTATTACAATGCAATCACTGCTGGTGTGACTTTTGCAAATGCCTTTGCAAGTAACTAACATTACCAAGCATGGGGAATCCTGTGAATGTGCTGGTAACATTAGCTGTTCCCAAGATGGAATCTTAATATTTTAAGGGCGAATACTGTCAAGAAACGAAGCATACACTGGTGGGAGAGAGCCAGATGGTGTGAACGGTTGACTTCATGAGATGTTTTTTTATTATTCTGGTGCAAAGTCTCATGGGAACAGTATAAGAAAAAGTTTTATCAAGTTTCTAGCATGGGAATGGGTAGGCAAGGGATTTTAATATGGGAGCCACTTTATATGTGCAAACAATGCCAATTCTGAGCTAGATGCATCCAGAAGACCAAGCAGATCACTTAAAGATGCTATGTCTTTTCTCTTGATTCCTGAGGTTTTAAGGCCTCTTACTAAAATCAAAGGAAAGATTCCCATAAACTTCAGTGGAACTTGGACAAGCAGGTCATAAAAATGCCGGTGCCATTAAATCCTTTGCTGGCTTCCATTCTAAACCGTAACCTTAGTCTAATTTTGATCCAAACACCTTGGGCCAAATTGTCTGCTGATGTAAATAGGCCCATCCCTAGCTGAAAACTTACTTTAGTATGATTGTTACACTTGTCTGTCTTGCCAGAGTAAATGCGGCCAATAGAAAGGGCTTGTGCATCAGTGGAAAATAAAATCTGCAGTCAACCTCTCACTTTTTTTTTGTTCAATATAAAAAGGCCTTTGGGGGTAATGAGGGAGTAAACTGACAATTCCATTGTTTTACCCTGACTACAACTAAAACTCCCCTTCCTGCTTGTATGAAACCATTTCAATTGCTAGAGTGCTGTCCCCTTGTGTGAGGCCACCTGCAAGAGAAATAGTCATGGGTCTTTGCACCTCAGTGTTACAAGTGAGTGACAGGCTCGCATGCTGGTAACCCTAAATACTATTGTGCAAGCCTTTATCCAGAAGCCAAGTTTACAGATTTCACAAAGACATTAAACAAACACTGTAACTTTTTAACATAAACACTATTAACTAACATAAATATTTACCCAATTTCCTTTTCATTTCCCTCAGTATATATACCTCATGTGATTCAGAGTTTGTTCATACAAATCGGCTTCAGGAGATCACTATCAATGTGTAAGTTTATCAATAATTAAACTTTTCTAGAGCTAACAATTACCTTATTTAGACCACAGAGTTGTATCTGGACTTGTGGCCTGATCCCAAACCCTCTCAAATCAATGGAGGGGCCCATTTGATTTCAGCTGGCTTTCAACCAGGTCCTTGGGATCTTTGCTGGTGTCTTAAGTGCTGACAACTATCTTCAGCATTCAAGGTCACTGGGTCTTTCCTCTGCCCATACTGAAGAACGAAGCGCTCCATTAGAACAACCAAAACCTTTGCAATATGAAGGAAAAATGTGGACTGAGTTGTGGATGCAGCACTTTCTCCTGGGAGGCTCTCAAAGCACTTTACAATTACTCCTGTTGTTTGTGTTAGAGTAGCCCACAGGGGGCTGAACTGAGATTGAGTATGCTTAGGATAGTATATACAGTACGCTAAGGATTGTATATACATGTGATGAGAGGCAGCCCCTACCCAAAAATCTTACAATCCAAATAGACAAAACAGACACAGAAAGTACTGTTGTCCCCATAACAGAAATGAGGAACTGAGGCCCAGAGAGAGAAAATACAATTCTGGCCCAACTGAAGTCAGTGGCAAAATTCCCATTGACTTTAGTAAGACCAGGATTTTACCTTAAGTCCCTTACCCAGCTTCACACACACAGCAGCATCGTGAACCCAACAGTCCTGAGTTCCAGTTCAGCACATTGACCACAAGATCATCTATCTTTCTTGTATCAGCAGTATAGACTTCAGCCTCACCATGCCCTTGTGAGATAGAGAGGCATTACATCCCCATTTGGCAGATGTGGAAAATGAGGCATAGAATTCAGATGACTCATTCAGTGTTGAAATAACAAGACAATTCCTCCTTTCCTCTTTTCTTTCATATATGTCTTCTCTGCTTTCTATTTCATCATTAGCCAGGTGCTTTATTCATGTAGGCAAATGCTGGGTTAGTAGGCATTAAATTCCTTCCATCAACAAATTACCCACCCTTACTTCAGATTTCTTAGCACATTTTGGCATCTGTAATGATTGTAATATTACTTAAGTTTGGCTTTTATTGTTTTTCATTCAAAATCAGTGCCATAAAACAGTAATTTTGTGATAACTGAATTGTTGTTTTGTTCTTATGCCGGCATGACATGGAAACATCTAAAATTCAGACATATTTAGATTTCTTCTCTTCTTCCCACAATTATTGATAACTTCATCTTTTGTCATTTCTGTACTCCTTATCCTGTCAGGCAAGTAGTGAAATCCCTTTACTCTCAAATGGTGCCAATAAATAATTATTGATAAAAGGAGCTCCAAAATTTTGCAACCATTAATTAATTAACCCTTGCCACACAGCATGCAAGATCTCTATACTACAGCTGAATATAACTATTTCAGACATGAATGAAACTAGTTAACTTGGTTTACAGGTTCCATGATTTAACCAAGGTCCTTCAAGAAGACCATGACAAAGCTGGCGATAGCAATAGTGAATCCCAATTCTCTGCTCTAACAAATAGAAACAGTTGCTTCTTTTGATAACTTTGCTTATAGGGTCAGAGAATAATTAGCTATTAATAATAAAGTTTATTATTAGAAATGGCTTAGCTGGATGATGATTTGTCTGAGGTGACCACTTTCCCATTATCATCTGGACTGAGTTGACCAACCTATTTAATATTGGCATCCAAACAGCCGTCAGCTATAAACAACTTTTAGTCAATCGTCACCCCTCCCCCCATCTGAGTGGGAGCTGAACCAGTGACGCAGAAGTGAGAGATTCCAAATTTAATTACTGACCAAGAACCATTTTTTGCTGCTTATGCAACTAATTCACTGTACATCCAGCTCATTCAAGAGAGCAGAGCAGTAGCTAATTTGCTGCCAGCACCTCTCCACTCTTTGGCTGACAAGAAGTGGCATCAACTGCCTTTTGCAGCAGTTTCTCTCACACCCTCAGCATTTGAGCGTGCGGAAGTATTGTCTAGGAAGGGACACCCAGGGAAGGCATATAGTGATCCCAGAAATTCTGGATGAAGGCCCTTGTCAATAGAAGCACTGTGTAAATTTTAACAGGGACCCTAACTAGTTGAATCTGGTCACTCCGGTCAACACTACCTAACAGAAGGATTACACTTACTTACCTACCTTGTATGAGTGCTGTGAGGTCTAATTAGAAATAGGCTTGCCCCATATGGCTGGTGTAGAAGAGTGCAGTTTGCACCCTTCTGTACCCACAGAGTAAACAATGACCATGAAGAGATTCAGCTGCTACTGAGAGGGAAGGTGGTAACAAGAGCTGCAGGAGGTGGCTATGTCTCAGAAATATTGTCAGCTGTCCTAGTGCTGCTGCATCCTCACCTGATCCCAGCTACTCAGAGCTATATTGGCTGGTTCTGGACCCCTCAGTTCGAAGGGGGTTGCAGTTGATTCAGTCTCCTGAGTTGGACAGATTTTCTGTCTCCTTGGCCTACACCAGGGGTCAGCAACTTGCGGTTCCAGAACTGTATATGGCTCTTTGGATGCCCTCTTGTGGCTCTGGGCCCACCACGCCACCAGAGGACCCTGCAGGTGGCCCACTCCTGGCTCTGCCCCTCCCTATGCTGCTGGGAGACCCTGCAGGTGGCTCATACAAGGCTCTGGGCTCTCCTTCTGCCACTGGGGAACCCTGCAGGGGGTCCTATCCTGGTTCTGGGCTCCCTCCCTCTGCCAAGGGACCCTACAGCAAGCACCCTGGCCCAGCTCCTGGCCTACACCCTAAATTCGGCAAACAGAGTGAATCAAAGCAATTCATAAATCATTTGGAACATGAAAAATGCTATATGTAAATGCTAAAAAAATGCCTGATTCATTTCTCAGCACATCTGTGGTGTTTATAAAGCTTCTGTAAATAGCTGACAATCAGTAAAAATATAACATACTTATACACAATGTGTACTTTATAGTACATGAGAGAGATTAAATTCAAGTTTCATGAGCGCATTCAAGGAATGTCAATGCTTTTATACTATAAAAATTATCTGTGAAATTTGCATAATTATGTAGTTCACAAGTGGACACACATTCAACTAATGAAATCAATAATCTTCTATGACTGTAATTTGTCGCACAGATTCAGGGATTGAGTAGGGAAAGGACTGTCCACATAGAAGCTATCTAGAAAAATAGGAGAGAAAAAAGAAACAATAGATTGTAATAACCCTCACTCTGATGTCTGAAATTTATGGCCAAATCGACCCTGTCAACAATATACAGAGCTTGGTGAACACAGTCAGTGAGAGCTACATGATGTCCAGCATTTAAGAAGATCAGGCCACTTTTTTGGTGCAAAATAAGGCCATGAGTTCCTAACTCTAGGCACTCGTTTTTTAAATGTCAGCCTATGTCTGCCTAGGCACCCATAGCTGTGAAGGTGTAGAGAAAGGCTTTGGGAAGAAGTGCATGCACCTGATGTGTTGATAACTTTAAGCAGTGAGCCATTAAAAATGGTCTGTCCTAGTCATGTGCACACAACTGGCCTGATTCAAATGTTATATTTGGATATGTGGAAGTTACTTACACTCAGAGAGAAACCAGAGACAGAAACATGGGGGGATGTAAACGCACACAGACTCTTTATTCTTCTACTCTAAGACGAGACAGAACTGACTGAACTATCCCATAGCCATCTAGCTCTGTTATCTTGGCAAGCTAGGCAGGACAAGATACAAAATACACAACACCAAACTCTGCTGAAGACAATGCAAGTCTTCAGTTCCATGAATAAATGAGCAAACACAACAGAAGCAGAAGTAAAATAAAATTCTGCCTCTTCCAGAAAGACTTGTTTAGACTGATCCTCGGGAATCACCATAAAATGAATGCAGCTGACGTAACTTCATCTTTGCAACCTATTTCCTCAAGTTGCAATGAACCACAGCACATTGCTGCATAGAAACATTAGTTTAATTTGAAGAATTTGTCTGGAAATGATGTTGTAAGAGAGTGACCTGAAATAGTAGAAAACTTGCCAGAGCACTAGAACTTGTGAGAATTTCAGCATCTTACTTAGTTGAATTTCTGAGAGATCAGCTGTACTCACTAGTTATGATTACTTTCCACTCTCACATGCTGTCTAATTTTGCAGGAAGAAAAATAGTTGTGTGTGTGGTTTGTTGTGGAATCTCCAATATCAGTGTGCTGCTGGGAAGTTGCAAACTCATCTAAACGAAAAAATGTAAATCTGCCAGACCTCCCAAGAATACTAGAAGGCTTCTATTTCTCTCTTTCTCTCTCATAGAGAATGGAAGAGATAAGATCACCTCTTCTCTTATATGGGTGATCAATCCTCCTGCTTTAGTATAAAGGCATATACCTAATTCATTTGTATCTTCAAAGGGAGAATTGGCTCTCTGGATTCTGTTGGCTCCTTTTCTATTTATTCTCTTGTATCTAAGTAAAAAAAAGTGTACAAACTGATCCTTGAAACTGCGGATGGCCTCATGCATTTTATCTGTGCTCCTTGGAAAAATGTTTTAGCGTTGTTTGTGATATTTTAAATTAGTTTCCGCTAGCGAGGAAACCAAAAATGCATCATCTTTTTAAGAGCTGAGAGAGAGCGCTTTCTTAGGAAAAGGGTCGTCCTAAACAATTACACAACTTACAGGAACACTTAATCATTCCTTACAACTCTTTATGGAGAAATGCTGTTTAAGAAATAGAACCTCACATATGAACAAACATGTTTAAGGTATCTGCTTCAGCTTTTCAGGAAGAGTTCCCATAAGATACAGGTAAGAATAAAGGACTAAATGTCACCAGTGTTTCCAAGAGTCAGAACCAACGAAGTGGCATTTGGCAAATGTGCTATGATGCAAGAGAACACAGATCATGCCAACTCTTTGTAGCCTGTGAATTAGTAGTGGTTCCATCTGCAGGAGCAGGCTGCTCTCTGCTGTTGTTGTCCACCTGTGTTTGCTGTGGATGGCACCTATGTGTTGGCCATATTTAGTGGCAGCAGTTCCCTCTTGAATGAAACCCAGTGCAGAGAAAATCCCAAGGCCATGCTTCAGAACAGAGTCCTAATTTGACAGCTGAAGGCCCCTTTCCAAACCCACTAATCTGGTCCCCCTTTTTCCCCCCATACTATCTTAGGTTAACTTGGGTGTTTATTCAACTTGCTCTTAAAAACCTCTAGTGATGAGGATTCTACAATCTCCCTTCGAAGCCTAGTCCATAATTTAACCATCCTTAGAGTTAAAAAGCTTCTCCTAACATCTAACCAATCTAGCTTTGCTGCAGATTAAAATCAACACTTCTTGCTCTACCTTCTGTGGACATGGAGGATAAATGATTCCTGTCATCTTTATAACGCCCTTAACATATTTGAAGATTGTTATCAGGTCCTCCTTAATCTTCTTTTCTCAGATTAAAAATGGGCATGTTTAGTCTTTTCTTCATATGTCCAGTTTTCTAAACCCTGTATTATTATTTTTGCTCTTCTCGGGACTCTCTCTCCGGTTTGTCCACTTGTTTTCTTAAGTGTGATTCCCAGGATTGGCTGTAGTACTCCAGCTGAGGCCTCACTAGTTCTGAGCAGAACAAGCTGATTATATCATGTTCTAATACAACCCATAGTTACAACATCCTTTTTCCCAACTGTCGCTTTATTGACTTGTATTTAATTTGTGATCCATTGTAACCCCCAGATCCTTTTCAGCAGTACCAACCCTTAGCCAGTTATTTCCCATTTTGTAGTTGTGCTTTTGATTTTTTTTCCTTCCAAAGTGAAGTACCTTGAAGTTGTCTTTATTGAATTTCATCTTGTTTATGTTAGACCAACTCTCTGATTTATTAAGGCCCTTTTGAATTCTAATGCTGTCCTCCAAAGTGCTTGCAATCCTTCCCAACTCGGTGTGATCTGCAAATTTTGGAAACATACTCTGCACTCCAATTATCCATGTCATTCTTGAAAATATTAAATTGTACTGGACCCAAGACTGATCCCTGCAGTATCCTATTAGACACAACCTCCCATTTTGACTGCAAACCATTGAGAATGGCTCTGTGGGTAGTTCCTGCCTCCGCTAATATTTGAAAGGAGGATTAACTCTTCCTCCTTCCCAAAAAACCCACACACCTTGAGAAGTGGGCTGTACTATATCAACTGGCAAATATTTTCCCCATGTTATTCCCTGAACTATCACAGTTGGTAGGCCTTATAATTTCTATAATCACTAATGTAAGTTGTTCTTAGTTAAGAGACTATTCTAAGTCATATACTCGCAGGGATACATACTTACCTGCCTTAAACCTTTTGCAGCCCTATGCTTTCATCTGAGTTGCACCAGATACAAACTGGGCCTTGAGTTTCTAAAGCTACTGTTGATTTAGAAGAATCATCATGAAGGCATGTGTAAGCAAACTCCTATTTATACACAAAAACTAGCCTCACTGCATTAAATGACTACTTATGCTATAATGTAACAATATTGCAGTTCTGATGTTATCTTGACCATTCAATTATTTTAAATTAGATGGTGTTTCAAGGTTCACCGTACATTACTTAGGACCAAATTATGTACAGATGTTTTGGGTTTGTTATTTCTTCCAGGGTCAACCCACTGCCTTTACAAGGTATAAGTCAGAGCAGAATTTCTCCTACTAAAAGCACAGTCCAGTAGCCATTGATATCAATGGAAAGAAACACCCACTGGCTTCATGGCACATTGGATCAGTCCCTAAATAAGCACACATTTTATGTTAACCATACCTAAATTAGAATACATCTAATAACAGCCTCATTTCTTAAAATGTACTGTATTACTAATGTATTTTGAAAGTAGTTTTATACTATGTTAAAGAATGTGGACATGTAGAGTAACCTTTCAACAATATTAATACATTTTCATTGCCTAGGCACTAAATAAACAATAAAGAGAAATAACATTTTAAATGGAACCTCAGTTAAAATGTTACTCCAACATCAAACTACCGAATAATTTATAATCCGCTGGATTATTAGATACAGTGCTTTTTTTGTGACAGTGTGCAGGGGTACAGAGTACTGGCATCTTTTTTGCCAGCCCCATTGCCCAGCTGGGGGGGTGGGGTCAGCAGGGTAAAGTAGCGAACCACTGGAAGAAGAGGGGTCGAAGAGACATTTTCCAAATTTACTATCAGTACTGGCACCTTTTTTTTTTTTTTAAGCAAAAAAAAAAAGCACTGATTAGATATAATATTTATTTTCTCTCAACTGGCTTGTAAACATTTTTAATTTCTTTTTAATTTTAAAGATGAGAAAGGAAAACTTTACCTGCATGTTATTTAGTTTGAAGCACAATGATAATTGAAACATTATTTGTAACTCTGAAATTAAGTCAGTATTATAGTTTTTTAATTACATCCCCTCCTCTCATCCCTACAACTCTGCAAAAATGTGTAAAAGTCACTGTTACATATATTCTGCTGCCTCTTCTGCCCTCTTATGGAACTGCTCATATACATTAAGGACCTAAATTCAGTTCCCACTGATTTCAAAGGGAGCTGGATCAACCAGTATATTTTCAGGCAATGGGTGACACCTGTTTCTTGTATTAAAAAACAAAAACAAAAACCTGTTCTGAAATCATCTAGAAAGTGATGTAAGTACTGTCAAAAGTAACAGTTCTTCTTACACATTCTGGATAGGACTAAACAACAAATCCAAAAGACATTTTGCATCATGGTGTGTGCACTATGCTGCCTAAGGGCTTGTGGTAATTTTCATATAGTCTTCTGATAAACAGTGTGTGTGTTTGGTACTATGTACAACTTCAACCATCTTCCTAGCCAAATGCTGTCTAGACTTATCAAAGTAGACACTTCTTGGGTGACAATTTATCGAGGTTTGTAAAATGACAGGTCCTACATAGTTGGTTCTAAACGTATCACCATCAGAAATCATTCCCGTTTTGTATTGCTATATGAAACTTATTTTCCAGTCTACCTCATCCCAATTCACCCACAGCACAAATAGAAAAACACCATAGTTTGAGCAACCTCTGTATTTCTGATGAATCTGCTGGTTAGAATATATAGTTTCCTAAATGTCATCACTTTTTAAAAATGTACATGTTACATGAGTCTTGCACTATCTTTAATCACAGTGTGATGACTGCTCCTTTTTCCAGCTGACTTCTCCCCCCTGCTGGAGCTGCTTATTTGTGGCAAATTCAGATGGGAGAACATTAAGCAGATAGAGGAGGAGGGGTTGAGCAACTTCAGACAAGTGCATTATAATTGAAAAGCAGCATAATTTATGAGGGATACATTGAAGAAACACCTCCCTGGAGCTTTTTCCTTCATTAATCATACACAAATCATGTCAAAACTGTTCTTGAGAATGGGGCGTTAAATCTCTATTGTATAAATGTTCTGGTTTTTCCTTAAAGGGAAAGAGTCGAATTAATTTGGTTTTAATTTTGAAAAAGTCTTTATAAAATGTTAACACAAAATGCATCTGTTTTCATATTCTTTGTATATTTGCAAACCCAGTGCATCTTTGCATTTCTGTCTTAAACAAACAAACATAAAAAGCTTTGGTACTCTGTGAAAAGCAGAGTAAATGGCAGCATCCCAGCATTCAGGAACAACCTGACAAAAATAAAACCTAGCAGATTTCCAACAGAAGAAGGGTTCCAAACAACCACTGGGGAAAAATTTGATTAAAATGTTATGAAAAATGTAGTACCTTGATTTTTATCCTAATCCTGCAATGGACTCAATCTAAATGGAGCTCTGTACCTAATCAGAACCCTACTGAAATCAGTAGGGCTCTGAATAAGGGCAGGGTAGGTCCTGCCTATGTGAAGTCCACTGAAGGATCGGTCTCTAATCAGCAATTAGCATATTGTAAACAATAGCATATCATTTTGCTGATACTTTCAGCAGATTTCCCCAAATCTCTTAAGTGGAATTAGGGATGGAATCCAGCCTCTTCTGGGAAGAGCAGGAGGAGAGAGAGAAAGCAAAGGATTGATCCACTGTATTCCTAAGAGGGAAGTCCTATAGAATTATATAGGGACTAAACTATAAAATGTGACAGGAAACTATAGAAATGATATTAAAAAGCCATAAAATATAATAGAGATTGATTCCTTTCTAGAGGTTTATGAACCATCATATAGAATTCTGTTACAGGATGTTTTTCCATTGAATTCTATGGGATAGCTTAAAGGGGAATGATCATTTTCTAAGATATTCTACATGACACTTCCATAACAGTAAACATGCTGGTTAGTATTAGTAAAGAAATTACCTTGGTTAGAAGCTAATATTATATTCTCCCTCTGAATAGTCTTTATTGGACAGAAATTATGGTCCTGATGCTACAGATAATTGTGTATGTGCTTAATAATAATACATGTGAATGGTCTCATTGAGTTCAGCAGAGCTACTCAAGATAAGCATAAAGTTAGGAACTTATGTGCTTATATGGTTGCAGGATCAGGGCCTAAGCTATCAATAATGCTGTATGGAGCCAAATAATCTTGTAACAATGTGGTTGTGAATTAATGGTCGTTGTTCAGCCATAAATCTGTTGTAGTTTTATGTATATGGTATCATTTTGCTCATGGTCCTGTACATGGTTTACCACAAATCCTTGCAAGGGTTTTGTTTTCCCCCCATGTGTGCGAACAAAGAAACACAAACACACAAAAACCCTTGTTGTACTGTGAAAATTCCTGAATTTAACTCAGTTTCTCTATCTATCTTACCCCCTTCGCTTTCCAACTTCGGTGCATGCTAAGGCCAGAGCTTACTGGAGTGGCCGATGGTCACTGCTCTTTGTTTCTATTGTGTTCAGCGAGAGGGAACTTTGTGTGCATTTTCTATAAATTAATGAGATTACACCAAGAATATTCCCAACTCCTAGCACCAGTTTCTTATCCCAATGGAAACATGCCTGCAAGGCCCACAGTACTGGCTGACTACTTGGGCCAAGGAGGGTAACAATTTAAAAAACAAACAAAAAATGCCACACCAACAAAAACCACTTGTTTCTCTAGTGTGATAAATTGTTGATGCTTTTAGAACATTTTATGGGGTTTTTTTATGGCAAATATATATGTCTAAAGTGAAATTAAGGGAAATATTCTGTTTGGAAACACCGAGGGTTCTGTTTGAGGAAACAGCAATAAAGCATGGCTGAAAATGTCCTTTTTGGGTCAACTTCTTGCATTTTTTCCTTGAGGCTATAGTGTTCTCTTGTGTCTGAGCCAAGGACTGAGCTCATGTAAGTGAAATGAGAGGATTGAGTTTGCTATTGTCATCCCACACCTCACCACTTCATTGACCTGCCTCCTTAGGAAGTGAGTCTTTGTCCCATAAGCAGGTTATTTCTCTTCCTTTTTGTTATGTGGGCTGGAGTTTTCCCTATCACAGAAGAGGTTGGGGCTCAATCCCTAATTCCACTCTAGGGATTTTAGTCAATCTGCTGAATGCAAAATCCATCTGCACAAAAGCTGCTTGCCTCCAAACTTCCACCCCATGTCCTCCAGTAGCTCATTGTGCCTCTCCGGTCCACTGCTTCTGCAAGGGCTTTTGGCACTGCCGAAGTTCACAAAATGGAAATGGTAAGTAACTGGAGCTACTGCAAGCATTGGTTTCTCCAATTAAATTATAGCCAGCCTCCAAGCCTTCCCAAATCATGGATCTGGATTCGTTCGGTACAGCTAATGGGAAAGGAAGAGCGTGCCACAGAGCCATCTCTCTTTAGTCTGTACTTCTGCTGCATAAATCTGTGGTTCCTAGCTCCCTTCTGCTTGGAGAAATAGAGTCCCAATTTGGTAATGGCTGCTCAAGAAAATTTCAGAACTGCAGTAACAGGGTATTTTGGATAGGGAAGAGCTATTTTCCCTTATTTTCATGAGACCTAAAGACCCAAAGAAAATTTAAAGTCTCTTCTTCCATAAAACTAACTGGTGTAGGAGATATTACTTTGTTGTACACAAGATATCTAACTGGCTGACCCTAGGACTCTCTGAAGTAACAGAAAGAATGGATCAAGGGGGTAACTTAGGTCCAAATTCTGACACCCTGGTTCACACTGAATAGTAGCTTATTTAAAGAAGAATCCCATTGTCTTCCAAGAGGCTGGTAGGGGAGTAAGTTCCTTGTTTAGCATCAGTAAAGGCATCGGCATCTAGCTCTTTGGCATAGGGTGCAGGAGTTCAGCTTCTGAGGACACCCAATTTAACTATTCAAAGTAATGCTCCACTCTCTGAATTCAGTCTGCAGCATAAGAACGAATTGCTGGTTCCTTAGCTGATAGACTTCACCATGGTTCCATTTCAGTCTATTCACAGAATCTCCTGATTTAGAGCAGCTAATGTAAAGCAATAGTGTGATTCTTTGGCTTGTGAAGTGAATACTAATCAGGATTCATTAGAACAATTTGATTCCATCTAAGTGAAATCATATTGATGTTTACTGAATGTAAAACAAATGCATATTATGAACATTTAATTTGTGTGATCGCCTTGAAGACCGATGAAGAATGCTGTTTAAAAACTTAATGATGCTATTTTTAGTTGCTGTTTGATATTATTCAATTATATTTTACTTCAGATTAAACAGTGAATTGACATACTCAGACAAATGGGTTTGGAGCAAAAGTGTCACTTTCATTTATAAATACTAAATTGTGCAATAGAATTGTCATCTAAATAAATTTCCCTTAAAGCCTTGGAAACAGCTTTCTTTTCTTTGTCCACAGAGCAAGGTCAGAAACTCCTTTTCCAATCATGTCATGCAGCAGGTTAAGCGTTCATCAGTGCTGCATACTTTTAAAGCAGTCTGTCAATTGTGATCAGACATGCTATATGCTGCAGAGCACAAAACTCGACCTGATATCTTGTAACTAGGAAAGCGGTTGGCAGGAAGTTCCAGCTGAGGTTCACAGTTCCAAAGTCTGCAACCTTCTAATATTTTCAAGGTTTCATGTGTTTTACACAGGTCAGCACATGATCTGCTTCTTCTAAAAGTTCACCAATAGTTTAGTAACATCATGTGCTCTGGAGTGGGGAAGAAGACATTTCTATAGGATACCTATTGCTATAGAACTTGCCATTTTTATAAGCTACACATTTAATGCTATCCCACAAGGGGTCAGATGCTCAGTTGTTATAAATAGATAGAGTTCCATTAAAGTCAAAGAAACTATGTTAATTTACCCAAGCTGAGATCTGGCCTAAATTTATAAATCTCTATTCTTATACTGTGCAAAAGCTGCATTACTCTCACACATGGAGCTCCATTACTGCTGCATAAAAGACATCATTAAAAACCTGCCATAACAAATGTGCACTGTGCCCTACCAAGTTCTGGGGCTGACAAACTGCCAGATGGAATGAATTTGATCTTTTATTCAAATTGATCTGCCTCCACTCTTAAAGGTTTTATCAAAGGAAGTGATGGCAGAAGCAACCTGTAATAGGGTACGGGGGAGAGACAACTTCAAATAATCAGTTGCCAGGCTATTGTGCCTTTGTAGAGTGCAACCTGCACATTGATTGGCACCAGGCAAAAGGCAGGGCAGAACATTGCACACAGTTATTATATGGTCATAGTGGCTCCTCTCCAATAACAATGTTGGCAGCTGAATTGCACTAGCTGATGTTTCTGGGTGGTCTTCAAGGATAAACTCAAATGGAGTGCACTGCAGGCAACAGCATGGAGGTGTCAAAGACATAAGTATCTGAGGCAAAGTCCCTATCATCCTCAGCCTTTTGACCAGCCACACATTGGAAAGGGCACTAAAAGCACTTATTGCTCCCTTAGAATCCTGAGGCTGAGATAGATCTAGTAAGGACCCAAGATTGTGAATCATCTTGACAAAATATGCCCTCAGCATAATTACCCAAAGCATTTCAAAACGTGCTCATTTCTAGAGCTGGTCAGAATTTTTTCTCTCTCTCCTCCATCCCGCAAGAAAATTTTTGACTTTGTTGAAAAAAATAAAAACTAGAAAAGCAAAATCATGTCACATTTTGGCTAAATGTTTTTTTGGCAGTTTTATACACCCCTCTACCCCCAAATTATTATTTGTTCACCCAAAAATGTGCAGTTCAAAACTGAAGAATTTAAATTTCTGATTTTCTGGTTTCTGACAAAAAACCCAGAAAATTTTAAAGGAAAACAGCCACTTTATATGAAAAGTTTTAAGTGAATAAGATGATTAAAATTGTTGACCAGCCCTACTCTTTTCCCTCAGGAGCTTTTCATATCCTCTAAACAGGAGTGATGTGAAAATGGAATCCTGACATACCCTGGATGTGAGATCCCTCAAGAGATCAGGGATCTTAGCATCAATCTGTGATATATCTAAGAAATTAAGATAGTTCTCATCCTGCAATTTGGACAGTGCAGAGGTGATCAAACATGTTGTTATGCATTATTCATGATGATCTGTCCTGAGCCAAATCTGGTATGTTATGGGAAAGCATGACTGTATGGGACAGTTGTCTGTTGATACTGTCTAAATATCATGTTTTAGGTCTTCTGAGGAGTCTTGTCCATCCTGCTTTTATTGGGTCAAAGCTGAAGGTGATTCTCACAGGGAAGGTGATAGGCATTCAGAGGAGATGAGCATTCCAATGTAGAGAGTGTTGGACAACCATTTGAGAGAGTGCAACTTATTTAGTTAGAAAATGTATCTTTTCATTCAAATTGAATTAGTATCATTTGATGTTTTCAATTATTCAAAATTGTTTCATCTGAATGGTGTCCAACTTCTTTTCAGTTTGACAGGGAGGGACCACATTTCAGTTCCATAGGTCAGAATGCTGACCATTGAAATGTTATATATCCTCAGCTTTGTCTCTCTTCTTATCAGAGTGTTTGGCTTGTGAAAGGAGTTTGTGATGCTGCACCCATCACTGATGAGAATTTAAAGGCCATACTGCAGAAGTATGGGCTATAAATTCTTTCTCTATGGCTCCCATGGTATTGACAATGGAGCCGAGGTAAGCAAAGTCACTGACAATCTCTCCTGGGTTGTTGACCACTGAGATGCTAGAACCCATGGCATATTAGAAATCACTGATTGGAAGAATTTAGGTTTTACCCTAATTAACTTTCAGGCCATCTTTTGCTGTTGAATGATCCATTGTCTGGTAAAATACATGGTCTGTGATGGCACTGAAGGTTCTAGAAAGGCAATGCCTCCTTACTGAATACCCAACCTAATTTAGGAAGAGGTGGCTCTTTTCCTATTTGCGTTCACAAGCAGGGCTTGGGCAGTTATGTCTAGTGGTCAGAACTGAGGTGATCAGAGGCCTGGAACAGAGCAAAAGGTCACAGCTGGCATCAGGACCTAGGAGTCCCAGTGAAGAATCAAGTTCCAAAGCCAGGGGTCAGGAACAGATCAGAGTTAGAGCTCAAGAGTGGAAGCTCAGGGTCTGAGCTGGGGTCAGGAATTCAAGAACCAGCCAAGAGGCAGGTCCATCACTACAGCTGGCAGGGAGGTCCACTTTGGTGCATGGATACATCCTGGACTTAAATAGGATGCGTGGACCAGGCCTACCTTCCAAGTTGGTACTTCCTGTAGCATTTACCTCCACATGGTCTATGTGATAATGTGTACAGTCCTATCACAGCTGGCAAGCAGTTGCATGGAGGTGTGGACAATACAACAGACCTGGGTTGTAGTCCCTGTACAATCTCAAATTTATAAGAATGCAGCTTAAGGAGTAAACATGTAGAAGATGGAATATCCTATACTTCTCTAAGAGGAGAGGAATGAACTAATTGGAAGATTCAATTGTCCCACTCAGCAAGGAACTAAAGATGGTCATCATCGTCTGGATGGCCAGTGATGTTTACACTGCTGAGAGACGTAAAGAAAGTATCTCTCCATCGTCTTTCTCTCAAAGAAAATAGTGAAGTATGCATGTCACTACAGCAATCCTGGTGATATAGATAAAAAATAACCTACTTTGAAAAAGAAGTTTTAAAACAAGGTAGGAACTGCATAGGCTTTCAGTGTTAAAAGGTGTCGTCCTGAACAACTCTAAGAATTTATTTTATGGCAGTGGAGTGGTTGGCATTTTACCTTTCCAATTGTCATTAACAATTTCCATCCATAATGCGCTCCAAGGCTTTTACCACCCATGAGTCAGTCTTGCAGATAAGGCAATCACAAGTGTGTTGATACATGTGGAACCTCAGTCACCGAAATCAGATGAAGCTTAGAGTACTGTCACTCCAAAGTTGTTAACCCTTTACGTGGTGCTATTTGGTGTTCATGGCCTTTTATGTTTATTCAGTATACTATAATGGTCTAAGGATCCCTAAGGAGTTAATGAAGACACAAAGAGTAACAATACAGTAGAAATAAATACCACAAAAGCAAATACCGGGAGTGATACACAATTATTGAAGCTTGGATGTTGCTTTGAATAAATGGATTTTCAGATCCACCCCCAAAATGTAAATATCCCTATCCAACCCCTATCCCACCCTCTTCCCAAATGTGTTTATAGTCCTAAAAATTCATGAAAATATTGGCTGCGAAAATCATATTGGATTTGATTGTGGATGCCATGAGGACATGAATCAGAATGATCTAGTTTTTAAGTATAGGTATCATCTCATGAATTTTTGTATCACCATTTTCAGTCACATTGTTTCAGAATCAAAACAATAACCTAACCTTTTAAATTCTTCTAGCCATTTTAAAATTTGATGTTTAATCCTGGGACATAAGCTGACTCCCATGTAACTGCTTTAAATAAATTGTAAGAAACAATCTTCTTTAAGAACCTGATCCAGAACCCACTGAATGGGAGTTGTTCCAGTGACTTCCACTATGGGATTTGGATGAGGTCATACATGAGCAGCACGTTCTAGAACAGGCCAAAGTCTTGTTTTCCTTGCATATTACTGCCTGCCAGAAAAATAGTGTCCAATCCTGTGTTGTTGCATGATGATATGACAAAAGATGGTGCCTTCCTGTGCAGGAGTCTAAGCACAACAGGGTACAGATCCATATTACTGAAGGATGGTATGGCAGAAGAGTCTGTCTCTGTTTTTAGAAACATAAAAAGCTCAAATGTCCTTAACGAAGGTCATTATTTGCCTGGCCCTGCATTAAGGAAATCAATGGAGTAGAGCAGAGCAATGGAAGTTTCACCACTGATATCAAGGGGTGCCGTTTCAAGCCTATCCTAATAACGACATGCCAACAATAAAATCCTTGCAAAATGAGCTTCTAAATAAATAGTTTTTACTTCATACTTTATAGTTTCCACTTCATTTGTATTGCTGCCCTCGCTTTATAACCACTCCATTTATAAAGGGACATTATATGGCTGCAAAGTTTTAAAATGGCTTAGGAAGGATCAGCTAAAACCCTATCATTTACAGTATCTTGATTGCAAAATAATAGTAATAATAATTAATAATTCACTTGAAGCTACTTAGAGCACAGATCCTCAGAACCGAGAAATTTAAGTTTTCTATCTAGAGAATAAAGAGAATTCTATTTATCTGAAAGTTCTGGAAGTCCCAGTTTCTTTCTGCACAATTTAACTAAAGGCTAATACCATAAAATTCACCTGGGAATGTTAAAATTCAAAGACCTACATGCATCTAAGTCATATTACAGCTGTATCTGAAATGCACTTAGTTCTGTGCTCAAGAGTTGGCATACAAATCAGCAGCTCTCATACACAGCAATATATATTTCCATTGGCTGTTGATGCCCTTCACTTTTGTCTAGGCCTACCTTTTGTTGGGTTATATAGCAAAGTATACTCTGTCAGTGTCATTGATTTTCTTTAAATGTGAAATATATTTAAAGTTGGCAGATTTTTTAAATATAGTTTTGGTAGTGTCTGAGTATTTTTGAAGCATTTTTTAATTTATATCTGTTCACAGTTGCAAAATATTATGAATGATAAGCATCTTTTCAATTTTTATTCATTACTTAAATTTTCAGAGTTGTGGAAAATTAGTGCGGTGGCAGAAAAAAATTATTTAATGACATACTGAGATTCATAAAATCAAAGCTTTATACCTGTTAAAACACAAATTGTCAACATTACCTGTCAAGATATACAAAGATTAAATATTCTTAAATCAAACTCTCAAGCAATAAGTTAGATAAGTTCTCAAGCAGTGTTTTTCTTACTTTGCCTAGCTGTAAATTTTAATTCTTATTGATGGAAATTTTTTTTCATTGACTTGTGTGCATACGGTATAATTGATGTTTGCCAATATTTACTGATAATAATCTAGTCCTTCTATGGACCAATGAAATGTAAGTAGTAAGTCAGTTATATGAAATAAACACTCCTTTTTAAAATCCATTTGTGAGGGCAAGAAGGCATCTGGCTGAAAACCTAAAGTTGAGGTCTAATCAACACTAAATCCATTCCTGCCCTCCTAAACTAGAGTGGCTCTTCAGAAGCTGCCTGAGCTCCCAATGCTAATGCAAGCCTTAAATTAAACTAAGCACCTTCTCCTGGTTCTACTCCTTATTGGTTTTAGCTAATCAGTCCCTCTGTACAGAGTTTCAGTGGGAATCTGCAATTGATACACTTGCAATACTGCATTCCTAACACCAGAGGGTGCTGTATGCAGGTATAAATAGTATTGTTTATGCCAAAGGGGAAACCCTGTTAGTGTAGTTCAGCAAAACAAAATGAAGTCCTGTGGCACTTTTAAAGACTAACAAATGTATTTATCACCTGAGCTTTCATGGGAGAAAATCCCACTTCATCAGATGCTTTGAACGAAGTGGGATTTTCTCATGCAATAAATAGATTTGTTAGTCTTTAAAAGTGCCACAGGACGCCTTGTTTGTAGCACTGTTTATGTCAACCTCATTATTAAAAATGGAGTCCAAGAGCTAGCTACATATTCTGTGGCATCCCATGGCTCTAGAGAAAGCTTTACCAAAATATTGCCCCAAAGTAAGAATGCTGAAGTCTCTGTTTTTGTAAGGTAGGGGTCATTAGAAGGACTGCAACTCTGCAATGTGCACTTGTGGTTGGATATGCTTTCTCACCTTCCCTTGGGCCTTATGTGTATCTTATCAAAGGGTTCTAATACAGTAGTGTGCTGATTGACTAGCAATTTTATTCTTAGTCTTCTGATGTTTGATTTTTTTTTAAAGCCTCACCTTCTGGAATCATATGATTATGTCAAAGTTTCAGTTGTTGTAGAAAGTAAGTTTTTATCCTTTATCGCTGCAGAGGAAAGCTTGTAATTATGACCCCTAAAGACTCACAAACTAGAAAATAAAAAGAACCCAAAATGTGTAACTTTAAAAAACTTGTACATTTTAAGCCAATACCATCTTTGTGCTTCAATGGCACTTAAATTTTTGTAGAATTGGGGGCCAAAGTCTGACATCCTTCTGAATGTTGAGTGGACACTGTTAAGTAGTCTGTTTTCAGTTGGTCTTTTGGGAATTAGGGTATTAAGTTTGCAACCCGTCTTTAAACATGTTTGGTCATGTAACTGATAGCTCATTAACAACATTTTGAGTAAAAAGGAAATCTCTGAAACTCATTGAACAGCAAATAAAAGGTTAATCTTTGCATATAGTACCAAGTGATTTTTAATGCTTTAATATTTTTAAATCAATAAAGGAGATTTCAGTATTCATGTACTATGTGTAAAATAAATCTATACCTTCAAGTTTTGATTATGATAAAACATGCAGCCCTGGTCAACTTAGCTCTCTCTTGATCTCAGCTTTTGTGGTAGATTATTGTACATAGCCTGTTTCATCCATTATTGAGAGATTGACTGAGGAAATTACATTTAACTCAGGTACTTTGTTTGCCATGTATGAGGGATTGTAGTTTGAAACTGAAGTAATTTACAAATTGTATTTTGCCAAGATGATATTTATAAGTGACCTGAGTCTAGAGTAACAGTTAGCACTGAATGGAGAAGTGTTGACACAAATTCTTGCAGTAGGTGATTTATCCTTAGTGCTGACCTGTCAGTAAACAATACCAAATTTTGCCAAGAAGTTACAACAACTTTGTAATGCTCAAGTGCCTTTGTTGATGATTGCTGCTGAATTTTACTTTCCATCTGGCTCAGCTCCTGGGGGCTTCATGGTTTTGCCTATTGATAAAGGCCAGGTGGTCAAGTTTTGGGAGCTGTCTTTCATTTGTTCAGAAATGGGACATGGCTTTAGTTGAGAGAAAATAGGATACAGGAAAACAAAAGGCAGTGGCAGCTGGGGTGGCAGTGGAGTAGAATTCCGTTCATTCCGGGACTGTTCTTCTGTTAAAGCTCAGCAACACCTGGATGTTCCTTCAGTAATGGCTACTCTAGGGATATGTACAAGACCATTCTGAAAAATAGCACTCTCTTTTATTAAGCAAAATCTTGGGAGTGTTTGGTGAATGCATTATACACTTTCCATTGCTGATCTTGTGTAACAAGATGTTGCTGATAACTGGTAAGGTACTCTGACTACAAGAACATTGCATATTTTCCTGTTTTAACTGAGCACATATTGAGAAAGTAAATCCATTCAATAGGAAGACTCTTTCAACCTGCATAAAGAGTTAGTATATGCTGAGCCATAACATAGTACACGTTATCATCCAGTTCCGAGTCTGTTGAAGTCTATAGTAATCTTTCCATTGACTTCAATGCATGTTGAATCAGACCCTGTATCTCAGAGATGTCAAGTGAAATTATCTATTCAAAGGTCCTCTTGGTTACAAGTTGCATATCCCAGTGTCCAAGAAGATGATGTCACCTGAACCTTGCTCTGTTATGGTAAGTATAGACACTCTCTCATCCAGAAAAAAGAGTCAATATTAGCCGGCCATGAATCACACCAAATTAAACACTGTCCAGGAACCCAGATGGCTTCTTGGATGAAAGACACTGTTTTATGGATGATGGGTTTTTTTCAGTTGAAAAAAGGAGAAATATTTGCTTCAAATTAAAGTACAACAGGGCTATGTAAATCTGTAAGCCAGTAACTGACCAACCATCTAGGGTGAAGATTTTCAAAAACAGGAAGCCTGGGTCCTGATTTAGGATGCTAAATAAGTGGGCTGCTTTTCAAAAGTGCTGAGCTCAGCCAGCTGACTTCAATGGGAGCAGCTTGAGTTGCTCTGCATGTGTGAGAACCAGCCCACTTATTTAGATATTTAATCAGGACCTAGGCTCCTATTTTTTTAAAACATGACCTAAAGTTGTGCATTTTCTTCTGGATGAAAGGTTATGTGTGTTGTGTACTAGGTATTTATAGTTTAGTCATGCACATCTGCCAAAGCTTCAAGATATGGGTCTGATGTAGGTAAGCTAGTACGTTATTTCATGTTTTGTATCTTGTATGTTCCAATGTTCCCTTCATTCCCTGCTGCTTATTGCTCTCACTTATGTCTTGTCCGAATTAGAAATACTGTTTAAGGCAGAGGGCACATCTTTCTAGGCAGCTCATGACAGAAAACATTTGTGGATGCTGTACTGAACAATAATGAAAACAGAGCCTGGAGCTTGGAATTTGTAAAGCTCTTCTATTGTCACCATTGTCGATGGACTTTTATAGGGTGTGAAATTTCATTAACAAAAAAGTCATAAAATTCCAGTTGAATAGAAATGTAGAACCAGCTTCAACCTCTGCAGAGTGATTCGTGCAAGTTTGTCAAACTCCTTGCAACCACTGTCTGGCGTTGCTAACAAAGTCGTATTTTGAGCCGAACGTGAGCAACATAACATTAACCCCTGTTATTAACCTTGACAAAAAGGTGATGCAATTGAACTAAGTCAATGGCTACTTAGCTTTTTCACTGTCACTCCAGCAGTAGGCAGGTCAAAGAGGTACTTAGCGTAGTATTTACTAAAAGACGAGAGGAAAGGGAAAGCAATGAACAATGTTTTGACCACCTCCAGTATTCATCACCTTGTCACAAAGCAAGAGTAATGATCTTGGATGGAGCACTGAGGCTACTGAATGGTTGTTTTTGTTATTAGTAGCAGTCTCCTCCCTCTACTTTCCCCCACATACTGGAACTACTCAGGTAAATACAGTAAGCAACCTTCCCCTTATCTCCTGTATCTCTTTTATTAGCTGACTCAGGATTGCGCTGCATGGTGACAGATGTTGATGAGAATAGCTTCAACCTGGTAAGTCCTGAGCTACCACTTAGGACTACACATATTCACCGCCCAGTCGTGTTTGGTTGGTATTTTTTACTCTGATTCTAACGGCCAGATTATCTTCTAATTATCTTTAGCTGAAAATAAAGCATCTGATATAATGCTCATTAAAGTGACTAGAAAGACTCCTGTTGGCTTCACTGGGCCTTGGCTGTGCCCCAAACACAGTAAATATGTATTGGTTATTACAGGGACTCTTTGTAAGATAGTAGCAATGTTTTTTTCATTTATATAACAATATTCATCCAAAGAAGCCAAAATGCTGATCAGATATTACACAGAAAGGCTGAAATCCTGCAATGTGGCTGTAAAAATATCTGCCACCAAGGGCGTATTGCAGATCTGAAGTCTAATTTATTAACCCCTCCCCCACCAACCCCCCCACACACACGAGTCCTGTGGCACTTTTAAAGACTAACAAATTTATTTATCACATGAGCTTTCGTGGGAGAAAATCCCATTTTTTCAGATGCTTTGAAGATTTTCTCCCACAAAAGCTCATGCAATAAATAAATTTGTTAGTCTTTCAAAGTGCCGCAGGACTCCTTGTTTGTTTGGCTGACCTAGACTAACACGGCCACCCCTTTGGAACTAATTTATAAACTCCACTTTGGGATCACTTTTGACGCTGCTGATGCGTGGCCGTAGATTATAAAGCAGAATGGATTACTGTGATCATCTACTCTGACCTCATGTATAACACTGGCCACAGGACTCCCTGAATTAACTCCTGTAATTCCATGCCTCCTAACATCTTGCTGAGGCATTGATTCATGCTAATTTACAGAGAATTGTGGTAACTACTGACTTACAAAACTTTCTGTAGTACTTGTTTCTCTCAACCAAGTACTGACCTTAGACCAGACCTTCTCAGCTTTTGGTACTCAAGGAAAGCACATGTCTTAAGTGGCTTATCTGCATTAATATTTCCATTATTTTTCTGTCTTCATGTTTAATATTGCCCTTGATTAAATATTGAATATTTTAAAGATATTCGTCTCTATCAAGATGTTTTATTAACATTGTTTCATAATTCTTAAAAACTTCAAAAGATAGCCCTAGTGTGTTTGCCCTGCATTTTATGTGGTACAGGGCAATGATTATGGTTTTCCAATATATTTACTTTATTTATTTTCTTCCCTTTTTAAAGAAGAAATAATACAGTATTCTGTAGTAACAATCCAATACATCACACCGTTCATCAGTGTTACAGTGCTTTTTTTTTTTTCAAAAGGTGCCGATACTCATATCTTGATAGAAAATTTGAAAAATGCCTCTCCCATCCCTCTTCTCCCTGCAGTACCCTTTTCTTCCAGTGGCGCACTCCTTTCCCCTGCTGACCTCACCCCCATAGCTGGGCAGCGGGGCCGGCAAAAAAGGTGCCGGTGCTCTGTACGCCTGCGTACCATCACAAAAAAGCAGTGGTATTACTATAGTATTTGCGTCTTTACTTTAACATTCTTAACGAAATAGGTTTATTAGTTAACTTGCATTACTTTGAATCAGTTGACCAAGCCCATACATTGGAACCTACGCACGTTGTGGATGTGTTTTTCTCCCTTTCGTTTTTTATCTAGAGTGGTGATTATTTTCCCCGCCACATTTTGGTTTTGAAACAGAGTTAGCACTGAGTGAGTGGTACTGGTGGTACCAAAGGTTACAGCAGAAACATCGTGGTGTAGACATATTTGTTGTACAATCACTCACTTTGGACTGACAGAATTGGGAGTCTTTCTATTGCCTCCAGTGGGCGTCAAATTAGTACTTAGTCCAGATTTTAGCTTTCTGACAAACTGTAGGTGCTCACCTTTCTTAGAAAAGAGCTAAACTCCTCTTCAAACACCAGCATTATTGGCCAGAATTTCAAAAATACTTAGTGCAATGTGTCACAATGGGAACTGCTGGCTGGGGAGAGCACTTTTGAAAAATCTCCTGTTTATAGGTACTGTGCATGGGAAAATCTGACCCTTAAGTGTTAAAGAAATGAGAAACCTGTGGCAGTGATTCTGTTAACAACCATCCTTGTTACACTAAATCTGTGCTAATGTGTAAGTTTGCAGGCACAAATATTATTTGTTCAATAATGTATGTAACAAACTCCATAATCTTTTTTTAAAATTTTTAGTAACTATTACTTTTGTTAACTTCCCATTTTATAAAGATAGATGAATAATTTTGTGATTAAAAGATATTTCTAAAATTGACGTTGAATTTTTTCCCTTTACTTGCCCAGCTGTGGTCATAATATGTACTGTAGTAAGAATGGTAAGTACAAAAATGGCTTTATACTACTAGATGCGCTTGTTTTGCTGAAGGATTATGAATTGTCTTTTGGATAATGGTAGTGCATGCAATTGGCTTTATTTCCCTGATGAAAAACTATGGAAACCAGTTAAATTTTTATGTATAATCAGGTTCAAAAAGTATGTAACTGTGACCAATCAAAAAGGGAGATGTTTTGATTAAAATTCATGGGTTGGGGGTACTTTGTACACATTCCTAGAATGGAACTCTGGAATCAATTGAAATCTTGGATAACACAGGAGCAGCTTAGAAATGGTTTGATCTCAATTAGTTCATATAATTGGCAATTGACAGAATGATTGCAAAATAAACTTGTAACGTAACATCTATGAAGCTAGAAAACTGCCTTTAACACTAGACATTGATTAATGCTGAATAATGCAACTGAAAGGCTCATTTCTGAGCCAATAAGAGGCGTAAATAACATCTTATAGTTAATATTTTGCCATTTTATTATTATTATTGTAATACAAGCATAACCATTCATTGGCTAGATTCCAGTTTCAGTTGAGAACTAAGACAAATTGTAGCTTTTTTTGCTGGGTGGAGCAGGAGAAGGCAAATTACTATATATGTTTGGTAAATAATGTCAAAATGCAATTTAGGTTTGTTTTACTAAAATTGGCCTGGGTATTGTTAGTTCCACAATTATTTTTGGCATGAGCCTGAGTTTGGGTTGCATTTATCAAAAACAAGAAGGAATGTGCAACATAGTATGGTATGAAGATGTGTAGAGCAGGTATGAGATGACTAAGGCTGGCCAGAAAACAATAATTCTGTTTCATGAAAAATGTTGAGGTTCAAAATTTTTCATCTCAATACAGGGCAAAAATCAGAACCGTCTCTTGAGGTTTTTTTTTTTTTTTTGGCAAAGAAAATGGGAGATCAAGAAAGAGCCTCCCCACCCTCCGTTCCCTACTGCACCAATAGTTCATAGCCTGGTGATTAAGTCTCTCACCTGGATATGAGAGATGCACATTCAAGTCTGTATTCTGCCTCATGCAGAATTAGGGCTTGAACCTGGTTCTCTCTCATCCCCCACAAGCTACTAACTACTCCAGGGTGGGTTCCTTTCTCTTCCATCCTGGATATGAAATGTAGTGGAAAGTATTTGTGTACACAATTTCAGTTCTGATTAAGAAATTTAGGATGAGTGAAACCAAAAGTAAACAAAAATTGATTTACTATAATAGTGTAGTATGCAGCAGCAATGCCTCTAATCACTCATGTTAGCTCCTATAGCACTATAAATTCCCACAGTGCTCTACAACGGAATAAGAGGCACCTGGGGATTTGGTACTCAATTCTGCTCCTGTTGAAATCAATGGCAAAAATCCCTTTGATTTCAGTGTGGCAGGATCAAACCCTTGGTTTGAAAGCTGAATCCTTACAAGACTCTGGCAGAAAAGATCCCATAGGAGCATTAGGAAAATCCTGTTAGACTTTGGGCCTTGCAAAGAGTCCCTTTAAATATGTGTACAATTAAAGCCTGTATTTGAGCTCTGATGGTTATGAAGTCAAACGCTGGAACAATGTTTTACTGATAGCAGCAAAGGGGGAAAGAATTGCATTGCTTATAATCGATGGATAACTAGAGGCTCAATTAAAGCTCAAAACCACTGTAGGAAAACACGTCTTTATTTAGTTTAGGCATTGATATGTGGCCTTTAACTCATCGGTTTTGGAAGCTGTAGTATGAACCAGTGAACAGGGGACACAACTTGCAATGAATAAAAGTATCAATACAGAAGAATCATTTGGAATTAGTCTAAAGCCCATTGCAGTCATTGTAAGAACCTCCACAGACTTCACTGAACTCTGGATTAGGCCCCTATTGTCTTGACATTTAAATGAAAAAGTGATTGCTTTGGATGAGCAATATTCCTATTAATCATCCAACATAAACTGTTGGGTTATTTGGAGCAGCGAATTGCTATTTCATGTCTGACAGAATACAATGTGAGTTTAAGCGTATCAAATATGTTTGGAGTTAGTGATGGAGAAATATCCAGTGTTTGGGTTTGATTTGGATACACATCCAAAACTTGCTTGTCTATCCAAAGCTCTTGAGTCTGCAGGAATTGTCCTGAGAAACAGGCTTCCTTGTTAGGTTTTTTTTTTTTTCAGCGTCTCATAGGTTGAAATGCGATAACAGCCAGCTTCATGGCACTTGGCAACAAGAATCAGAAGTCGGTGGGTGAAGAAAGAGACTTCTCTGAACATTTGAGTCATGGAAAACACTGCTGCTTCAAAAAATGATTGGAAAATTGGCTCCCTAGCTCTTCATGGAGGATCAGAGGTGGGGAGAGTCCAGCTACCGTTGAGGCACTGTTCCTGGTGGTCATAGAGGACTTGCTCCCAGTATGTTTCCTGAGATCAACACAGATGTTGGGGACACAGGTTTTGGAGGCAACCTCATTGCTGGTTTATCAGGGCCAAGGAAGAGTACTAGTTTGTTTAGAACGATCTAAGAAAGCCTTCCCAATTTTGATCCTCCATAACCTCTCTCCCTCCCTGAGATATCTCTGTTGGAGGGAACCATCTGGCTCCCTCTTAGTCTATACCTGGCTCTCATAGGGGTAGAGTAAGGGCCCCTTACTTTGCCCCAGGAGCAACCTGGAGGAGTTGTGACTTCTCCAATGCTCCCCCCACTTCTTCTGGGTAAGAAGGAAGTCACTGCAATGCCATTTCATTGAGCAGCTTACACCCCTCATGCAGCTGGCTTGATGAGTGGACAGGAAGGAATGTCAGAACCATTTCTCTTCACTGCCCACTTGTTCACAAGGGAGTCTATGGCAAATAGCCCTTAGTCCCCCAACTCGATCACACTCAGACTGAAACTCTAGTTGAGGAGAACATGACAATATTGCCTATTTTAGGTAAATTTCCTTATTATTTTTGTACGCTGTTCCTTTACAAAGAAAACCACTGCACTGTTGTTTGTAATTGACCTGCTGTGCTGTTATCTATTGAAAAAGGGGGGATATGGAAGGTGTTCACCTCACTTACATTAGTAATGCACTTAACAGTAGTAATGGAACAGCTCCTTAAAGATTGGACATCTTGGACATCTTCCTTCCAGCTCCCACACTGAAACAGTGCCCATTATGCGTCATCCTGCCATCATTTGTACACTGTGTAACTTGAATTTTTGCATAATATACATAGTTTACTCTGGGGGGGGGGGTGCGTGCACTCAAAAAAAGCCTTAGTATGGTTTCTGTCCAGGAGCTGGCATGTATCTTGGAAGACCTTAGTTGATAAGAAAACTGTGGTGGGCAAATACCTGACTGGTTTTCATAGGGGTCAAATTTCCCAGATTGGGTAATTTACAAACATTCACTTCTAAAAAGTAAGCGCACTGAAACCTTTCTACTATATAAGAGCCAGATTGTGAGCCCTTACTCCCATTGTTGAGCAGTTACTTCTACAAGTATTGTCTCCTTTAGACCAAATCTGCCCCGACATTACTGTGGAATCTGGGAATTTTGCACAAAAGGGGAATGAAAGCCCACAGTATAATCAGAACCAATTTTTATCAAGCTGATGCTGAGCATTAGGGTTAGGCTCTGCTCAGTCTTTGTGCATTTGAGTAATTGGAGCTGAACTACAATGTTCAGGTTTAGAACAGTCATGTTAACAGGCTGTGGTCCAGTGTTCCTGGCTCCTTAATGTCTTAATAATGGAAAATCAGAAAACTCCCATTAAGCACCCTCAATAATGGGCATCGGGTTGTATTAGAATTTTACTTTGGAGTTTGTTGATTTTAGCATCTCTGTAAATGAAAGACCAGGATCAGGATGATAATACTTGGTCTATTATTGCACGCTTCAATAGATGTCAAATTGCTTTACAGAAGAGGTCAGTATTAACATCCCCTACTGATGGGGAAACTGAGGCAAGGGAAGGGGACATAATTAACTCAGGGTCACTCAGTGGGCCATTGTTTGAGCTGGGAATGGAACCCAGGTCTCCTGAGTCCCAGTCCTGTACATTTTCTATTACGCCTAGACCACCATGGAGTTCTACCAATGAACCTCACTCCTAGCATGCAATGCTTTGCTATTCCAGATTGTACTTTCCTTAAACAGAGGCCACTAAATTTACTTCACTTGTTAGCTAATCAAGATTTGCATGTAGGTCTTCGGGTAAGGTAGTGCATTGCTTACTATGCCCTAAGTATGATTTCATTGTTCAGTATGCCAAATCAAGAGTTAAAATACAAGTTGAATCCTTCCTTTCTTGTTTTTGAAAAGCACTGTAAGAATTACTAGTTCAAAGACAAACTGTCATCCTTTCTTGGCCTGTGGCTTAAATAAAAAAAAAAAGTCATCTTTGGCAATGTTTCCACTCCTAGGAATCTCTGGTTATGCATGTTGTGTTTAAGCTATTCTTTGTTGCTGGCTCTGTGCCGGCATTTATCCGGATGGAAGATGTTGTCAGTGGTGGTGCATTTTTTGTCACTAGCAATAGTTTTCCCTAATAGGGCAAGTTTAAAAGACTCATTACCAAGAAGGGATGTAAAATAATGGGGAAGGGAAGTTCCATAGCACTATAAAAAAAAAAAAAAAGTCAGGCAAAGGATGGAGTTAATATAAAATCCTGCTTTCTAGTTAGCTAAAAGATGACCTGCAGTTTTTGGAATTACGGTATGTTCAAAGATATGTCACTGAAATAATGTAATGCCACAGATATTAGGCCATAATGACCTAAAAAAGTATGTGTTTAGTAGTTTGCAGCTGGAGTCAAGGAAGGAGCAAAACCGCGTGAAGTGAGCCAGACCCACACATTCTGAAAACCATTATTACATTTAAAACACTGGCTAGAAAAAAAATATTCATAGCTAAACAGTTTGCCTTTGGTTTAGATTAAGTATCATGTGATTAGTGGTTTGGGGGAAAGGATTTCAGAATTTTTATGTAACTATCAGCTGTGATCTGAAGGATTCACCAGTCTGAAATTTTAGGTTATAAACACCAATAGGTGCTATTTAAAACAGTTAATGATAAGAATGGTGAGAAAAATAGAACTTAGCATGGACCACCAGGGCAGGGCATAGAAAGGCAGTTCTTTGGGATTTCTCACCTATCTTGATATTTAGTTCTATCCTGATATTTTTGCAGTAAGACTCACCAAGATACGAGGCATCAGGTGCTCAGATGTTTTGCTGAAGAGAGACGGCTTGCTGAATCAGGGCCTAGTATTTTAAAGATATAACTTACAAGAGACTCTTAGTACTTTACTGGATGTTGTTTAAATTAATCCTCCCAGCACACGCACAAGGTACAGTAAGTAAATGTTACCACAGAGTCTCCATTTTCCAGATGGTGATACAAAAGAACTCATGTGCTGATTCAGTGGTAGAGATGGGAGTAGAATCTAAATCTTCTGACTGGCAGTCCTGTTCTTTAACCACTTCAAATCGTCTAACAAAGCTGGATTTTCTCCCACAAAAGCTCATGTGATAAATAAATTTTTTAGTCTTTAAAAGTGCCACAGGACTCCTTGCTTCTTTTGCTGAAATAGACTAACATAGCTACCCCTTTGGAACTTAACCACTAACTTATTTGCCTGGCATTGTCTTTATCATCCAAATCACCAATGCATTATGGTTCATATCCAGGATTTAAAAATAAAACACACAACTGCTATCTACCCAGCTTGCCTACTTTTTAGCTACCCTTTCTCTAATAACCTTACATTTTAACATGTACCATTATATAGTCAAAACTGTTTTGAACTGGGTTCTTAATTTCCAAAGTCATGGCCTAGGAAATCAAACTAGTATGTTTAGATGATTGGTGCCCTACATGATTGTGCTCTAGCAATGTCACATTTGAAAATCATTTTTTTCTTAATTTATTCTTGTATCTCTTAAAATAACCAAGAAGACATCGTCATCAAGAACTTATTGTCACATAGTGTCCTTCACAACAGTACCACAGGATGTGCTACAAACTAAACAATAACATTATCAGCATGGGGGGACGCAGTTAAAATCCACGGCCTCTCCTTAAATGATGTGTTTTACTGGGCATCTCAAATTTTATTTGGCAGATAATTCCATAGACAGATTTCACAGATAAGAAAATTCCTGGCTCCCATTTACACAAGATTAAATGGTACGCTAAGGAAAATATCCTAACATTTTTCAGTAATTATTCACTGGAATTTAAGAATTAATTTGGATGTCATGCCAATTCCTCTTCTGCACTTGGCTTTCCGTAAACATTTAGACACTCAAGCTTTAGTAGCACAACTTCACACAGAAGACTGGCAAGAGGGGAACTACAGAGGGTAGACAAGGATCTGACAGGTATACACATACAATCACTGGTAAAGTTAAAGCCTTCTCCTTTATGGGTCTCAATATTTTCTTAAATGTTCCTCACTTATCACCTGTAAATGGAAGAGTGCTGAATGAGAGCAGAATTCATCCTAAAGTTGGCTAACTAACTTGACCACAGTCATTCAGCTGCTGAAATGTAACTCATCAGGTACATCTCCGTTATTAAAATCATTAATCCACCAAGTGCAATGGAGGAACTGGTGTGAAATGAATTCCCACGATATTACTTGTGGTAATAATTGTTCTTGGCTCTTCTGGATTGTTTGTCTTTTGTAGATCTTAGTGCTTTACAAAGGGACGTAAATGGTAATGTTCATATTATACAAAAAGGGAAACTGAGGCACAGATATATTACTTTACAAACATGAAACCTTTTAACAACCCCAAGAAGTGAATACAGTAATGGTTACTATCCCCTTTCGACCCGTCTAGTTTGTTTGATCTCTGTATTTTGATGTCTAAATTGTTGTGAAATAACAAATAGCAAATAACTTCCACTTAGAAACAGTCACATTATGTCTTGTATTGCATCAGGTATAGAACAATTAAGTACAGTTGAACTATGAGAACTGGTAGGTTAGTTCACATACCCACCAGACGGCAATGGCTCCCCCTCCTTCTGAACAAAGATTAGATATTTAAGTATTCTAGTGAGGTTTAATACTATTTCGAAGGCCAAGTCTACACTGATGGGGGCAAATTCACCACCATCAGTTCAATCTTTCTGGATAGATTGAGCGGTCAGTGAAGACCCATTCAATTAATCTGGAAGTCAATGCGTTAAGACCACCCCCTCAAGAATAGTAGCACTGAGCTGCAGGGAGGGCATTTCCCTTTGACTCAGTGCAGTGGATATGCTGCTGGACGCAGTCAAAGGGAGATACGCATGTTATTTTATGTAGCTTGTGTATCTCCCTTTGTCTGCTCCTGAATTCCACCGCCAATATAGACCAGGCCCAAGACTTTGCTCCTTACAAACTATTCTACTGGCAATTGACTAGCATACCATGGAGCATCACAATTTCTGAAACCTTAAAGCCCGCTTGTCTAATAAGTGACCAAAGCACATTGTAATGCATCAGCCTTCATTTTATTGTGTGCACCCCTGCTAATATATCAAGGCGATATTAAACTTCAATGATGAGATTTACATAAGCACTCAGTGTTGACCTGACTCTGCTCCTACTGAAGGCAGTGGGAGCAGAGTTAGGCCAATGCTGAGTTCTTGTGTAAACCTTAAAACCATGCAGGCCCAATCCTACAGGCCTCATTTAGCTAAATGTTTTGTTGACTTGAAAGAAAGAGATGAACTGAGAACAGGCTGAAGGATTTGGTCCTAGTAAACACTTGACCCTCTCTTCATTGCAATGGGAAGCACCAAAATAATCCAGCACAGAGAATTTAAAAAAAAAGTTGAGTGTATTTTCAGTTTCTTCAACTATGAATGGCAATCTCAGGGGAGAGGGGGAGAGCTGAAATATTCTGTGTCCAGCCTTTAGAGTGACTTGTATCTGAAAATGTTCTACATTCCCATCCAAGATATGTAAGCTATAAATGTTTCTAACTCATGGTAGAGGATTTCTTTAATCTCTGTCAGTGATTTAGTGTGTAAAGTCAGCTTCAGTTACCACTTTTCAGTAGTAGGAGAAACTGACTGAAAAATTAATTAACTGTAAGGAAATAAGCAGTATTGGAGTGTCAGATGTGGCCAGAAAAGACATGTTAATATTCCAGACAAAAGAGGATAAAGCTATGGTATGTGATCTGTTAACCAGCTTGTTTTGTCCCAATAATAGTGTGTTATGTAGTAGTAGTAGTAATGTTAAGCCAGCAATGACATTTCACTCTAGAACATCTTTGATTAATCAGAAATATAAAGATAAGCCAGGTGATAATTAATAAATCATTAGCAGTACTTCAATTCATCAGATAAGATGATCTTTTTTCTGAAACATATGGCATTATTGGGCTGTGTCTTTGTGGGCTCTCCCATGAGAAATTCTGACATGGAAGGAGCTCAAGTACTGCATGTTTGATTATTTTTGTGTCATGGACTTCACATGAAAACCATTTTTATTTACTTTGCATTTCCCCCATTTGGTATCCAGTTGTTTTGAAAAATAATTGAGAGTGCCTGGAAATTAAAAGACTGATTTCATGAAGATTAAACATATATATAAGCTAAATTGTTTTCTGATCCCAGTATATGTTCTTTCTCCTTTATGGGTTCTAATTCAAGTAGGGATTTGTCACTGAGCAGTATCAATGAGCACCATTTGAATATATTAACAATTAGGTTTATTCCTGGGGCACCTAAGTGCTAAGACAGTGGCTCCCAACCTTTTAGGCTCGAGGACCACAGTTATCATTTTACAGCCCTGAGGGACCACCAGCTTCCACCGGCAGCTGCCCTCACCCCCTTGCAAAGCAGTTTGCCTGCTTGATCTCTGGTCTCCTTGGCTGCAGCAGGAAAACCACACGAGTCCTCTAGTCCTGTGCGCTCCACCTGGGTCTCTAGGCAGTGGCTCCTGCACCCTGGGGGATGGAAGATCAATGCTCCCCACCCTCTGGCTCCAGCAAGGAGCTCAGCACCTAAGGATCTAGTTGCAGCACTTTGCTGTGCTCCCTGCTACAACCAGGGAAGGGAAGCGCTGATCTCCTATCCCCTTGGCTACAGCAAGGAGCCTGCACCGGTCTTTTAGCCCCACTAAAATGTGCTTAAACAATGGCTCCCTTCTGCAGCCAGCAGGCAAGGAGCTGAGGGCCACTTTCAAAGCCCCCGTGGGCCACTTGTGGCTCCCAGGCCACAGGCTGGAAACCACTGTGCTGAGCTAATGCAGACAGTAAATTATAACGTGTCAACAGTTAGATGATACTGGCTAGTGAGTGCATCTACCCAATGTAAATGCTGTAGGTTTAGTGTAGATAATGTCCTCTATTCTGCTCTTCATTATTTGAACGCACCTTGGATGCCACTTGGCATTAAAGCTGTACCACTGAGGGCAGAATTGAACCCAACATATAATATATAAACTTTTACTAATAAAAAAATGTAGCAGCCCACTTCCTGATTAGGGAGAGATGATATAGCCACTTAACGCCTATGAGATACATGCTGCACTAGCTACCTGTTCCTTTTCTAGTGCTATTAAACATGTTAGCTATGATTTTATAAAGCACCAGGTGGCTTATCCTCAGTGCTCCAACAGATTGCTTCTCTTCTTCTGTCTTGTTTCAGGAATTACAGTTTAGTGGATCACTCTACTAGAGAGTACTTGAGATTAAACTGTACAGAGCCAGTGACTTTTAAAAACAAACTTTCTCCCTTCTTTTTTTCTCTCAGTCTAAGGTTTGACATTTCGAAGGTAAAAGAATTTAATGATGCTCTATAGCGGGATTAAAAACTGAGGGGACAAATTCACATGACTTATATTTAAAATGTTTTCAATTGTTGAAAATCAAAAAATTCCAACTATTTGTAGACCTAAATATAGTCATGCCTGTCATTTGTAACCTCATACAGAATAATAATGTTCAAGAGCTGGTGAATCAGTTAACAATACTCATGTATTTCAAATCATATTGCTGCTAGTGTCAATAAAAAGAAACTTCTGTCCTGTTTCAAACAACAGTAGTCTGAAGAAAAAAATCCTAAATCTCCGTGTAAACTGCTGATGAAGAAATTGGGCATTACGCCTCTTATTCCAAAGCACTTTTTGGTATAATACAGAGCCATCAGCGGTATCATTAAAAGAAAAGATCCTGATTAATTGTGAAAAGTCAGTTTCTAAAGCAGCAAGGAGAGTGTTGCTGGAAGCTTCCTAGATCTAAAAATGATTTGCATCTGAGAGCAGTTTCAAATAAAGAATTCTGAGACAAAATCAGGGTTGAATTTCTGGATTCAGTGAAGTCAACAGTGTCTTGTCATTGACTTCTCCCTTGAGAGTGAAAATGTACAGATTTGTAGAATATGCATCTAATATTAGTTTAAGTATCAGAATTTTATGCCTGTAAATATAGAGGAAGAGAGAGAGCAAGGGAGAGAGAGAGCTGAAGACCTATTCTTTATTAAGCTAATAAAAGTGTACTTGGCTACAGAAAATGTCTACATGGCTTAATTATTGCAATTACTTTAACTGAATGTTTTTCTGTGTCCAAATGACAAGTTACACATCAGGGGCATAGAAACTGAGGATGTGCTGAGACACTGAAACTCGTTACATGCAATGTGAAACTCAGCGCTATCAGAGCAGCTCCTTGCAGCTTAATCAGGAAGCTGCAGCCAGCATCTAGATGAAAGATAAGGAATATGCCGAAGTGAGCATATGGTTCAGAGATAAACGCAACACTTAAATGATTTGATGCCATCTGAAACTACAGTATCAGAAGTTCAGAGAGGGATAGCATTATTGTGACTTAATGATATAAAGATTGGGGGGGCAGCTCCTCAGCTGGTGTAAAACTGGCATAGCTCAGTTGATTTTAGTGGAGCTATGCTAATTTACACCAGTGGAAGAGCTGGCCCTAGAATCCTAAAGAGAAATATAAATCAATAAATACTAGTGTTTATATCATTAGGGAGGGAAACTTCCCAAGATATTAGAAAGGGCTATTTAAAGCCATTCAGGCTGATTCAGAGCTATGATACATCAAGGTGTTTGGGAGAGCTTAATCTATTTTTGTTAATATCTTACTCCCCAAGAAGATCATTTACGTTATTGGGATTATTCACAGAGTAAGTTACTACTTAACATGAATAAAGATGACAGAATCTAGCTCATAGTTACTAAGTTTGAAATGCAGGTTCAAAAGGTAAATTGTATTTTATCGTTTAATCTTGAAACTGCATGATGTGGAACGTAATATAATCTAGGTTCATTCATCTTAAATGATGCATATGGAGTCATTTGTGTGTGCTCTCTTGATGGGACTGAATTTCTCAACAGAGTGCAGGGAAGAGTTAGGTGTTGACATTACTAAAAATGTCTAAAGAATTGTCAGGTCCAGGCAGGTCACTGTGAAACTTGAAGACGACACTTTATTAGTATTATATCAGCTGATGGTCATAGGTGCAAACACTGGCTCTTGAAACTTTATAGAGTTATGGTGTATCCACAGTACACTTCAAAGAAGGAGTCTTGTGGCATTTTTAAAGACTAACAAATTTATTTATGGCATGAGCTTTTGTGGGAGAAAATCCCATTTCGTCAGATGCTTTGAAGATGATTTCAGGGGTGGTAATAATAGAAGAATTAAGAGATCAAGGTACTTTGCTCTTTAAAATAATAATTTACAAGAGGTACTTTTGGGAAACCTTAGCCTGATGTCCTTACATTGCATTTGAGTGTTTTCAACATTCTTGGATGCACCAAAACCTGGAGACACGTAGAAATGGGCTGCTGTGACTTGCTTATTTGTGGGAGGATGGGCTGAGTCACCACACTTTCCAAAGGCTAATCCTTGGATGGTAGCTGCATACCACCGTTTACACAGGACTAAGACTACAAAACTCAATCTAGCCCTAAGGCAAAGAACCATAGCTTTGAATCTTTGTACTTTTAATCAAGTTAACATCTCCCTTTTCAATCAGTTATTTTACAAGACTTTTGTTTAGCCTGATGATCACACAAAAATTGACAAAGCCCTCCAAGATGTACATGTTTCCAATAAACAGAATAATCCATTTCATTTTCTGTTTTTCCTTTCACAGAGGATGCCTGAAAATTTCTTTATTACTTGATACTTTAGGCAATGATTATTTTCAGTGAATCCACTGCTTTCTTTCCATCCTCCATACCCATTGACACAGATCATTTGTGTGACCAATGGTGTCACTATTTAATCCATGGTGTATAGTTGCAGGAAAGCACACAAGTTAACTTCAAAAGACTATCACTTGAAGAAAAATCTCCACAATCTGTGTAGCAATTAGTTACAATAGAAGCATGCACCTGTGGCAAGGAAATTGGTGACTTGAAGAAGCTGAACTCAAAACCTTTAAGCACTGAGGATTCCCAGATTTAGATTTGAAGAACTGACAGAATTGACCTGTTCACCTCTGAACCAGTGACCTACAGGTGGGAAGAGGTATTGTTAGCAGCATGTAAGCAGAATGTAAGGCTGAGTTGTTTTGATGTTTAAGGTATCCATTTCATCTTGGAGTAAAGAATAACAAAGAGACGGTCTGGCTGATGAAAGGTAAAACTGCACTTGATTTAATTCAGCTAGAAAGTTAACTTTTGCAAATATTTTTACAACTTACACAGTGCAGACATGTTTATTCATTTGTGTTAAAAAAAGTAAGGTCTTTGCATACTCTGACTATCCGAAACTATGCTATGCTCTTGCTAGTGTCCTTCGTCTGTTTTTCCCTTCTTAAATAATGCAGTTTTGTTTAAAAATTAATGATCGAAGGCCCAATCCTGCTTCCATTAAAATCATTGGGCATTTTGCCATGGATTTCAATGGCAGAAGGATCAAGATTTACTATTTCCTAACTTTTTATCCTATCATCCCTTCTGCCCTCATTAGGGAGAGAAGATAGAAGTGGGAGAGTTGATAGGGTGGAATTCTAAGAGAAGCAGCTGGTAGGAAAGCTCCTTTTCCTGGCATTGTGACTTCTCCAGGATCCACATTACTTGCTAGGGAGCCGGTAAAAGTCAGGACGGAGTCAGTGCAGAAGCCCAGGACATCTACTGTGTTGGAAGGGGTCAGCTTCCCCTCATGAAAGAATGAGGAAGAAAGTATGTAACACAGAGTGTTAAGATGCTAAACAAATAGGTCTGGGCTACTGCTTTGGATAGGAGGAGAAAAACAGCTTTTACTCTCTTCTATCCAACCTTTGAAGTCTTCCTCTACCTAATTGCTACAGGAGAGGAGTGCTTTCCTGAAACTGGGTGCTTTCCCTCTTCTGCTCTACCTCCTCCTTGGTACTTGGCAGATACAAAAGTCATATCAAAGAATGTGAGAGTTAAAAGCAGAATCAAGTGGTGCAGAAGGGCGTTTTCATGCTGCAGTGAGTGAAATAAACCACCAATCCCTACCAGCTGGAGGAGGAGATGGAAAGGGAAGGATGCAGGGGAGCTGTAACCAGTGGAGGGTGTTAAGGAGTCACTACTGGTCTTCTCAACTGCCTGGGACTGGCAGAAGTCTCCTGCAGAAAAGAGTCTCACAGCATAGAAGTGATTAGGTTTTCCTGACGTGGAAGGAAAAAAGATCAAAAGAAATGGAATGGGAAACAGGATGGGGCACTCAGGCTGTGCTGAGGAATTCACACACATCATGGAAGGGGAGAAGCAAGAACAAAAAGACCCAGGAAGTAAAAGGGATGCCTTTAACTTTTGTGAGATGGAGAAGTTATGTGGGGAAGGAAGCTAGGGGAGTGTGTGATTTTAGAACCCCACCAAAATTATCAGTCCCACACAGTAAGGCATGTGAAGAGCCTTTGGAACCTGCATAATACACAGCAGTGGCTATAAAAATGTTCCAGGTTTCCTTGCAGGTAACTAGAAGATTTTAACCCAGTATTTGCAGCATTCCCTTCTGCATATTAATATAAGGAATACCGCAGACACTGAGGTAACGTTCTCTCGTTATGTGAAGTAAAATTGGAATGCTTCGAGTGCAATCAAGTGTTGTTTCTTCCATAGCGTACTTTCCCAGAACTATTGGGTGAGCTACTGAGAACTCGCGAATTAATTTGTTTTGTAAAACGAACAAGGAGTCCTGTGGCACTTTTAAAGACTAACCAATTTATTTATTGCATAAGCTTTGTTAATCTTTAAAATTGGTTAGCCTTTAAAAGTGCCACAGGACTCTTTGTTTGTTTTGACGAAATAGACTAATATAGCTACTCCTCTGAAGATTCTGTAAGCATCACAAAGGCATATGTCTCTGATAATACTAAAGAATAAAGGCCCAGTCCTTCAATATGCCCTCAGCATCCATTATCTTCTAGAATAGCAGATGCTGAGCACCTTACAGTAGTGGCTCAGTGCTTGGCAGAGTAGAATCCTATCTGTTACAGACATTGGTTCACTGGACAATGGGTTCTACTGCACAAACAAATGTATGTCTTTAACAGTAACTAAAATTCAATTAAATATAAGTATTGGTGATCAGCCCTGATTTAGAAATCAAATCCAAAACTGAATTATAATGGCAAAAGTCTACAACACCTGCTTGCCAAAAGATTTACCAGGTATTGTTTGTTACAGGATACATACAAATAAGTCATATGAAACTAGAGCACCCTATTTCAAAATCATTTTAATAATGACTCTACCCATTTGAATGTAAGCAGATGAAGGATAAGCTGAGACGGGGATAAACTGAAAAGGCCATGTGCTGGGTCCCTTCATTATCTACATGACTGGAACTACTATTGTACTTTATCGTCTGCTGTCTCTTCTTACTATCTCCCTCTTTAATTTTCCTAAATGGTTGGTACGCCACAGTTGAGATAAGGTATTTAATATGAGAAAGGATTTAGATGTTCCTACAAGACCAGTCGCAGCTACACTTTTTAAAATGTCATCTTGATTTGTGCATTTTCCCCTCTCTAAGTAATAGACATGGGGATTATGAAATGAATCTGGAAGCTAAATTCCACTAATGAAATTATTGTATACACTGATAACATAAATAGCAATTGGGTCATGGTACAATAATCCCAGTTAGCAGTCAGTATGAACAGACATAGAATGAGCTTCAGTTTTCAGATGGATTATCTTTAAAAGAAAATAAAACCCCTTAAGGCCATATATATTATGTTTAAACCTAAAGTTCTCCTATTTAACTTGTTAACTAGCTTAAAAGCAACCAAGTTTTTTTTTAAAAAGTAGTTTTCTTTATTGCCAAACAATCAAAGTGGCTAAATGTGTTGTTTCTAAATCTTCATAAAAATCATAATTTCATCAGATAATAGAAAAGAAACTTCTAAATTAGAAAAAAAGCTCTTTAAAATTCATTTTAAATCAAGAAAATAACATGTAAGTTCAATTATATTAATATAAGGGTAGGGTCTACCACCCTTACTTATATCAAGTAGCTTCTTACTACACAAATATTCCTGTTTATTTCTATGGCACTAGCTGGCGTAAGATACTACTCAATATGAATAAGGGTGGCAGAATTTGGCCCATATAGTTTTGTAAAATAGCATTGCATTTCAAGAACCTTTCTGAAAATATCAAGGTAGCAAAGTGAAGCATTAGATTAGGAAATGCCTACATTTATATTGCCATGGTAACCTTGAGTCTGCCCCCTCCTGCATCTGCATCACAGTGAATCTTAAATTTCATGATCACATGCTGCTATTTGTGCAGGACCCTGGACTCATTCCCTGTGCAGGTTTGACACTGTTCAGTGAGAGAGACAATCATTCAGTACCTGTTTCAGGAGATTCTTTTTAGTTTATTGTCACTCTCCTGCTGTAGTGTATATTCCATGCTTGTTATTTGAGTCACAATGGAAAAAATCCTGCCCCAACCAGTTGCTAGCCCAGACATAGTACAATGGATACATGTGGGCTATAGAGAGTACAGTGGATACATACGGGCTATAGAGAGCCCATTCAAGAGGACTCTCAATTTTCTCCCACCCTTCTGCCAACCCCACCAATCCTGGCCAGAGCAGAATTTCATGGTGGATCTCTGTTGGAATGTACAATACACAGACACCAGTGCTGACGTGGGAAGTCAACAATGAAACAGATATGTACTGTCTACTCATTTAGAAGGACTGACGTACACAAAGTAAATGTGTTTATTGTGTCATATACACTGTTCACATCCCCAGAATTTGAACCCTGCAATAGATATCTGATCCCATTTGTCTTAAGGTAGCATCCTGGAAAGCATTTCTTGTGTATGTATATATAGTAAATTATATCTGAAATTAAAGATCTGATTATTAAGGATTGGATGACTCAAGGGATTGGTAATGAGATATAGAGCCTTTTATCTAGGTCACGGGTACTGATGTAAGCCAAAGTTATACTAAACAATAATAGTTACCATCTGATGGCTGTTCAGCTTTCCTAAGTGAAATGAGATGCTGGTTTCAGCTCAGTTTAAAATATTCACATCAGAAAAGTCAGCATCACATTTGACAACCTCGCTGTGGATTCAGTGAGCATGGAGATGAATTTACTGCTTTACCACAGAAGAGGCCCCTCTGGAATATAGCAGAAGCCCTCTTATGGGGAAGCTTACCCTGCCACTGACTGTGCAGCACATAGTCGTTGCATAGAAAGAGGAATTACATCTATAGTGTGACTGTCAGCTGGACGCTTCCCTGGGTGCTGAATTTTTACAATGTGTATTCATCATTTATAAACCTCCTGCCTGCGAATGGCACTTGCTGAACAAGTATCAGTTGTTAGTCTCTCCGCCCCCCAGTTTCACTAATTTTGGCAGTCACCTGTTTAGCCATTTGCCCCTCAAGTCTGTTAAATAAATACAAAATAAAACTCTAAATTTGTAACACTGGATTGTTAAAGCAGGGCTGATGCAGGAGAACTTCCCAAAATCTGAAATGGTCCACTGACTGACTGCCAGCATCACAAGTGATACTGGAAGGGAGACCTCATGCAGTTTCAGAAAAGCCCATTTCCATGTAGAATGTTATTTCCAAACAGACTTCACTCTGCCTGAGTCCCTCTGAAAGGTGGGTGCTCTGTGTCTTGCAAAAGCAGGGCCCAAGTCAGCCATCTGCAGTACAATTCTGCTGCAAAATGGGATGTGGTTATTGTTTGGGAGTAGAGGACTTTGCAATGTTCAGTTCTACTTTCCTTTTTTATGAGATGAAGCTAAAAGCATGCCTACGCTGCCCTAAAACTTAGACTGTGGGGGCTGAATAACCGTGGGCACCAGTGTGCTGCACCACAGCTCTCCTCTGTATACGCTGAAGGAGCAAACTAAAAGGTTCCTTCTATTCATTAATGTAGACCTCCTCAAACAGGACTATGTTAACGTGAAGTAGGAACCTTGTCGTTTGTGCTTGCATTGTCTGCTCAGGAGAGTCACAGTGCAACTCTTTGATGCACACTTCTATTTGTACCTCAGTAGTCTGAACTGCGGGACAGTGTAGACATGCCCTCAGTCTGAGGATCATCTTAACAAACCCTTCTGTTGTTTGTATTACAGTAATGTTTAGATGCCCCAACTGAGACTGTGCCCCATTGTAGTAGGGTTTGTCCACTCACATTATTGGGAGAATCCGGTGGTTAAAGTATAATTTGACGGGCCCCGGAACCCTCCTAATGTCCAAGTCCCCTTCCCATATTGTCTGGGCCCCCTTCATGCATGTGTGGGCCACAGCCCAGGTAGGTATTTGCAACCACTTCTCAGTATCACATGCATCAGTTATCGCTCCATAAAAATATTTATAATTTTATATAGCGTTTACATCTATAGCAATTATTTTCACAAACTAGCAAACACTGCATAACACAATAAGTATTCAAATTCCAAAGGGGTAGCCGTGTTAGTCTATTGTAGAAAGTATTGTGATTAACAACGGTGGGGCATAGGACCTGCCAGCAGCCAGGGCAGGGCGGAACATGCTTTCTGCCAGATTTTTCTATTTTTAGGGGCCCCGGAACTGCGTTCCAGTGCGTTCCCCCTTACTTTAACCCCTGGGAGAACCTCTTCCCCAATTAATTAGTCAAACTAATAAAGGGTGAGAGAAATGAAGTGTTATCCCCATTTAGACAGACGTTCAGAGAAATTAAGTGGCTGGCACAAGATCATACAGGAAATCTGTGGCAGGCCCAAGAACCGTACTCATATCTCCTGAGCTCCACTTTCGTGCCTTAGCCACAAACTTTCCTTCCAACTCTTGATTTAGTTCTTTCCCAATCCAAATGTGATTGTACACCTTTAGCAAGCCTGTTACATGAAGAGAAGATTGTTTGTGTACAGAAGAGAAGGCATAGGATTATTTAATTACCCAAGTGAACATTTTATTTTTTCCTGCATAAAAGATATGCAGTTCCAAATTGAACAAAGCCATTTAATGTTCCATGTCCTTAAAATGGTCTGTAACAACGTTGGAGACCTTGGAGCTAGATGAGAGCACTTCTATCCAGAGTTACCAAAAGAAAAAAGAGCATTCCAAATAGTTACAAAACCACATTATTTTGTACAGTGCTAAAAATTCCATGAGGGAAATCCTATTATTGTCTAATGAAGCGAGTGGGATATGGAACTGCTGAGCTTCTTGAGGTGTTCCCTCTGCCTGCCTCAAACCCTGGTATCATCTTTTATGTTAAATGCCAAATTTCATTTCAGCAACATGCAGGCTTAGATTTTGTGAACAATGATGTCAATATCTTATTTGATTGAATGAAAGAAAAATGCAAAAATAAGAAGTGGCCTCAGACATAATGATATGCTCTGTCAGCCAAAAGCCTTCCCCAACTCTCTCTCTCTCCCTAAGTCGACTTAATTTGCCAGTGCAGACATAGCCAAAGATATTGACTGGGGCTGATGCTTCCTGGTTGCCTATGAGGATAAATTCTTGCAAATGAAATCATCAGCTTCCGGGCTTTTTATGATTCATGTGTTTGGAACCTGTCTCCAGAATTCTCTGATTTGCTTCAACCACTGACACAGATCTCAGCTGTACCTGCCTGACAGCTGGCAAATGTGTGCACTTTAACAAAAAACCAAACAGAACAGAAGAGAGCTGAAAAACAATAAATTGTGACTGTAAGGTGTTTGGGCAAGTAGAAACTCTAAAGAAGGTAACAACAGAACCACAGGATTCTGACTGAATAATATGGCAAATGTGAAGCTTTGAAAATGATGAAGCATCATGCAGTGTAATTCTACACCCTCTGCTGAATTTTAATTTCTCTAGTAGTTGAGAGCTACAGGAGTCAGTAACCTTAGTGTCTTTCATTTTTGTTCCTTTGGCATGCTGTGTACCTTTTTGAGTATTTTTTTCTGCCATGATGTGAATTATAACATCAGTATATTTGGTTGATACAGATATATGTGTAAAAAAATCTGGTGTTGATCTGTATTTACCTTTGCTGATAGTTGGGACTAATATTATTTGAAAGCTGACAGATGGCAGAATAGCTTTCAAACAGTTTCACCTGTGGAATTAATATGTAAAGAAAAAGTAAGTATGTTTTCTATTTTTTTTTTGCTACTATTTAAGTAAGCAAATACGTTACATTGCATGTGAATATACAGAATAAAAATATTCACAGTTTCCAAAGATTGTAATGCTCATTATTTTTTTCTCTGAATTTGTGAACATCTGTTATTTGTAACAAACTAGCATATGGTATTAAGTGTTTTCAGATTAGATTTTGGGTTAAATTCTTCACTAGTGAAAATTATCACTACTATTGAAGTTATTGGAGCAAAGACAATTTTATACCTCTATTCTGCTCCTTTTGAATATAATATGTCCCCCTAGATACTAAGAAAAAGATAAAGGTTGTAATGGAGTCTTTGCTGCCGTTGGAAAGTTACTCCATGTTAGATCATTTGAAAAGGTGTATTTCTGAGAAAAGTAGAAACTAATTTTTATGAGGTAGGTAAAGAATCTTTCAAAATTTCAACTGTATTTTACTGGCTTTACTGAACTACATAAAGAAGTAAATCAGTAGTGACTGTGACCCTTTTCTGGGTATATAATTGATTTATCCATGTGAGGTCCTACTGAAAGATAAGGCTGGGGGACTTCCACCAGCCTAGATTACAGAATTGATCCAGTCCAGTATAAGATTATACATTTAAAGCATCCGCTGCTGATTGCTCAATCATAAGAAGAAAAAAGTGCTGTTAAACAAAGATTTTAATTTGATGCCTCTTTCTGAAAGTATTACAGAGCAGCTTTTACCTTTTTTTAATCTGAGTGCATTACCAAAATCTGGTTCAACAGACCAGTGATTGAAGATTGTGGCAGAATTGTTCTTGAGCGCTGGAGAGACATGAGTTCTAGATGCTCACATTTTTGTTTAATTTAAGCCTCAGTCTTGACATGGCTCATTTCAGAGAGAATACCACATCCATCCCTATTTCAAGCAAGTTGGAGAAGCAGTGAAGGGTGAAGGAAAAATAAGGGCTGTTCAGCACTCTACATATCTTATGTTGTTTATTATGTGGAATAAGGAAGAATTATTGACATTCGAGATGTGTTTCATAACACAAGACCGTGGTTCTCAACCTTTTGCAGGTTGTGACACACTTGATTGCATACCATGACTCTATAGGACACACCAGCTCACCTCCCCCAGGCCAAATCCAGCCATCTCCCTGGCTCTCCACGACACACTTACCACTGTTTGGCGACACAGTAATGTGTCCCAAGACAGTGGTTGAGAACCACTGACCCAAGATACTTGTGACCATTGTGAAAATACATGTTTCCTTCAGATTGAACCAAACCCACGTCCAACTGTAGCGGAGAATTTCTTTAAATCTCTCCTATGACAAGATAATACAATATTACATGCACATTGCTTCGAAACTCTGATGCCTGAATGAGGAGTGAGCTTTGTGAAAATCTGATCCTTAATATCTCTCGGCTTCAGTAAAGTTGGAATAATACATCAAAGGGCTGTTCTGAAGATGGATTATTGTTTGAACTACTCCAATATGATGTTGATGGGGGCTTACGTGATAGAAATTCCTAAATAGAAAGAAGAGCAAATAAACGCTAACCAATTAGAGTATTTCATGTAGAAACCAGATGCTTAAACCCTGGCTGGGGTGATTTAGGGGGAGTGGTCCTGCTTTTTAGCAGGGGGTTGGACTAGGTGACCTCGTGAGGTCCCTTCCAACCCTATTATTCTATGATTCTGTGATTAACAAGACCTTGACTATACACATTGGCACCAGTTTAACTAAAGGTATGCTTTAAAAGCAATTTAGTGAAACTGGTGCAAATCTGTGTTTAGACACTCTTATTTCAGTTTCTTTTACTTCAGTTTCACTTAATATGGTAATGTAGATTAAGCTAAATTGAAATGTATCTACAGTTATCGCCGGTGTCACTTTAAAAACACGCCTTTTAAAAGCACAACTGCTCGCTTGCATGTGTGAGAGAGATGCAAAGAAAGCTACACCTGTTTTGCTGCTCAGCAGTGTTCTGAAAGCTCATATGGTGAGCAGCACTTCTCAGGATGGATAAACTATTAAATGTTTTTCAAAATAAAGTCTTTAACTACAATTGGCATCTCTGACTACTGCTGCCAGAGGACAGCTGAAAAGCAACATCATTTGTGGCCCTTGCTTTGTGGGAACCTCATGTAAGAGATTGCAAATTAATGTGTATTCAAAAAGAAAACAACAAATGTTTAATCCTGTTGTTTTTGTTTTATTCAAAGATGTTTTCTGTCTGTGCAACACAGTTATTTTTCCACTGGCTCCCAATATTGCCAGTGTCACCAGTGATGTCACTTTGCAGAAAGTTATTCCCATTAGGAATTGGTTTCAAAATGTTGCTTGTAATAATAAGAACTTTATTTTGAATTAAATTTTGCTTGTAACGTGACCTTTGAGAACACTGCTCTGAGCCAACTGAGTACTGCTTTTTTTTTTAAACTGTTGGTAATATCTTACCTGGGGCCTCTGTCCAAAATATTTTGTCAATATCCTCTATTGATATTAATTATTAAAATGTGCCAGAGAATCAGGTTAGTGGGCTTTCTATCAAATATCATCTGCCATTACATTTTATGCCAAATATTGAGTTAACAATTAATATTTGCAGCACTAAAAGTTAATATATGACACATTAAATTACTAGTCAGAAAGCTCTGCATTATGTAATGGGATTTTTCAATTGAGTTTATTACTCAGACAATAACTGATTGGGTACAAATGAAAAACGTTCACAAAAAGATTTACTGTATGATGTCATATGCTACATCAATTCCTTAAGAATTTACATTAATTGTCCCTCAGATCTGCTAAAATCACTTGCAGTGTTCAGTAATGAAATCCTAATAGCAGACATCTGGTTTTAAAGGGACATACTCAAAGGTTTTAAAAACACATCACCCAAAAAAGTACCTTAAAATTGTTATTACATTATGGAGAAAAGCCACCTGATTCTAACCAGATGCCCAATCCTGACAACCTTACTCACATGCGAGTAGCTCCTTTTAGTTCACTGGGGCTACTCATGAGTTAGGGCTGCAGGATTGGGCCCCAGTTTAAAAAAAAAAAGAATTAATTCTGTTCTTTCTGCTCTACTAAAATTCAAAATGATCTGGACAAACTGAAGAAATGGTCTGCAGTAAATAGAATGAAATTCAGTAAGGACAAATGCAAAGCCATCAGTTGCACACATACAAAATGGGAAATGACTGCCTAGGAAGGAGTTCTGAGGAAAGGGATATGGCATTTAGTAGATCACAAGCTAAATAGGAGTCAACAGCATAACACTATTTAAAAAAAAAAAGCAAACATCATTCTTGGATTTATTAGCAAGACAGGAGAAGTAATTGCTCTGCTCTACTCCATGCTAATTAGGCCTCAGCTGGAGTATTGCACCCAGAAATGGACATTACATTTCAGGAAAGATGTGGAGAACATGAAGAAAGTTCAGAGAAGAGCAACAAAAGTGACTAACAGTCAGAAAATATGACCTATGAGGAAAGTTGGGAGGGGGGAAATGGGTTTGTTTAGCCTAGAGATCTAGAGAAGAGAAATCTGAGATGGGGGAGGGGGAGGTGACATAAGTTTTCAAGTACATAAAAAGTTGTTACAAGGATGAGGGAGAAAAGTTGTTCTCGTTAATCTCTGAAGATAGGACAAAATGCAAAGCGCTTAAATTGCACAAGGGCAGTTTAGGCTGGACGTCAGGAAAAGGTTCCTGTGAGAACCGTTAAACACTGGAATGAACTGCCTATGTAGGCTGTGGAATCTCCATCATAGGAGGTTTTTTAAGAGCAGGTTAGACAACAGCCTGTCAGGTTTAGATAATCCGTAGTCGTGCAGGGGACTGGTCTAGAAGACCTCTCATGCTCCCTTCCAGTCTACACGTCTATGATTATAAGTTTCAGAACCGATGATGTTGGTGTAGAAACATTCAGTGATAATTCTAGATCAAATCTTTAGGTGTGTCATGGAAATAGTTACTTGCCTAACATCACTTTGTAAGCAGCTTGTCCGTTCTCTGCTGTGGCTACTGGCCTGTTGCTGTAAACAGGGACAGCTCTCATGAAATGTCTGTAATAAGTGCCAGTACTCCTTTGTGTTAGGACAAGGAGCTCTCAACTTCTGGAGATTCAGTGTGCTGGAGAAGCAGAGCAATCTTGAGCTGTTGAAGATGGTAGGTATTGTGTGGATCATAAGTGCGTAGATGAGAGAGCAGAAAATTGCTGGATACTACCAGTGGGGCCGGTTACAAACTAGCTCTGTTATCTAGTGCCCTGTGTAATTAGAGGCAGAGTAGTGAAGGGAATATGCTGATGTTTACAGTGATATAAAGCAATGAAGATGTGGAATGATGAGATCATGAATTAAAAATATGACCCTCTGAAGAAACATAGCATGATAGAGGAATTGATCTACAGCTGCAGTGCCCCCATTTGAACTAAGGCCAGGTCTACGCTACAGCGCAAGTAGTGGGGAGATATGCAGTCTGCGTTTCGCAGAATACTTATCTCCCGTCGACTTAGTTAATCCTACTTACCGTGGCATCTTCACTCGTTGCCATCAACTCAAAACACTCTCCAGTCAACTCAGGCTCACTCCACTGGAGGTGGTGGAGTAATTAAGTCAACCGGAGAGCGCTTCCAGGATTAACTGAGCAGGTCTACACTGCCTGCTCAATCGATCCCGCTGTGTCGATCCCTGAGGATCAGCACAGTTTTTTAAGTGTAGACAAGGCCTAAGAGGTCAGAGGACAACTGGACTGGCAACCTTCTGCTGAAGTCAGTGGGCTTGCAATGTTAGATACTGAGTGGTCTCTGGGAGTCTCTCTCAGGTAATCGCTCTCAGTGGACTCTTGCATCACCTTCTGATTAATAAACTAGGGAAGTACAGTCTTGATGGAGCTACTATAAACGGGTGCATAACTGGTTGGATAACCGCTCCCAGAGAGTAATCATCGATGGTTCACAGTCATGCTGGAAGGGCGTAATGAGTGGGGTACCACAGGGATCAGCTCTGAGTCTAGTGCCGTTCAATATTTTCATCAGTGATTTAGATACTGGCATAGAGAGTACACTGATAAAGTTTGCAGACCATACCAAGCTGGGAGGGGTTGCAAGTGCTTTGGAGGATAGGATCACAGTTCAAAATGGTTTGGCCAAACTGGTGAAATGGTCTGAGGTAAATAGGATGAAATTCAATCAAGAAAAATGCAAAGTACTCCACTTAGGAAAGAACAATCCATTGCACGCATACAAAATGGACAATGACTGCCTAGGAAGAAGCACTGCGGAAAGGGATCTGGGTATCATAGTGGACCACAAGCTAAATATGAATCTAAAGTTATGGAACAGGCCTCCACAGGAGTTCATGTTCAGGCTAAATCTCCCCTTTTCTGTTGGGCACAAGACATCTGTTTAAACATGTATTCCTTTAAATAACCATACAACACTTCACTACCTAATGCAGAGGGAACCAACCAGCAGTCTCCCTCTCACTTCAAAAAACCAGATTCAAAATAATTATCATTAGAGCTGGGGAAAAATGTCAACCAAAATGTTTTTCAGTGAAAAATGCACATTCTGTGACTAGAAAGCATTTTGTAAATTCACATCTAGGTCACTGAATTGTTTTGGTTGGATCAAAAAAACCCTAAAATTCAGAAAAATCAAAGCATTTTGTTCTGACATTTTTTAAATGAAACGTGTTGATTTATTTTCAATCTGAAACTACTTATAATTTTGGCAACTTCCTTTAATTTTCAAAAATCAAAACAAACATCTTGTTTAACTTGAAACGAAAAATTTGGCTTTGGTTGGCCCCTGAAATGTGTTTTGTTGTTATTTTTGTTTTCTCTCTTTCAGAATTGCCAGTGAACCAAAAAAAAGTTATTTTTTGCGCAGCTGTAGTTCCAATGCAGCTCTAATTTTTGTCAGCACCTGAATACCCCACCATCCACACAAACAGCTCTAAATAAACATTCCATAATACTGAAAAGAATTTGGAGAATAAAAGTCATTGATGTGGCAGTTAAAATCTTTCAGAAATAAGATAGTTTGAAACCTTGCACTCCTTTTCTCCTATTCTCAAATGGTGGCACAGAGTACTGCAGCTGCATTACAGAATAAAGTCCTGAACCTGCCGATTAATCCAGGTGAACATGCCAGTATCGGTCCATTGACACCAGTGTGGCTCTTTACACATAAAGATAGGCATCCACACAGAGTAGCTTGCAGAATCCGCATCATCTTTTCTCTCCCATCATCCGTCACTGCCCCCTTCCTTTCCCAGTGATAATTACTGGATTTCAGGCGTGAATTATTTCGCTTGCTGAAATGGTATCAAAGAAACAGTGCATTATTAACCAAAGCATCCAGATGATTTTATTATCATAACCTTGGTCTTTCTTTTTACTCCCTTCTTTACCATTAATCTGAAAAAGAGCTCCATGTAAGCTTGAAAACTTGTCTCATTCACCAGCAGAAAGTAGTTCAATAAAAGATATTGCCTCACACAGCTTGTGCCTATAACGTTTAGCGTTTTTCATTTTCTCTTACATTAAGATCCAATCCTTCTGTCATTAACAGTGTTATGCTGGCTATAGTCCAACTGCTGACTTTGAGCAATATATTTAGATTTCCCATTAGCTGTTTTCAAGAAGCTTCATGGTACTGCCATCCCCAAGTGTTCAAAAATGAGGGGTCAGGCCTCAAAAATCATGAGATTGACTTAAACAGTAAAATCTAAAAAAAAAACCCTTTTTGTTCTTAATTTGACTTTGGATTTTTGAGCCATTGGCATACATTCAGATCACATTTTCAGACTACTCTGCAGCCATAAGGGCTAGAAACTTAATTTGTTAAACAATAAACGGTGAGACTGTCATGTAATAACCTGACTCCAGAAGCTGAGGCTTCAAGAAAAACAGGTAGTATTATAAGATTTGTAAAAAAATTTCAAGAGTTGGCAACACTGCTTCAAAACAACCACCGGTACAGCTTGTTCGCTGGGATACTGCCACAAATTCAAAAGCAAGTGGCGACTGTCTCTAGACTTACACAAGGGATACTGCTTAGAATATAAATGTTAAGGTGCAAGTATTCTAAGCAGAGCAACAATTATCTTGTAAGTGCCCTCTAACTGCTGACTATGCAGTCCTGTTTCTTAGAAAAGCTTTAAGCTTTATGGTGTAAGAAAGAAGAATTCACCAGAGGTCCCTATTCCTTTATCCTTTTCCAAATAAAAAGCACTAAAAATAACGTATATCACTATTTTTGAAAGCTCTCCCTTCTTAGCTTCCCTTTAGCAGACATTCCCTTTCTGAAAGATAGTTTACTTATCCTCAGGCTACTGTGCTTGATTTCTCCCAGTCAAAACTCTGTCTTTCTTCCTTGTGCCCTGGTGTAATCCATACAAGGCCATGACTGGATGTAGTACATTTCTGGATGATTTAGGATCGATGCCATATTAACTGTAGTACTGGTATAGATCATAAAGAAATCAGTGTACACTATCCTAGATGGAACCAGTGACTGAATGAAGATTTAATTAGGAAGTGTATTTTAAGAAGGTAGAGGGATTTGCAGATGTGGGATGAGAGAGGAATAGTAATATGCAGTAGTCTACAATCAGGGTGCAATCTTCTGTATCACTTACGACAGTGTTACCATGTTGATATTTTCAAAGCAGTCTAGGATATTGTCACATCTCCCCTTAACTTCAAGGGAAGAAATGTCTAAATATCTGAGACTGTTTTTTGAAAATCTCAGAATAAATGTTTTGGACCATTAGTGTAATGTTCATATATGGGGAAAATTACACTAATGGTGTTCATATATGGGGAAAGAGAAGACAGGTGACTGAAAGAAAACTGGATGGGTAGGCAAGCTTCCAATATCATTTACATTATTTATTTTTTAAAGGATGAAACAAGGCTTCAAAATCACTATGGACTTGGCAGGTAGAAATTGCTAAGCTTTAACTTGCCTCTTGGCCAAAAAGATCCGTGCGTATGAGCTTGCCAGATACGGCAGTCTTTCCCACTACCTGAATTTAATTCAAACCATTCTGCACAGTCCTAATTTTAATCCTTTCATTTTGGTTTTGAGTTACTGCATATATGGCACAATGGAAATATTTTTTCAAACTTAAATTAGAAACATGCTTTGGGAGGCTAACCCGCCCCCCTCCTTCAGTGCACAGTGAAACATCTTTAACTCCTCGCTGCAGCGCAACCATAGTAACATTTTTATTTTGAAAAGTTTGGTAACAGAGGAAGAAAACTTTTTTTGGAATATACTTTCTCTGCCCCCCATTCCCAACCACTCAGCTTTCACCAGCTACCTAAAATATCCTTCCAATCTGCCCATATTATATAATTGCTCTAAATAAACATGGTATTAGAGCAACCTGGGAATGAAATATAACGGGTGTGCATCCGGAGGAATACCCAAGTTTTGTCCTTTATCATTACTTTACTACTTACTGCTAGTTAAAGATATTGGAATACAAATGGCTAAGACAAACTATGTTGAAGGAGAAAATCATGATTGTAGTAAAACCCACATTTTGCATTCTGTACCTTTACTATTTTAATCTTAAAATGCTAATGAAAAATTTTATAGTTCCATCAATATTGGCAACAATGCTGTTGCTAGCTTCTCAGAGAATCCCATGAGAGCGCGCAAGCTGCACCCATCTGTCCAGTCTGCTTACCTGTTTGCTGCAACAGAGAGTGGAATGGCCTTTTCATGGTATATGTGAAATGTGACTGAACCAAAACCTTGAATCCAAACAGCTTTGAACTTTGAGGGAAGTGGAGGGCTTAGTTCACAGCTCCAGGTCCAACTTTGGCTGCTGAGGCCCATTTCTCGCGTATGTTCCCCGGTTAGCCTGTAACACCCTTCTTTTTTTTCAGGACTGAGGAGCCAGGATTTTGTGTTGTAGCCCATGCTCTGGAGAACTCTTTCTTGTATGAAAACAACTGAAAAGGAAATTCATTTTTAATTTAATTTGGGGGTAGGGGAATTAAATTACGGGTCAGTTGAAAGTGTCTTAAATTCAGAGAGAATTTGTAGGGCTTGATGATGCCTTTCCTGAACTGTTTGGGGAAGGGGAAGCAGGTGGCTTCTCTTATAATATCTGTAATATTTTGAGAGGTTTAGATTCTGAATCTGAACTTCATAGAAATGTAGAGAATAAACTGAAAAATTAATTTTCCGTGAGACTTCCTACGTCGCAATGATGCTTGCGTTCCCTTTCATCCTCCTCCTCTCCCTGCCCCAGGAACGGTACCAAATCTGCTTTCATTTTGTTCAATAATAGTCTGGAGACCCATGTTACTACAATATCTATAGAGGCTGCTTACTGCCACTGTATCAAGGTCCCCAATAGTCTTTTGTCCTTTTTAGTTGTTAAAGGAGCTGTTACAAAGTCTTCCAAGGAAACTCACTAATTGGGGGGGGGGGTGGCCCTCCCCCTCACTCGGATTTTAGCCAGCGCTGGGCGTCTCACAGAAACCTGATGGCACTAAGCTGCCAACCTTCTGGAGGTGCAGTTACACTGAGACCCCACACCCACACCAGGCAAGGGAGAACCTTTCCTGTCAAGTCTGAATGAAGGTCCAGGAATCTGGAGCTTTTACGTTAATAGATTAGTGTCCTAATAAGAACATTTGAATATGCTTGATCTCACTTGTAGCTCCTTGGTAGTTGTGGGGGCTCTGGCTGCTACTGTCTTGAAGCTGCTGTTTCAGGTCCATTTACATTGCTTTTCTCTGGGTACTGCCACGAGGCCCTTATTGCCATGGAGCAATGGGTAGAGCACAATTCAATGATACACCAGCTGTAACATGGAGGCCACGGCCATGGATATGTGGGGGAATTATGCTCTAGGCCGAATCTCTCCAGTGAGTCATTCCAGCAGGTAGGTTATGATTGCCATCCTGGGAGACATCAAGAGCCTGCCTGGAGCAGCTCTAGTCTTAAAAATGCAGACTAGAGCACTGCTGCAAATCTCTGTCTTTGGAGATTGAAATTGTTGTCGGGAGCAGCCAGCAATTGGGGTGTCTTGCAGCCGATCGAGGAGACTTGACATGTCTGGAGTACGAGAGCTAACTAGGAGGATCATTCTAAACCAGTGATTCCCAAACTGTGGCCCAGGGCCAAAAGTGGCCTGGGGGGGTCTTTCAAAATGGTCCACTGTGAGCGCATGACATCCTGTGAGTCATCTGTAGGTGTAAAATAGTGAATGTAAAAATGAGCACAGTATCATCAAAATGTTTCCTTTACATATGTAGCAATCTGCAGTCCTTAATGCTGTATCCATCAATACATTTTTTATGAGCTGATAAACTGGTGGCCCTTCAGGGTTGTAAACATGATATTTGTGTCCCACAAGCCATACAGGTTGGAAACCACTGCTCTGAACTTTACCTCCCAACAGATAGACAGGAAAATGACATAACCATTCCCCTTCTGTTCATCCAGGGGACAGAGAGGGAGGCAACAGAGGACATTTGCCACAGCCGCCCACTCTGGCCCCCAACACTTTCTCTCAGCTGTGCCTTCTTCCAGCAACAGTCTTCTGTCTACAAATTTGGTTTTTGCAGGAGGACGGTGGGGGAATGCCAGCTCCCTCTATATGAGTTTAAGCAATGTAGTCCTGATCTAATTTATAACAGCTGGTTACAGCCCTTACAGGACACCTGGAAGCTGTGAATAGGGAAAGTGGAACGGAGCAGTGCGTCACTCTGACATGCCCTCAAGGCTCGGGTGGTTGGCAAAAGAGATTGCTCCACTACCCTTATGTCATATGTTGTCTTCCTTCTCCTCACTTTTCATGCTGGAATTCTAGACTGGTCGGCTGCAGTCAGGTTCTGCCCTCTATATGCTCCTCAGGGCATTGCTAAGAGGCCGAGTTGGGGCCCAGCATCTGTTCTTTCCAATGATCTAAAATGTAAAACACCTGATTAGTGTTCAAACTTGATTTCTTCCATTCTGCCAGTTCTAAGGTAGAGTCTCTATGCTTAAAATAGGGAATACCACTGGAACTGGCATCATCTCTCAACTCAGCAGAGACTTTTTACATGCAACACTGTAGCAAGTAGTGAACACTCTAGACCTGGTTATAGACAAATTATCTATAAAGCGGTGGAATGACTCAGCAGAAAATTGTTGGTCCTGATATTTCATCAAAGATTACTATTGTAACAAAGTCAGATAATATGATTGCACATAGTAAGTAGAATAAATTCCCAGCTGGGATCCAACCCAACCCAACCCAATATGGATATAGCTGTATTTTTCCCAAGGCATTATTTCAGTGAGACATAACTCTTTGGCTTATTACAAATGACACGTTAGACCTCAATGAGATCCTGATTTTGAAAAGTGACTTCATTCTGACCTTTAAATGTGCACATGCAAGTTTGCATGCTCAGTGTGCAAAAGCCTGGCCCAGCATGTGCTAATCAGTCATCATCTACCCAGTTTGCCCACATGAAAATTCTTTGTGCTCGTATATTGCCAACGGAGCACACAACCTGGACACTACATGCATAATTCTAGTTTGCCTTTGTTGTTACCAGATGTGTAAAAATGCATGTTTGTTTCTATAATGGGTGGGAGCACGAACTTCATCCCCAAGCTTCATGCCTGCACCTGAAAATTCAGTCTATGAAGTGTGAACCTCCCATGAGTGTATATGTATGATCCGGATTGTGCAAAGACAGTACAATAGTTATCATGGACAAACAGCCACATATGACCTTCCTACCGGGCTACTGCATGGAATTTACCTTCCCTTTAATATATAAGGATATAATAACTAAAATTGGTGTGGCTTTAAAAAGATACTGTGCTTTATATAACATCACATTCCTTAAATTACGAATATGAAAAATTTACCAAGGAAATGGTGGCCAATAAATAAGTGACATTGTTGAATATTCACTCAGCATTTGATCTTCCTAATGATGATTTTTTTAAAAGAAATCATGAAAAAGACAACAATGGAAAATGACTTCTTTCAACCACTGCAAATGGGAAGTGATGAAGATGTAAGTGAACAGATTTCAATGAGTGGTTACGGGTGGGAGAAGGAGGCTGAGAAAAGGTCATTCTCTTATCCCTGGGCGTTGGTCGGGAATCACATCTGACATGATTGCATTCAGAAAATAAGGCAAAATGAAAGAGAGGAAGGGGCAGCCAGGGTATCTGTAGTAAAGCAAGCTTATCTATGGCACATTGACCACACTGGCAAAGTGTAAAAGGCCTAATTAGCTCTCTGCTTATCCTCCCCTTCCTGTTATTCCCCGTCCTGACATAAGCCACCCAAGTTCTTTCTTCAGGCTTTGAGAGATGAGTTGCTTTTTCTAAGGACTGACAGGAAATAATTTAAGGTGGAGGGGAGGGGGAAAGGTTTCCTGTTCAAGTTACTCTGCATTTCTAAACTTTAAAAAGCCAAACAGAAAAAGAATGGCAATTCCCACACTGAATGCAATGGAGACAATATTCATCTGCTGTGCATTGGCAGAGCTCCATTCAAGCTGAGGAGCTGGCCCAGCATGTCAGATTAACAAGGATATGGTCATCATAGTCATCCATAGTATATAGATGTCATTTGGGGAGGGCTCTGAATATGTTTTAAATATATTAGGAAATGGAATGATTTTAGTTGTTAAATGTATTTAACTTAAATATAATGGATCCCTTTTAAGGTCCCAGTCCTGAATTTGTATTTGCATAGGTGGTACCCAATTGGATGATCAGGACCATAACTGTTAAATTATAACATTGACTCTTTCAATTATAAATATGTTCTTAAATTCAGCTAGTGATACTTACTTTATTTTGCTTTATGAAAAAGGTTAACAGGGAGGGTTTTACCTCCATGGCAGCATATATATTTCTTCCCTTGTCCTGAAAAAGGTGTTAATGTTTAATGCTACTACTTCAAACTTCTCTATCTTTTTTAGGCCGTCTGGTACTTGACTGAGAGTTTTATTTTGCCAATGAATTTATTGTTCATGGATACAAAATAGCATTGGCTTCCACTAAACTTAGTGCACCTAGGAGCTGCGTAACCTTTCTCGCAAAGTTTAGTCAATGTACTTCAGTCCAAAGCTGTAATGGTGCCTCCTGCTAAATGTAGCAGTTTAGTATTGTGGCCGGCCACGGGTACAATTCTTACTTCAGTGCCTTTAAATCAATACTTGGTTTAACAAGATTCACTACATTAAAAATGCATTATAATGACTTTAAAACTGCAGAAAAAATGCTAAAACATTTTTGGTTAATACTTCAGAAAATGTTTCTCCTTTGTAGATGACTAGATATCTATTATCGTAAACATGTTTCATACATTTATCCATGCTATTACAGAGAAATTTAAAATCATGGCAGTGTTCATAGGTATAAATACTGAAATGTGACTAGACAATTTAATACCTGAAGGCAAATTACTTATTTAAAACATGAGTGTGTCTCTGTTTTCTAGGAGAAACGTGCACCTCTTCTTGGAGCAGACATCCTCAGCACAGCTAAACGGCTCTCTCAGAAAGCCCAACAGCTCCAAGGGGTTCTGAGGAAGGATATCACAAATACGGCAAGATGTGGAAATCTGGTAGATTCTACTTCCCCCATCTCCAGTCTGTGAGGTACAGTGCCAGCTGAGTCTCAGCACTATTTTGTAGTGATGGTCACGTGAATCAATGAGAATCTTTATCCAGAAGCTTTGCACGTAGCAAAAGAATTCGAGCAGTTTTCAACATGATTTATGGTTTGATTTTGCTATCTCTGCCATGCAACATGGTAGAAAATTTGCTTTCTTCGAGCAAGGAACAAAGAGTATTCTCTCTTAAACTATGCCCCTTCTTCAACTTTCTTACAGAGCTTTTGCCTAGCAATTTCCCCAGTTTTGCCTTGCCTGGCTTCCTGCTATGGATTTAAAGAAACAGTCCCCATATCCTCACAATCTTAAATATCAGCATTTCTAAGAAAAAAGGAAACAAAGTAAGCAAACAGGGTGGGTGGGGCAGGCTGCAAGGGGCCCGGTGGTTGGTGGTGGGGGGTGAGGATAGAGGATAAGCTGTTGTGTACCAGCTGGAGGGCAATGCAGAGGGTGGGAAGCCCTCCAGCCAAAGTGGTCTGGGAGGGGAGGGAATATCTAGGTAAGTGGGAGTATTGTGCGCCTGGGTGGGAAAAGTCCTTGCTGCCACAATAGTCCCAGATGTTATGGGGAGCAAGCGGCAGGCTTGAGGGGAGGAGGCGAGGCTGGCGGTGGCTGGGGGGTAGTGGAAGGGTGACGGTGGTGGTGCTGGTGGTGGTGGGGTGGGGAGTAGATGGAGCCGGGGGGAGGGATTCGCACCATTCCCGCCTCTCCCCACAGCAGCAGCTGTTCTTACCCCACCACCAGAAGAGCAGAGATGGTACAGCCACTCAAAGTCCAAAAGAAACCACCCCTCCACATCTCCTGTTGTTTTTGAGCTCTCCCCCAGCAGCTGCAGGAACAGTAAGAACAATCTTTGTCCTCCTCCTCGCTGGTGGTGATGGTAAGGCAGCAGGCTCCAGGGGCAGCAGCAAGGTTTGGCTTGCAATATTTTGCAATGTTCACAAAATCTTGAATCAGGACCTCCCTCGCCTCCCAAGGCCATGAGAAATAATTTCAAGCTATTTTGTCCAATCACCAGAACTAGAAACTTTTTTAAAAATGTGAGATTCTCATGTACTCTCCTTATTAGAAAAGCTAGGCTTTAAGAAGAACACTGATATTCATGAGACTTGCAGTAAAATCACAAGAGCTGGCAATATTGAATCTGGTATTCTTCAATGAGACAACCAGTATATGAGGCAACTTTTGCATTATTGCAATGTGACTTGGCTCTTAATGGTTACAGCTTGAAACGTGGGTGTAGGATGCAAACCACAGTGTGGGGCCAACTGCAGAAACACCTCAATATACAAAAGGCTACAACTTCACTTTTCCCATCGCTGCGATGTGCTCAGGGGAAGAAAGATATGAAGGGTTCCTGATTTGAGGAGGTAGGGAGAGAGAAGTGAGAGACTGTCCTATGCAAAGCAAGGCTCTGAACTCAGATTCTGTGAACTGGGTTGATTTCACAGTCCAGGGAAATTTTTAGTTTGGTTGGTTTTGATATGTGGTTATGAAGGTTCTCTTTGGCTGAATAGGCCTTTGTACTGACTCTGTATGTTTCCGCTGAGTCTTCCCAGTAGCGTGCGCCCTACTTCCACTCTTCAGGTATAGGTTTACGTTTTTTCTTTTTGTGACTTGGTTACCGCGTCTGGAATTTAAAAGTAGAGGAGAAATTGTCCCTGAGTGTGTGTGGTGTTCTAGACTCTCTGGAATTAGCTGGGAATTCTAAATATTCAGGGCTCCTGTAGCCCATCTCCAAAGCAGAGGTCCAGAGTCCCAGCATAGCCCCAAACAGTTATTGCTGACTCATGGCATGCTCAGGAGCCAGGCAGTTTCACCTGGCTAGTTGCCCCAACCTCTCCCACACAGTGGAAGTGATTGTTCCTAAATCCCCTCACAGTGAAAACTGTGTAAAGTGTACAGCTGTGACTGGTCAACATTAACTTACATGGGGGTGTCCTGTAGGGTCCTGATTTTATAGGGACAGTGCCAATATTCAGGGATATATATATATATATATCAGTGCCTATTCCTCCTCACCTTCATCCTGATTTTTCACATTTGTAATCTGGTCACTCTAGTGTCCTGCCCTGTTTATTTGTCTGGTGGAACTAATGCCCCGGAAAGCAGCCCCCAAAGTCAAAATTCTGTGCAGAATTTGAGATGCTGATGGATGCTTACGGGGAAATGCTTTCCCTATTTTGGATTAGACTAGGACTTTCATACATACTAGGACTGAGAGTGCCTGGGGCAGGTAGAAAGAAAACACATACTTAGAAAAGATCAATATTTTCCAATGAATATAGAGTTAATAAAGGAGCCAAGCTGAGAGCTACAATCACTGAAATACCTCAGGAAGTTTTATAAAACGCTGAACTTCCCCTCCCATATTCTAGAAAAATTCTGAGAAAACTTGTTGGAAGTTTGCAAGCAAAGATCAGGGGTGTCACTGCCTCAAAACAAGATTTGAGGCACAGTCCCTGGACCTTCCTCCCCCACCCAAAACCATGTCCTCCACCATGCCCCCACCACCCAACCACGCCGACCCGAGGTTGGATCCTGCCACCGCCGGCAGGGCCGGGACCAGAGCCAGATCCGGCTCTGGCCGCCAGCAACCCCGAGTCCCTGGCCAGGGCCAGGGCTGGGGCTGGATCTGGCTCCTGCCACCACCAGCAGCCCAGCCCTAGGTCCCTGGCCAGCCAGGGTTGGGGCAAGTTTCTGCTACTGGCAGTGGCCCGTCCCAGGGTCACGGCCAGGGTTGGGGCCGGATCCAATCTGAGCCAACACACCGATGGGACTCAGGGCATTGGATCTGTGACTCGGGGCTCGTGCCCCGTGTGCTCAGCGCCAGCGATGCCCGTGCCAAAGATATTCACCACTCATTGGACACTTTATTACACTATATTTAAACTCCCTGGCTAGCCAGTGCCAGCTGACTGAGACTGAGGGGCTGTTTAATTGTTGTTTGGGCTCAGAACGGAGCCTGGGCTCTAGAACCATTGTGCGGTGGGAGGGTCCTGGAGTGCAGGCTGCAGCCTGAATCTCCACAACTACACCCATGAGTCCAAGTCCACTGGAATGGGCCAGCCTCCTGCGTTTAATGTCTGTGTAGACATACCCTAAGAGCTTAGCTGCCAAAGGAGAGTGCTTTAACCCACCTAATGCCATTCTGGGGCAGTTACAGCTACAGTCTGGCATTTTCAGTCATTTTCATGCTGGACACTTATACAGCAGTGACCTCTCATGTGCAAACCATCAGTACCTTTTGCCATAATATTTATAGGTGTGCACAAGAAGCCATCTCCTAATATATCAGAAATACTGGTGCTGGAAACACATGAGCAACCAGCCCTAGCAAGAACATATTTGATACATTATCTTGTTTACTGTGCACTCATATCTGAGCTTTTTATCATAAGAGCAGGGACTAAATTAACCTTAGCTTACCAAAACCAGAAAAGATGGAACGGGAACTTCAAGAGATAAGAAGAATGGTCATGCTGGATAGACCAATGGTCCATCTAGGCCAGTATCCTGTCGTCCAAAAGTGGCAAACACCAGGTGCTTCAGAGGGAATGAACACAAGAGGTAATCATCAAGTGATCCATCCCCTAGTGCCTGTTCCCAACTTCTGGCAAACAGAGGCGAGGGATGCTTCAGAGCATGTTTTCGCATCCCTGCCCGTCCTGGCTAATAGCCATTGATAGACTCCATGAACTTACCTAGTATTTTTTGGATTCCATTTATTGTCTTAGTCTTCACAACAGCCTCTGGCAAAGAGTTCCACAGGTTGACTGTATGTTGTATGAAGAAATACTTCCTTTTGGAAGATGTGTAATTCAATTCCTTTGCAGTCTCCATTTCCACAACCAGCCCTGTGACAGAGCACGCCTACACGCACACCCGTTCCACTCTACCTGCTCATGTTTCCTTTGATGAAGTCTGATCAGCCTGTCTCTGCTCACAGAGGTGCTGTGAAATAGTTGTTGATGTGAGAGCTTCCTCATTTTATCCCATCGATACTGTTCTTTTCTCACCTGAAAGATCCATCCCCAAGGATGAGACAGCTTCTTTGTTCTCAGTGCGCCTTCCGTTCTTATCTCTGCTGAGACTGCCATCAAGGGTGCCAGTTGTGGTGGGGTTTATGTGGACAGCTCTCTACTGGGAACTAGAGTGAATCACCCATTCATGTCACAGAATCCACCAGCTTTCAATTTGTGATGAAAGATGATTTTGTCACTAAATCACTTTAATTATAAGGACTTGTTTACACTTGGAAATTTACTAAAACAACTATTTCAAGATAGACAACAGAGTCCAGTGGCACTTTTAAAGACTAACAGATTTATTTGTCGCATGAGCTTTCGTGGGAGAAAATCCCACTTCGTCAGACACTTTGAAGATGGGAAAGTTACAGAATGGGAGGAAATTAAATGCAGGGGAGTGTATGACATAGAACCAGGCCAGGCTGTAACAGCAAATCAAAATTGGCGCCAGGACTCAAACACTGGGGAACAGCACACAGAGGAGGGGGAGGTCAAATCACCTGCTGCAATGCAAGAAAAATCCACAGTCCCCGTCCAACCCCAAGACAGCCGAGCCAAACCTGCACACAAGTTTGAGCTCTGCAGTCCCTCTCCGAAGCCGCGACCTGCCTCTCATCTGCTTCAACACAGCCATCAACAAGTTGCCAAGGGAGTGAGCAGGGAGATTGAAGTGTTCCCCTATTGGTTCCTAATTAAGCCACCTACTCCATCAAGGGCTCGTTCACCTGCTCATCCACCAATGTGATTTATGCCATCATGTGCCGGAAATGCCCCTCTGCCTTATATATTGGACAAACAGGACAGTCTCTACGCCAAAGAATAAATGGACACAAATCTGACATCAGAAATTGCAACACTACATAACCAATAGGGGAACACTTCAATCTCCCTGCTCACTCCCTTGGCGACTTGTTGATGGCTGTGTTGAAGCAGATGAGTGGCAGGTCGCGGCTTCGGAGAGGGACTGCAGAGCTCGAACTTGTGTGCAGGTTTGGCTCGGTTGTCTTGGGGTTGGACGGGGACTGTGGATTTTTCTCGCATTGCAGCAGGTGATTTGACCTCCCCCTCCTCTGTGTGCTGTTCCCCAGTGTTTGAGTCCTGGCGCCAATTTTGATTTGCTGTTACAGCCTGGCCTGGTTCTATGTCATACACTCCCCTGCATTTAATTTCCTCCCATTCTGTAACTTTCCCATCTTCAAAGCGTCTGACGAAGTGGGATTTTCTCCCACGAAAGCTCATGCGACAAATAAATCTGTTAGTCTTTAAAAGTGCCACTGGACTCTGTTGTCTTTCTACAATAGACTAACACAGCTACCCCTTTGGTATTTCAAGATAATTATTGCAGAATAGCTATTTTGGTAAATTTCCAATTGTAGACAAGTATCTCCTGCCTTCAAAGTATATCGTGCTATGTGTAAATTTCCAGAAAGCTAGCTAATCCCATATAGAGAACCGAAATAAAAAGAACTATTAGAGCTGACCTGAAACTCTGATACTCCTATAACTACAAAGGTGACAACTGGTTCAAGGGACATTAAAAACCTTGCTGCTTACTTTCTTCCCAATCCCACAAAACAGCCAATTCTTAATGCACCCATTGTGCATAACAAACAGCATAAAATGAACTGAGACAAAGTTTCCCACCAACTTCTGCTCAGGATATGTTGACATATAGGAGTGGCAAAGAGGAGGGTGAAAACAGATGAAAATCCCAGGTGAATGCCCTTCTGGAGAGTTTTTTAATCTTCTTGCACCTGTTTGCAGGCACTGAAGTGTGATAGTGACAGGGTGTAGAAAGGAATGCAACAACCTGGGCAATAGGGTATAGGTGAAAGCAGAAGTCCAATGGGAGAGACTTTGCATCATGTTTCACATTGTGAATGTAGAAGCTGCCATAATGCTGCAGTAGGTAAACATAAAGTTTCTTACAGTAAGTACCCAGGAGTGGGGTGTGCCATTGGAAAAGGCACAGCATTTATTGTGTTAATCGCACAAGCATTCAGCTCAGTCTGACTCTGCTCAGGCTTCTGAAAACATCTAGTTTCCAGGCATTACTCTGAGGTTAAACACAGACATTCACTTACATAATCTTAGCTGCATAGTCACTCCCATATTCGTCAGATATCTGTCCTTACGGAAAGCTGAGTTCTAAACATTCAGAAGCAATAGGCCAAAAAGGAAAGTTACTTCACAGCTCAGCAAGTGATTGTCCAGTCATCACTTTGTCTAAAAATAAAGGACAAAATGTCAAATACCTGAAAGCTGTACAACACTGCTGTGAATAAAAAGAAGGGAAGAATAAATAGGATCATTCTCTACCACAAAAGGCCACAGAATTACCTGTTTAAAAGAAGAGGCATTGGTAGAAACCACACATTGGAAGTAAAATTTCTATGCCATCATGGTTTTTTAATTATTTTTAATTTGAAACGTCCAAACTACCTAATATGGATTTAAACCTGTCTCTGAGATTGGGATTCGTGTCCGTCTACACTTCTTATATCCTCTGGGTCAGCTATAGTTTCTATTCTGATTACCACAGATTCTTAGCCACATGGCCAAATACCAAGAGGAGCAGAATTGGTGCAAAATGAAGTGGTAGGGGATTTTTATAGTGGTCGTGAAAGACTTGTGAACAGCTTTATTCCATGTTTGAGTTTTACGTGACAGATGTCTTAGATATTAACACAGCAGATTAATTTCGCAAAAAAAATCCATTGTCTTTTACCCAAGATGACTGTCAGTGGTGGCTTTAGGGGTAGGCAAAGCAGGCGACTGCCTAGGGCCCCGAGCAATAAGGGGGCCCCGTCCTCAACTTGGTGGACAGAAATGAAAATATAGAAAACTATAGAAATTGTTTCTGGAAACCTCAGCACTTTTTGGTCTTGGCTCATCAAGGTATTGACTGAGAATGGAATAAGGGGGGATGATTCTTGATTTTGTTGTCCAACTGTTCATTGTATCTTCCTGCAATAGTTCAGATAATTCTTCTTTGAGTGCTTGCTAATGTCTATTCCAGATGTGTGTGCGCGTGCGTGTGTGCACACGCTCCCAAAGTACCGGCAGGGCCAGCCTGAACATATACGCAAACTAGGCGGTCACCTGGGGGGCCAAATTAGATGAAAGGGAATTTCCCCCTCTATTTAAAAATATATATTAATATGTTATCATTTTTCTCTATATACAATGTGAGTGGGGGGTGCCAAAGACATACCGGATTTGCCAAGATCACCAAAACCCCTTGGGCCAGCTCTGAGTACTGGTGTCAGAAATTTTTCCCAGAGTGGTATCCGTAGGGCTGGCTCCAGCAGGCTCTGCAGTGGCACACATATGTGCCGGTTTATAGGGCTCTGCTGACCCCCTTCCCTCTCACTTCCTTTTACTGGTGCTGGAATGGCCTTGCCTTGCTAAGCGCTTACAGGGTTTTCCTTGTATTTAGTAGTGTGCACAGTTATTAATAGGTTCCATTAGTCAGTTTTAGTAGTTAAGAATTCTCTGTTCATGAGCTGAGCCCAGAGGATGGGGCATGTCCTGATCCCTGGACTTCAAGCCATACATATCCTGTAAAAAGCCTGTGCCCATGAACAATTCTCCCTCGATCTGCTTGACGTACTGGGACGAGGCCCACATTCAGGACAAGTGTAACATTGGTTTGCCACGCTGCTAGACCTAGCTATAGCAGCCTGTTGGGTGCTCCCAGTCTGTCTGGACTTGATCTTGCAGGATCACAGCCATCTGCTGCATCCGGACCTCACCTCCTTGCACTTGCTGATGTGGCTGCTGCATAGGAAGGCCTGAAGTGAGCCTGTTCCACCCAGGTCCAGAGAGCCTTACTGGAAAGCAGGAAACCTTTCGCTTACCTGGCAAGATGAAAACACTTCTTTTGCTGGGTGAGGAAGCATGATCTCTTCCTGTCTCAAGTACCACTACCATCTATTTTGCAATACTTACTCCACCTGAAACAACAGGGCTTGGCACAGCTGTCAATCATTATATACCTAGCAGCCATCTCAACTTTCCACCTGCACATCCAGGGCAGTTCGGTTTTCTTCATGACATCACAGTCAGATTCCTAAAGGGTCTGGAAAAGCTATTTCTGCAGGGTAGAGATCCAGTCCCGCTCTGGGACCTGAATTTGGTGCTGTCCAGACTCTCTGGGCCCCACCTTTGAGGCCTATCTTGGAAGGTTGTCTTCCTAGTGGTGATTACAATAGTGAGATGTGTCTCAGAAATCAAGACCCTAACCTCAGAGCCTCCCTATTACTGAATTCTACAAAGATAAGGTCCAGTTGTGACCTCACCTTATGTTTTTACCAAAGGTAGTGTCAGATTTTCATATCAATCAGGGCATCTTCCTTCCAATGTTCTTTCCCAAGCCACATGTCTCTAGTGAGGAAATACATCTACACTCATTGGGTGTCAGGCAAGCATTGGCTTGCTATAGTGAGAGAGAGAGCTAAATTCTTCTGGAAGTCAGCACAGCTCTTCCTAGTGGTGGCCAAGAGAATGAAAGGTCTGCCAGTCTCTCATTGCAGAGAATTTCTTCTTGGATTACCTGCTGCATCCATCCGTACTGAGAGCAGGAAAAGGTCACATCTCCTGCCACTCAAATAGCCCATTCACTGCCTGTTCAGCAGCCTTCTTAGCCCAAGTCCCAATTTAGGACATGTGCAGGGCCTCAACTTGGTTCTCAATACATACCTTCCTCCCATTACACAGCAAGCACAGGATGATGCAGACTTTAGCAGGTTAATATTGAAACCGGCACATCCAGGAACTTCTGGCCCACCTACAGAGGTATTGCTTGTAAATCACCTAGCATGGAATGGACATGACTGAGCACTCAAAGAAGAAAAGATGGTTACTAACCTTCCATAACAGTTGTTCTTCAAGAGAGGTTACTCATATCCATTCCATGAGCCGCCCTGTTTCCCTTCTGTCAGAATTCTAGTGAGAAGGACCTGAGAGGGTCAGGGGCTGGCATGCCCTATATACTAGCATATACACATGCCGCTGCAGAGGGCACTGGAGCTGGCGTTACAGATATCGCTGGAGGGAAAATCTCTGGTACTAGAGCATGTAGTATGTGCACACACCTAGCATGGAATGGACGTGAGCAATACATCTCAAAGAACAACAGATATGGAAGGTTAGTAACCATCTTTTTCTAGGTTTGAGCCCCCATAGGTGACACTTCTCTACACTTAAAGTGCCAGCTACCAGTTTAACTTATTAAGTATTGTTAAGGGGGTGGACAGATGGAGCTTTAAAATTTTGTTGTTAATGCAGAACAATTACATTCCTTTCATGGGGGAGAGGAAGAAACAACATGGGGTCAAGAAGTGCTAGGCATCAGATTGAATCAATCAGAATCTGGTAAAAAGAAGTCAGTCTTTAGCATCTTGTAGAATAGAATAAGGATGCAACCCTGTAAACCACACATCTGGCTGGGATACTTTCCAGAAGTCGTCCATGTGGAGATAATTGCACACTGGTCCCCAAGCTGCCCAGAAAGGGGATCAATACTGACTTGGCTGCTTGGAGCTGGTTCTAACTCCCTGCAGGGAGTTCTGGGGGGGGGCGATACCATAAAGTGACATTAGAGTAGTGAGCATCATTTTGAGATGGTATTTCCATGAGATTACAAGGGACAGTGCAAGAAGGCACTGCTCTCCCCACCTCTGCATCTCAGGGGGGCTTTTTCTACTCTGCTTTGCTCTCTCCCATGTCACAGAGCCAATGTGCTCATAGTTATTGGCTCTGATTCTAAAAGTCTTGACATAGGAAAAGCTCCCATTGAATAACTTGGGATTCTGGCTATCCACCCACTCTTTAGAATGATGTGTGAATGCAGTGCAATATTGTGAAACTGTAAAATGAATTTCTGGGAAATTTTCTAGAAATTTTGAAAAACTGTCCTTTTTTGCCCTCCTCTAGCTAGCAATGATGATACCACAGCAGCAGAACTGCTTAGTGTTATACTAAGTTTAAAATAGGACTAAGCAGACCAGAGAACACTGTTTTCAATGTTTTTTAAATCCATTTTATTGGTATAAATGTCCTGATTTTTACCAAAAAACCCCAACCAACCAACCCCCCAACCAAATGTAATTTTTATTCCCATCAGCTTATTTTCTTTCTTCTGTGTCCCAAACAAGCTATAAACTTCTGCAGATATGGCATTAGATCCACACTTTCTCTTACAATGGAAAAACCACACGGAAGCTTGTTTTCAAAGAGAGAGAAAATAAGATTAAACAGGACAAGGAATGTCGTTATGAAAGAATGAAAATATTTTCATTACCAGGGGTATTTATATGTCAACAGCTGATAAGGAGTGATGAGCCATTCTTCACAAGGACTCCCAAAGTCTCTTCCTTGTGCCATACATCAGTTAGCAGAACCCACATTAAATGAGCAACATACAACACTTTTCAAAAAAGTTAGTGACTTATACATTTCTTGTCATTTGATTCAATTTTTTTGTTTTTCCCCAGTTACGACTTTTCTTGTGCTGTCTTTTAGAGATGCTATATTACTAAGTAATAGGCAAAAATGTAAACTTGTCTGAAGTGACTAAATAGATACCATTATGTTGCTATTGTGTGGTGTATAAAAGACTTCCGTGTTGCTTGATCATCTATTGAAAAGAAGGCCTGCATCTGGGGCTGAGGAACAAGGAGAGGAGGGGTGGAGAGAGAAAAAGAGAGAGAGAGAGTAATCATAGGGATAGATAATAAAATAGAAAATATCACCATGCCACTATATAAATCCATGATACTCCCACAGGTTGGGTACTGTGTACAGTTCTGTTTGCCCTGTCTCAAAAATAGATACATTGCAATTAGAAAAAGTACAGAGGAGAATAATAATTATTAGGGGGGTGGGAATGGTTTTCATATAAGGCGAGATTTTTGAAAAATTGGGACTGTTTAGCTCAGAAAAGAGACTGAGGGGATATGATTGAGATCTGTAAAACCCAAATGGTGTGGAAAGTGAATACAGAAATGTTAGTTACCCTTTCACATACTACAAGAACTAGGGATCACCCAATAAAATTAATGGGCAACAGGTTAAAAACAAACAAAAGGAAGTACTCCTTCACACAACATAAATCACCCTGTGGAACTCATTGCTACTTGATGTAGTAAAGGCCAAAACTATAACTGGAGTCAAAAAAAGAATTAGATAAATTTCTGGAGTATTGGTCCATCAATGGCTATTAGCCAAGATAGTCATGGAGGACACAGCCCAGTGCTCTGTATCCCTAAGCCTCCAGCTGCCAGAAGCTGGTACTGAATGATGGGGTGGATCACTCAAAATTGCTCTGTTCTTTTCATTCCCTCTGGCACTAGGCACTGTTGGAGACAGGGTATTGAGCTATTGTCAGCCTCCATTTTTTACTTGTCTCTCAAAACTATATTACTGATCCCAGTTCTAAATATAAAACTCTTTCCTCCAGGTTGAAGGAACTATACCTCAGGAAGATATGCACCGAGTGATTGTTCTGGTTTATATCACAGTAGTGCAGGGGCAGAAACTTTCGCCAACCCCTGTGCCAGCCCCTCCTCCTGAGCCTTCAGCTGACAGCCCCCTCTGCTAAAAAAAAGCAGTGGCCACCTGAAAATTCAGCCACAGCCATGGCTAGAATAGGGGAGTCATTTCCCAGGCATGCCATCAAAAGGAGCGGCTGGAGGAAAGAATCCGCCCAGAGTGGCTGCTCTTTGCAGCATGCTGGAGACAAGGATGCCACGGAAAGAAGCTCTACAGAGTGGCGGCACATCACAGAGAGGAGCCGCTCTCGGTATGAGAATACGTTAAGCCACACACCCATTTTCCTTGTCAGGTGTTTTCACTGATAAAAGCTGTCTTTCAAAGGATTTTTCCAGAGGCAAGTTAACTATAAACAACCAAGACGCTAGGCATCCTTCCACTAATACCATCTCCTACGTTAGACAAGTCCTAAGGTTTGTGGATCCTAGACTACACCTTTCCTAAATCACCTTGAGCTGGGGCATCTCTGGCACAGACCATAGCAAAGGTAATTATATTAAGGCCTGAAGAAGAACTCCATGTAAACTCGAAAGCTTCTCTCGTTAACAGAAGTTGACCCCATAAAAGATATTACCTCATCCACCTTGGCGCTATATTAAGAAAATAGAAGAACATTTTCTGTGCAACAAACAAAAACTCAAAGAGCAAAATAAAATACCATTGGGTTAACGGAGTAAACCCCATTATATGAAAGGAGTAACAGAGGAAACTGATGAAGTTGGGAGAATTTGGTTCCAATCAGCAAACACTGACTCATGACAGTGAATGACCTCGCTGGTTCTGCTTGCACAAGTAAGGGTTTGAAGAATTGATCCATTTATTGCCTGTGTGTGATGTGTCCTCTTTGATGCCTTGATCATTCTTTTAAGGCCACTGGGCTCTTTAATGAGCAATGTGGGCCCAATGCTGGAAATCCCTACTCATGAGTAGATCCATTGATGTGAGACTACTTAGAATCCTAGAAACTGGAAGGGACCATAACAGGTCATCGAGTCCAGTCCCCTGCACTGGATTCCATGAGTTAGGGTTTGCAGTCTTTTTCTCTTTCTTTCCTGTGCATTGATAGGGCAGATAACAACATATCTCTATGTTTTGCTGCTCTCTCTGTGTGCATGCATGCATGCGTGTGTAATATTTTAAATTAGAATAAATTATCTTTGTTTTTCTAATATTCTTGATTTTTTTCCCATCTCCTACTTATGGATAATGCTTCTCTAAATGTGAAAATAAAGGATTTATTTAACATGTCCAGGTAGATAAATAGGGATAGAAATATTATTTATTCACTAAAGATCCCAGTATATGGGAACTATCGAATCAAGCTCCCAATTTCATGTCTCAAGCTATTTACACTCGCCTTGGAGCAAAACTGTATGTCTCAGGTGGACAGATTCTTAACATCCTACCCTCAAGAGGTATCAGAGAAAGAACGGACGTACAGAAGACAAATCTATTTCTAGCATTAACCATGCCCACTTCAATGCCACCATCTATATGTTTTTCTGGGATCACTGGGTAGAGGACAGGCTACAAGGAGAATGTCCAGTGTGGGGAAAGGATATCAGAATGTGATTAAAAGCCTGGCAAAATTGCACAATGCTATATCCAGTGAGAAGAAACCTTCACCTCTTGCTGTGGTTTTTGGCATCAAGAAGAGCTTATCTTCTAGTACCGTGTAAAATGTAAGGTGAAATGCTAAAGAGGAATGCAGACAGATTCTCATATCAGCAAATTGTTTTGGTTAAGACTCTACTGGATTTATGTGAAGTACATTTGGCAAAAAAGAAAAATCAGTTTATCCTTTGTTTTTTCCACATGTTGTTAGCCAAACAAGCTGTAGGAGGAAATTAACGCTGGGACGATTGGAAAACAATTCAGACGCTATTTTACTTTTCGTACAACTTCAAAAGTTTAGCAGGTTTGCTTTTAAAAAAAACCTAAACCCCACACTCACAGATTTGATCTTCTGTCTGCTTATTGCAGCCATAAGTAAATGGTGATGCAGAACAGTGCTGCTACTTCAGAGATTATGTAGAGATTTTTAGGATGAGCAGTTATGATGAACTCAGAGGATGAGCATTAGGCCTGAGCATCGGTAAAGTCCTACTTGAATCCTGTTTTGAGGGCAGACATCTGTCTTTTCAAGTGTTAGTGGCAGTTCCTAAATCATAGAATCATAGAACTGGAAGGGGCCTCAAGAGGTCATCTAGTCTGGTCCCCTGCACTTCTGGCAGGACCAAGTACCCTCTTAAACCATCCCTGACAGGTGTTTGTCTAACCTGCTCTTAAAAATCTCCAAGGATGGAGATTCCACAACCTCCCTGGGCAATTTACGCTAGTGCTTAACTACCCGGACAGTTAGGAAGTTTTTCTAATGTCTTGCAGCAATTTAAGCCCATTGCTTCTTATCCTATCCTCAGAGGTTAAGGGAAAAAATTTTCTCTCTCCTCCTTGTAACCTTTCAAGTACTTGAAAAATGTTATCATGTCCCCTCTCGGTCTTCTCTTTTCCAGACTAAACAAACCCAATTTTTTTCAATCTTTCCTCCTAGGTCATGTTTTCTAGACCTTTAGTAAGGTTTTTGTTGTTCTCTGGACTTTCTCCAATTTTTCCACATCTTTCCTAACATGTGGCACCCAGAACTGGACACAATACTCCAGGTGAGGCCTAATCAGCATGGAGTAGAGCGGAAGAATTATTTCTCATGTCTTGCTTATTACTACACTCCTATTAATACATCCCAGCATGTTTGCTTTCTTTGTCACAGGTACACTGTTGACTCATATTTAACTTGTAAATTAATAAATACTCTGGTCAGAGCAAACCAAATCTGAAATTTTTCAAAATGTTTGGTATATTGAGGAATAAAAGCCTTTTGGCTCTGTTTCAGTGGGAATTTAAACCTGGGTCTCCTATTTCCCAGGTGAGCATCCTGACAAGTGAGCTAAAGGTCATCAGAGGGGAGAGGGGCCTTAACATGATGCCACAATCACCAGCATTTCCTTATTTGCCCATTTTGTAAATAGCCAAAATTGTTTGTGTGAAATTCAGGACTAGTTTCAGGTTGACTAAAACTGCCTTTTCATAAGATAAACTCCTTGCCCAAACAATTTCATCCAACTCTGCCCTGGAGTGAATTTCATTTTAAACAATTCAAAAGATTATTCCTGATCCTGAATGAATTTTAAGATCTATTCACCCTCGGAGGGACTATACACACAACCTGAGTTGACAAGAGGGGGGCAAATAATTCTCAGCAAATAATGCATTCAGTGAATTTTATCACATTGTTTTCAGACTGTTCAAGCAGTTGATGTTTTCTTTGTTTTTCTAGGTTCTTCACTACAAAATTTCAGCAAATAATTCTTAACATCTGGCTTGTGTGAGCAGTTCACTGCAGTTGTGAAATTATCAAAATTTGAGCAATGTTGTGTTAGGATAGATCTGTTCCATGGCTAGATAAGTCTAACTGTTCTGTCAGATAACCAATGCAAACACCCTCACCGGCAAATTCAGATGTCACTTTGTGCTAATATTGTCCACTGTTCACATTAATATTCACTGGAGCTATAAACATCACTTCTGGCACATCCGCTTGATTGTTTGTGGAAAGTGAACAAAAGAAAGCACCACAGTAGTCAGTGAATGTATTTTTTTTGAAAAAGTGATCTACTTATAAACTATTTAGATGCCCATCTCCAAGTGTTAGAAACACCAGGGGCTTGCAGGCATGAGGGTGTAATTTGCACTACCTTCTGCCATAGGCATAGCTGTAACTTGTGAGCGTTCATCTTCCACACAATGGCAGGTGTGATAACGCCATCCTCTGGCAGCATATCTCTTGTGTTTCGCTGTTCCTGGTGGGGTGTGCTACCCCACACAGGCTCTTTGTGGGCTGCCTAGACCAGCTTTTGGCACAAAGGAGGATCAGTGGCTCCTGGTGCCTTGTATGGTCTTGCTCCAACTCTAAGTGGACTTTCCATTCCTGGAGTTCTGCAATTCAAAGTCCCAGGCACTGGAATTCACCTGAAAGGCACAACCCATTTGTTTTATTAACTGTACGAATTAAACACATATTTTCATAACAGTCTGAAAAAAGCCAGTGAAAATACAGGGGTTTGGTTTGTCAAGGACCACGTCAGGATCATGTTACAAATGGTTTAGATGAAATATATAATTCTACAGATTTTCTGCTCTCCTCCATTTTCCACACCTGCTTTTAAATAGGAAAGAAAGATATCCTTGGTTTTTCCTGAAGGACTGAAATGTTAAACTTGAGAATCACAAGCAACAAAACCCAAACTTGCCTTTTTGGGAGATGGAGATGAGAAGTATTTGAGCTGTGCTTTATGAAAATTATTATATGTTTGTTTGTCAGTAATTAATACTGTGATCACAAGGAAGATAGCAAACTGACCTCTGTCCTTAATGCATAAAAATAATCATAAGTAAATTGTCTTACTATTTGCTTAGCTCTAGATATAATTGACACATGTATAGTGAAATAGGGTTATGAAAAAATGGTGTTCTCTCCATTGTAGACTCACCCCTTCAGTTAAACTGTCACATGAGTAAGAGACAGAATTCCTTGTGTGGGAACAAATCAGTCTGGAACTAAATGTTCTACTGTACAGGACAGCCTTCATCTGATGGTAGCGGGGGAAATGCCTACAAGGTTATTAGGGAGAAGGTTACTGTAGTGAAAATAAAGAGGAACTTCTATTATTTGATTACTGCAAACTTAAAACAAACAAACAAAAAGACCATCAGCACCACTCTCTAGAGCTCGGTACACAGGCAGATTCGTAACTATATTTAGAGAGGTACAATGATGAAAACTACGTAGAGTTAGCTAAGAAATATTGCATATTTGTGACAATACTTGCAAGTTCCTTGTCAGCAAATGGCTCTAGGAAGGATATAGTGAAAGTAAGGAAAGAATGTCCTGTCTCTCAGCCCAAGGCTGTTTTCATACAGCCTGAAGATCTTCACCTTACCCCTTTTGCAGTTGGGAGAAGTTTTGTGACAGTAAGTGGCACTTGTGGAGTAATGCACTTATTTCATTCAGTAATAGCCAGCCAGGAAAGGACTTTGCCTTTGGGGTTATACAGAATTTTTCCACAAGTAGCATCTTCTTCAGTGACACATTTTTGTATTTTTAATTGTGGAGTTTCAAAAGAGGCTGATAAGCATGAAATGGATAGAACAGCCCATGTTGCTTATTTGCTGTACCATTCCAGTCCCAACCCAGAGAACACAAAGTACCATAGACTGTGATTAGCAAAATAAAATAAAATAAAAAATAGACTAACTTTATTCCTAGATGCCGGTTTCAAGGGCAGGCAGTACATGTAAGCACAGGGGTAGCACATGGGCATGGAGCACCTAATGAAAATAAAAATCATGTTTTTTCCATGGAAGTTGCATTGCTTTTATTCCATGTACATGGTTTGCAGACATATACGCTAGTGATAAATAGTATTTATTATAGACCATGTAAATCTATACAAACCCCTAATGTAAGGCACTTCAGGCTGAGGCAAAGACTAGTTAATCTCTGTAGAGAATATTTTATCTTTGAGATGTGCTTATTTCAAGTACTCTAATACTCTTTAAATCATAAAGGCCAATTGCTGTAAGCAAATTTAACTCCTTTGAAGTTAATGATATTGCATCTACTTACACCAGGGTTGAATTTGTCCCTTTTGTTGTTGTGGATTTTTTAATCTTGAAGTTGAATTCTTACTCCCTGTAGGTGAGAGCTTTATTTTGCTAAAAAGCAAATTGCTCTTTAGACCTTCATATATTCAGGAGGTGTTTGGACGATTTTCAGATACAGATCTTTCTCTCCACTGACACAGCACATGTTATACAGCATATATGACAAGTTTAATGATGTAGCCACTGTTATGCTAGTAGACTATCCGTATTGACATATTCAGTTACCCGAAAGGAACATGCTGAGTGTTTAATTTTGAGCTTATGTTAGCTCCTTGTGGGTTAGTGTATTATTTGCCATGCATCAGCTGTGGAATTTCTTGATGAATTTGTCATCAAGACAAGAACAAAAAAATACCTTTTCTGTTCACTAGGCCACAAAGCTCTGGGATTGCCATCCCCTTTGTTAAATCCCATCTTCCTTGCCCCGGTTTCATCCTCTTTCACCAAAGCAATTCCAGGAAAGTGAATTAGTTTAATTTACATGTGCTGTTTTCTTCATGTTAGTGCTGTGTGTATGAAACTTCCCTTAATGAGTTCATTGTATGTGTGAAGAAATGTATATACTGAAGACTCCATATACACGTATATGCAAGACTCAGTATATACTTTATTAGAAAGACAACAGAGTCCTGTGGCACTTTTAAAGACTAACAGATTTATTTATCGCATGATAAATAAAAATAAATAAATAAAAATTTATCATGCAATAAATAAATCTGTTAGTCTTTAAAAGCGCCACAGGACTCTGTTGTCTTTCTACAATAGACTAACACGGCTACCCCTTTGGAATGTTATATACTTTATTAGTTGGCAATAAAGTCTCTTATAACATACACCAATCCGACCTCTGGCACCTCTCTCACACATGAGATTCAGCACTTATATGTCCAGTTTCACCCAATGAAATAAATGCTTAACAAATTTTAAATTTCACAGGACAGCATTGAGATATTGCACCCATTTTACAAATAGTTAAACTGAGACACGTGTTAAACCCAACATTTCTAAAGTTAGATGGCTAAATTTAGGCTAAAATTTTGGTTAATGTAACGGTGCAATGAGTCCGTGGAGTAGGCAGATGTCGGCTCCAGAATCCTGATTTCCTGTCCCTTGCTCCACCTGCTGGGCATATATTTTTTCTAAAAACTCAAATTATGTTCAGAATGAGACAGTGTCCAGATTCAGAATGTTTTTTGTTTCTTTTCAACAGTTCCTCTGGGTCCAATGCTTAGTGTGGTATCTTGCCTTATAGTGGGAAAAATTGGCTCACCCTAGTGCATTCAGATTGACAAGCAGCAAATGTACTAAACAACAGTAAATCTTGATCTTTATGGGGATTATATACAAGTCTGGAGGATTCTTTACTGCCGTTAAGCCCTAAGGTAGTGCAGAGAGACCATAAAATCATAGACAACATCAGTGAAATATCATCATGGAAAGGAGGGTTTGGACATTCACCACAAAGACAAGTTTAGTCTTCACAAGAGCAGCGATTAACAATTCAGCTTCTGTGGTGATAAATACCCTAACCCAAGCCACACAGAAATGTTACTCTCATTGGACTCACTCTGCAACCGGACAGGAAACTTTTCTCCCTCCTTCTCTGTATAACCTGAATTACAACTGCTGGGTGCAGAATAACTCTGGTTTACAGATACTGCAATTCAGATTATATTTTATTAAGCTGAAACAAGAGACGCCACACACTCTCCCAGGGAGTTCAGAAGTTTCCACCCTTTTAGTAATTGCATACTTAACAGGAAATGGAGGTTAGAAAAAAGTTACAAAAAGTCATTGTGGGTATCACCTAATACAGTCATTGTCTGAAATAAATTCTCATCTCAGGATTTCCATGGCCTGAAAAAATCCTTTCAGTGAATACCAAGTTTCTGCAACACTGTGCATTTGCTGATAAATAATGCACTGGGAAAAGGTGGTTACCTCTCATCTCAAACTCTGTTGTTTCTCCTAGTCTCATATCCCTTTGGCATAAATTTAGAAGTTGTTAGTATCACAAGTAAGTCTGATATTGAAGCTAAACTCTCTAGTCATTTGCCTGTATTAATTCCTTCCCTAAAAGCTCACTGAATATGTAGAATCTCCTGTGCATATGACATATCAATCATTAATTTCATACAGTAAAGTCTGCATGTGATCAGAAAGGAAAAATGTCTTAGTAAAGCTTTCGTATGACTCGAGAGAGTTCAGATAAGAATATGACACAGCCCTCACATGAAACCAGAGATTTAAGTCACTCTTGAACATACCACATCTCTCTAATTCTGAGAGTACAATTATGCTAGAAACTTCTCCGAGGCCACTTGGACTCAAACAAGATCTTAAAGGGAAAACAGCCCTTTTACTTAATTTTTTTTAAGAGAAGATAAATGCTGGTGGCAATAAATGAAAAACCCCATTAGTCCCTGAGAACGGGGTTATTTTTGCAGCTGAAGGTTTTGACATTTAAAAGAGCCACTGTCAGTCCACTTTATGACCAACATTTAGGTTTTGTGAAACAAAATTTCACAAACCAAAGAGTAATGGAAATGTTACACTGATAATTACTCCAGAGTGACCGGAACCCTTTCCAAAATGGTTCAAGGGAAAACAGAGTCTGGGGAAAGGGAAGCTCCAGCTCTTGTTCTCCCACCCAAAATACTCCTTGGTGCTCCCTGGGTTGCCATAATCAAATGCAGTGGTGTAGCTGAGCTGGCCCCAGGATATGAGGGAGATACAAGGTGAATGAGCTAATATCTTTTATTGGATCAACTTTTGTTGGTGAGAGAGACACATTCTGAGCTACACAGAGCTCTTCCTGGGGTCTGGTAAGGTAACCAGAGTATCGAAACTGAATAGAAGGTGTGGCAGATTGCTAAACACAAGAGGTTCACACAAGCTGTAGACCACTTAAAATGAAGTGGGCAATGAATAGTCAGTCGGCATGCTATAAATTGTTATATTGAGCCATAAAACCAGTCACTGTTAAGTCCATGGTTTTTAGTGTCTAGCAGAGTTATGAAACTAAATCCCCAAGCTCATCTTTTGAAGTATTATGCAGATTTCCTTTGAGGATGGGGAGTGAGAGGTGAGATATGGAGTGAAAAGTATTCATCCACATATGACAGGTGTTGCCTTTTATCATTTTTCTGTGCAACAGTTTGATAGGCAGGTGTAGGACTCTTAGATCTTGAAAGGTGTGTTTGGGGGTGGTATTGATCATTGTACCAGTACAGATATGTCTGCATATTTTCCATACGTTGTTCTGCCAGTATCTGGTGCCACTTTTAGTTGGTGTGCACTGGTCTGGGGAGAGCTTGCTTCTGATAATGAGCTTGGAGAAGATGGGAGGTAGTTTGAAGGCCAGACGAGGGGTTCAGGAAAGATTTATTGTAGGATGCGGTTCCTATCTGGTATGGGTTGTAATTGTTTGATACCCTGTATGGGTTCCATTGTGGGCTGGTAGGCATGAAAGCTTGTCCCTTCCACCTGCTTTATTTCTCTCATAAGCTAATGTACACTGGGTAATAACCCAGAATGTCATGCATTGCCTTCCCACCTCTTCTTCTCATTGCCCTTTGCATACACATTGAGCAATGTGTTAGTCCATCACCACAGAAAGGAGGCAAATACCATTATTCCCATTTACATAGGTGGCAGCTGAAGCATAGAGGGGTTGAAGTGACTTGTCCCATTTCATATGAAAAGTTTGGGGTTGCAAATGGGAATAACACCTAGAGCTCTGATGTATCAGACACACACTTTGTCCACTGATCACAAAGAAATTACTTCAAAACTCCATGAAAAGCTGTGCTGTGTAGCAAATGTGGAGAAGAAACCCTGAGTAATCCCATTTTTACACATTGCAAGAGCTATAGGTGAAAAATGTACAATGATAGCTGTCAAAGTATTATTAATTGGCTCATTTTACAGAAAATGCCATTGTACAAGCTAGCTTAACTCACCTCTTTTTGTAGATGCTATTGGAGTCAATCTTAATTAACACAATTGATATTTTGCTAATGACAATATTTTATACGGTGTTTTTCTACAGTTTTAGATACATGCATTGTTTTGTATAGTAGCACTGCATATACAGCCAAAAATAAACCTTGGAAGTTATTCCATTTATTGTTTATTATTTGTAATAATATTTGTAATTTGTTTATATTTTATAATAGTCTCAAGGATCCCTAGTCATGGATTAGGACCTCGTTATGTTTGCTGCTCAGTTAGCAGTATGCAGCACATAAAAACACATTACAAATGACATAAAACAAAAAAAATTGAGACTCTGAAGGCACTTATGGGGTTTTAGAATTTAATTTCATTAACTCTTTGAGTACAGCACTATCATTAATCTAATTTAGTGTAAAGACTTTTTTTTGTCTCATTAATGCAAAGAAATGCACATTGGAGGGAGAAATATGAACTACTTAGACAACTTACAGAGTTCTAAATTAACTATTGACTAGGGAAAGGGATATCCCATCTCAGAAAGGTTTCTGCAGAATTAGAGGGAGTTCAGAGAAGAGAGATGACAATGATTAGGGTCATGGAGAAACACACACATGACAAGGGATTAGAAATATTGGAATTGTTTGCTTTAGAAAGGGTAACCTTTCTGGCTTCCCTTTCTCACCTTTAAAATAATAGAATCATATAAGAGAATATGAAAAAATAACATTTCTAAATATTCATGTATACAGTATCTATATCTGACAGCTCTTCATCATTTTTCTAAACATGCACAAATTTAAAGTGCAGTTAAATATGGGACTGATCCTCAGAGTTCAATTTAATTCAGATTCTCTGCATTCTTTGGGTTTATTTTCCTCACTCACTGATATTTTAGGTTTAAATTCAGCACCAATATTTAGCAGCATTCAGCTCTTAGCATGACTTTCATGTCAGTGTTGTCATTTGTCTAAATAAGGGCATTTAAATGTTTGCAGCACCTCTACTCACTTTCTCAAACAAATGAATAACAAATTTCAACTTCAAAGAGAAACTGTAGAACTGGAATTCATATGTAAATTTGACTCCATTGCCTCAGGGTTAAACAGGGACTACGGATTTTTTTCTCATTACAACAGGTGATTTGACTTCACCTTCCTCTATCTGCTGTTCCGCAGTGTTTGAATCTTAACATCCGCTTTGATCTGTTACAGTCTGATCTAATCCTTTGTCTTACATTTCCCTGCGTTTATTTTCCTCCTATTCTGTAAGTTCCCCATCTTCAAAGCATCTGACTAAGTGGGATTTTCTCCCTCAAAAGCTCATGTGATAAATAAATGAGTTAGTTTTTAAAAGTGCCACAGGACTCCTTGTTTTTTTTGCTGAGCTAGACTAACACGGCTACCCCTTTGGTCCTTGTTCTGAGTTGCACTGCCCAGCCCCAGTTCAGCCCATATCAGCCGCAAGCAGCAATAGCGAGGAAAGTTTTGCTGAGCCTCATAGCCATGGGCTGGTGTGTATTAAGTGAAGATGGACTACTCAAAGAATTTAGCTGAGAGGCTTCAGTAAACCTTTAGTGAGCCTGTACAAACTGATCTTTCAAAGATTTATAACTTGACCAAGTTTAAGATGGATTTACATGGAGATGTCAAAAAGATACACAGGCCACCACTTTCCCAAACGTCAAGTCTATGCTCCAAAAGCATGGGGGCCTTCCAACTTCTCAAGAAAAGGTCACCAAAAATTTCAGCCTGAAAGGTTAAAGTTTGGCAAAGTTATAAGGTAAATGCTGGGCAGCCTCAATAGGCTTCTACAGCTGCTGCTGGTGTTTCCTGCTGATGTTTCCTGCCTGCCTAGTCTAAAATCCATTTTGCATACTCCACAACCCTTCTGGCTCAGTGCCAAGATGATAGAAAAACTGGCACTCAGTTGACTGCTGTTCCTATTTGTGCAGTACAAACATCAATAATATTTTTGTTAATCTTTCATCTCAAGCAGCTACTTGAGGCCCTCTGAGTAAGGAAATGTATTATTTTTTTCACATTAATGCTTTCTTGGGCTCGAAGGTGCAGAGGAGCCCTGAACCCACTCAGATTCTGAGAATTGCTAGTAACCATAATGGAGGGTTGAGAGGTCTGTGGAGACACTGTTGCTGTTGCAGAAATGGTAGTGACTTAAGTAGGGGAAGACCATAACTTTCTTCCTCAGAAGTGAGATGGTGGAGTTTTCCCAACAATGAGAGCACAACTCTTCCACTGGCAGCACCACCACCCTCACAATCAACATCTGTTCCAGTATTGTGGAAAACAGTTGAAGAAAGAATTCAGGCCCTGCCCATCTGCACAAAAGTTCTTCTGGGCTCATCTCTTCTAGAATGGCTTGACTCCCTGTCAGACAATGCCCTGTCCTGGTCCTCACTCTAATATCCGAAGAAGATAGGCAATTGTTCCTTTATAGGAAATTCTGAGTCCATTCACACCTAGCAGTACATCACCATCTTTTTCAACCATCTTGCCAAACTTCAGTGTTATTGGCAACCTTCAATATGTCCGGAGTGGCCAGATTATATGAAAGGAAATGCACTCTACTCATCAGCACTGTCCAGGCACATAAACAGCCAGACTCTGATATGATGTTATGATTTTCATCTGTGAAATAAGAGCGTGCCCATGATGTATCTCCTCCTGGAAGCCCATGTGAAGCCCAAAGCAAGAACTTGTCACACTCAGCATGTTTAGCCAATATATTGTCTTGAGTGCAATCTGGCTTTATCCCCCCTTCACACCTGCCAGCAGAGCTGGCTAGCTGCATTGAGAGACTAGCACAATGGGGTTGTGATCTTGGTTGAGGCCTCTATATGCCACCACTACCATAATATAAATAACAATAATCCAATATTGAACATTAACCATTGACTCTGAGCTTCAAATTCTGTGCACCAGCCATCCCCAGTTTAAGCCACTCTGTTTGTTCCATGCACTTGGTCTTGAATAACAAGTGTTTCTTCAGTGACTTGTATTTATCACATCTATGCTTCTGGTGTTGCTGCTTCAGAGCTAAAGATAACAGCATTTAGTGTTCAGTACACAAGACTAAAAGACGTGTAAAGATCCAAGGATGACTTTTTCTTGTCCTTTGAATTCAAGGACCAGTCATTTGTCAGAGCTGATTCATCTCTTGAGGCCATGATGCTGATGACTGAGTCAATGAGACTTGCTCCTTGAGAAATGCTTTCAACCTTCCCCCCCCCCCACTCTGAATAAAGTTGTGGGGTGAACACAGCCCAGACTGCCCAGAGAGGGTGGTCTTCTGCCAGGCAGGCAAGGCGTCAAGAGTTGAGGTGGGTGATAGTGTTGTCACATGACACACATTCCTTAAATCCAGATCTGCCATCTGTAGATTTTGGTCAGTAGATCACAAATTGGCATCCTGTTCTTGTCTGTTTCCTAGTTCCTACTGTGACTGGGGCCTCCTGGGATACCTTCCTGGACGTGCAAAAATCAGGGCAAGCTGCAAAACCGGGAGCCAAACTCCCCACACGCTGATGGGTGGTACTTAAACCAGTCTCCCTATCAGTCACAACCAGGCTTCTGGTTCCCCACACCGGGTACCAAGAAGTCTGTCCAAAATAGAAACAGCTCCCTTTATTGCACTCCAGCTCCTCCAGCTCCCACCTAGCCACACGGTCCCTTGAAGATATAGGTTCTCCTGACCCCAAAGGGCCAGCCACAGCACACAGAACAATATAGGTTTGGATCTTACCCAGAATACCACACTGGTAGCCAATCCTTTAGCAACTACAACTAAAGGTTTAATATAAGAAGAAAAGAAGCAAAATATGAGATGTTAAAGGGTCAAAGCGAATCACATACATACAAATGATTTAAAGTTCATGAAAAGCAGTTTGCAGGCTTGTTCTTCTGAAGTTTGCAGACTTGTTCCTCTGGTAAACACCCAGCATCAGGGTGGGCCTCAATCCTTTGTTCAGTCTCAGAGGAATAGTTCCAGATATGGGTGTTGGCTGTACACTGGGGACTTGAGAGCAAGATGAAGTCTGGGCTGCTGCCTTTTATCACCTCTGGCCTTCTCCATGCTGTGTGCAGTTCTTTCCAATCAAATTGGAGTTGAGTCACATGTTTAAGTCCTAGTGGCTCAACAGATTTTCTTCTTCGGCCCATTATACTGGAGAGCTTCCTTAATGGGCCATTAAAGGGACAATGGCTGGGTAGACATTCAGTCTGGGGAATTTCCCCAGACTCTCACCAATTAAAATATAACAATCATATTCCTAATTTCTAATATGAATACGAATCCTACACATAAACTATATAATCATTCCCCACAAATTATTATCTTTCTATTGACACCAAACATGGCATAGTTCCTATGGATTATAACAATTATAAAATATTAATACAAAATGATATCATAAATGGTTCCCTAAATCCGGACAGTGTCACACCTACTCCCCGAATTCAGTGTTCCAGTGGGTAGGGTTGGGAGTGTGCTAAACTACTCTTCACCTCTCTAACTCCAGTTTCTCTAATCTATTATTACTACTAACCCCATTATCTTCTCTTCCTCAGCACTGGCCTTCCCTCTGACCCTGTTGCTCCTGCCATCTGGAGCAGCCATCCTGTATCTTGCTGCACACTGACTCACTATGTATTTTCCAAATACCATTTGAAAACCTATTTTTTCAGTCTTGCCTTGTAACAGTCTGGAGCAACCTAAGGAAAACAAGCTCTGGCTGTTACCCAAAGAGCTTTCAATAATTATTTCTCTAACCCTCCCATAGTAAAAAGGTTGGCCATTAAAAACAAACAGAAAGAAGACCCCACGCATGTAGTCATATATTGGTTATTTTTAATCCAGTAGGTCACTAGAATGAAATCAAACCTTAACAAATTACCGCTAACCTTCAGCAAATAGCATGATATAAATGTACATAAAGAAATAGCCAAAGGCATTTTATTTTTTCTTCTGTCCCCACAAATTTCTCATTCTAAATAAGGAAGTTAGAAATAGTGTCTAGAAACATTGTGGCTGACAAGAAAACCTTTCCTCACCAGGGTAAATAAAATTAAATGCCAGTCCAATCCATAAGAGGATGGTAGGTGGGATTTACTTAGTATCAGTTCAAAGCTCTGAGACACTGAAATACTGCTGAAGCACCATTTTAAATTCTTTGCCCCCATCAGCGAGCTACGTATATTGATTAGTGTTACCAGGGCCAGCCCAACCATATATGTGAAGTAGGCGGTCGCCTAGAGCACCAGCTTTTAAGGGGTGCCAAATTAAATGGGAGTGAAATTTTTTTCTATTTAAAAAAATCTATTAATATGTTATCTCTTATAACAGGGGTCAGCAATCCAATATATAAAAAGAGCCATTTTTAAAAATTCCTCAGTAACAAAGAGTTTTGAGAGCTGCAATGGGTATAGCTTCCTGGTGGGGGCTGGGGCAAGATGTCCCCTGGCTGGTGGGGGGCAGCCCAGAACCAGGAGTGGGGCCCCCCACTGTGTCCCCCAGTGGCAAGGGGGGAGGATCCTGGAGCCTGGCATAGGCCATTCGCAGGATCCCCTGGTGGTGGGAGGGCCAGGAGCCCAGAGCCTCAAGGGGACAGCCAAAGAGCCTCATGCAGCTCCAGAGCTGCAGGTTGCAGATCCCTGTCTTATGACATGTTGGGGGGGGGGGTAAGAGGGCACCAAAGTCATAGTTCGTAGGGTGCCAAAAACCCTTGGGCCGGCCCTGAGTTACTATATGCATTTGTAATGCACCTGTCACCATAGTATCTGACCACACTTTACATTTTAGTTCCTGTAGAAAACTTTCCCTTAAATTAGGAGTATATGCATGAAGACTACTATCTCCCAAAGCATGAAAGCCTAAGAAGGACCAGAGATGGGGAGAACTGAGAAATGCTTTGGGACTTCAGCAGAAGAATTTGGTAATTTTACCAAAGGAAATGCTGGAGGAAGACTGGTCCAGAAGAATGTAGGGAAACCACCTTTGTGTGATGTTTTTATAAAACCTCGTTTCTTCTGTAACTTTTTCTGGTTCACTTTCCTGCTCCACCAAAAGAGACATAACAGGGAACGCAAGGTCCTCACAAGCGGTTGCAACCAACAGTATTTTTGCTGTATATGTTTTCTACAAAGTTATAGAATCATAGGGCTGGAAGGGACCTCAAGAGGTCATCTAGTCCAACCCCCTCCTAAAAGCAGGACCACTCCCACTAAATCACCCCAGCCAGGGTTTTGTCTAACTGGACCTTAAATATCTCCAAAGATGGAGATTTCACCACCTCCCTAGATAACCCATTCCAATGCTTCACCACCCTCCTAGTGAGAAAGTTTTTCCTAATTTCCAACCTCGACCTCCCCAGCTGTAACTTGAAACCATTGCTCCTTGTTCTGTCCTCTGTTACTACCGAGAACAGCCTAGCTCCCTCCTCTTTGGAGCAACCCTTCAAGTAGTTGAAGGTTGCTATCAAATCTCCCCTCAGTCTTCTCTTCTGCAGACTAAATAAGCCTAGTTCCTTCAGTCTTTCCTCATACGTCATGTGCCCCAGCCCCTTAATCATTTTTGTTGCCCTCCACTGGACTCTTTCTAATTTCTTCACAATCTTTCTGCAGTGGGGAGCCCAAAATGGACACAATATTCTAGATGCGGCCTCACCAGTGCCGAATAGAGGGGAATAATCACATACCTCGATCTGCTGGCAACATTCCTAACTGATGCAGCCCAATATGCCATTGGTCTTTTTGGCAACAAGACTACACTGTTGGCTCATATCCAGCTTTCCATACACCATAACCCCCAGATCCTTTTCTACAGTGCTGCTACTTAGCCAATCGGTCCCAGCCTCTAGCAGTACATGGGATTTTTCTGTCCTAAGGGCAGGACTTTGCACTTGTCCGTATTGAACCTCATGAGGTTTCTTTTGGCCCAGTGTTCCAATTTGTCTAAGTCTCCCTGAATCCTGTTCCTGCCCTCCAGCGTGTAAACCATCCCTCCCAGCTTGGTGTCGTCCGCGAACTTACTAAGCAAGCAATCAATCCCATCATCAAGATAATTAATGAAGATGTTTGAACAGAACCGGCCCCAGGACTGACCCCTGGGGCACTCCACTCATTACCGGTTGCCAACTAGACATTGAGCCATTGATTCCTATCCGCTGACCCCGTTGATCTAGCCAGTTTTCCGCCTTACGGTCCACTCATCCAACCCCTATTTCCTTAACTTGCCGATGAGAATGCTGTAGGAAACTGTATCAAAAGCCTTGCTAAAGTCGAGGTATACCACGTCAATGGCTCTTCCCGCATCCACAAATCCAGACATCTCATCATAGAAGGCAATCAGGTTGATCAGGCACGATTTGCCCTTGGTGAATCCATGCTGACTGTTCCTGATCACTCTATTTTCCTCCAAGTGTTTCAGGATGGATTCTTTGAGGGCCTGCTCCATGATTTTCCCAGGGATTGAGGTGAGGCTGATGGGTCTGTAGTTCCCTAGATCCTCCTCTTTTCCTTTCTTAAAGATAGGTACTATATTTGCCTTTTTCCAATCCTCCGGGACCTGCCCCGTTCGCCACGAGTTTTCAAAGATAATGGCCAGCAGCTCTGCAATCACATCGACCAACTCCCTCAGCACCCTCAGATGCAGTTCATCCAGCCCCACAGACTTGTGCATATCCAACTTTTTTAAGTAGTTCCTAACCTGACCTTCCATCACCGAGGGCTGCTCCTCTTCTCTCCATTCTGCATTACCCAATGTAGTAGCCTGGGAGCTGGCCCTCCCTATGAAGGCTGAAGTAAAAAAAGCATTGAGTACTTCAGCCTTTTCCACATCATCCACTATGAGGTTACCTGCCCCATTCAGTAAGGGACCTACACCATCCCTGATCCTCTTCTTGTTACTGACATACTTGTAGAACCCCTTTCTGTTATCCTTCACATCCCTTGCTAGCTGCAACTCTAATTGTCCTTTGGCCTTTCTGATTTTATCCCTGCAGTCCCGAGCAATGTCTTTAGGGCTATGTCTACACTTGAAAATTTAGGTCGACTTTAATTAAGTCGACTTAACTAAGTTGACTTTAAGTCAACTTAGTGAGTCTACACCTAAATTTTACGTCGACTTTGGGGGGAACTTACAAAGTCGACCTAGAGCATCCACACTGGATGCCTAGGTCAACTTCTAGGGGTTAGAGGGACCTAGGGCAGGTCCACGGGGCAGGAGGGGGCACCCCTTGCCTAGTGCCCAGGGGCTCAGCCTTTGCCCCATTGTACATAGGTACAATGGGGCAAAGGGGGTCAGGGACCCTGGCAGGGTGGGCAGGGCTCTGCCCTGCCCTGTGGGGGGGCATGCCAGTCTCCCCTGTGTGTCCCCCGGCAGGGAGGGCATTGGTGTAGTCCTGGGGTAGCCCTAAGTCGACTTAGGGCTACCCCACGTCTACACTGGCTTAATTCGACTTTAAAAAGTCGAATTAAGCCTTAAGTTGAAGTAATTCTAGGTTTAATAAAGTCGACTTAATTTTCATTCCAAAGGGGTAGCCATGTTAATCTATTGTAGAAAGACAACAGAGTCCTGTGGCACTTTTAAAGACTAACAGATTTATTTATCGCATGTTAGTCTTTAAAAGTGCTACAGGACTCTGTTGTCTAACTTTCATTGTCGACTTTATTTTCCTTAAGTTGACTTAAGCAAACTGTAGTGTAGATGCAGGGTGAATTAAGTCGATTTAAGCAAGCTTAAGTCGACTTAATTTACAAGTGTAGATGCAGCCTATATGCCTCCTTTGTCATCTGTCCAAGCTTCCACTTCTTGTAAGCTTCCCTTTTATGTTTCAGCTCACCGCAGAGTTCTCTGCTAAGCCACACGGGGCACCTTCCACATTTGCTGTTCAAGTCCTGTTTCTTTTTGCTCATTGCCAATATTGCTCCTTGCTTTGTTCCTTCTGAACACTCATCCCTGCTTTCTTGCAGCAGGCTGTTTCTGTGCACCTGCGGAAAGCAATTGTGTAGCTAAGTTGGCTGCAAATACTTCTTTCCAAGGTATCTATACCTTCTATATTAGAAGTAATAGTACGTAATGCCTACCAGTCCAAACCAAGATCAAGACCTCATTGGACTAGCTGCTGGACAAACCTGCTGTATCTTTACTAGGAAAAGGGTGTATTTTAGATCCATGTTCAGACAATCTGTGTTAACTAGCCTCTGTTGCGATCCTAATGAAGAAAAGGCAGTTGTAGTTTTAACCCATGTTAGCTGTTGACCAGCTAACATAAATGACAACTGCCTTTGTCTATGCTAGGATGGCAGCATGAGTTAAGAACGCACTTCTTCCTAGTGAGGACACAGCTGACTGTCCCTGGCCCAAAAAGGTACATCTACGCTGCATATGGACTGAGTATCCCAGTGCTGGTAGACAGACTTGCACTAGTGGCTTCAATCTATTGTGCTAAAAATGGCTGCTCAGTCTCTCAAGGCTCTCTGACCCTCTAGGCTTTAGACCTTAAGGTCCAGCCCAGGCCAGAACATCCACATTGCTATTTCTAGTGAGCTAGCTCAAACACTACTAGCAAAAGTCTATCTACCCAGGCTGGTAAGCTTTCTTCCAGCTATGGTGTAGACGTACCAAAGAATTTACAGTGAAATGCCCAAAGATTAAGTGATCTGACCAGAGTCACACAGAAAGCGTGAAGCAGGAACTGACCTCATATCCCTGGAGAGCTAATCTAGTGCCTAAATCACAAGACTATACTTTCTAATGTTAGTTAAGCAAAAGGGCTTACTTACCCAGTTTGTTTTTATTAATACTTTTCATGTTCATTTGCCTGCTCTCAAAGTGAACTAATTAATGCAGTTGTTAGGTAGGAATGAGAGGCCTGGAAGGTATAGTCTTTAACATCTGTGCATCTTAAGGTTTCGGGGCTCATAGCCTTGATCTCTTCGCAGTTCCTTTTTTTGGCCATTACATTGAAAGAGGCTACAGCAGCATACCTCCTAACCTTTGGATAGTTCTCTGAAGATGTCCATACAGTGTGCGGAGGCGGTCAAAAAAGCAAACAGGATGTTAGGGATCATTAAAAAGGGGATAGAAAATAAGACTGCAAATGTATTATTGCCCTTATATAAATCCATGGTACGCCCACATCTCGAATACTGTGTACAGATGTGGTCTCCTCATCTCAAAAAAGATATTCTAGCACTAGAAAAGGTTCAGAAAAGGGCAACTAAAATGATTAGGGGTTTGGAGAGTGCCTCGTATGAGGAACGATTGAAAAGGCTGGGCCTCTTCAGCTTGGAAAAGAGGAGACTGAGGGGGGACATGATAGAAGTATATAAAATTATGACTGATGTGGAAAAAGTGGACAAGGAAAAGTTGTTTAAATACTCCCATAATACAAGAACCAGGGGTCACCAAATGAAACTGATAGGTAGCAGGTTCAAAACAAATAAAAGGAAGTTCTTCTTCACACAACGCACAGTCAACTTGTGGAACTCCTTACCTGAGGAGGTTGTGAAGGCTGGGACTATAACAATATTTAAAAGGGAACTGGATAAGTTCATGGTGGCTAAGTCCATAAATGGCTATTAGCCAGAAAGGGGTTAAGAATGGTGTCCCTAGCCTCTGTTTATCAGAGGATGGAGACGGATGGCAGGAGAGTGATCACTTGATCATTGCCTGTTAGGTTCACTCCCTCTGGGGCACCTGGGCACTGGCCACTGTCGGTAGACAGATACTGGGCTAGATGGACCTCTGGTCTGACCCAGTACGGCCTTTCTTATGTTCTTATGTTCTTATGTTCTTTCAAGTGGCTAAAGTGGAATTCAGTGCCCCTCAAGTTAAGCACAGTTGCTCCTCTGGAGACAGAGGAGTGAATAGGCCAGATTTGATTGGCATTGCAACCTAGAGCAGGGGGGTCACAATGTCACTCAAATGTGGCACATCCAAACTTGCATCTCCACTTACAGAGGGAAGCCAGTTAAACCTGCGTGGTGCTGTGACTTCAAGCGTTGGGTTACAGTGCCATTCTTTTGGGGACCCATTCAAATGGGGGGTTGGGGCAAGCTGCCCTCTTAAATAGGGGTGGGGGGCCTGGAACAACCAGGATAGGGAGCTTTGCGGGTCAAAGCAGGACAGTCCCAGTAACCCTGTGACCGTTGGGAGGCATGCAGCAGCAGGTCTTTAGGAGATTTGCAAACTTGGCCATTTAAAGCCCACACAAATGGGGCTCTTCTAAAAAAGTAAAATGTTGTGAAGTGACCCTGTGAAAGGGAGTAAAGTCACTGAACTCTGAATGCTCTGTGAGGGAAGCAGGGAAACTCGGAGCGCTTATGTTGAAAAAGAAGAATTAGAGGAGCTTTCCCAGAAGGTGGCACCTATCCCCTTTCCAGGCTATGCCAACATGGTTTCTCTACAGAATCCAATTGCTTGTCTTGCTGTCCTTGCATCCACTGTTTCCTGCATACATGCTTCTTTGAAAATTCTGCAAGCCCTGGCCTGGATCACATGTGAGCCTATGGACTTAATCTGTAACGAGCTTTGCAGCTAGAACCCTAAATCCATATACCCCAAACTCCAACCACTAGAAAGGGATAGAAATCTACACCTGAACTAGTATCCAAATTTTGCAGGCCAGGCCTATCTCTTGATGTTGTTGTATTTCTTATATGATAATGGTGGCAAGGGGTAGGGGGGGTGGGAGTGGTGTGTGTTTTTGTACTAAATTGTTCATATAATCAGGAGTGTCGTTTGTGTCCTAAAACACAGGAGGGAAACTCTTTTAAGTTGGATAGGGGAGGTTGTTGAGCTGGAGAAGGAGAGCAAATGGTTGTTATTAAGTAAGTCTGAGTGTTACACTTGTAATATAATAAGGTCCGTTCTTACATAATAAAAAAGATCCTTCTTTAAAACAACCTCGTGGGCTTTATCCTGATGGTTTATTTAATCTTGGATTTAGTTATTGTTGTGTAAAATCTCTCATGTTATCTTTTAATTATTCCCCATGTGCAGCCTTTGATGTGAACTGAAGCTATTCCCCTCCAGTTATATAGGAGATATTATTCATCATAACGCAGGCCAATTCTGTCCTCACCTCATTACCCTAACACAGACACTAGTCCTTCCATATCTTGAGTGCTTTCTTCTAATACTTGAATTATTTATTCACTAACTTAAAATTAGCTAACGTACAATGTGTATTTAAACACATCAGCTGTGCCCGACGGTTGAATGCTTGTTTGGTTACAATTATTATTAGACGTGCCTGAGGCTAGAGTGAAGTTATTGCCAATATCATATATTAAATGAAAGAGAGCATTTGGTTTCTTCTCTTTAAAAATTCTGGGGAAATCTCTTTTTTAGCACCATTGATGGCTTATACAAATGACCACCTGCAGAAGTTCCAAAGGGAACTCCATCCCCCCACAGTTGCAGCTGGAAGTCCCAGCATGAGGGTCATTAGTGAAAGAGAAGAATGATGGAGAAAGACTTTTTCTCCTAAATCTCTTCTTGCTCGAGCAGCTAAACACTGTCACTCATCACTGCTTCAGAATCTGAGAGGAAGGAGGGGTTTAAAAGGCTCCTGGAAACGGTTGTTAGTTGTTTTCATGCTTTAAGGTTTATATTTAACCTTCATTAAATTTTCAAGTAAGCGAATATTTTAGTTTACTTACTTGGGCTCAGGTTGCCACTCCATTCAGCTTTAATCATTTCACTTGTGGTAAAATGTTTACTGAGTTTTTGGGCACAATTTAATCTGTTCTTCCTGAATCTGTGTCTTAAAGCCAACAGGTTAAAAACAACAAAAAAAGGCTACTTACTGGTTTTAAATAAAACTAAGTCAATGTGTCTGAATATGTATTTCAAAATATCTGACGCATAGTAGACAAAAATCTTGCTTAATAGGAGTTTGTGAAAGCGGGCTGGGGTAAAACTTTGATCTTTCTGGAAAATACTCATATTATTGGATACCGGAAACAACTAGCAAATAAACTCCTGCTACCTGCAAGATTTCTAAATATTAAATGAGAAAACATAACAGTGTTTGAGAAAAATACCTAAGGCCCCAATCCTGCAATTAGACCCACAAGCATGGAGACCCTCTGAATTCAATGGGACTGTAAGTGGCAGCTTCAGTGTAAAATTCATTGCGAGCTTAACCTTTGGCAGACCAGAAATGTTTTTGAGAGATACCTGCTAACATTTATTTTCAAGGGGCTATGAAAGAGTACCCATATTTTATTAACTTTAATAACACGTTTCAAAAATGGTTTGTTTTCTTGTGTGTGTTTTGACAAACTGTCAGATGTTGCTCTAGACACCTTCCAAACATACAGCAAAAAGATGGTTCACAGTTTAAGGCCAAGCCTGCAGCTGATACCATGGGAATGGACTGCTACACCCATACGGAGCCCTACTCAAGGTCTTGCTAGTGCAGCAGTCCATCCACACACTAATGTTTGCAGAATGAGGGCCTAAGAATGCCAGAAAACGTTTGAAAGCTACCTAAAGCCCTTCCTATAAAAACAATCTAACATTTTTCTTCTTTTCTTTTTGGTTTTTTACAGCCTAGGTCTGTCCACAGGTGTGCACATGCACAAGTCTGATTGGCTTCATTAGGAACCAGGACGGTCTGGTTAATTATTATGCTATACTGGGAACAAGGTTATAGTGTCTCTTTTGAGTAAGGCATAGGTGGAGACTGGATATGCTAATAGAAATGCACCTGGACATTTCTCTCTGACCTGTGTCACATGGGAGTCAAATGATATGATCATCATGGTTTCTTTGGGCCTTAACATTTATAAATTTATTACAACTAGATAATGGCTCATGACTAGGCAGGATTATAAACTGAATAAAAGAAAAGAAAAATGACCCTGAAGTGGGATTATCAAAACAGGCATTTAACAAACATGACTAAACTCATCTCTTCATTGTAGCCATTATCTTCTCCACTGCTTCCTTCTCTCTCCCATTGTGTTAGATCTGCAATTAGGCCCTGATGCTGCGAACAATCCCGTACTGAGTTTTAAGAAATGAAATTGGATTTGCACAAGTCCATGGGGCTGGATGAACTGCATCCGAGGGTGCTGAGGGAGTTGGGGGAAGTGATTGCAGAGCCGCTGGCCTTATCTTTGAGAACTTGTGGCGAACGGGGATGGTCCCGGAGGATTGGAAAAAGGCAAATATAGTACCTATCTTTAAGAAAGGGAAAAAGGAGGATCCGGGGAACTACAGACCGGTCAGCCTCACCTCAATCCTTGGGAAAATCATGGAGCAGGTCCTCAAGGAATCCATCCTGAAACACTTGGAGGAAAATAGAGTGATCAGGAACAGTCAACATGGATTCACCAAGGGCAAATTGTGCCTGACCAACCTGATTTCCTTCTATGATGAGATGACTAGATTTGTGGATGCGGGAAGAGCCGTTGACGTGGTATACCTTGACTTTAGCAAGGCTTTTGATACGGTTTCCCACAGCATTCTCATTGGCAAGTTAAGGAAGTATGGGTTGGACGAGTGGACCGTAAGGTGGATCGAAAACTGGTTAGATCAACGGGCTCAGTGGGTAGGAATCAATGGCTCGATGTCTGGTTGGCAACCGGTAATGAGTGGAGTGCCCCAGGGGTCGGTCCTGGGGCCAGTTCTATTCAACATCTTCATTAATGATCTTGATGATGGAATAGACTGCGTGCTTAGTAAGTTTGCGGATGACACCAAGTTGGGGGGAATGGTAGATACTCTGGAGGGCAGGGACAGGATCCAGGGAGACTTGGACAAATTGGAACACTGGGCCGAAAGAAACCTCATGAGGTTCAACAAAGACAAGTGCAAAGTCCTGCACTTAGGACGGAAAAATCCCATGCACTGCTACAGGCTGGGGACCAATCAGCTAAGTAGCAGTGCTGTAGAAAAGGACCTGGGGGTTATGGTGGACGGGAAGATGAATATGAGCCAACAGTGTGCCCTTGTTGCGAAAAAGGCCAATGGCATATTAGGCTGCATCAGTAGGAGTATTGCCAGCAGATTGAGGGATGTGATAATTCCCCTCTATTCGACACTGGTCAGGCCGCATCTGGAATACTGTGTCCAGTTTTGGGCTCCCCACTACAGAAAGGATGTGGACAAATTAGAAAGAGTCCAGCGGAGGGCAACAAAAATGAGTAGGGGGCTGGGGCATATGACTTATGAGGAGAGACTGAAGGAACTAGGCTTATTTAGTCTACAGAAGAGAAGACTGAGAGGAGATTTGATAGCAACCTTCAACTACTTGAAGGGTTGCTCCAAAGAGGAGGGAGCTAGGCTGTTCTCAAGGGTAACAGAGGACAGAACAAGGAGCAATGGTTTCAAATTACAGCTGGGGAGGTCAAGGTTGGATATTAGGAAAAACTTTCTCACTAGGAGGGTGGTGAAGCATTGGAATGAGCTATCTAGGGAGGTGGTAGAATCTCCATCTCTGGAGATTTTTAAGGCTCGGTTAGACAAAACCCTGGCTGGGGTGATTTAGGGGGAGTGGTCCTGCTTTTTAGCAGGGGGTTGGACTAGATGACCTCGTGAGGTCCCTTCCAACCCTATTATTCTATGATTCTAAGAATGTGAGCATTCTCAGACTCCCAGTGACGGCAGTAGAACTAGTGACAAGTTTAAAGATGAGTGTTGGTCGGATCAGGGAGCAAATGAGGCCATGCAGATAATCACCTCATTCCTCAATGGTGCTTAGCTAGTGTGCTGCATCATTTGGAGCACATTTGTGTGTGGCAGTGAGGTGTAATACAAATACGCTGAATAGTAAATTTCTCAAGGCTGGACAAGTCCTGATTGAAGAGAAGCACATTAAGTAAGAGTAAAACCTGTGCTGCTTTCCTCGGGTAAAATCCTGACCCTGTTGAAGTCAGTGAAGCCAGGATTTCACATACGTTTTCAAGGATTGTGCAGTAATGTAGATGGTCAGCTTACCACTCATAGAAACAAAGACTTCTTCCAAAAGCAACTTTTTAATCTCTCTTCTAAGGAAGATTCATTCCCACTTTGATGCTGCCTTATTTCATTTCTACTCTACTCCCTGCCTGCTCCACTGCAGACACGAAGTGTGCAACTCCTTTCCTGATCAATGAGGGCTCTAACCCTTTCCCCCACTACATGCTGGCTGTAGTCTCTACACCCCATCATAGCTCCAGAGAGACATGGTTGTGATATGAGAAATTAGGACACATTTTATATATGTCCTATTCCCTGATGATACGGCAGTACCGTATTTACATAAAGCTGCTCTCGGTTTGTAAGATTGAAGGCAATTCTGATCCAGGCATTATTTTAAAAAATGACCACTGATGATCTTCAGAAGCAGCAGAGACAGCAAGAATGTACCATGTGGATCTCCTAGGATTACAATTATACTGAGAGAGAGAAGATTTCAACAACATAAAACTTACATTGGGCCACATTTTTACCTGAGGCAAATTGACATAGCTCCAGTGAAGGTTTATCGGTTTACACCAGATGACAGAAAAAGTGAATCTCCTCCTAGCGTCAATTCCAAGAAAACTAATTATAAGCAGGAAAAAATCATAATGACCTAAAGATGATCTCAGTCTCTGCCCATAAACCCTATCGATATCAATACAATCAAATGGTTTCAAAGTCCTGTCTATTACCCATTAATTACTATTGTGCATCTCCTCCTTATTCAATATGCATATTAAACACAACTTTAAGAGTTCCTAAAAGGCTCAGAAAAATCTCCAATGGGAATGTGCTATGAGTATACACAATATATGAATTCAAAATGCTTGCTCTATAACCTTTATTTGACTTTGAAATGTATGTACCATTTCAGACTGGTTTTTAGTTTAATGCAATCTGTTTCCACTGAAGTCAAACAATATTGGAAATATGATTACAATAATTGTATTATAAACACGTGACTGTCATGATCAAGTGAAAGGCTTCAAAATGTAACTGATAAAATTGCAGCTTTGACCTTCATTTTAGCTTAAACTAGACACAGTTCAAATATCTCTAAAAATTAGCTTTGTTGTTACAGAAATAAAACCCAGACCTGAAACCCCTGCTCCCATGAGTAATGTCTTGGTCAATGGGACCACTCATATGAGTGAGAGTTTGAAGGATGATACCCATAGTTTGATGTTGATTTGGAAAGTAAAAGGCTAAACCTTATGGTATTGGGACTCTATTGACTTTACCTGGCTTAAGGGAGCTGAGAAGATAGCCCAAAGCTCCCAAATAAACATACTGGGGAAGATTCCCAGCTGGTGTAAATTGTTTCATTTCCATTGACTTTATTTGATTCATTGAAGTCAGTAGAGCTATGGCAATGTATTCCAGCTGGGAATTTGTCCCAACTGAATACATTCAGGGAATAAATGCAAAATGTTACAAAATTTTTTAATTGTTTTATTCCACTCTGTGCTTTTCCAAATTTCACAGGCAGAACTTGGATATTGCTCCAGTTTGTTCGTTTAATTATACATGGCGTTTACAACAATCACAGTTTGAGCATCTCACTTAATTATAGATTTGTAAACTGTACAACCCCCTTCATTTGGTTTTATTTGCTCTTGGGCCGTAACGTTGATACAAACCCCTGAAATACTTTGGGTAGGAAAATGTCTATTTAAATTGTGAGATCAATCGTCAAAATAGATGTGTGACTACACACATCATTCCGGTGTTTATTTTCCTTTCTGGCACACTTGTGGCTCTTTGGATTTGAAGAATGTAACTCAATTGCTGTGAGCGCCAGTGATAAGATGGTCATCACATAAGATGTCTTTGTGTTGTTTTGAAATGTACCATTACAAGGCATTTTAATAAACTTTGTTTTTATTTTCCTTGATTAATAACACATTTGCTTGTGAATTTTCTGGGATGTTTGATTCAGGGTCTTTCCTTTCTTTTCCTTAGAACTCTTTGGTGGCAGCAGCCTCCAGGAGGCCTTATGGGACTATCCCATGGCGATCTGACCTGTTTCTGGCTTTGTCCAAGTAATTTTAGTCGCACTAACACTTTTGACCCCTGGTGTCATTGATAAGCTCCAGAGCACAAAGTGCAGGGTCAAAAAAGTTTTGAAAGATTTACAGAAAAATAAATGCTTAAAGCCATGTGATTGGAATGTATTTATTTTACGTAAAATATAGAAAACACTGTCAATTTTGCTATTTCTCTATTTTGCTATTTCAATTTTGCTCTTTCTCCTGTACACTGTGATAGAGATAGAGAAAAAGATTATTAAATGCATATCTGATTAATATCAATATTAAGAATGTGCATGAATTATACATTTTTTAGCTTTTCTGTAGAGTGGCTCAGTGGATACATTTTTGCCATTTCCCGGGTTACGTGAGTTAGTGAGAAATGTAATTTGAAAGGGTGTTTTAAGGCATTTCTTGATTAAGCATTGGGTGGCTAGTCCTTACTATTAATATGGTTCCACTATAATCTGTAGTGATTTTTTGATTGGAATTTTTCTTTCATAGAACCATTTGGCAATTGCAACACTTTATAGTTTCATCATCTCATTTTTTGAAGCTGAAACTTGCTTTTATCCCCAAGGTGTTTTTATGCAGCAGAAAACTAAATTACTTTGAACTCATCCTGTGATGTCATAATAGCTGGAAGCTGGGAGCTGATATAAATTATATTGTGAAAATACTGACATTTAAAGCTATGTACAAGTATGTACTGAAATGCAGTAATACATGTTTTGTTTAGGAATAGTTTTTAACACACTGTTATTAGTGGTAGTCTGCTTGGTTCCAACGCCTTAGATAAGTGAAATTAGCACACTGTTTTTCCATTCTGTGAATGATAAATTCTTTTCTTTTGTGGGGTCAATAATATAAATATTAAAGGCAGCACCAAATGTTGCTATTTGTAAGGCTACAGTGTTTGTTATTAAAGCTGTAGAATGAGTTCACTCTTTTCAGGCAAGCTAGTATGAAGGATCTGTGAAGTGGCAGGAAACTGACATATTTGCTGGCAACAAGCCTATATTAAACATACTGCTCACAGTGCCATCCTAATGACACCGCCGGGGAGGACAGTTCAGCTATGCTGTGTGAAAACATGCCATCATATCTCTATTTCATAACATAATGTGGTTAAGTAAATGGTGAGATTGGTTTAAATAATTAGATGCTGCTCCTTTGCAGGAGACCAATTCTGTGGAAAGCTAAGAAAAACAGGACATTCAATGGAATTAGGACCCTAATCTTAGTCCCCTCCCTGGAGAAGCATCAGCCTACAGGAAGCACTTTGCACAATGCTTTACTTTGGGTCCCCTGGAGATGTCCTGCTGCGAAGCCTGGTTTTAATGCTGCATTCCTAAGTACAAATAAAGCCCAGCTTTATATCGTTACTTGTGCGAGGTCTTGAAAAGAAAGTATTATTGTATCACACAGCATAGGCATGATGAGACTAAGCCGGGCCAAGTGTCTCCCTTTACATGGGTTTTAAAAAAATATGGGAAGTAAACAGTAGATGAGGTTGAACTGGACTTTTGTGTTTAAATAAAATAAACAAACATCTCTACTTGCAGATTAATATTACTGCAAAAAAGACTACTTACTGACAGTCCCATTTATTTCCAGTCTTGCAAACAAGATACCCAATCTTCTAACCTGCTCTCATGTGAATAATTCTGACTCCACCGAGTAATGCCATAGACCAATCATGTGCCTCAGGATTATTTTTATGAATAAAGGTTATAGTATAAAGGCCATGGTACCTGAGAAAAATGTGGAAAGACTTTGAAAACAGCTGAATCAACCTCTTTTTTTAAACAAAATCTAGATCAGCAGAAGACTGCAGTTGAATGAATGGGCTGATCTTAGGCCATTGCTCTTGGAGCTAAGTAAAACAAGTTAGAAAATAACAAAATAAATTCACCTGTAACTCAAAAAAAAAAAAAAAAGGGTGGATTTGTTTTACCCTGCATCCCAGGGGGTAGTTGTGTCCAAGCATACATGCATCTCAGGAGGACAGGTCCTAACACCACAGGAGTTAAAGTAAGAGGAAACGCACTGGAACACAGTTCCGGGGCCCACAAATTTGAGGGGCCAGAGTTCCAGGGCCCCTAAAAATAGAAAAATCCAGCGGAAAGCATGTTCCGCCCTGCCCTGGCTGCTGGCAGGTCCTACACCCACTGTTGTTAATCACAATACTTATTGCGTTATGCAGTGTTTGCTAGTTTGTGACAATAATTGCTATAGACATAAACACCAAATAAAATTATAAATATTTTTATGGAGCGATAACCAATGCATGTGGTACTGAGAAGTGGTTGCAAATGCCTACCTGGGCTGGGGCCCACATATGCATGAAGAGGGCCCAGACAATATGGGAAGGGGGCCTGGAGATTAGGAGGGTTCTGGGGCCCATCAAATTATACTTTAACCACTGTAACACCACAACAAGCCTGCACAACACTGGTGAGGACTCCATATGAAGCCTGCTGGTGGAGGGTCCCTGGGAGATAAATTGAATCAGAACATCGCTCAATTCCATCTTCTTTGGGTGGCCCTGCCCCCTTTGTAGGCTGTGCTGGCTGGTTCTGAGTTCTCCAACAGAGCAAGGGTGTGGTTTTAGGGCATCAGGAGAGGAGGTGTCGCCCCCTAAATTGCATGGCTGGAAAAAGATATGGAATTTGCCTTCTTTCACACATGGCTCCGTTGGCCTGACAGGAGCTGCCCTCCCAAACTACACCTATGGCAGGGTTGCCAACCCTCCAGCATTGTCCTGGAGTCTCCAGGAATTAAAGATTAATTAAAGATTGTCATGTGATGAAATCCCTGGGAATACGTCCAACCAAACTTTAGCAACTCTAGTGGGCTTTGTTCCCACTCAAGTTAGAATTTGTCACCAGGATTTCCTGATCTTCCACTGGTGAAACCCTAGCAGTGAATCTGACCCACTGCCAACAGTACATTAGGAAAAGCAAGAGAAAATTTGGTTTTTATACAGCATTTCTTTTAAATAACACAGTTCATTTCTAAATATTTGATGATCACATATGTAATATTTACCACAATGAATCATGATCATATATAATAATCATTAAGAAATTATCCTTGTTCAGTCATTTCCTTGATTAACAGATCAATTCTGCAAGATTCCAGTGTCTCCTAATAGGCGTTGGACACTTTCACCAAGGGAGTTCATCACCTGGTGGTTTTGTCCAGGATCTTATGAGTCCAAATCTCATCAAATATTCAAGATATCAGGGTCAGCATAGTAAGTACTCAGTGGGAGATCTCAGAGCGATAACTGCAGTAGCTGCAAAAAGTTGTTAGCGATTCAAGGGGCAGAACTTTTCCCTGAGTTCACGTTGAACCAGTGTGCCTTAGCATATTGTCCAAAATTTGACAGACCTGAATGCCTTGTTATAGATTTTAGGAGTGTAGAAAACCTGGCTTTAAAATTGTGGTCATCATTGGGGGCCATCAAACTGCCGGAGGTGCTGTAATATGAATTGGATATAAAACCTATGCACTGATCACTCGTTGCCATCAAAGATGTCCCAGCATTTTTCATGAGCCCATGTGTGAACCCCAGTGTCTTAGCCAAATTCTGCTATGGTTTGTTGTTTGCATTCTGGTAGCATGTAGGAGCTCTAATCACAGACAAGGACACAATTGTGCTAGGAACTGTACAAACACAGAACAGAAAGACATTTCCTGCCCCTCACAGCTTACGTTCTATGGTCATGCCTCCACATGGATCCCCCAGCTTGTATAAACATGGTTTCCTAGCTCTCTGTGAGCTAGCATGCTAAATATAGTTTGGCATAGACAGAGGCAAGGAGCGGCATGGGTTAGCCATGCCAAGTACATGAACATAGGGTTCAGATTTGTACTGAGCACAGATAGCCATGTGCTGCTCCTCGCTGGGCATTCTCCACTCTCACTGATAGCAAGATCAGCTCCTATTTATTTACATTTGTGATTCATCAGTTATTGATAATTATTAGTATATTCAAGGGGATATTAATAAAATTATCTTACCTCCGTTCAGTACCACTGTTTGTATGAGAGAATGTTCAAACGGTACATATCATATTAGGCTAATGAAGGGAGGGGATTTAGTAGGGGGCACTGGGACAGAAAAGGATGCTTTAGACCTTAAGTGTTAATTCCAAAAGGTGTAAGTAAAGAATCCTGTCAGTCTGTTACATTGAAGGAGTTGTCTTGCATTCATTCATTATTAACGTGCTGGAGGCGTTTGTGAAAGAAGTCAAGAACGTTGTTTTGGAAGCACTAAATAGATTACAGCAGAGAAAACTGAGGATGGGGAGTTGGGTATGGTTTATGAAAAAGAAAGCTATAAGGACTGCAGACGTTTTTCCTCTGAAGCACTGTGTGTGATTGTACTTAATTTTTTTCTTTTAACTACCCCCAGGTTATGTGATTGTCACTGAGTTTTAAATACACTGGGATTCAATGTCAATGTTAATACTAAAATTATCTCTATACTCTGTATATGTTTATATCCACATATCTGGAAAAACATTTGTGTTTCATTATGATTAGGATCTCTATTAGCACAATCTTATTCTTGATTCCAAAAACTGAAGAAAAACTTGATTCCAAAAATTTCAGTGATCAATGGTTTTAATCATTTGCTACTCCATTTGGTTTTATGTATTCAAAGAATGTTATAGGAATCAGCAGAGTAGGTTGTAATACTGCATTCATATCTTTGAAGACTTATACTGAATTGTTCAAAAAGTGCTATCTGCAAGGAGATCTTTTTCTCCTCCAGCACTAATTAGGTGATGATAATTGGGTCTGTATCTGAAACACCAGAGCAGGAGAGGGCAGCTCGATCCAGTGTGCAAGGAAACCCAAAACCAACCACAAGTTTAAAATTTTATAAAGTTACACAAATATTATTTCCCAGCCTGAAGAGCATGACAGAGAAACTCTTCGCTTTTCGTTTATTTTGATAGACTCCTTTGCATAGATTTCTTTTAAATTTAGAGAGACGATAAACTTTTTGTTTGCAACATGGGGAAATAGTTGATATTTCTCTGCTTCTTAGAATAATATACACAGGTACGTGGATCTTGGAGACATTCATCTCTGTTTGCTATTGTCATATTCTGTCATTTTTTTCAAAAGAAAAATATAAGTGAGCGGTTTCCTAAAGCACCTAAATGACTTGGGAGCAGGAATTCATTGTCTTTCAATGGAACTTGTGTTCCTAGTGATTTAAGTCTTATTACAACCTCTAAGAGGAAATATTTCTTCCTTTAGAAACCCTGATTTCTGTGGGCTTACCATGATAAGTAGGTGGTAGGCAATTGGAGGGAGGTATGCAAGGTATTTTAAGTCCTTTGCGTATCTCCCTTTAAATGCTGCTGAAATCGCACCATGGAGTTACTTAAAGTCCTCCAGGGAACTTTGATCAGAAGGGGCTCAATAGGGTCCTGGTCCATAACTGGGGTTCCTAGTTACTTCAGTACAAATTACTAATAGTTAGCTTAATTCCAAAGGGGTAGCCGTGTTAGTCTATTGCAGAAAAACAACAGAGTCCTGTGGCACTTTTAAAGACTAGCAGATTTATTTATCGCATGAGCTTTTGTGGGAGAAAATCCCACTTCGTCAGACGCTTTGAAGATGGGAAACTTACCGAATGGGAGGAAATTAAATGCAGGGGAGTGTATGACATAGGATCAGGTCTGCGGATCTGGGATTTTCTCCCACGGAAGCTCATGCGATAAGTAAATCTGTTAGTCTTTAAAAGTGCCACAGGACTCTGTTGTTTTTAATAGTTAGCTTGTTGCCACTCATGCTATTTACCATATGATGAAAATAGCAGATTTATGATGAAGTTTTTGGTTTTGGTAGAGATGATCGTCCTATTTGCCATAGATTGATTGCCATATAAAATACTTCCCCACCGTGTGATACATAAGCACTGGAGCAGCAACTATATCATCTGTGCATGGGCCTGCAGTGCAGTCTAGGTGTGTGACTGCAACATGCATAAACATACTGAGCTAGCTTTAATCTAACTAGTGGGCGTACCAAGAACAGCTTCAGTGCAGCCTTCACATGTCTGCCTGAGCCCCTGCATTGCATTACTAATTGAAATCCAGGCTGCTGCAGAGTCACTGCGTTCAATACATGCGCTAGCTAGGTTAATGGTAGTTCAAGTGTGTCTACACATGTTACGATCACAAGTTCTGATTGCAGTGTAGACATATCCTCTGCTATGGTGATTGAATGGCTACTTGAGCAAGTTAAAACCATTTCAGCTGACAGAAGTGATATTGCTGCATTTTACAGAGGATCTGATTTCAGATTGCCTTAGTATTGCTTTCTTTAAAATGTCAGTGAGAGCTTTTTGTAGAATATTAGGAAACCCATATGTGATATGCCCCGTCTGCTGCTTTCTGATTCCCGTTGAACTGAGAAAGGGGATTTCTCTTGGGTTTTGAAAGTATGCCAAAAAAATGTCAGAAGAAGTGGGAAGCTAAAGAGAGCTTTTTCTGCACCTTAGAAAGTCTTCCCTGCATGAATCAAACTGAAGTATGTGTAATATTGTTTCATCTGGTTGCACGTCTTGACATTAGGACAAAGGCTTTTTTTTTATTGTAATCACTTCTTCCAAAGACAGCTACAGCTTCCAGAGTCATGTTGTGTATCAGTAGCTATAATCTATATCTATATTCTAACTTTCCTATCAGTAGAAACAGGATTGCCAGACTGATAAGATCTAAGGGCATTTCTACACTTCAGGTGCTAGAGTCACATAGCTGTAGCACTGGAGTGATGCTACTATACTGTGTGTGTGTATACACTTTCCACATCAAGCAAATATATCTTTCCATCGATAATAAAAATCCATCTCCCCAAATGGTGGTAGTAGGTCAACAGAAGTATTCTTCTGTCAACCTAATTGCTTGTACCTTGGGGTTAGGTCAGCTTATCTATGGCAGTCAGGGGTATGAAATTTTCACATTCCTAAGGAAGATAGCTAGGTTGATCAAATGTTTAAGTGTAGCTCAGAGCTATGAGATCTAGTATTTGAGCAAAGTTCCGGTGGGTAGTGAAGGCCATAATCAAATCAGTAATGTGCAATGGCAGTATAACACACAGGAGAGTAACTCAGTGTTTTGTTTCCAACAAGTATTTCTATGTCAAAAAGATCTTTACTTTTGAATAATTCTCTGGCTACAATAAGCCAATAAACACTGAAGTTAGAATAGTAAAAAACCAAAATGTTTGTTCTGTACAAAATAACAGATAGTTCATTGGATGTTGAGCTCTTCTGGCGATCTGTCCCTATATGTGACAATGTGATCTACTGGGTGCTCAGCACTTTTAAAACTGATTGTGGCAACATGAAAATTTCCTCCAAATATTCTGAAATTGGACAGCTAGTTTTAGTGCTCTGTTCCCTTAGACTAGAGTCTCAATACTCCAGAGAACAACAAACCCTTCATTAATCTCTATGTCCACTGAAAGAATTTTCCATATTGGCTTCTCTAGCTATTTCTTCTAATTCTTCAGTAAAATGTGATCACTGCAGGTCTTTATACCAGCCAATTTAGTGCGATTTATGGCACCACTGTGAGCTTTGTATGAGACCTTCAAGCAAAAATTCTTTTGGCAGAATTTAACAAACACAGGAATCATCAGTGTTAGATGCCTCATTGGTATAGTGTGTGCTGACCTTGTTAATATATAAAACCCACAGTTTAGCAGCTGTTAATAATTTCTGTAAAATATAAATATTTCCATACAGCAAGAAGAGCTGTTGTGTCTTACGTTGTGAGAGTGTTGTATATGCATTTTCTTCCAAAATAACTGCTTGGATCCTTTGAGATTCTAATGACTCGTCCTCCACTGTAAAAGATAATAGCATCAATGCTAAAAATATATATATTGAATTTATCCCAAGCGTTTAATGGCAGAATTACAATAACTTTTTTGTTGTTGTTGTTTTATTTTTTCACTTAAGCAATTCAGCAATGGGAAAAGCCCTACTGTGTTTTTTCTTTGAAGTCTGAAAAATCTGGCCTGAGTTCCTTACTTGAGGAAAAAGAGATTTTCCTTGTGCAACAATTATTTCCCTAATGCTAGGGGACACTTAAGATGCATTGTGTTTCTCTAATCCAAACATTTAGCTCATGTATTGTTTTTACACCAAGGAATACTCTCAGATGAGGCTTGCAACTTTTGGAAAGGAAACCAAACCACCTACTTAATAAGGGATTGTCCTCTCATTAGACCTACTGGTTTTCCAAAAGCTGTCTGCTTTATGTAATGCATTATAATTATATGACAGGAGACCAGTGAAGAATATGGCATACAGTTTCCCATAGCTTTCCTTTTTGAGATAAGAAAGATAAACATTCTGCTTTGCATCTAAAAAAAAAAAAAAAACCTTTGCCATTTCCTGAGAGGCAATTGAATGTCAGATGATTTTTGTAGCTATGTCTTTTCATTTCCAGACAATGATCTGTGTCATGTGGGGAAACTGGGTGTACAAAGTAAGGAAGCCCCCTGGACTGAGGTGTATGTCCAAGGCTTCCTGAGAATGTGGCTTATCTCAGAAGGGTCCCTGGGCATGCACAGAGCTTTATCTGTGCAGATCACTGAGGGATAGAGAGGCTGTTTATTTTTTCAGGATTCTCTGTGCTAGGGAAAACGGGGGATGCTTTTAATTGGTCTCTGTTCTCTCTGTGGGCCTGCTCCTACTCCACTGAAGTTAGTGGCAAAACTTCAAGGGAGCAGGATCACGTCCTAGGCTTGATTTAGGGTATACATAACTTGACTCTGGATAACCCGACTGTGGGAAATATTTTCCTTAGGTTGGCTTCCCCAGTGTAAAAGGAGAATCTCTAGTTACAGAACCAAGAAAATAGCAGCCATGCACTCTGGTTTATCCCACTCAGTGACAATCTTTTAATTACTAGGAGGTAGCCCCCTGCCCTCTTTCATTCAGGCTGGTAGCAGTGTATTGCAGTCCTCAAAAACCTGCCTTGGGTAAGAGTTTTAAATACATACTGAAGAATAACTCCACAAAGAGAAGGTGTAAAAAGTGCAAAAGGAGTTAGATGTAAGATTCCTAACATTAGAAGTTCATAAAATAGGTCAAATGCAGTGGGGCAGGTTTTCAGATCATTTCATAGCATTGTAGTTCTCTGAATTATGCACTTTGTTTAGCTTTCTCATTTATAATATATATTACTATTTCTTACCCAAGATTTCTAATGCGCTGACATCTGCTGTGTGTTTTACTAAGGCAGCAGTTAGACTAACGTGCCCAAATAGGCTTTGCTGGCTATACACTACAGCGGTTTAGGGATAGGGGGATGAGAGGCTGTAAATTAACAGCACACAGTGGATTATTATTTAAATAAAGCAAGCTAGAAGAGACACCCTGCCACAAGGATCTTACAGTCTAATTAAGATTGTTCCTGGGGAAGAAATGAACACTCTGTAATTAGAATTCCAGTGACACAGAAATAGGTTGACCTCAGAAATGTGAAGAGAGATTGTTGGTTGGTTTTAGCTATTATTACAATGAATCCAAATCTATTTTTGAACAGTGTTTTCATTTGTTACCCACTAATCAAGGAAGTGGCAATGTGAGTTTACAGTTTGCCTAATATAACCCACATATGTAGCTTTACTGCCAATTAGCAGGAACACTGAGAGATCAAAATTCAGCAGAAATGAAGCAGTGTAACTGAAGAACTTGACTAACTGTGCAGTAAGCAGTGTATCATTTTAAGTTATTCAAGCTTGAGTAGGCCTGTAATTTAGCAATAATCTAGTACTGGATACTGTAGCAGGGGCTGCCACTGGATAAAGCATCTTTCTTGTAAAACTATTACAACACCAGACCAAAGTGAACCCTTTCATGGTTAGCACTGAGTCTAGCTACCAATCTGTATTTCCCCCTGAACTATTATATTGTTTGATCCCTATCCATTGTGTTTCACCAGTTAGAAGTGCCCAGAACCAATGCTATGGCCTTTGTCCCTGCAATAAATTTATTCTTCTGCAGAGGAGTACATAAGGCTTATGCATTACTTAAACCCTATAGAAATTCTGCCAGTGATCTGCACAGGGCTAAATTTCACCCTAGATGCCAAAAATACTAAACCAAAGAGTGGAGTTGGTGTTTTGTTTTTGTTTTTTTAAGTCAAAACATACTTGGAGAAAACCATGGCTTTCTGACCAAAATGAATAAGTTTGAAGTAAATGTTCCTTTTGGTCAAAATTTTCCAGGCTATTAATTAAAATGTTTTAATTATTTATTTTATTTGTTTGTTTTCTAAAAATATTTGTGTTTTGCATATCCCCTCCCAAATCCCCTCAGAAAAATGATTTAGCTCTACTGATATCTAGAAGCTAAATCACACCCTCCTACTGAAAAACCTTTGAGAAGACCGGAGTCCAGGCTATGAAGTCACATAGTTGTCATTAATTCATCCTAACCAGGAAGGGAGGAGGTTCACTCCTACAAAGTGAGCAGAAGGGATGGTCTTCCTCATGGATGTTCTCAAATCTACAAAGAGATGTTATGAATGCTAGGGTATCTGCAGAAATTCAGTATATTGGGTCTGTGTCAGCCTGGCTTTCTCAAGTTGACTTAATTTAATCTGCGTCCACACTACATTTTCCTTAAATCAACTTAAGCAGCTGCTTAAGTTGACTCAAGGAAAATTAAAGACGACTTTCTTAAACCTCCTTTTAAGTCGACTTTTCTGGCTAAGTCAACTTTATTAAGTCGACTTAGCCAGTGTGGACGTGGAGTAGCCCTAAGTTGACTTTTAGTCGACTTAGGGGGCTTTAGGGCTTCCCCACTGCCCTCCCTGCCAGGGTGGCTGGCACAGCACAGCCTGGCATGCCCCCTCACAGGGCAGGACAGAACCCTGCCCACCCTGCCCCTATGCCCTGCCAGGGTCCCTGTCCCCCTTTGCCCCATTGTACTAAGGTACAATGGGGCAAAGGCTGAGCACCCTGGCACTTGGCAAGGGGTGCCCCCCCCCCTGCCACCGTGG
>ML685789.1:14659528-14693199 GCA_007922175.1 Pelusios castaneus
CCACCCTGCCCCTATGCCCTGCCAGGGTCCCTGTCCCCCTTTGCCCCTTTGTACTAAGGTACAATGGGGCAAAGGCTGAGCACCCTGGCACTTGGCAAGGGGTGCCCCCCCTGCCACCGTGGACCCAGGTCTGCAAGTCAACCTAGGCGTCCAGTGTGGACGCTCTAGGTCAATTTGGCAGGGTCCTTTCTAAGTCGACTTAATTTTTGAGTGGGGAGATGCTAAGTCGACTTAAATTAAAAAGTGTAGACATAGCCTCAGTGAGGTGCTCTCATTGGCTCTCTCTCCACATCTGTGCCCTTCCTTTCAATGGTTTCCTGAAACCACACAGTGGCTTTCCCATAAGATAATGATGATTGTCAGCACTCTCCAGGAAGGGAAATCCCTATCAGTTTGTTGCCCCTCCCCGCAAATCAGAACTTAAAATACAGGGAGTGATTGCCTTGGGACTTCTGTGGAGACTTAGGATTTGGAGTGGGTGATGAAGACCCATCCTATCACCCCACAACAGAATCTTGTTCAAAGGAGCAGGCTTTCTATTTCATTCATCCCCTCTACAGCAAAGAACAGTGGGGTGATGTGGCTCTTAGGTACTGAGAAATTTAAGACCACATTGTTTCAAATACGGATGTCAAGGCAGCTGCATTTTTAAATGTTGACCTACCTGACTTGCCCAGGGCCACCCACCTCACTGTCCAAGATCAGGACTCCAGATTCTGGGTAACCAGTTGCATTCTCAGTCTCTGAAATCATGTTGCATCTCAAAATCTATATGATGTTTTTGTGAACATTTGTGTGTAGGGTATTCTTAGCATTAAAAGTTAAGAAATAGCTCAATAAACAAAAACAACCAAAAAAACCCAAACCCCTTCATTTCCTTAACTGTTTTTTGAGTTAGATAATATCAAAGTTAACTCCTCCACTCCCACCCCTTTATCCTGCTCATTAAAATAAGAATGAGAAGGCAAGACACAGTTGTTTTAATTCTTCTGAACTCGAAAAACTTTCCCAGTGTCAACTGCATGCGTTAGCATGGATTGTTCTGAACACCAGGTCACTGAACATTGAGTCGTGCAGCACTTGGCAGTGGCTTGCGTTGTTAAGCATTCTTATGAATAATTCAGTTAAATTCAGTTACTTTATTTTATTTAGGCACTTATGGGGCTGAGAAGATGAGGATAGATTGAATTTATATTCCCCTATGTATGGGCCTAATCCTGTATCATTCTCTCTCTAGTGAGTTATGTACTGTAAAAGCCAGTATCTGTATCATTCTCTATCTAGTGAGTTATATATTATAAAAACCTGTATCATCTAAATAATTAATAGAATTGAATAAATTCACACTTCAGTCTGCATCCTTGTTTGTAGTTTGTCTAATGAAAATAAGATTAAAAAAAATTAATCAGACCACAGAAGGATTCCCATTGAGGGTTATTCTTCTAACCACATGTAACTCTGATTGAAATCAGAGGGAATTCTCCAAACAGGAGTCCTCTGCATAGATGGAAAATGGGATAAGGTCCTACATATCGGGTCATGTAACAGTATGTTGTGTTTATATACTGGTGCCTACTATGTACTCTTATGGTCACTGGAGTACAAATTGCAGCCCAGGGGAATTCTCCCCCTGTAAACAAAGGCTGTCAACCTGGCCAAGATTCCACAGGAAACCAGCTGACAGAGGATCCTGGAAGATGTGGTAAATCTTTGCATCTCCTAACTATCTTGGCTTCTCCCCTCCACAACCAGCATTGCTTTTGCAAGCCATAGATCAGAGGATTGCATTACTATGCCTCCATTACCAGATGGACTTGTCATTGCTCAGTGCCCACTGATCAGGGTCTACTGGCTGGCACCAGCAGACCCCAAGGGGTAAATCCAGCCCTATGTAGGCTGCAGAATGAAGTCGTTTGCATTTGGACTTTAATTCACTCTCATAGTTGTTTTTTTATAATTTGTATATTCCATTGATTTTTAAGGATAGTTTCAGAATAGATGAATAAAGGAGACTAAGTTACAATTATATTAATTCTGAGCAAACCAGCTCAGAAAAAAATACCTACATCTCAAACTAGACCTGAACCAAACTCTTTCTAAGGGTCCAAGAAAGTTTGGTAAATTCATTTTTCGTGTGTACTCTGGTTTACATTTTTCTAGGTCTGGTCAGGGTCCTGATTGGAAATGCTAGAGATCAGAAGTGAAACTATTATCCTGATACTTCGGGATTGATCAAAAGTAGGATAGTCTGGAGATCTCGCATGTCTGGAGTCTGGATAGTCTGGAGATCTTGAGGTGGATTTCCAGCTGTTTTACATACTGAACAGGATGAAATAAGTTTCAAATAAACAGACATATTTGCGGGTTCATATATGCACAGGACTGAACCTCCAGATCTTAGGGGTGTCCTCACTCTAATTGAAACTGACAGTTCCTTTTTAGGATAATTGTAATGTTTAGTTTGGGGGTTTTTTCCCCACTAACTCCATAGGTCAACTGATTGTTTAAGACATAGCAAGAAATGTATGGCTCCCATTGACGTCAGGATCTAAAACTATGTCTACACATAAACTATTACAGCAGAATAGCTGCAGTCCTTCAGTGTAGACCCTCATTATCAAGATAGTAGGGGGTCTCTCTTGCCATTGTATTAATTCATTTCCCTGAGAGGTGTTAGCTAGGTTCCTGCATTTGAAGTTACCGGGAGTTGTGTATAATCTGACGTTCGGCCAAAATTTGGTTTGTTATACAAGGGATTACCTAATTCCTCCAGAAAAATTGAGGCCTTGCTCCTGAGTAGGACATACTATACAGAATCACTCCCAACTCCCTTTTGCTTCTCCAGTGGCTGACATGGACAGTAAGGTGTTCATTGGTTTTTATGTTGTTTCAGGAAAGAAATCTGACCCGCCACTCTTAAAGATGTAATTTACTAAATGGGAGTAAAAAGGGGAGGAGACTCAGCCTTTCTCCTTCCAGTCCAATGGTAATATACCTTGAAACCTGGTTCTATCTTAGAAAACATAATTTTTAAATTAACGAGTATATTAACAAGTAATTGTTTTAAACCAAAACATATACTTTTAATAGAGACATCAAAAAGCAGTAGGGGAATACTTCTATCTTCCTTCTTACTCCATTGACAACTTGTTAATAGCGGTGCTCAAACAAATGAGTAACAAATTGCAGCTTCAAAGAGAAACTGCAGAATTGGAATTTATATGTTAATTCAACTCCACTGCCTCAGTGTTAAACAGGGATTATTTTTTCTCATTACAACAGGTGATTTGACCTCACATTCCTCTATATGTTGTTCCCTAGTGTTTGAAGCCCAACACCTATTTTGATTTGCTGTTACTGCCTGACCTGATCCTATGTCATACATTTCCCTGCATTTAATTTCCTCCCATTCTGTAAATTCTCTATCTTCAAAGTGTCTGACGAAGTGGGATTTTCTCCCACGAATGCTCATGCGATAAATAAATTTGTTAGTTTTAAAAGTGCCACAGGATTCCTTGTTTGTTTTGCTGACCAAGACTAACACGTCTATCCCTTTGGAACTTAGTTTAGAGGAGGTCAGATACTCTGGTGAAGATGTTTCAAAACCAATGCAGTGATCATGGAATAGAGAAATAGATTTGTTCCCCAAAAACTTAGCTTATGAGTTACATCCTTGAGCATTATAATGAAGTTGACCTAACCACAGTGTAGACAGAGCAAGATCAACAGAAGAATTCTTCTGTCGACTCAGTTACCACTGCTCCAGAAAGCGTTTTTCCATAAATGTAGAATATAGGAAGCATCTACACTATGGTGCTGTAGCATTGTAGCCTCCATAGACATCTCTGCAGAGTTGGGGTTAACTGACAGTGTCTCATGCTCTTCCAGAACATTGAATGCATCTACATTTAAATGTCTGAAAAGCAGGAAAAATAGAGTGAGGGTACATACCAGCTGTGTCCCACAACCTTAACTCTGTTCCCTGGATCTGACAAGAGCTATTGGGGTATGTTCTGTTACAATTGTTTCAGTCAGGATTGTCCACTAATAGCAGACATGATGAATGGCTAAGTAAATGTGCCTTTTTGTATGGTGTGTTGTGTTATATCCCATAGACTTTGTTCCTTGATTTGTCTGCATGCATTCCAACTGCACTTCACCGCATTACCCTGTCTCTGCATTACAGACTTCTGATGGCATAGCTATGTTGGTCAGGGGTGTTATTAGGTGCAATCCCTGACTATCAGCTGTGTTGACAAAATCTCCTGGAGTAAACATAGCTAAATCAGCAAATATGAGACTTTGCTAGTATAGCTTGTTCTCCTTGGAGGAAGGTGGGATAAGCTTCGCCAGGAAAGTGCAGTTTTCCCAGTATAGGACCATCCACACCAGTATAGTGTACCTGCATGCCTACATCAGTAAAGTGCCTCAGGCGTAGACATAGCCTTAGGGCTTGCCTAAATTTGAAAGGTACAGCAACCATGCTGCTGCTGTGCTGTTTTGCACCTCAGTGTAGACACTACCTACACTGATGAGGGATTCGTCCATCGGCATAGGTAATCCACTTCCCTGAGAGGCAGTAGCTAGGTCAATGGAAAAATTCTTTCATCAACCTACGCTGTCTTCACCTTCACTATATCACTCAGAGGTCTGGATTTTTCACTCCCTGAGCAACATAGCTGAGTCAACCTAACATTTTCATATAGAGCAATGTTTCCCAAACTGTGTGCCATGACCCCATTCAGTGGAAGGGTTTGTAACAATTCCTATTATGCAGAAGATGCAAAATGGCTTCCTCCACACAGCATGACCTTAAATGCACCATACGTACAAGATCACGCTTTGCAGAGGATGGCATTTGGTGGAGCAAAATGGCTTCCTCCATGTAGAGTGATCTCATAGGTATGGTGTGTACACGGTCACACTGTGTGGAGGATGCCAGTTTGCTTTTCAAAATGGCATCCTTCATGCTGTTTGGGATCCCAGTAGTAAGGACTTTATTAGAAGTTCACAAATGGAAGCCATTGTCTTAGGTTCCGCTATATAGACAGCTGCAGGGGGATTGGGCTCAGAACAACACTCTGCATCAGAAAAGTTTCCATGGAATGTTCTCAGGTGAATCAGAAAACCCCGTGAAGGTAAAAACAGCCTGACACAAGAGCTCTGAGTGGTGGGAAATGACTCATTTATCTCAATGGGTGTTGGTCTGCCTCCACCAAAGCCTACCTTAGTCCTGATTGTAGAATACTAATTTTCAATTAAACCTCACTCTTCATGTGACTATTACAGTAATTTGTGTATTAAAATCAACTCCTTACTGGGAAGAAGCTGTATCTGAGGAGATTCTTGATCCACTGACTCCAAGTTGCCCCACTAAATTTACTGTGGGCCTTAATATGGCAGAGCTATAATGTGATGGAGCAGCAGCACCAGGGATTTCTATTTTAACAGGAGTGGGAAAAGATCTACTAAAATTCTTTTTGTGGGGGTTTAATAAATATTTGTAAAGAATTATCTTAATTCCTGCTTTCTATAGTAGTTTGCAGAGAAAAATATAATTGGAAGTTTGCTATGAATATTTAAATATTGAATATATTTAATTTATATTTAAGGCTGCGTGCCTTAAAAATGTGTAATGTCTGACATTTCTTTGGAATCCCCTTTTCAAAGAAACTACAGCACTTTGAGGGGTGAAATTGATAGGTGCGAATCTTGGTTTGTGTTTATTTTTCATGATAAACATAAATTAATGTTTTGATTAATTAACAGTATCTTGGTACTGCATTAGTTCATGTCAACGTTATATCAGTCCTTAGAATAGGGTTTTCTGTTATGGACGCTCAGCAGCCCCTTTGATCATTCTGACACTGAAAAGAACCACGAAGGTACTTGCTTTTCTTTGATCACACTTAGTCCCATTGGTCGGCAAACAGGCGAGAACATGCAGCAAAGTTACATTACTCTAGTGTGGCTGCTAGCTAAAATAATTTTCCCTTTTTAGTTGATGTTATTTTCCTTGGCAATATTTCTTTTAAAAAATCAGAATGTGTGGATTTTGGAACCCATTGAAATATTGGCTCTTAAATCAGAATTTCTGCTCTCAGGACAAAATTTCTCAAAAAAAATCTACTTCAAAATGCAGGTCCAGAGCAGCTAATCTGCACAATACACAGTCTCAGAAAGCTGCCAAGGGCAGGACTCAAATGTGGTGACTACAGCCTCTCACTTGGAGGACAGACTGTCAGCAAAAGCTCTGGCTTGCAATAGAGTCCCTGTCCCATTCTAATTATGTAAATGACTTTCTCTAGCTCATCAGCTTGGCTTGAGCCACACTGGAGATCTATATTTTATCCTGATGAACTTTGTAGATATCGCTTCCCCGAAGGGTCAATGAGTTCTGGATACTAGCTGAAATCAATCCAAAGCAGGTGATAGGAGTTTGAATGGGGTCTCAGCTATAGTATGATCCAGGTGTTTGCAAAAAAAAATAAAACAAACACCCCCAGCCCCAAACCCATACATTTTGACATCAATTTTGTTAGAGGAGCTGCATCACAGGAATCCTTTATTCAAACAATCTTCAATTTGTATCACTTCTCTGTGAACACCCATGAGGCACAGAAATTTTCAAGATAATCCACATAAGCACGTGGATTTTAGAGCATTTATAAAAATCAACTGGTAAACAGTAAATTAGTCTCAGTCATAACCATGGTGGCACTACCATCCTGATATAATATCATTCTATAATGCATCATTATTCTATAGCGGATTTAAGGTGACCCCACGCCAGAGGGCTGTTATGAATATTTTATTGGGACCCAGTGCTTGGAAATCTTTTTGTAGAAAAGTGTCTATGATTGATATCTAGACAGTAGAAAGAGCAGCTTGCCTTCCAAGTTGTCTCATTCTGATACATGCAGCCTTTACAACTTCCTAAACAGACCTAATTTCTACTTTGTTTAAAAGGCGGAGGCCAGCATGTTTGTTTTTATTTGCAACATTCCTGTAGGCCAGTGACTGCAGGATGGCAGTAACCTAGGATTATCCTGCAGAGCTGTAACTAGTGAATCCCTAACAGTCAACCTGAACTCTGCTGTGGGCTGCCATTTAATACCACAAGAAACTATTTGCATTTCATCATGTAACTGATTGTGTGAGCTCAAGAGCTTCCTTGGATCAGGCTGTGATTGCAGATGAAAGAAATAAACTACCAAATGGGGAAGTGAAACATGCAGTTTGTTTTTTATAGACCAGTCCTCAAAACTGAAGAATTTATCCCAGACTATGGGATAAGAAGCAGAAATAAAGAAGCATGGAAATGATAAAAGACAAAGGCATGATCCTGTTCCCATTGATATCAATGACAAAACACCTATTGATTTCAGTGGGGGTAGGAACAGGCCCAAAATGAAATGGCACCATCTAAAGCATCTTTATACTGCCTGTTGGAGTGAAGACTTTATTCAAGAGGAAATCTGTGCTCCTTTAGGATTTGCCTGACCCTGCATTCCTGGCACCAAAAACTCCCATTGAGATCAGTACAGAATCAAGCCCATTTGTGATTTCCCCATGGGTCCTCTTGAATTACCCTTCATTCTATATGATTTCAGTCCAGTTCATAATAAAATTATTCTGTTCCTTGTGAAGCCTGCATTATGGATGTATGGCTGTCATGTTCACGTGGAGTGTTTGTTTTTGTCCTGTCAATGCAGAAATCCTTGTACATTTGGGAACTTGTGAAAACAAGTCTGAAGCTGCTAGATTTTTCAGCTTCACAGTATACAGGAAAAACTCAGACCCCAGCTGTGGAATACTCTCTCTTTTGCTCAGATATTGACAATGAAACTCATTCACACAGAAGACACTTTCCAGCCATGTGAATGTGTCTGTGTGCTACTGTCACATATCAAATACAATAATTCCAGAAAGGAGGTCTATTAAATGTTAGGAAAATGTGTTACTGGGCTGGCTGTGGGAATTCTTGGTGTACAAGGAATGCAGGATTGTTGTTAATTATGCATGACCCTAAAGTGTGTGAGGTGACTCACAGAATAAATAAAAAGACACTCTATAAAGCTCTCAGCCACAGAGTTTACAGGTGAAAGACCAATATGTATGTAACTGTCCTTATCCAAACGATTCCATTTAAATCTGTGGGGCTGCTGTTCCTGATAGCTAGTGTGCACCTGGTAATAAATATTTCCAGACTCAGGCCCTAATTTTAGATATGATACAAGAAATGAGCGTAACAAAAGAGGAAGTGGGTAAGGAGGGAAAATGGTTACAGCAATAAAATCATGTGTTTACCCAGTTTTGGTGCATGCACATCTTGATGTGCTCATAAAGTTTTTATGTTTTATATAAGCATGTATGAGAGAGAGAGAGAGAGAGAGAGAGAGAGAGAGAGAGAGAGAGAGAGAGATGGGACTACCTTCTTGTAGGTGACAAGAAAAAATAGGTTTTTTAGATTGAGTCTCAAATGTATTTTAATAGACTAATCTAAAACTGACATACTTCCATTAATGCTAGAAAATACTTTCATTTATTTCCCACACTGTATTTCTTTAATTCTCATTACTTTTTTGGTAGTGTACATCCATAAAATGTCATGTTTACATGCAAATATTATTTTTCCTACAATTGTTTTCGGAACAAATAATCCAGGGATTTAAATTAATGCCTTACATCTTTTTTTGGAGGGAGGACTAGAAAAAACTTAAATTTGAATCAGGATTGTTCTGTTGGCTTGATGCCTTTGTAATGTTACTGAAAATAGCAAATAAGTTTCTAACTACTTATAAAGAGAAACATCAGGGCAATTCTATTTGGAAGGGATGGGGATCACATTCCCTTTCTTTTCATCTTTCTAGGGGTCAGTGTTTGAAAGCCATTTTGAGCAAGGGCAGGAAGCAGAAAAGGGCCTGATCCTGAAGTCAGTGAGAGTTTTCACTGTCTTCACGAAGTACAGGATCAGGCCCTAATCTCTCCGCGAAAATGGCCTGAACAACATAAATTTAATATAAAAATATACATCGCTTTTCTGCAATCTAACTGCTCGACCTCTATTCTAACCCGCTGATTCTGCGCTGAGTAGAACAAACCCAAAAGGTGTTTACTTAATGCTGTGCCTGGGAACAGTTAAGAGTCCCTATGCTAACCATGCATATATATACCTTTGAGCTGGGGCACTGAAAGACAACAGAAACGGATTAGGGCCTAGAAAATAAACAAACTGGCTTTTTAACCTGTCCCGGTTCGGGTAGCAATCTGAGAGTTTTCCAGATCGCAGGGAGTCATTCTTTCTGCTTACCTACAGCTCATTTCGTTCTGCCTTTATGGGGCAGAGTTATTGTAACTTGGACCATTGAGCGGGAATCGTCCTAAAAATAAACATTGCCTTTAAAAAGAACCAAAAAAGTGAAATTATAGCTAGCTGGACGCTTTTAACAAAAGAATTCCATGTAGACATCCATTCCGCTCGCTGTACAGTGGTGAGTATAGAAAGAAGAGCAGAGCTTGGGTTAGTTGATTGTTATTACTAAGCAATTTATTCTGCGTTGCTTTTGTGTTTAAATTCTGGCCCGGTGTCTTGTGTGAGGTGTTTACACGGAGTTACGGGCGCCAGGAACACGTCGCCCTACCGATCCCTTTGTAGGTGTGTACTTGTGCTGGTATTCGGTGAGATTAGAGGCAATGTAATTCTGCGGATCTAGAAAGTAGCCAGGTTGAAATGTTAGTCTGACAGTGACTCCTCTCTCCCCGGCTACATTCTCTGCCCTGTTCATTACAATGCAATGTTGGGCTGACTTTCTTTTCCCTTTGTGTCCTGCAAGACTTCAGCAAAAACTCGCTTTGAAATAGTCGATTGTCTATTCCACCCAGCGGTTCCCGGGTTTAATGTAACAGACATCCCCGCTGCCTTCTTGGAAGTCGCTTTTCGGAACTGGTTTCCACGCTAGATAACGTGCACTTTATTGGCAGGGCTAAATCCCTCAAAAGCGGAGTGGCACTAATTTCAGCAATTTTGTACCCCGTTCGCTGTTCCGGCGTCTTGTGCTTGATGTACCAGATCGGGGGGAGAAAATCTCTATTGAGAACCAATCCCGGGCTCGAGTCTGCGTTCGCCTGGATCTAATGACAGAGCCATTCCCTACCCCTACAGCCTCTGAATGAAGGGTTTAAAGTCGTGTGCTTAGCGTAAATGACCGAGAAATCGATCCCTGCTGGCGATTTCTTAGCGGCTCCGAACAGAAGGAATATTTAAAAAGCCTACGGGAAAACCGGGACCTTTTTTTAAAAAACGACTATTGCGAATTGCTTTGATTGTCGTGGTGCGCTTCAGTCGGGTTCTCTTTTGGTTTCCAAGAGGTTTGTTCTGAATAGCCTGATCCGAATCGAAGGTGATACAACGCGTTTTCCCCCCGGAATAAATCAGTCTAGGTCAGTCCTCACGATCCTTTGTGATTTCCCTTCTCAGGGGTCCCTGAACTGGGGGGGAATTTCTGATCAATCTCCTTCCAGTGCTCCCCGTCTTCCTGCGGAGGTCTGATCGCCAGCAATTCAGATGCAGGGGACTGAGGTCGGATCCTTCCATTGATATTTTGCCATTGGCTTTAATGGCAGCAGGCTCAAGTCCTTGCAAACATATTTCACTGATTGACCTCGCGCTCTTTCCCCCTCCCACCCCCCTTCGCTGTACATTTACAGCCCGCAATTCTTGAACTTTGCCTAAAGAAATTGCTTTGTGTATTTCTTCTTTTGCTTTGTCTGAGTTCATTGCAGTTCCAGTAGGGCTGGCAAGTGACAATTTAAATAAACTGGCTAGCTGTGAAACAAACAAGGAGTCCTGTGGCACTTTTAAAGACTAACAAATTTATTTATGGCATGAGCTTATGGGGGAGAAAATCCAAACAGAAACGAATCTTTAAAATAAAGCTCTGAGAGTGTGGTCTGGTGCAACTCGCCACTGAGAGCCTCGGCAAACTCCGTGCTCTCTCCAGGGTGGAGCAGGCGTCTGCACATTTCTCTTGCCCTGTCACAGTGGAGACATTTCTGGCAATCACCAAAAGCCTCTAATGTTTTCGATCTCGTTAATTGTAGCGTTAAAGTGTGCAGGAAAAAAGCTAGACGCCTCCCTTATTACCGTGTTTTCTGGTCGCAATCCAGTGTCCCCGAGTACGCGTTAGCTGACATGGCTGAGGCTGTTCACTCAAATCTCACTCGATGAATTTCTGGGCTCTCCTGTGGCTGGGTTTAATGGCAACATTTAATTGCCAGCGTGCAGGCAAATGCTCTGGGCAAATCACAATATATTTAACTGCTCTACTACTGAAAGGTGCGCTACCTCTCCTACCTCTGGGCTAGGCTTCTACCGCGCGGTTTGATCTTAAATCCCACTTGGCGAGGCTGTCAAAAAAGAAATACCTCGGATAGCAGGCTTTCCTCCTCCACCCAGAGAATCCCTTAAAAGAGCCGTGCGCCCCGTCGAGGAGCGGGAGAAGGCGGCCTCTGCCATTTGGAGGAGGTGATGACACACAAAACAATGCTGTTACACCTGCACTGCGGAAATGCCAGAGAGGAAGAGCGAGCAGGCCAGCCTGGGTGGTCAGAAGAAACAGATAGCCCAAACCCCCCCCCCCCCCGACGTTAAAAGACCTCTGCGAGTGGACACAGGATCCCCCGCAGACCCGGGCGCGCAGCTGTCTCCCAGCTCCGCTTTCCCTGGGCTCTTCGGGTTTTAACCTAATGGAAAGTCTTTGGCTGCTTCACTTGGGAAAGTGCACGTGGGCGATTAATTAGGAAATGGATCGCTAATGTTCGTGTGTGTGTGTGTGTGTGTGTGTGTGTGTGTGTGTGTGTGTGTGTGTGAGAGAGAGAGAGAGAGAGAGAGAGAGAGAGAGAGAGAGAGAGAGAGAGAGTATGTGCGCGCGCGCATACATCATTATGGCTCTGTAAATATAACCAGGGGATTTGTCCTCACCTAAACTAGACCCCGCAGGGATACAGATTTCCCTGACAACGTGTACTATAATTCGGGTGTGTATTTTATACTCCTGCGCTGAGTTTTCCCATTTAACTGGACCTACCTACAAACTGGCCTTCGTGTGTACAGTCAGAAGGGGGTGTGGACGAGGTGAGCGCTCTCAAGATGCGGATGAACATCTCCCTCGACGGCAGTATAAAAGAGTGGGAGACAGACAGGAGATGGATGCTCTGTGGGAACAGCGCTCCTTTCCTGGGTAGAAATGTGGTCGGGGAAAATGATGTGGCCGGCCCGCGGGATCTGGGGGAAATGAAACCTCGCCGTGATTCCGCTCGGTGGCTGCGGTTGAAGAAAGGGACCGCTGCGAGTGGGAGGAAGGAGGCCGGGTCAAGGCCAGGCCAAGGCCACCGGCTTCCCAATGAAAAGAATGGGCCGGCTCACTTTTCCCCAGTCGGGCCAGGGCGGCGAAGCTGGTGGCTGCAGTTGGGAAGGGCAGCGAGAAAAGAAACGGGCGGGTCGCTGGGCCCAGGCCCAATAATCGTTTGCGAGTCGTGGCAGTGATTCCGGAGTCGGCCGCCTTTGGCGAACTGCACGGAGCCGCCTCAGCCCGTCTGGTTTGCCAGGGCCTCGGGGACCCTCCTGCAGTGGGGCCGCCCGCCCCGAGCTCTTGGGGCTCAGAGTCGCTTTCCCTGCAGATAAACCCGTCCCTGCACATGCACAAATCCAATGAGCCCGGGGAGGCAGGGCCAGTCTGCCGCTAGATAGTCCCAGAAACGAGTCCAGCCTCGCATCTCCCGCGGGGCCCTTCCCAGCCGCCTGGTGTGCGCTCGGCCGCGTGTCCCTTTAGGGCCGGGGGTAAACAAGAGCTGTGGTTCGTCCAGCCTTTCCTCCAAGTCAGCCTTTCCAGGGGCGAGAGATCGGTTTGGTGTTCGCGTTTACACCGAGCTCAGTTACCTGCGCGCTGGGCCGAGCCCCTACGTCGTGTGAATGCAAAGGCCTGGGGACAGCCCCCCGGTCACTTCCCACTGACCCCCCCGGGTTTCGGGGTAGGGCCGCGGCTCGCGCCTGGGGGGCGCCTGGGCAGCTTTGAGCTCCCCCTGGGGCGAAGGTGAGCGGCCGGGCCACTAATCCGGCAGGTTGGCCACGGGATTTGGGCGGACCTCCCGAGCCCCGTTCACCCGCCCTGCGCTGAGCGACCGTCCCGGCCCCGAGTCTCCAGCGGGGCCGTGCAGCGCGGGGCGGGCGGGGCTCTGGCAATCAGCTGGGAAGCGCGTGCCCAGATCGGGCCAGCCCCCCTCGCCGGGGCGAGGTGTGACAGGCGCGGCCCGGCCATGCCCGGCGGGCGGCCCCGCGATAGGGGAAAGGCGGCCTGACGAAAGCGGAACTTGCAAATCAGAGCCGAGCGAGGGCCGGGGAAACCTGAGCCCCGCCGCCGGCTCTTGAAAACAGGCAGGGCTGCGCCGGAGCCGCCCCAGCCGAGCCCGCGGGAGAGAGAGGGGCGCAGCGGGTCCGCCTCCCAGCTCCGCAGCGCCCCGCCGGCATGGCCAGCTACCCGGCCCCCGAGGAGGACGCGGCGGCGGCGGCGGAGGAGAAGGCGGGCGGCGAGAAGCCGGACCCGGCGCAGAAGCCGCCCTACTCGTACGTGGCGCTGATCGCCATGGCCATCCGCGAGAGCGCCGAGAAGCGGCTGACGCTGTCCGGCATCTACCAGTACATCATCGGCCGCTTCCCCTTCTACGAGCGCAACAAGAAGGGCTGGCAGAACAGCATCCGCCACAACCTCAGCCTCAACGAGTGCTTCGTCAAGGTGCCGCGCGAGGGCGGCGGGGAGCGCAAGGGCAACTACTGGACGCTGGACCCGGCCTGCGAGGACATGTTCGAGAAGGGCAACTACCGCCGGCGCCGCCGCATGAAGCGCCCCTTCCGCCCGCCGCCCGCCCACTTCCCGCCCGCCAAGGCGCTCTACGGCGGCGGCGGCGGCGACGGCTACGGCTACCTGGGGCCGCCCAAGTACCTGCAGCCCGCCTTCGTCAACAACGCCTGGCCGCCCGCGCCGCTCTCCTACGCCCCCTGCCAGCTGGGCGGCGGCGGCGGGCCGGTCAACGTCAAGGCGGCCTACGGGCCCTACCCGCGCGTGGCGCTGCCCGGCGTGGTGAACTCCTACAACGGCGTGGGCCCCCCGCACCCGCACCCGCAGCCCGCCAGCCCCGCGCCGCCCGCCGCGCCGCCCGCCAACGGCGCCGGCCTGCAGTTCGCCTGCGCCCGCCAGCCCGCCGAGCTCTCCATGATGCACTGCTCCTACTGGGAGCACGACGGCAAGCACAGCGCCTTGCACTCGCGGATAGACATCTAGGGCCCCGCGCCGCGCCTCGCCGGGGGCACTGTAAGTGTTGCGAACTTCCCTCCCCGGGGACTTCAGACAAGACCCGGCAAACGCCTGGGGGTGTAGAAAGCAAGCGTGTCCTTCCTTCGAAAGAGCACGGGGCGGCCCTGCCAGCCAGCCCCTCCTGTGATTTGGCCTGTTCTTTGGGGGGCCTGGAGGAGAGTGAGTGACAGTAAAATCCCCCCCCCCCCCCAAAGCCACCTCCAGTAACCTAAATCTCTGGCCGGAAAGGCCCGTCCACCACGGCTTTCGGAGTCTGGAAAAATTGCACGGCTTCTGCCAAAATAGTGCTTGCAGCAGGACACGTGCTTACCTCTGTGGAGAGCCGAAGCCGAAGGTTGCAAGGCAGACTTGTGAAATATGTTGATTAACGTAGAAAATGTCCCGCGAGCTCTGCACGGTAATTTTATACAGGGAAGATTTTGAAGTTGTAAGGGGGGAAAACGGTTGCCTATTATAATTGGGATTTTTTTCCATTCGCATCATCATTATTATTAAAGAAAAGTTAAATTTTATCTTCATATTTTGACCAAAAGCCTCCTGGCCCAAAAGGGAATCTGTCTCCGCTAGGTTCTGCTTTTAACTCTCAGTGTCTTTCTCCCACACTTTTGGTCCTCTAACTTTAACTAGACTAATGTGAAACCATCGATGTTTATACACTCTGGGACCAGTTCATAGCGAGTTTATACGTCTTTATGTACGCTGATAGATATCGTGGCATAGTACCATTTTGGGACCAACTTTTCTAGAGTAAACTAGCACTTTTATTGTATTTTCTAGCATTGTAAAGTCTCCAATAAAATGGTTTGTTTCTTTTAATATTGTTTTGTTTTCCTGTGTGCTCACATAGTGAGGTGCAATTCCTGGAGAGATTAGTGCAAAATACGTTGAATTGCCCTGAGTAGTGGCAAAAATTCCTGACAGTTAATATAACCTGATTTTTTTTTTTTGCTGGGATCAGCGATAGCTCGTTTATATACACGTGTGTAGAGCTTATGTGCGGCTAGAGATCCACGCTCGTTCTTTTTGTACCAGCTCTGAAAAACTGAAATGTTCTAAGCAGCCAAAACTTTGTAAATATCCTGCGAACTTATATAACGCCTTAGTTTTCGTTGCTGTCATTCAGAAATATTAAACATTAGTCTCTTTCCTGTGCCAGAGTCCGAGCCTAACTCAGGCAAACTCCACCTGAAGTTCTGGGAGTTTTGCCTGGGAAATGACGGCAAGCGTGGGTTGTTCTTTCCCAAGGCCGGTCGCTTTGAGCAGTTCCAGGTTACCTAGCAGAGCACAGCAGCAATTGCTTTGATTTCACTGCTCTGCTGCGATCTCATTATTTGCAGAGGGAGATAAGGCGCTTTAGCGTCTTTTGCAGCGGTGCTAAGGTAGGAATAAAGGCTGTGCTGTTTGGGTTAAGCCGAGGACAAACAGGAACCCGAGTTTGATTCCTTCCTCTCCTGCTAAGGGCACCGATTCTAGAAAGGAAAACTGGCTAGTTCCCTAACTGGGAAACGTAAGCTTTCAAAAACTATTCAGTCACCATTGTTTTACTATTGGAAGGTGCCTGGAAAACAAATCCCCTTTGAGCACTTTCCATGCCCGCTGTTCAGATAGGCAAAGAATATTCGCCCTCTGGCCGCTGCATTACTCCCAATTGTACACGGTGGCGGTGCATCCGTTTTGCGTAACCCCGGCACTCCGAAGTGTATTTGTCTCGGTAGTCTTTACTCTGCGAGACTGGTGGCTATGTTAGCGGCTGGTCCGGGGCCTGCTTTAAAGTCTGTCTGTCCTTGCTGGCGACAGACACTTTCCTTTGTTAGGCGGTATATTCTTGAGAGTTACATGGCGAGCCAGGAAAGACATTTCTGAGCGGGAGACAGTTACTTCCCATCGATTTCTAGGCGATGAGGGGCCACCAAGGCACAAAGCGGCGGAGATAGAGGAGGTTCATTCAGGGGTTGTTTTGTTCGATCTGTTATTTCTCCCGGCAGTAAAGGGGGGGCTCTCGCCTCCCCCCAATTTAATGAGGAAATATTTCTCTAGCACGGAAGGAATTAGGTGGAGAGGTAAAGCAGGGTGACTGAAATAACCCGATATGGCTGGGTTAGTGACTCCCCCTCCTTTCAAAAAGCGAGGTGTTTTCCACACCCTCTCCTCTGGTCGGAAAAAAACCCGACGGCAAGGGACTGCGTGCTCAAATACTGTGCTAACTCTTTATACTGAACGGGGCAGGCTGAGCAATTACAGAGCAATCGGATTCGGTGTCCCAGCGCGGAGAACGTAGACATTGAGATTGTTGTTTATTTTCTTAGACGTGTGTGTGCAACTGAGTGTTGACAAATAATCGGGGCTGGCCCCGAAGTGCAGTGCCGGGGGCCGAGCCGGGAGACAAGCTAGCCCAGGCCGAAATGGGAGCAACCAAATAAGGCTGACAGTCTCGGAGATCCCAGCCCCCGGCTTGGCTCTGGGTTGGTTTGAGTGGCCTGGCTGACTCCTGGAACAGAACCGAGTCCAATCCAAATTACAGTGCCCTGATTCCGAGGACTCCCTGGTCTTCCTTAAAATCAGTTCGGCAATGCGGAGTCTGCCCTGTGACTCCTTCCGTTTGTCCCCGGCCTCTGCAGCCTCTCTACAGAGGAAATCTGCGGCTCTAAATCCCGAGAAAGTGCTTTACCTTAATTTCAGGAAACTTTGCTCCCGCTAAAATACCCACCCCGATAACCTTCCGCGCCCAGGCGCTCACAGGGTAGATCCCCGTAAACAGAGCCTGGCACTAGCACGATTTCCCAATGTATCTTGCAAGCTGGTGTTCTCGGCTGCAGGGGCGATCCCTTATCAGATGCACGGGAAGAGGCGAGCCGGGCAGTCTTGAGGCGTCCTGACCTCAATGCCCAAGAAATCAGGAGTCTCGATATTCACGGCGTACGCACAGGGTCTGTGCAACTGTAAATTCCTGTGGTTTGGGCACTCCTTGAGTGTGTGGAAAAATCAAGATGAATAAAATCAGCGTAGGCCGGAGCAGTATCTGGCTGCACGCTTCATTTGATAGATTACTGCTTAGATCCAAACAAACAAGGAGTCTTGTGGCACTTTTAAAGACTAAGACATTTATTTATCGCAAGAGTTTTGGTAGGAGAAAATCTCACTTCAAAGCTCTAAGGAAGTGGGATTTTCTCCCCCGAAAAGTCATGCGATAAATAAATTTGTTAGTCTTTAAAAGTGCCACAGGACTCTGTTCGTTTGGCTGACCTAGACTAACACGGCCACCCCTTTGGAACTTGCTTAGATCCAGGCATCTCCCTTTCTTGTATATGGCAGAGTCACGGCCGGGAAGCTCTGCCAATAAAATGGGTAGGATTAAGCAACCACCTGTACGTTTTTAGTTCCAAATCGGGCCAAAGAATGCCCCAGACTAGAAGCTCTTTGCAGTCAGATTGAATGCAGCGTATTCTGTGCTGGGATAAAACACCGCCAAACACCCACGGGAGGAAAAAAGGGGGCGGGGGGAGAGGGATATCCTTTGGTGTAACTTCACTGATAATAAGAACTACACCAGGGATACATTTGATCCCAAATCCATGTGGAAATAAATATATTTGCCCAGGAACAATGGGGGGTGTTATTAGGGAATACTGTAAGGACTGGAACAAATTGTAGCCGATATTCTCTGCTTTGATAGCTTTGACCTTGATCTAAAAATGAGATTTACATACTCCAGCCATCAAGATTTTCTCTTTCCAAGTGGCCTTCATTAAAATGCCTTTTCACCTTGTAAAATGCACAAAATCATCTTCGTTAGCGAACTAAAAAATCCGTCATGACCAAACGTTTTTGGCAGTAAATTCCTGACGCATCCTTACTAGGGAGAACTGTCTAACCCAGCTGCTCTGCCTAGATCTGCCGGCACAGGGACTGGGAATAAAATAGCCGATCTGGGGCTCGATCCTGCCCTTCTCACTCAAGCAAAACTCCCTCTAAGGTCCGTGGGAGCTCAGCCTGGCGAGAGACTGCAGAATGAGACCCGCGGTTTGTAATTCATTATCTGACCGTCTGCATTTATACCACTTATTTTTGTTCCAGACTTTTGACAGAGTAGGAAACGGACCATTAAAACTAATCACCAAGAGGCAATATTATTTAGTATATGTGCACGTATTAACTGGACCTCTGTGCAGCCATTTACTAATGTGTGCTCAATTTCTCTTTGGTGGGCCCGATCCAACACCCACTGAACGGGAAGGGGTTTTCCGTTGAGCTCCATGGGCGCTACGTCCTGCCATCGATTTTGAAGTGGCAGAGTGGATTTTTGTGTATTTGTTTGTTTCACGGTTCTGACCTAATTCGTTTTCACTCCGGTGTTTGTGTTGGGGGGGGGGGGAACCGCTGGTTCCTTGTAAAATCACCGTTTGCAAATAACACCCTCACCTCTTGAGCAGCCCTCGGTGTTTTATCCCCGCTGCTGGAAACAAGATGTTATAACAAATAAGGCTGAGAGGAGAGTCTGAAAAAGTCAATTCTTTGTGGGCCCGGAGGAGCTTGGTTTTGTTGAGTCGGCAGCGAAATATTGCAAGTGGCCGCCTAGGTACTCGGTAAACTAGTGTGAGAACAAAGATGGGTGAAGTCTAATGGGCTCTTCCTAGGAGGGACTGTGGGAAAATCGAGATGCAAATCTGGAGGGGGAAATGAAAGGAAGCGTAGTCTATCCGCAGGTCCCAGTGCATGTCTGTATAGGTCCCGGCTGGGGACTCATGTGGACGGTATAGATCGGAACAGTACAGGCTTGTAGCTCTGGCTGTCCCTGGGTTTGTGTCTCTCTGCCAGCCCCACCAATATGTGCATTTGCAACATAGCGAAGGTGTGTGTGTGTGTGTTAGCTGTTCCTTTCCTTCTTGAGGCTGCTGCATCGGTTCAGCGCTTGCTCTTTAGTCTGAAGGTGACCAGGGCCCCCTGAGAAGCTGAGTGCCCCCGTAGTTTCTTTCCCTGGGGATTTAAAGGTCCCGACCCAAAGCCTATTGAGGCCACTGGGAAGAGTCCCTTTTGACTTGACTGGGCTCGTACCGCAGAGGAGAAAAACACGTGGCTGTTTGTCCGGGCTGCTCATACAAACGGATGGCACGCGGGGCGATTAGAAATGATCACACGCTATTAGGGGTCCCGGGTACAGCATCCTTATCCAGTTTAATGCCTTAACCCCCACACCCCACCCCGCAATTTGAAGTAGTCGTGTGTGGACGCTCGCCTTCCTGGAGCAAGCCGTTACCAAAATACCGAGTTAAGGGCAGTATCAAAAACGAGCTAGGGGTAAGCAGATGGATGGTTTATTGCTGCATTGTCAGGCCAGGTGCGGATACAATCGGAGTCAGATGTTTTCGTTATTATTCATGTTCGTTATGGTTCAACCCTAATGAGGCAGCGCCGCACACTTCGGTGCGGACACAGCCCCTCCGCATCTATTTCAGTGGCGGCTTCTCTTCTAAAGCTGCGGATCGGGCGTGACATTTCTTGTGGTGCCATCGTCTTCACTGCCCGGTCCAGTGGCTGTGCATAGGTTTGATTTACTCCTGGGAGCGACAGAGACGCGAGGGCACGTGGAGAAAGAGCTGCTAGAGAGAGAGCTGTAATTAGTTAACAGCGAGCCCAATAAAGAGTAGTCGGGGGGGGGGGATTTCCCCCCAAATCCTCTGAAGATCTGTTGGAAAATCACATCGGGTTTGTGCTTGGCAGTGATAACACCGTAGGTCAGGTTCGGGTGGTATCGGGCCGGGACCACAAGACAAAAGAGGGGGAGCGCAGCACATTCCTTTTAAAAACACCCGGCTCCTGCTGAGTCCCCAAACCAAGCACCGGAGACTGAAAATCAGAAAATCCTGCAATCGTCTTTGCTTGCTTGTTCCTTAAACTACGGGAGAGGCAATAAAACCGCCTGCCACCACCCAACTGCTCTTTGACCCACTCAGCTGGCCCCAGGCAGTCCGTGAGCGATGCTGGCCGACTGTTTCCTATGTGGGGCGATGGGATTTTCAATTTTAAAATAAACCCAAAAGGTATATTCTACTCAGAGCGGGTCTGAGCCCCGATATTAGAACCTGCAAATATTAGAAACCAGGGCTTTATACTAGGGACTCTTATGGGGTAGTTTTCTTTCCAAGATTCCCTGTCCAACATGACCACAGACAATTAAAAATCACCATCTACGAGATGAAGTAAACACCGGCATTTTTCTCATTAAATCCCTAATGGTGGATGGAGGCTAATGTGACCTGGGGCAGCCCTTAACAGAGAGGCAGTCACTCCTGTTTCTGTGAGGGTTGCTTCTGCTCTTTAAAATGAGTGTTTTCCTCCGGCTGACTCCCTACCCTCTGTAGCCGGTCCAAAGCTCAGCGTCAGAATCGATGTTATTTTCAGATTTGCAAGAAAATGCTTTGCAGTTCAGAAGTGAGCAAACGGGTCGATTCTGCAGTCCTTATTTGGGCAGATTTCCCATTAATACGGGGGTTTTGCCTTGGCGATCTTGCCTGCAGAGTCGGTTCCCAGATAAAGGAATAGTCCATTTTCTCCCACGAAAGCTGATGCGATAAATAAATATGTTAGTCTTTAAAAGTGCCACAGGACTCCTTGTTTGTCCATGATGTGGACTCTCAGAACAACGTGTGTGTGGTTTCCTCGAAATGTGAAGCCCCAGATGCAGCGTGGGTGCCTTCTGAGCTGCTCAGAAGTTGAAAACTCTCTCGCATCACCTTTTCCCACAACCCTGGTGTGTTACGCTCATGTGCACGCCTACATCAAGTTCTTAACGAAGTATACAAGTGTGTGTGTATTGGAGTCAGAGCCACACAAAACTAACTAGGAATGCAAAACTGGTCCCCAAATATTGAGCAGCAAAGCAGCTCTTTTTCTTTGTAGTGCCTGGATTCAGCTGACTGGTTCTGATCTACTGATTCCTGTTGCATCTGAGGCACCTTTTCAAAAGATATCCGCTAGTTCAGTGGTTTTCAGCCAGGGGTATATCCTGGGAGTTGTGTACCCCTAGGGGTTCGCAGGAGTCTTCGGGGTACATCGACTCATTTAGATTTTTGCCTAGTTTTACAGCAGGCTACACCAAACTAAAATTTCATACAATGACCTGTGTATGCGGCTCTCCATACGTACACTGGAAGGGAAGTGAGTCCAGTGTCTATGCTTCAGTTGATTTGTTTTCGAACCATACGGTCAAAATGGGAAAGTAAGCCATTTCTCAGTAACAGTGCGGTGTGACACTTTTGTATTTTTAGGTCTCATTTTGTAACCATGTAGCTTTTTAAGTGAGGTGAAACTCGGGATTCGCAAGCCAGGAAAGACTCCCGAAAGGGGCAGAGGCGAGAACCTCTCTGGTTCAGCCGGAATTCAAGCTCGTGCTGTAGGACTCACCGTGTGAATCTCTCTGGCCCGTGTTCTGCAGGAGACCAGAATGGCCTTAAAATCTTTCCCCCAAAGGTGTATTTACCTGAGAGAGTTGGAACTATCCTGGTTGCAAAGGAGTGTGGTTGTGTATGTTTGGTTTTTTAAAATACTGTCGAAAATAAGGGAATTACATACAAAACCCAACATGTGAGTGGTTGAGACGCGAAGCAAGACAAAAAGCCAGGAAATTCTAAGTTAAGCCTGACACTGTGTCCTTTTGTTCCCTCCCCCAGTCCACGGAGGGGAGAGCAGGCTGGTGTGTCAGCCTTAGCTTTGAATTTCCTGGTTTGTACATCATCATCCCCACTCCACTTTCTTGATATTTAATGGACACGCAGTTCTGGCCAAGAATCCTTCGGATACCAGTGGAGGTCCCATCTGTAGTGTATTTAGATACTTGATAGCTGATACAGTATCTGGAGGAGATTTTACACGTTGGCCTTAAAACAATCTTTCCTGCTATTTTTAAATTACTGGGCTAATTATTCCCACCTTTGGAAACGATTTAAGCAGCGGTTTGTTTACACACTTAATTACATCTCTCTCCTTCTCGCCCAGGAGAACCTGCTCAGTCCCCAAAGCCATCGTCCGCTCCTTTCTACCCATGGGTTCCCCTCGGAGCACGCCCCCAGGATGGAGTCTCTCCTCTGTCACCCAAGCTGAGTCCATGTCCACTCCCAGCGCTCAGCCTTGCTGGGATTTAGGGCAGCCGTTCCTGGGACTGTCGGGTGTTTCCCTTATCCTTTGCGGGAGTTTTTAAACAAAGGGCGCAACTGACTGGAAACCTTTTCTGTTTATTAGCGTGAGAGTTGACTGAGAAAATGCCCCTTTCCGTTTCCCTGCTATTCGGCCCGGTGCTTCATTTAAGGACCAGCGTGGCCCCGTGCGATGGGGACAAACTGAAATCTCCACAGGAGAAATTAAGGGGAGGGGGACGGGATCACGGGTAGCCCCAGCCTGCAACTGTCGGGAACTTGAATGATCTTTGCAGAACTTTTTGCAAGAAAAAGTGGGAGAAATACAGCATTAATAGATCGCCCAAATAGCGAGGGCGTCGGGGGTGTGAACAGTGGACACACAAATATCACCGCCATCTCAGCCCGAAAATCCGCGCTTAGTCTTGTCCCAGGACACTTAGCTGCTTCTGCAAGGAAATAACACCCAGATCTTCTGGGAACGAGGAAAAGTCGAAATTCCCGGTCGACCTGTCTCCGGGCCGGCTGTTTATAAACACAGCGAGCGAGCGGTCAAAACTGTGTAAACAGTGGTAAAAGATGCAATCGGCTTGGGGAAGGCGGCGAACAGCCCTCGTCAGTGCTGGGTAGCTGGTGTCTTTCCTCGAACTCTTCCCCTGCAGAGACCCTGGCAGGCGTGACTCCCGTAAAACGCCCACCAGCGAACAGTCCCAAAATGCCACCCTTGTCGGTGACTGCCAGCCTGGGCTCCGGCTCCAGCGAGGGGAACGTATGGCAAACCCCGACAAGTTGCCCGCTTTTTATGCTCCAGCTGAGCAGCGCGTTCTTTTCAGGGGAAATCTGATCCCAGCAAAGCCCCGCTGAGGTGAGCGGGATCGGCATTGTTTACTGGAACAGATCCCAGCTAAATATGACTGGGTGCGAGGAGCGGGCAGAGGTTTCCAGCAGCTGGAGGCTTTGGGAGATCTGAAAGGATCGTGGCAGTTTGCTCTGTCTCTTTGACTGAACCCCTTTCTACTGCTTGGGACTGAGTTTCCCTGCAGCCTGGAAAGCCCACCCTGCTGTCCTCGCTCTGGCCTGTCTCCCACTGTCATTTCAGGAAATGGCCCTTCACCAAGCCTCGCTTTAGCTTCCAGCTCCATTTTTTTGGTTTAACCAAACAAATGAGCAGTTACTTCGCGTGTAGCAAGCAATGAACTCTGCCGTTAGACACGCGTGTAGGAGTGTTTTGTAAACACCTGGGCTACTTGAGTGGTGCCTTTGATTGTAACAGGCGTTGCTCAGACTGAAGCCGTCCACTAGCCAAGGCTGCAGTCGCGATTGTATTTTAAAAACCAAGTCCCCTGTTTGCACCAGTCCCCAGTGTAAATCCAAATGGACTGCACTTCCCGGAGGTAACGGAAGCAGGGCCTGCCTGGGGTTGGAGAATCAGATCCTCGCTTCTCTTTGGAAAACGAATTGTTAGAAGATAGACTAATCACGTTACACACAAAGCCACACACAATGGGGGCGGGCTCTGGACCGCGTGGGCTGTTAAATGACAGGCCGGTCGGGAAGCGATTGGTAGGAGTTTGTACCATTGAAAGCTGAAGGACAGAGTTAACGTAACCGCAGGGGAAAGCCAAGGAGGTCATTAAGGGGTCTCAGTGGTTTCCTCGCATTCAGAGATCTGGAATAATTATATTCCAAAGGGGGAGCCGTGCTAGTCTATTGTAGAAAAACAACAGAGTCCTGTAGCACTTTTAAATATTTATTTATTGCATGAGCTTTGGTGGGAGAAAATCCCACTTCGTTAGACAGGGCCCAAAGCACAAAACTATCTTCGATTTTAATGAAGGGTCTGATTCGCCCCTAGGACCCGCGCCCCCCACACTTGCCATGAAATCAAAGGGGACTTTGTCCTATAGGAGGGTCCTGGGGGGGTGCTGAGCGCCCCTGTGTTCCTGCCACTACATCCAGGGAGCGTGCCCCGAATGCAGCCTTGTACTTAGATGAGTAACCCCAAAGCAGGCGAGTGGCCCATGGAGTCAATAGGAGCCCGCTGGCATTACTCGCCTGAGTAAGGATGTTGTAGGATCCGCCCCCATCCCCCGGTGTAAAAATGCCAGCGGGGTTAGGGACGAGCCCGCCGCACGCTATTTCCGCTGCCACGCACACCGGGTGTGGATCCGCTCCCGGGTGTGTGCGTGTGAAACCGAAGCCCGGCAGTGGCGGCTGGGGGCGAGGGAATGGCACAAGCCGAAGGTGTATTGGGAGCCGGATCCCTGCCTAGACCCAGCCCCGCTGCTTCCCGGCGAGCCGAGCTGGCTGCAGCCGCCTCAGGGAAATCTCCAGTCTCTCCCGCCCGCCTGAGCTGCGGAGAGCCCTTTGCTTCGCCCAGTGTAACTCCGATCTAGGGCTCGCCCAGGGGCCGAGCGCAGGAGACGTCTCTCGGCGGCAGCCCGCGGACATTTTTGGAGGGTTGTGTAAGGCCTTTGAACGCCCCGTTACATAAACGGCGGGATTTCCTGTCGGTCACAATGTAAACGGAGCCTCTGGTCCGCCACGTCTCCTCGGGCAAAACAGGGGGCGGGAGCGGGATGGAGCCCGCTGGGGAGCAAACGGGTGGGTTTCGGCTCGGATCTCGGCCAGCGCTGCCCCGCCCCAGATGTGAGCGCTGGGGCCGGTCCTACAGGCCTTCCTCACGTGAGTACATCGCACAGCGAGGTCAAGGCTGGAGGATCGGGGCCCTTAGCAGCGCATCCTGGAAGTTTCCCCCACGTGGTCTGCCTGGGTCTGAGGTCAAACGGCCCAAGAACACACTCCGGATTGTAGGGAGCCGCTTCCCGCCCGTTACGGCAAGAAACTGCTGCCTAAGCAATGAAGGGAGCTTCCCAAACGCGCGGGCAATTCAGCTGGTATCTTTAGCAACGTAAATAAGGCTGCGGCTCTCCGGTCCTGGGGCCAGAGGAGGATTTACTCCCCCGTGCCGGATCTGAACGGCCCTGAGTCCCACACCCGAGTGCGAGCCCGCGGGCCCAGCCAAGGTAAAGCGCCATTGCGGTCAGGAGGAGCTGGGCCCGGATATGCTGCTCCGCTTTCCGCCAGCTGGCCCTCGCTCCGAATCCGCTCTGCAAACGGAGCCGCCTTCCGCTCCGCTCGTCCGGGATCCGAGATCACAGCGTTTATACTGGAGTCGCTTTCGGAGCTCGTCCGCTGCGTCGTTTCAACACTGCCCCCTACCCGCAACGGGCAGCGTTTGCACACAGAGAAATAACGGTGCGTGTGGGGAGAGGGTGCGCGCACACACACACACACACACGATTAGTGCATGGGGAGCAGATCGTGAAGACTGTCGCAGACGCTACACTGCTGGCGAGTGTGGCCCGAGGAACCAGTGATGGCAGAAGCCGGGCACCCCGCTCTTCTGTTCCCCCACAGCATTGTTGTGTCCTGTGTGCGGCGGGGCATGTCAGGGCTCAACTCTCCCTCTGCAGTCACGGCCCCTACTTGGGGAGAGGCACAAACACAACCTGCCTCGCCTCTTGGCCAAGGCCGATGCCCGTGTTTAAGCGGTGAAGAAGTCACTTCCAGCCCCGTGATCTGCGCTTCACCCTGAACTTACTGAGAAGAGAGCCTGGTGGGGTCAGTTGTGTTTATTATACAACCGATTAAAACAGGAAAATATGCGAAGCCTTCATTCAGGGAGATCCGGCCATTGTTAGGGCGAAAATGAGGGTTTGGTTCTAAAACAAAAAGTACTTGTGTTACTTTTCAAAAGTGTGTGCGGCAGAGAAGGGGGGAGGTGAGAAAGAAAGAGGGGTGGTTGAGAGGGGGGGATGAATGAGAAAGGTGTGTGTGAGCGAGAGGTGTGTGTGTGAGAAAGGTGTGTGTGAAGGAGAGAGAGGGGTATGAGAAAGAAAGAAAGAAAGAAAGAAAGAAAGAAAGAAAGAAAGAAAGGGTTTGTGACAGTGACGGGGGTGTGTGTGAGAGAGGTATGTTTGTGTGTGTGTCTGGAAGAGAGTGAGAAGGGGGTGAGAGTGACGTGTGTGTGCGAGAGATGTTTGCGTGTGAGGGGGTGAGAGTGACAGAGATGGTGGGTGGGAGTGATAGAGGTGTGTGTGAGAGGGAGTGAGAGTGACAGATGTGTGTGTGCGAGAGGTGTTTGCGTGTGAGGGGGTGAGAGTGACGTGTGTGGGGGGGTGGGAGTGATAGAGGTGTGTGTGAGGGGGGTGAGAGTGACAGATGTGTGTGTGAGAGGGGTGTATATACTTTCTCTAATAATAAGGCCACACACCACCTAAAGGGTGTCATCCGGTGGCACATCAATATTTCCTCTCTGCAGTTTTCAGTTGCTTTATTTTGATTTTGCATTGATGCAAACCTCAGAGAACCCCCCCTTGTGTTCCAGTCACACAAGGCCTCCCCCTCCCCCCCCCCCCGTGTATTCACGCGTGTGGCGAGCTCCAGGCACCGTGGAGATGTAATGCGCTCGCTGTGTGTCCCCAGAGCCCGGGGGCGCGGGGAGAGGCGCCCCAGCCCCGCCTTGCACTGGGCGAGGTTTCCCCGGACATTAGTTCGCCGGGATCCCTCATTGCTTCACCCTTCGGGCTCTCTGCTGTCTCCCGATGGGTTTTTCTTTGTGACGGTTCCCCGGAGCTGAGTGAGCTTTCTCCTGCGCTCACTAACAGGGCGAGTGGCAATCAGTGCTAGTGACGATAGCCTTCCCTTATTTAAGCCCCTTTGCCTTGCACTATTGGGACTCAGCTGTCTTATAGGGAGTTGTTTTGGAAATCTGAAAACAGAACCCTCCAAACTCTGCTCTTTCTCCTTCGGATCTGGTTTTAGACAGAGGAGTAGAAAATAAATGACAGTTTCTCTTTCTTTTAAAGAGCAGTGAAAGAAGACAATGGGGGGAGAGTACACCCTCATTATTGGCAGGCTCCCTGCTCTCCCAGAAAAAGACTGGTTGATTGCAATTGGATTACTGCAGTATTGTGCGGTTCAGACTCTGGCCTGGGATTTGGGGTCTTTGGGGTCAATTCCTAGCTCTGCCCCAGAGTTCCTATGTGACTGTGGGCAAGTCATATGGCCAACTTTTCAAAAGAAGCCCTGGCCAGTTTTTTCAAGCGCTGAGAACCTGGAGTTGGAGCCAGATTTGTCAGCACTGCTCAGTAGCTACCAGGCACCCAATGTGCTGAGTTCTCTTTGAAGCTGAGCCAGAAGTTTCTGCTCCCAAATCTGTAAAATGGGGATAATATTTGCATCCTCCCTCCTTTCCTTTGTCCTGCCCATTTAGGTGACAGGCTCTTCAGGGCAGAGTCTGGCTCCTGCATATGTTTGCACAGCATCCAGCATAATAGGATCAAGTCTTGACTGGAGCCTCTAGGTGTTACTGCAATGTAAATATAAAAAGAACAATTATAATGCCCTAAGAATTTAACACTGCAAATATTAGGGAAGAATAGTGAAAGGAACCAGCATGCAACATTTAAAATATGAACTCATTCCTTTAATCTCCTCCTGTGCTAGTCACTCACTGGGCATTTGAATATACAAGAGGTGAACAGAGAGAGAGGATGTAGTTAAGTAACAATCACCAAAACAATTGCTCAGGCTGCCCAAATCAAATGAGTTTATTTTGCTTCTTGAACTGTACTGAAAACATTAGACTTGCTTCTTGTGATTGCTCTCGCAGTGTATTGGTGGCAGCGTCACAGCCACCTTTCCGGAAAAGTCCCAAAGCATTTCATAGGAACAAACCAATAAGAAAGGACTCAGGGCTTGTCTACACAGAGCACACTATGGAGGGGTAATTTCTAAAATGTACCACTGTGCATTAATTGGTCCACAAAATCCCACTGGTGTGCACTAAAGGTTTCCTAGAACTTAATGTAGTACTCTTTGAGACAGCATTATGTTAAGGTGCACTAGGGAACCTTTAGTGAACGCCATCAGGGTCTGCATGGACCAATTAATGCACAACCCGTTAATAAGTTTTAGAAATCACATTTCAATAGGAGCCTTGCTGCACTGCATAGAGGAGCCTTGAATGTCATGAAGAAAGATCTTAGCAGAGACAGGAATGCTGAGGCAAAGGATGGGTTCTCACCATTTGTTTGGGTGGAAGTTTTATTTAGTTAGTTTTAAAAATTATTTTAATTATTTTTAGAAACTGTGATTTTATTAGTCAATCAAGCATCTGCAGGATTTTGGGGGCCAGAAAGGAATTCATTCAAAATAAACTGCAAACTGCCTCAACTAGAATTTGGTTTTCAATAAAATCTAGTACTTATTCCAGCCACTTGCACAAAACTAGCGACCAGGTTGAAGGACTGAAAAATCCCCTGTTAAACAGCATCCTTTAGACCTTAAACATACAAGATAGGTTTGCTGTGTAAGTATTTTTTATGTGTGTATCTTTCAGAATGTACATTCTCTGGTGAAAAAGAGTTAAGACAAAAATAACACCAATCCCTAGTGAAAGGGAAGCACTGCCACATTTTCCTTTAGGCTGTCCAGCTCCAGGTGTACATAGGATCCCTTTCAGGAAATCTCATTATTGGGGATTTCACACTTAAGTTAATTTTACTGCTGCCTACAGACAGCTCTGAGCCTTTAACACGGGCCATCATCGTGTGCTCAAAGTTTCTTAAAATGTGCGAAGACGTGAGCCAAGATTTGTTACCTTAAATCAACATATACCCAGCTCCAAAACCTGCAGTCAGACATGCTTGTTAACCTTGGCACAAAAGCCCTGATCCAAAGCACACTGAAGTCAATGAAAAGACTCCTATTGGCTCCACTGGGCTGTGGATCAGATCGAGAAGTTATTTTTCCTTCATATGTTAGCTAGCTTCCTCTGGTCTTGTTGGGTGTAGACAGCTTCTCTGAATAGAGGAATAGTTCAGATCCAGAAAACTAAACACTAATTCAGGGCAATTATAAAGGAGTGAATAGAAATGGGACACTATTTCTCTTTAAAACTAAATATTTTCTGTAAAGTAATGTAAGCTTAATTAGATTAAGGGAGTACAGTGTTGATGGTGTAATGCAAGTAAGTAGCACGTGCTATACAAACCTCCATTCTGGCCTTGGGTAGTACTTTCCTGAAAATAGATGTTAACTCTTAGTTAGCCGGCCCGGGGCGGGAAAAAGCAACCAAAATGATAACAGGGAGTCTGGTATCACTTTTAAAGACTAACAAATTTATTTATCGTGTGAGCTTTTGTGGGAGAAAATCCTACTTCATCATGCTTGTGACGAAGTGGGATTTTCTCTCATGAAAGCTCTCGAGATAAATAAATTTGTTAGTCTTTAAAAGTGCCACCAGACTCCTTGTTTGTTTTGCTGAACTAGATTAACACAGCTACCTTTTTGAAACCAAACTTATCTTACCTTTGAACTGTTTTTCAGGAGGGCATTCACCATGTAGGAAAACTTTCATAGGTATTAAGTTTAAAGCCAGACTCTGAATCCAGTCAATTGCAAAAGTTAATTTGAAGTAATTTTCAGGTACTACCGCTGCCCCAGTGTTTCTCTGCCAGTATTTATATGTTAGTCACATTTTCCTATTTTTACCATGGTTTCTTGTCTCCTGTTGTTGTTTTTGAAAGCAAACAACAGAGGATACCAGTAAGTCAGATACAAAGTATTGCCAAATGCCCTAAACCCACAAACTGAGACAAATAATTTGTCACTAATCTTAAGTGAAAAAAAATTAGACAGAAGCATGATTTGTCACTAATCTTAAGTGAAAAAAAATTAGACAGAAAGCATGAACTGTGTCCCTTTCCATGCAAATCAATTCACAACAGATCTGGTCAAAGAATACAAAAGGTGCTATACATGCATTCTGGGGAATAACATGACAAGTTTCCTCTGCTTTTCTTCATGGTTCATTCATGAAGATGTTCGTGATTATAAAAGTTTCATGAAATGTAACACAAAGGATTATTCATCTGAAAATTCCTCTTAAAAGTGCACTATTAATTATTTCCAGTTAACATTCTATTTCAAAATAAAACCTTGCAGCAAAGAGTTAACTAGCTGTATCCCCCTTTAGCTTGTTTTTAAATAATTATTCTTGCTCTGTTTGCTTTAAAAAAAAGCCCCTCATGTTTAAAAAACAGTTTGTTGTTCATCTTTTCATCTAAGCCTTGCCACGGTGAAGCAGGAAGGCCAGACACTGATTGGGACCAGCAGCTGGACTTCCATTAATATCAATGGGAGAGGTATCCCACTGGCACTTTAATTTGTGTCATCATCATATATTTCCATGGCAACAATCTAATGTCACCAGTGTGAGATTAGAAGATCATTTCTGGATCCACAGAAGTAGAGCTGTCGGAACAAAAGCTCTTACTATAAATCCCAAGGGTATACAGAAATTAACTAGCAAAGTAAATTACGCTAATGTTCCCTTCTCTGCCATCAAATGTTCCTTCTCCATTTCCCTGTGTGCCTTTAAGATGCTGAGCAAATTCTGAAAAGAAACAGGAAATACTGGCAGTATCGAATGAATTTATTTTTAATTCACCATCATCAAACATTTCTTTTCTTGCAGGAACAACCTTTCCCCCTGGTGCTCTAAATCTGATGTCCCAAAAAACAGTCTTTTCTTTTTGATTGTCTCACAAAATCTTTAATCCTGTTTGGGAAGCCTCCTATTTTGCCTTTTTTGATACACTACTGTTCACTTCAGGCCGGATGAGTGAATTGCTGACTAGGACAGACACAAGTTACCCTGAAGTAGAAATGGGAACCACTTGTTTAAACATCCTAGCATCTGAAGACTCTACAAATAATCACAGAAAGGGATTCTTTTTTGGAGCAGGAGGAGAGCAAGGGGATTATAGGGAAGAATATCTGCTTGGGTTGCCACAAGCACCATAAGATTTCATTTTTAATTTTTTTCCTATCAGCTTTTCCATTCCTTGAGGAACTATTTTCAGTATCTGAATCAAAGAGCATTATTTCAATTTGATTTTGTTTTGTTTTATCTTAGCTTTTTTCATGTTTTCATTTTAAAAGTGACAGATTGGTAAACCCTCAACTGTTTCCCATTAGAGGTGGGGAGAGCTCACCAGTGTGTCTTTCTGATGTTCCACATTACACGTCGTTGAGTTAAAAGCAGGAAAACACACTAAGTGGTTACAGTTGGCTTGATGTGTAAAGTCCTTATTTCTTTATCTTTCTGAGTTCCGGGGTAGGGATCAGATAGAATATACTGGAAAGGGATGGGCAGGTTTTGATTGCACATACTTATATCTTTAAGTCAATAGACCAAATTCTGCCATTTTCCTGAAGTAAGTTAATTAAACTTGACCCAACAGACCCATTTTTTAAAGGTCTAGCATGCAAAAGGAAGATTTTCAAACTGCTCAGTTATCAATAGAACACTTCACTTTAGGTATTGCAGTCCAGCCAAATCAATACATCCTATCGAAAAGGGGCCAGATCTTAGGAAAGTCTAGTACTTTGTAGTTTCTGTGAAGTATGTTTTCTGTGAAGTAGTGTGTGGCTTTTTCATCCACCAGATTTATAATTCCCTGCGGTTCTACAGTGGATGGCTCTTGTAACTCAGGTGGAATTTTTAGTTCTAGTCCTGTTTGTGGATGGGCCATCTTGGTCATCCTCAAGTGTTAAAATTTGCTTTGATTTTGATTTTTTGGTTAAGATTTTCTCTGTTGTTTTTTTTTAAAAAATGAGTTAAGAGCAAATCTAAAATGCATTGCCTCAGAATTTTGGACTCAGAGAACATATATATCATAAGTTATGACCTATATACAACCATATATTAGATACACAGCAGGCTTTATAAACAAGAGGAAGTACTTTTTCACACATTAACTTGTGGAACTCATTGCCATGGGATGTTGTGATGGCCTAAAGTTCAAAAAAGAACTAGATAGGTTCATGGAGGACAGCCTGTCAATGGTTATTACCCAAATTCATCAGAGATTCAGCCCCACGTTCAGAGTGACATTATACCTTTGACTGTCAGAAGCCAGAAAGGACAAACAGGGATAGATGTCTCCAGTAGCACTGCTCTGTTCTTTCCCATGAAGCTCCAGTATGGGCCAATGTTGGGGACAGGATACTGGGATAGGTTGACTATTGGTCTGTATCAGTATGGCATTTCTTATTTTCTTATAGTCTCCTGGTTCCTCTTTTTATGTGTGAAGTCATTTCAAAATGATTCTAGGTTTTTCATAAAGGGGCTCAAGTGGATTAAAGTATGTCTAATCATTGTGAAAAATATTTTAGAAATTGGAGAGATCGTTTTCCAACAGCAAAAGAATGGATTGTTGCCTACTATTGGACATGGAAATAGCTGCTTACAAGATAAAAACATAAGAATGGCCATATTGGGTCAGACCAGTGGTCCATATAGCCCAGTATCCTGTCTTCCAATAGTGGCCAGTGCCAGGTGCCTCAGAGGGAATGAAGAAACAGGTAATCACCAAGTGATCCATCCCGTTGCCCATTTCCAGCTTCTGGCAAACAGCTATCCTTGCCCATCTGGTCAATAGCCACTGATGGACCTATCCTCCATGATCTTATCTAGTTCTTTTTTGAACCCCATTATAGTCTTGGCGTTCACAACATCCTCTGGCAAGGATTTCCACAGGTTGACTGTGCATCGTGTGAAGAAATACTCTCTTTTGTTTGTTTTAAGCATGCTGCTATTAATTTCAGTTGCTGACCACTAGTTCTCGTGTTATGTCAAGGAATAAATAACATTTCTTTATTTACTTTCTTCACACCAGTTATGATTTTATAGACCTCTATCATATCCTTCCTTAGTTGTTTCTTTTCCAAGTTGAAAAGTCCCGGTCTTAGTAATTTCTTCTAAGATGATAGCTTTTCCATACCCCTCATCATTTTTGTTGCCCTTTCCTGTGCTTTTTTCAATTCCTATACCTTTTCTGAGACGGGGTGATCAGATCTGCACACAGAATTCAAGATGCGGGCATACCATGGATTTATGAAGAGGCAATGATATTTTCTGTCTTATTATCTATCCCTTTACTAATGATTCCCAACATTGTTAGCTTTTTGAACTGTTGTTGCATATTGAGTGGATGTTTTTAGTGGTAACAGCTAATTTAAACCCCTTTATTAGATAGATAGATAGATAGATAGATAGATAGATAGATAGATAGATAGATAGATAGATAGATAGATA
>ML685789.1:14693209-14759637 GCA_007922175.1 Pelusios castaneus
ATAGATAGATAGATAGATAGATAGATAGATAGATAGATAGATAGATACCATATATATTTGGGATTATATTTTCCAATGTGCATTACTTAGCATTTATCAACACTGAATATCATTTGCCATTTTGTTGCCCAGTCACCCAGTTTTAGATTCATAGACTCGTAGATTCTAAGGTCAGAAGGGACCAGTATGATCATCTAGTCTGACCTCCTGCACAATGCAGGCCACAAAACCTCACCCACCCACTTCGCAATAAGCCTCTAACCAATGACTGAGTTATTAAAGCCCTCCAATCATGATTTAAAGACTTTAAGATACAGAGAATCCACAATCAAGTGAGCTATTCCAAAAGCTACAGACGAAGGCAAGAAAACCCCAGAGCCCTAACCAATCTGCCCTGGGGGAAAATTCCTTCCTGACCCCAAATATGGCGATAAGTTAAACCCTGAGCACATGGGCAAGTCTCACCAACCAGTTACCCAAGAAAGAATTTTCTGTAAGAACTCAGAACCCACCCCATCTACCCTCCCTTCTCAGGCCACTGGCATATCCACCTCCAGTAGTCAAAGATCAGTCACTTACCAAACAAGGCTGTCCCATCATACCGTCCCCTCCATAAATTTATCAAGCTCACTTTTGAAGGCAGTTTTGTTTTTTGCCCCCACAGCTCCCCTTGGAAGGCTATTCTAGAACTTTACTTCTCTGATGGTTAGAAACCTGCATCTAATTTCAAGCCTAAATTTCCTGATGGACAGTTTGTAACCATTTGTTCTTGTGTCCACATTGGTGCTGTACTCAAATAATCCTCTGCCTCCCTGATATTTATCCCTCTCATTTATTTATAGAGAGCAATCATATCTCCCCTCAACCCTCTTTTGGTTAGGCTAAACAAGCCAAGCTCCTTAAGTCTCCTTTCATAAGGCAGGTTTTCCATTCTGCGGATTATCCTTGTGGCCCTTCTCTGTATCTGTTTCAGTTTGAATTAATCTTTTTTAAACATAGGGTGTGGTGTCTCAGGTTACTGGGGCCATTGGGGGTTTCTATAGTGATAAATCGGAGGGTTGTTAAGTACTCAGGAAAACTTGTGTGTCTGCTGGCAGTCCTTGCCAGACATGCTGAATAAAGCTTAAAAAGGGAACTCGGAAGCCTGTTATGACTACTGACCATTATTTAATCCTAATACATGACATGGGGGACCAGAACTGCATGCAATATTCCAGATGAGGTCTCACCAGCGCCTTGTATAATGGCACTAACACCTCCCTATTTCTACTCAAGATACATCTTCTGAAGCATCTTAGGACCGCATTAGCTTTATTACATTGGTGGCTCATAGTGATCCTGTGATCAACTAATACTCCCAGGTCCTTCTCCTCCTCCGTCCCTTCCATCTGATGCGCCCCCAACTTACAGGAAAAATTCTTGTTATTTGTCCCTAAATGCATGACCTTGCACTTCCCATTATTAAATTTCATCCTATTCCTAACACTCCAGTTTACAAGGTCATCCAGATCTTTTTGTATGATTATCTTGATCCTTCTCTGTATTGGCAGCACCTCCCAACTTGATGTCATCTGCAAACTTAATTAGCACATTCCCACTTTTTGGGTACGTCCACACTGGAGCCTTACGTCAACTTAAGGAAGGTTAAATTGACCTACAGACTCCTGCATCCACATTGGGGCTTTTATTAAGTCAACTGAAGTGCTTCCTTAAGTCGACTTAAGCCAGTGGGGACGGGGAGTGCCCTTAAGTTGACCTAATTGGCCTCCAGGGCTGGTGCAATGTGGGACAGTGACCCATAACGCACCACTCCTCCGTCGACCTAGTACCTGCCAGTGTGGATGCAGGCATCAACAGAAGTTTTCAATGTGGACTTTCTAAGTTGACTTAGCAAGGTCAACTTAAAGTCGACCTTGTTAAGTCGATTTAACAGAGCCTCCAGTGTAGACATACCCTTTGTGCCAAGGTCAGTAACAAAAAGGTTAAATAAGATCAGTCCCAAGACCAATCCCTGAGGAACTCCACTGTGAGATCCCTTTGTAACTCTTCAGTCTACTTTGGACTTACCTAGCTTGAGTAGTTTTATATCATCTGCACATTTTTCCATCTCACTGTTTACCCCTTTTTCCAAGTCATTTATGAATAACTTGAACAGTAGTGGTCCTAGTAGAGTCCCTGGAGGATGCAACTATTTATTTCTCTCCATTCTGAAAGCTGACCATTTATTCCTACCTTTTGCTTCCTATCATTTAACCAGTTATTGATCCAGTAGAGGATCTTTCCTCTTATCCCATTACAGCTTACTTTGCTAACAGCTTTTGGTGAGGTATGTTGTCAAAGGCTTTTTGAAAATGTAAGAACACTATATCCACTGGGTCAGCTTTGTCCACATACTTGTCGACCAACCTCAGAGAATTCTAGTAGATTGCTGAGGCATGACTTTCCTTTATAAAAACTATGTAGACTCTTCCCCAACAAAATGTGTTCCTTTCTGTATCTGATAATTCTGTTCTTTACTATAGTTACAACCAATTTACCTGGTACTGAAGTTAGACTTACAAACCTGCAATTTCCAGAATTGCCTCTGGAGCTTTTTGTTTTTAAATTGGTGTCATATTAGCTATACTCCAGTCATGCAGTACGGAAGCAGACTCAAAATAATAGGTTACATGCCACAGTTAGTAGTTCTGCAGTTTCACATTATAGTTCCTTCAGAACTCTTGGGTGGATACCATCTGGCCCTGGTGACTTATTACTGTTTAATTTATCAATTTTTTCCAAAACCTCCCCTAATGACACCTCAGTCTGTTTTGAATATAAGAAAATATTGATGACTACCATGATGGATGGGAATTTCTTCTATACTATATGGATTTTCTACTTCATCCTGGAACTTTGGGATCACTTGGGATGTTGAACGGTACCTTTTTGCAGTAGTGCTTTCATATTCTTAATTTCACTTTCACACTTCCTTCTTTTCTCTTTGCTAATACTTCTAGCTTTGCTATTTTATACATATGTAATGTTAAGCAGGAATAATACACAATGCCTGGTTGTGTCTATGTTGTCTATTTCTCTCACTTTTACTTTTATAAGTAAAATATCTGTTAAAAAGAATCTCACATACACAGGGCCATCCCTTGGGGGGAGTGGGGCCCAGGGCCAATTGGCCTAGGTGGGGCCCCCGCCTCCCATGCTGGAGGGAAGTGTGGCAGGCCAGCCTGCTCTGCCCCACAGGAACCCGATTGCATCCCACCCCCACCCCCCACGGGGAGCTGGCCTTGGCCCGGAAGCTCGACGCCAAAGACAGCAGAGAGCGGGGTGAAGCATGGCTGTGGGAAAGAGCCACAACACGGTCCCACACTGCCCCAATGGGAACGGGACAGTGCAGGGCCCACGTAACCACAGGGCCTGGGGCAATCGCCCTGTTCCCCCCACCCCCCGCCCCAAGGACGGCTCTGCATATACCATGTCTTCATCCTGGTCTTTGTACCCAGTGCTTCATCTATGTCTGTGTTTTAGCACCATGAACAGTTTAAGATGGGGTTTTTCAAAAGTAGTCAATTGGCCTACCTCTGTTCACACTGATTGCTTTGAAAATTGAACCCATAAAAGTTAATCAATTAAACTTCAACAAATCAATATGCAAAGTAAAGTGTTCCCTTACAAAAGATTTAAATGAGAAGTAGTCTTCAATGGATGACATGCATGTGATACAGAGATTTGAAAATAATCTTTGTTCTACGACTGAGTTCTCTTAAATGTAATAGGATTTTTTCCATTTTAGAAAAATCTCTTAAATGCCTATAAGTCAATGTATGATGTTTTCCATTTAGTAGTAAATCTTCATGTTGTGTTTCTTAGACACAAAGCAAATCAGTTTGAAAGCAGCAGGTTTTGATCACGTCATAGTTTAGAATGCTTTCATAAATGCAGAAAAGAAGATATGGTCAATGGGAAACATCCCTTTATGACTTCATTCGTGGATCTGCAAACAGAGAATAGCTGCTAGTTTACATAATTCATACAACAAAGTACAAAATAAACCAAGTCAATGACTCACAGTTTGACAGAGTAATTGATTTTATGTGAATTCTTATGTTCCCATAATATAATCAATGATCTCCACTTATTTAAAAAAGGAATTGCATATTTGTAAAATAAATTAATGATTAAAATTCATTAAAAACCCTAAGTACAGTCAGCTCCAGTGAAACCCGAGATACAGTGAAATCTCATTTATTATGAAGTAAAATGAAAATCCTTTAGTCTTTTAGTTTTAAATTAATCTATGATGCCGAGGTCAGATAAAGGACCTTTACACCACTTAATTTCTACATTGGTATTGTGAATGATTGCCTGTGCACCTGTTTGTGATGGAGAAGGAATCTCCATGTCAGTTTCATATGGGTTGGCTCACAGAGTTATAATAGGAAACCTGGGGAAGAACCACAAGATCCATTTCTGTCTCTCCAGTGGCTCCAGCATCCCATTCAAGGGGCACAGAAAGGTTGCAACCATTAGTTCAATCCATTGGCTGCAGTCCTGCATCCTGATTCTAGTGTGAATACCATCAAGTTCACCTTCAGGATGATAGGTGTCATATAGGAAGATCTGTAGCTATGTTGCTAGATTATCTAGAGCAGAGCCATTTCTTCTGCATAGAGGCCAAGTGCTCAGGCTTTACGCTAGACTAGCGGGTTTCACTCTCCGTGCCTTACGGTGTGCAAACTTGCAAATCTGATGACAGCAGCATTATTTTATGAAGAAGAGGATTTTGTTAGACTAAAGCTCCATATTAGTGAACATAAGAACATAAGAAAGGCCGTACTGGGTCAGACCAGAGGTCAATCTAGCCCAGTATCTGTCTACCGACAGTGGCCAGTGCTCAGGTGCCCCAGAGGGAGTGAACCTAACAGGCAATGATCAAGTGATCACTCTCCTGCTATCCGTCTCCATCCTCTGATAAACAGAGGCTAGGGACACCATTCTTAACCCCTTTCTGGCTAATAGCCATTTATGGACTTAGCCACCATGAACTTATCCAGTTCCCTTTTAAATATTGTTATAGTCCCAGCCTTCACAACCTCCTCAGGTAAAATGTGAAAAATGTGTGGGCCTGTGTTTTCACTTGTTCACTAACCGTGGGTCCTTCAACTCTGAGTTGCTCAGGGCTGGATTTTCAAAAGTGCTGAGCATCCACAACACCAGCTAAAGTCAGTGGGAAGTTTGAGAGCTAAAGGCATCTGAAAGTTAGGTCCAAGGGACTTCAGTTTAGAAATCCAGAATCTGAGGCCTCGTTTGAAATTTTGGCTTTCAGGAAACAGTTTTGTTTCTCTTTTAACCTTAATTAGTTACTTGTATTACAGTAATCCCTGGAGTCTCCACTCCAGGGTGGGATACCAGTTTGCAAACATTTAGTAAGAGCAAGTTCTAGCCATAAAGAGTTTACAGTCAAAATAGTCCCGTGATAGTGTGTGTGTGGGGCGGGGGGAGGGAAATATTACTTGTTCTTAAAGTTAAAAGGAAACTTCTGCTTTATGAGAAACACGATTGGCTGGAGTCTCAGCAGGTGCCAATCAATACATTGAAGCTAATGGAGTTTTGCTGCACCAGCTGAGGATCTGGACTTTATACTAGTCCATTTGCTTAGCAGTGCATGTTTGTGCATGTTCTCCTCCATGTCACTGAATTATCTAATAGAAAACCTGGGATGAGATGTTTGTACTTTCCATATCGGGTGCCCCTTCTCCCAGACAGCTGAACAGAATGATGATTTTCAGTGTTAGTAATCTATTACTGTCTGCTTAGAAGCTGAAAAGAAGATCCATCTACTGGAAACCCAGTTGGGGGAAGGTGCCTTAAGAGCGATTGTATTCTATGATTAATGGGAAGAGCACGTGTGTGCATTCTGCCCCGGAGGTTCTGACACAATATGAGAATTATTTTTCTATATCACTTACATTATAGTCGAAATGTGAAATGAGCTCCATGTGGCAGCAGCCAAAGGGAGCGAGGGGGGAGACGCACCCTCTGAAAGTTTCAGTTATCCCTTGAAGCTATATTACAACATTTACTACTCTAATTGATTCAGTGTGAGAACCTTTCCCCCTCCATTTAAATCAGTGCAAGTCTCTGTCCGCTTCCCCCTTGAGACACTTACATCTGAGCTGAAGAAAAAAGTGCAGGGGACACCAACACCTTCCCTTGGGTATGATTTCAACATTTTGCTCCACACTTTAACTAACAAAGGAACCTTTGCATTTTACTCTTTCTGAGCCTTCCTCCCCCTCTGCCTCCCCAACAGCTTTAGCATCAGGGACTGATCCTATATTCCCTGCTCAGCCAAGATTGCAATAGGTAAGTCAATGGGAGTTTTGGCTGAGTAAGGACTGGACCTCAGTTTCGTTAAGATGGGTACTGTTTACTGTAAACTTTCTCTGAGTAGCCTAAGAGCCTAAAAACTATTAACTAGTCATTAGGAGGGCTGATGATGATGGGGAATGTGTTTGTTACGTCAAACTAGCTGTCTCTTTAGGGAAGAAAACTTAACTGCTCATTCAAAGAATGGAAAGCATCAAGGATAGCAAATGAGAATAACTGACTGAGGAATGGTTAACTTAGGACCATAACAAAACAGTAATACAGAGAAGACCGAAGTCCAGCAGGAAGAAAGAGTTGTTTGGTGCTACACAGGAATCAGTTTTTGGATCTCTGCTTGATGTCACTTCGATGGAAACATCAGGTTTTTCATTAGAAAGAGCATGGTCCAGTTTGTGAAAGCAAGAGGGATGGGAGTTTGGATTCTTGGGTTCTGTTCCACACTTTACCAACAACTCCATACTTAATCTTGGCAAACACTTGACCTGTATGTGCTTCCTTTTCACCGTCTGTAAACCAGAGCTGGCAAATACTCACTATCGCACTGGGGGGCTGAGGCTTAATTAAAGTTCATAAGGTATTCTGAGAACCTCAAATGACAATTGGTAATGGTTTTTAAAAGTATAATTATTATTAGGTAACACAAAATTAAACAATCTCTCAGAAAGCAAATGGAACTGATATCCAAACACACGTCTGTTATGTAATGGGTGGGGAAATAGCCACATATGCAAAGTAATATATTAGTCACAAAAACATATGGCTCTTCTATTAGAGACATGGGATCAAGATGGATTATGAAGACTTTGAAAAGGCCCTTGGTTTAAACATACACTGCTCTCCGAAATGTCTAGATTAGTTTACTGGAACAATAAAAAACAGTTATTAGGATGCATTAGATTTAATACACTATGAAAGAAGTAGGTGACTGGAGCTGAGAAAGAAAGGTTTCAGCAGGAAGAAAGAACAGAATATGGATAGAGAGAGAGAGAGAGACAGAGAGCTCTAAATAAAAGGGTGGGGGCAATCAGAAGTAAAGAGAGGAGGGGCTGCAAGTGAGGAGCAAAAGAGAGGAAAAAGGAGAATGGAAAAGAGAGGAGGAGAATGAAAGTAACAGAACTGGTAATATTTTGCACTTACTGTATCTAACAGCTTTCACCTGAGGCACTCAAAGGCTGAAAGAAAGAGCAGGCCCAGTCATGTCCCCTTGATCCATACATGGAAAGACTTTGTTTTCATGGATCTCACCCTTCTGGTCCGGAAAAGGGGATCCAGTCACATCTATAACACTAATCCCTCTTCGTCAAGCAGCAGAGTGGGACATGAACTGAGCAGGCTGTGGGAGAATGGACCAGGGACAACAATTTCCATCTCATTTGCTCCATTGAAGGGTAGTACACCCACAGGGGATGTATTATCTTTCTGTGGCCCCACACCCTAGGGCCATGCATGCTGTTTGAGGGCCACACCTTTGTTCCTTTTCATGGGGTATTAATGTCACTTGCTACCAAAAGAGTGTTTGCAAACTCTGCAAGGCATCCCTCCTAGAATTTTCTGCCCCTGACCCTGAGCAAGCATATAAACCAGGGAGCAGACCTGGTGAAGACAAGAAAAGATGGAATTGTATCACAATCAAAGTCATTTACAGAGAAAAGTTACCTAGGAGGATGGGAGTTGCTCCATGTGAATGTGTAACAGTAAAATCACTAAAGTTTTAATTGTGCCAATATTCTTCCTCTGCTGAGCTAGGGGTGTCCTACATAAAGGGTTGCTCATTGGAACTCCATTTGGGAGCAGTGAAATACATACATATGATAGGTGTAAACATTTGCAGAATCAGGCTGCAACATACTTCCAGTTCCTGCATGTTCTCAGAGTGTTTTATTCTCTGTAAAGTCACTAGCAGAGCCACGCACAGAACATCTCCAGGAAGAGTCCCACACAAATAAAAGGAAGACATAGCACCCATGAAAAGTGCCTACCTGCTCCCAGACCATGTATGTGTAATATGCTATTTTATTTTTAAAAGCGTATCTTCCCTTCAAGAAACCAAAGGAAATACCCACAGCATTGTGTTGTCCTGGATACTGATTAGACCTATGACAACCACTGTCAGTGATGTGATTCCTATTCATAAATGTAATCTTCACTGTCAGTTTTGCTCTTGAAAATCTTAAGGTGACATTTTGAGTCATGATGACCCCCTCTCCCACCCTCAAAGTAGCTTACTTTTAAGTGGGTATTGCTCAGGTGTTAGGTATTGCTCAGTGTGAGAGTGTGCATCAGAATCCGTCCTTTCTTAAGGGACAACAGAAACAAGTGAGAAAATATTCCTGAATGTTTATATTTTGTTTGCATGTATTTCTAAATGACTTAAATAGTTTCATTAGGATAATTTCTATTTAATATATATTTTTGTAACTTGCATAAATTTCTAGCTTGGTCTGCCTAATTTCTGAACATCTGTTGCTTTCTCTAAGAAATTAATCTAAATTTTGCTGTTTCCCCTCAACTGTCACAGCATTTCTCACAATTTCCTAGTAGTTCCACTTCCATTATGTTGCAAGACAAGAAACAGACACCTGGATGTTTAAAATTCAACAATGTCTCATTGTCTCCTTGCTCCTGGAAAAGGGAATGGAAGAGGAAAAACCTCCCATAGCACTGTAAACAAAGTAAAAGGAAGTGAGTTCACTGTCCACTGGAAAGCACAGCACTCCCATGAAGTAAGCCTTAGTTCATCTAAGGAGAAATATTCCTTGGTCATAGTTGAGAGATATACTTGTCAGCTGGCAACATTACTCCTAAGGTTTTATCAAGGGAAACTTATTCTGCCTTGGTTTCACCATTGTAAATTAGGGATCACTTTACTGAAGACAACTGAGTTATTTCAGATTACATTTGAAAACATGATAACATATGGCCCATAGAATTCAAAAATTTCTGTGGATTTCAGTTATGCATGATTGGGGCGCACTAGAGAGAGAAGCATATTGAGTCAACATCTGCCAAATAAAGACTTATGGTTAGGTAAGAGATTGACCAAAGATAAACTCCTCCTTTCCTGTGATGTCATTTCTAGTGACAGCATTCCATTAGCCCTGCCAGCCTTTGGTTCCTCTCTGCCCCTTCCTTTCAAATACTTGGCTCCATTCCTGTCCTTCCCTTTTCAGATGGTGGTTACATTCTTGCCACCTTCCCTTCCATGTCTTGATATAACCCTTCTATGTCCTGTCCCCAGCAACTCTGAAAGTTCCTTTGCCTAAGAGGAAAGCCAATAGGATTAAATCTACAGTCCACAGTCCCTACACCAGTTGACTGATAAGTAGCATAATAACAAAAAATAATAAAACGTTCTAGCTAAAAATCATATTGTATGTCTACACTTAAAAAACTGTCGATTCTGTTAAGTTGACCTAACAAAGTCTACATTAGACTCTGAAGTCGACTTAGAGTTGACCTTGTTCAGTCAACTTACAGAGTCTAGTGTAGACGCTGAAGTCGACGGAGAGCCGCAGCTCCCAGCTTCCGGGGACTCCCAGGGACAAGGGACCCGTGGCTCCCTTCTCACTGGGGCCCATGCAGTCCTGGCAAGCAGGCATCCGTGCTGCCTTGCGTGGGCTCTCTATTTTGCCAGGACCCGCACAGGTCTCAGGGAGAAGGGAGTGTGGGTTCCCTTCTCCCAGGGAGCTGTGGCTCCCCACAAGCTGCAGCTCCCTTTTCCTGGGGAGCCGTGGCTCCCTTGTCCCCAGCCCTACGTCGACTTAGGGAACTAAGTCGACCTAGAGCATCCACACCGGTTTTAGGTCGACTTAACAAATCAACTTAGCCGTTAAGTCAACCTAAACAGTGGTAGTTATTAAGTTGACTTAAGGAAGCACTTCAGTCGACTTAATGAAAGCCTGGTGTGGATGCAGGGTTCTTTAGGTCGACTTAAACATCCTTAAGTGGACCTAACTTTTAAGTGCAGACATACCTATAAGGAAGATGGAAAGAAGTGCTAGAAAATTATTTCAAATGGCTTTGTTAAGTTAAAAAAAATGGTGCTTGGGTTTTTTGTTTGTTTGTTTGTTTTTTAATTCTCCTAGAATCCAAATTTCAACCAAAAACAACACCAGATGGAGAACTGGGGAATAAATTGTAAAAATAAATAAGATCTAGGGCTTTATAGTGATCTGTGGTATAGAATAACTATTAGCAAAATAAATTACAGAATTCTGATTTTCACTCTCTTGCCCAGAAGGGGACTAGAGCTGGTTGGATCAAGGAAAAACAGAGAAACTGACTATGGCTAGTTTTAAAATGGAAGGCTATGTCTACACTGGCAAGTTAGTTCGAATTAAGGAAGCTTAATTCGAACTAACTTAAGCCTTGGCTACACTAGGCTTTCATTAATTCGAATGAAGGACTTCCTTAATTCAAACTAATAAATTCACTTATACTTTTCGAAGTAAGGGTTAATTTGAACTAGTTAGTTCGAATTAACCCAATGTGGCCATGTTAGTTCGAACAAAGCGCTTAGTTCGAACTAACCGGCACATTGACCTTAATGTAATTGACTAATTCGAACTAAGCAAGTGCCATGCATGGCACTTGCTTAGTTCGAACTAAAATTTGATAGTTCGAATTAAGTTAATTCGAACTAACTAAAATTAGTTTGAATTAGTTAGTTGGAATTAACTAGTGTAGACATAGCCAGAGTGTGTGTAATGTCACAAATACAGTCACTTCAGGTAGATTCTTTATAATAGCCCCCTTATTATAATGAATAGAGGAAACTGCAGTAATAATTCATATTATTTATAAAATGTGGGTGTTTTTTGAATAAAGTGCAGATACAATTCAGAATCGTACTTTTTTCTTCCTCCAGAAGGTGGCTAAACGTAACTGGACTGAGCATGGTCGGGCAACAAAACCTGCTTTTCCACTGCTTGTGCTACATTCCATTTTTAGATCACAATATGTCTAATGACACAGATTTACAAATTCATCCCAAATCTTCTTAACTCAGTGGAAGTGTGGATCAGGCCCTCTTAAAGCACATCTTGTTCATCCTGTAGAATGGCCTTTGTTTTGCTAGCAGCCAGGTGAAAAGCAGAGCACAAGGGCCTGCTTTGTTTCAGGGTGAATTGTATCCTGCATGGGAAATAAATGGCAGCTCGAGTTAAATATTTGTGCATGCAGAGGGGATTGTTAATGGCATCTCTAAGGAAATCAGAAGCGCAGATGTGTGAAGTTAGTAATTTTTACTTGTTAAATATGATAGGCAAACCTTGAAATAGTTGCATGAAGGAAAACCTATGAGCCTCATTCTTTGGACACCAGCTCAGAGAGTTTAGTTCCCAGTTAGTATATGGTATATCTTGGCTAGGGAAGGATGAAGAAGAACTGCAGTCAGACATAAGGGCCATGACTGACAAAAGAAGGAATACAAAAATAACACAGAGACATAAAAGACACAGATTTGGCACCAAGAAAGCTTTTTCCAGCTCAGTACAGAACATTGGTAAAAAGAAAACAAATTGTATTAATGAAGTCACAAGAGGCAAAAAATAGTTTTTTCTTTCATCTACATTTAATTTATTTTGTTCTTATTTTTATCAGTTGTGGCCATTTATAATTTCAGTATGAGTAAAATCTGAGAGAATTTGAGTGAAATGATATGCCATGGTCCGTAGGCTCGCTGCCAGTCGAGATGTAGAGCTGAAGACCGTTCATTTAAAGCCTGTTCAGCTTCAAGTTGTCCCAAAAGGAAGGTCTAAACTTAATGATTCCAAACATGCCTCTTTCCAAACTGATTGTCACTGCATCTTTATTATATAGTTGTTTATTTACCCTTGAGTTTTATAACCAATCTTGTTTATAGGATGTGTGATTTGTATTATTGCCCTCCTAAGAGCATAATAGCACAGTGTGGAGAGCATCACAGACACCCCTATGGACCATCTTAAAAAGGCCAACAAACATGGCAGCTATTTCTCCTCCTCCCCTGCCCAAGTCTTCTGTAAAAGGAGTTAACAGGCTCCCCCGGTATTCCTCACTGGAGAAAGTTGCCAGCTGTCTTCTTAAATGCCTTCCATTAACAAAGAGCCAGTCAGGTGATCTCCATCTACCAGCTAGGAGAGTGATCAGGCCAGCCAACAGCTCTTATTTTGTGTCTTCGCTTTAGACAAGATACCATAGTCTCAAGATACTATTACTATTAATAGGCACCTATTTAAGAAAAAGCCCAAAATATTGGGATTCTCCATATAAAATCAGATCTGGTCACCCTATGCAGACCTGTATAATTTTTGAACTATGCCTGACCTGACACATAACTTTCCATGGAAAAGGCATACTCAGAAATGACACCAAGCTTTGTGAAAAGTGAGGATATGAAGGAAGAAACAAGCCTCATTTGACAATTAATCCAATCTGCCAGCAAGACTTGGTGCCATCTCACTTTGAGAATTAGAGTGTCACCTGGATGGCATCTTTGCTGGCTAAGAACACCTCCAATGCAACAACCCAGGTAGATGGATACAAAGGAACAAAAAATAAACACCCATTATTAGAGCTAGGGGGAGGGGGATTTTTCAACAAAATGGGTTTTCAGTGGAAAATGCCAATTCCTCAAAACTGAACTGTTTGTAGGAAAGGGCGGTTTTCACAAATTTCCCTTTTTGAAAACAATTTGAAAAAAAAGTTTTTAAATGTCCTATTTTGACATTTCTAAAAGGAATTATTGTTTTTTCTTTGAAATGGCTTTTCATTTAGAAATTTAAGTTCACTTACAGTAAAAAAAGTAGGAAAAATAAAAAAAGGTTGAAATCAAAACAAAATGCTTTCAAATTAGTGAAATGAAATGTTTCAATTGACCTGATCAGAATTTTTCTTTCAGATTTTCAGTTTAGGAAAATTTTAGACATCAACTTTTTGTTCTGATTCAGAGGGAGGCAATTTTTTGAAATCTCAAAATATGTGAAATTAGATAGAACTCAGAGGGACCCCACATTTAATATCTTTGATTTAATGACACATCACCAAGAACTGACTATGATCTTGGTAGAGTCTTGGATCTACTACGGAGTCATTCCAGACACATCAGCAATATCACCAGGGGTTTCCCTAATTATAAAAAGGGCTAGAAAGCAGTGAAGCAAAGGACCTTTTCCAACCTCTCTTCCCCTTCACTGCCTCTGGGATGGAAGAGGCTTGTGCTTGTCCACTCTTCTCCAGTTGATACCAAGGTTAAGTAAACTTTCCCCTAGTTCTTGATTCAGTATCAGCTCTGGAGTGCAGTCCACAGAGAGAGAGCTGGATTTGTGAACCTCAGCAACTGAGCTTGATCTTAAAATACACTTCTGCTAGTGCACAAAGTCCAAGTCCTGCCGATGCTCATGTGGCATTAAAAGCAAAGCTGCTACGAAATTCGTGAGAGTAAGTCAAATAAAATCAAGCTATAGAAGTTGAAGAAAATAAATCTGTGCCTCCTTTAATGGGAAAGCGCCTCACTGGAAATTCTACAGCAGTGTGTCCTGGGTTCGCTGCTTCTACTAGCCTGTTCATCGGGATGGTGCAAAGTTGTTAAATTTGGAACTAGAATAAAAACTGAAAAAATACAATATGTAGTTAAACCTTTACCAGAGGGGCTGGAGCTGAGGAAATTCAATATGACTAGGCTAGAGCTATCTTGAAACTGAGGCTGCTAAAGTATATACAAATGTACATCATTTTTTCAGATCTTAATTGAAAGCCAAAAAATGCATAATTGCTTCTCCAAACCCCCTATCTGAATTGTAGTATCTCAAAGAAACACTGAAATAGTATTTTTGGCTTTCACATTTCTGGATTTCTCTCTCCTCATGTCCGTGGCAGACACTGACCTCTCTAGCTAAGCATGTCAGGGAAGATTTGTTATTTATCACGCACATCTCTTTGATGATGGCTTGATCCAGCTCCTGCTAAAGTCAATGAAAATTCTCCTATCAGCTTTCCTGAGAGTTGAATTGGGCTGTTAACAGAACATTGTCATTTTAATGCTCACTTTGCCCTTCAGCAAGATCTAGTCTTTGTGCTTCCCCCATAACCATTTGCTGTAAAATCCCCTTTTGTACACTGGTGGGGATTGCTGGGACTCATGTCCGCCTTTCTGGTCCAGGAAGAAGAATCTCAACTGTCTCTTTTTTCTTTAAATGCAAATTTCTGGTCCTCTTCCTTGTGAAAACCTCCTGAAACCATACCCAGATTGACAGTGGGGAGAGGACCAATCAGCATCAGAAGGCTGACTGGGGAGAGAGGTGTTAAAGGTCCACCCACCACACACCTTTAAGGACAGTGAGTGAGTATATGGGCATTGAAAAGAACCCTTGTGCTGCCCTGCCGGGTGCAGCCTGGTGTGCCCATGGCAGGTAAGTGTCTATCAAGTTGGCGGGGGTGCAGTAAAATACTGTTTTGCAGCTCCACCCAAAAATGTTGAAGCTGGTTTTGCTTGTTAACTCTGCTCCTGCACTCTCCACCAGCCCTGCAGGGGCCATGTGGGGATACGCCACATAGCCCTCACACCTGCTGTCCTCTCTAGAAGTGCATGAAGAGAAGGACTCTAGGGGGCGCTTATTAATGCAAACCCTTTATTGGTATAGTTGCTACATTTTATTTATTAAGTCTTTAACCACCTCATGGGGTGGATTTATCCAGCTCATTATCCGGCTCTGTGAAAAGGAGAACATAGTAGGATGAGATGAATAGAGTAGGGGAAAGATTAACATTTTTTCACTGCTATTTCAACTATTTATTATAAAATTACATTACTTCAAATATTTTTCTTTTTTCCTCCAGGTTCCCCAGTTCCACAGGCCCTTCTTTCTTCTTTCCTGCCTTGGGAGTCTGGCTGACTTTTGTGCAGAGCTTTTCTAGCTCTAGCGTCAATCTCACTTCACTTTCTATTGCCTAAACAGTCCTGCAAGAACTTCATGTTTCCAGCGGAGGCTCTGACCCTGCAGGTAGACTGCCAGACCCGCAGAGAACCCCAATTATTGAAGTTAATGTAATGCCAAGTGGGGACAAGTATCCACCTGCACAAAGATTCTTGCAGGTTTGGGACTTTCATTTAACCACGTAAGTGTCCGAAAAGAGCATCTGTAGGAGGGGTAGAGACCATTTATTCTCTCCTTCCCAAAACACCTGCAGCCTTTCCCTACCTTTCTCCCCCTTTAGATGCCTTTAAACTGTCTCTAACAGGTTTGAGCTGTGCAGTTTAAAGCTTGCCTGCATCTCCCAGTGAAATTCCATTGAAACTCACCCTGGCTGCCGCACTAGTGCTTCCATGGGCAGGCTGCAGAGGGAAGTGTTACTTTCTCTTACGTCCCACTGTCCGTCTCCCTCCATGCTGAGATGCTCAGCAGCACTGGAGAAGCAGCCAGGCTGAGTGTAAGCCAAACACTACAGCAGGTAGCTGAGCTGGGAGCTAATGTCCAGCTCCCAATCCAGTTTATTACATTAAAACATGAATTTAAAGGAGCAGAAGTGACTTGAGGGCAAAGGGCAGAATGGAAGTGGGCCAAGCAAGGGGGAGAGGATTACAGGCCTTGAATACTACTGCAGCTAAAGCCTATAAGATTTTAAGAGCAACGTTTCTATATCCATTATAGGAAAGTGTTGTTTTAACAGAGATGGGGGAGAGAGGTAAATATTAAGATTTTTTTGGTCATAACGCATGACCAGTGGACCTAGGGATTTTCCTTCTTTTTGGCCATCAAGACTCAGCAGCAGGAACGAGTACACAGCTGGGGTCAGCCAGCCAGTTGGAACATAACTTTGGACAACCAGTGTCTCCCTGCCATATCGGAACCGTATATAAGATACTGAACAGCCATCAGAAAGTTTTTGAACATTACCAACTTGTGATGCATGGGGCCCTGTTCTTGCAAGTTATGCCATGTAGTTTACATATATTATATATATTCATGTACATAAAGCTGTGTATTTGTACAAGTGTTTGCACAATCAGAGCCTAAAAGTGGAAAGAATCTGGATTGCATGATCAGTCCCCTACCCACCCATTCATGAGAGACTCTTGAAGAAGTGCTATGATGTCAGACTCCTGGGCTGGTCCTGGACTGTCATCATTTCAGCATGTCCCCTTGTGGACAGCTAGAGTGTTGCAGATGAGACCTTACTTTATCTTCCCCTCATACAGGGTATTAGAAAAAGCTGAACAGCCAGTTAAGTGCTCAGAGCACCTCCTTGTGGAGGGTCTCATGTATAAACAGGGGGCTCATGTATAAAACCAGCACAGAGCATAAACAAAACTTTCACCCCAACATCCCAGTGGGACAACAGGGTCATTCTTAGTCTATGTTCCACACCTGACTTCACTGTTCACCTCAACCCAAGCTCTTGCTCCAGGGTTGTCTTGGTTTCGGTCTCTGACCTGAGTGTTGAGCCTCTTGCTCCTGCCAGAGTAACATCCTTCTCTGGAGCCTGGGGGGGGGGGGTCTGTCCATTGCAACTCTTCTTCAGGGACAGCAGCTGATTCTGGTGAGCTCAGACTTCTGTTTGGTGTCTGGGGGATGAGTGGTAAAGCTCTCTCACTAGGAGATTCTCATCTCCAGGAGCTCCTGTTACTGGCTTCTCATCCTGGTAGGTTCCTTAGACAGCTCACCTTCTAGGCTGCTGGTTCAGCCCTCTGTCTCAGGCTTCTCTTAGGAGCTCTCTCTAGGGGAGCCTCTTGCCTCCCTTTGGAGTTTCTCTAACTGAACTTGGGTAACCTTTATTGGATCCAGGTCCTTGATCACTAATCAGCCATCTGAGGCAGTCATTTGCCCCCAGGAGGGGCTTTCATAAAACAGTCCAGACCCAACTGCGCTCTAGTCCCTAATAAAGAGCAACTGCTCTGTGACATGCCTTTGTACATTACTATATACATTTTTCAGTTAATAAAATATAATCTCCCATTATCATCTGGGTAATGAGCGTTCACCTCAGGTGCTTTTCAGTGTCATCCCATTTCTAAAGTAAGCAACTGTCCTGTGCTGAGCATGCTTTTAAAGCTGTTTGGTTTTGTTGTTTAGGCTCCTTGGCATGTTTTATCTAAGTTTAATGTTTATCTAAGTGGTTCCATGTTAAGATCTCAGTGTTTTGGCTTGGGGGAAAAATAAAATTTTCCATGCTAGGCAGTCCAAACAGCTTGGAGCACTGGCTTTCCACTTATGAAATAGAGACTAGACTACAATTCTATCAAAGGGCCTATGTGAACTCTCTGCAGAAATTAACAAACAATAGTCTACAGCAATTCAAGGCGATGTGATGGTGGCAATAGCAGCAGTTTCTACATGTGACAGAGTTACCATGAAACCTGTTTCCCTTCATATCCAGGAGGCTGTGAACAAACAAATGGACAGACAACCTACGCTGAATATAACCTTCTTTCAAGTGTGCATTCCCAGCTTTCATGGCTGCTAATGAGAGCTGTGCATACAAACAAAATTAGACATGTGTTTACCAACATTTTTACAGGTACCTACCTTAGGATAGACTGAGTCTAGTTTTGAAACTCATGACTATGAAGATTTCTGAAAAATTCAAAAGGTCTTAATGGGACTTCAAGCTCCATTTGAAGTCAATGGAAAGATACCCGTTCACTTCAATAGACTTTGGATCAGGTCCTAAAAGAGAGGTTGGGTTTATCAAAGCTTTACGAACAAAGCTTTGAAGTTGGCCTTGATGAAACCTCTCTAGTTTCATGGTATGTTTGCACGGCTAGTCACCAGGCTATCTTCAGTGGCTGCTCTTTCTGTGACTAGGATGTGACTTTTCTATATGAATAAGCAAGTTGTAGTACAAGTGCCATGGAATCTCAAACAAACTTCTTGTTTAGGCCTCCTTAGGGAGCCAATAGACGTTGTGTCTGCTACCTGGGCTTGTAGATCATAGCCCACCAAAGCAAACAGGTTTCCTTGGCTGACCCGGCTTAAAGAAATGTTTTGTACTGTCACTATAAACCTGTGGTGACGGGGCATTTCCTGTATTTACCCTGCAGTATGGGAGCCCCAAATTCATGCCATACCAAGTTGTTTGGGCTTTTTCTCTGTCTAAGTGTTGGGATTGCCACACTTTAAAGTACCATGCCATTTCTAAAGGTTTTTTGAGAACCCAGTGCCAGACCTCAGGATTATAGTTTGGGAACCAAAGAAGAGGCGATGCTAGAGAATTATCATCTCCTCCAAAATAGCATAAATAAAATAGTCATACTCAGGTTGGCCTGGACAAGAAGGGCTTTCAATGGTTTCTTAAAAAACCCACCAAGGGACTTAGACAGGTAGTCTTCGGGATAGAGTTTCTGAGTTGGTCCTACCACTGAGAAGGCCCCACCTGAGGCTTTGGCACAAAAGCAAATGCAGCTAGGTTCCAATTGATTGCAGTTGCATTGGTGAGACGTGGAGTAAAGCAATATCCTTCAATTACCTCCGTCCCAAATTATAAGGCCCTGATGCAGCAGAGCATTTAGGCATGTCCCTGGCTTCACACACTAGAACAGTCCAGCTGACGTCAGCTGAACATTCACATTTAAAGTTACGTATATGCTGAAGAGTTTGGGGTCAGAGCCCAAGGTCTTTATATTAATATGGGACTTCGAAGCACGCCTCTTAGCTGACCAGGAATTAGTCTATTTGCAGAAGTTTTGAAGCATACGTGTCTAATAGCATTTTTATCTTCAGAATTGTACATACTTATCTTGCTAACCCTAACCCTAATGCTAACCAATGACCCATTCCCCTCTGTGCTGGTGGTAAAACGGCTGATCAGAGAGGTGCATAAAGAAAACACATACTGTATTGCAGTACTGAATTTCGGCACACTGGGAATTTAGCTTTAGGCCACTAGGTGGAGTTAATAACTCTTGGTAAGAAACATTTCAGTTTCCTTTAGACAGACATGAAGTGAACTCTGGTGCAGTAATAGGTAAATTTTGCGTAGATTGTAAATTTTGTAGTAGTCTGACTTTTGCTTCAGCGTCCATCTCTACACTAATAGTGTGTAGTGTTAGGAGAAGGTACTAGTAATAATGTGCTCTTAAGCGATCCTTCCTCAGCCTACAAACATCATGGGACACAGAATTTGGCTGATGGATAGCAGTCCTCTAATTTATGAATATTTAGCCATCTGGCTTCAAAGATCACTGGCTGATCTAAACAGCATAGCTACATTTCATAGAATCATAGCATCTTAGGGTTGGAAGGGACCTCATGAGGTCATCTATTCCAACCGCCTGCTAAAAGCAGGACCACTCCCACGAAATCATCCCAGCCAGGGTATTTTCTAACCGGACCTTAAATATCTCCAAATATGAAGTTTCCACCACCTCCCTAGGCAACCCATTCCAATGCTTCACTACCCTCCTAGTGAGAAAGTTTTTCCTAATATCCAACCTTGAGCTCCCCAGCTTCAACTTGAAACCATTGCTCCTTGTTCTGTCCTCTGTTACTACTGAGAACAGCCTAGCTCCCTCCTCTTTGGAGCACCCCTTCAAGTAGTTGAAGGTTGCTATCAAATCCCCCCTCAGTCTTTTCTTCTACAGACTAAATAAGCCTAGTTCCTTCAGTCTCTCCTCGTATGTCATGTGCCCCAGCTCCCTAATCATTTTTGTTGCCCTCCACTGGACTCTTTCTAATTTATCAACATCCTTTCTGCAGTGGGGAGCCTAAAACTGGACACAGTATTCCACATGTGGCCTCACCAGTGCCAAACAGAGGGGAATAATCACATTCCTCGATCTGCTGGCAACACTCCTACTGATGCAGCCCAATATGCCATTGGCCTTTTGGCAACAAGAGCACACTTGACTCATATCCATCTTCCCGTCCACCATAATCCCCAGGTCCTTTTCTACAGCGCTGCTACTTAGCTGATCGGTCCCCAGCCTGCAGCAGTACATGGGATTTTCCATCCTAAGTGCAGGACTTTGCACTTGTCCTTGTTGAACCTCATGAGATTTCTTTTGGCCCAGTACTCCAATTTGTCTAAGTCTCCCTGGGAATCCTGTCCCTGCCCTCCAGCGTGTCTACCATTCCTCCCAGCTTGGTGTCATCCACAAACTTACTGAGCATGCAATCTATCCCATCATCCATATCATTAATGAAGATGTTGAACAGAACCAGCCCCAGGACCAACCCCTGGGGCACTCCACTTATTACAGGTTGCCAACTAGACATTGAGTCATTGATTCCTACCCACTGAGCCTGATGATCTAGCCAGTTTTCTATCAATCTTACGGTCCACTTATCCAGCCCGTACTTCCTTAACTTGCTGATGAGAATGCTGTGGGAAACTGTATCAAAAGCCTTGCTAAAGTTGAGGTATATCACATCGACGGCTATTCCCGCATCCACAAGTTCAGTCATCTCATTATAGAAGGCAATCAGGTTGGTCAGGCACAATTTGCCCTTGGTGAATCCATGCTGACTGTTCCTGATCACTCTATTTTCCTCCAAGTGTTTCAGGATGGATTCTTTGAGGACCTGCTCCATGATTTTTCCAGGGATTGAGGTGAAGCTGATGGGTCTGTAGTTCCCCGGATCCTCCTTTTTCCTTTTCTTTGAAGATAGGTACTATTTGCCTTTTTCCAATTATCCGGGACCTCCCCAGTTTGCCATGAGTTTTCAAAGATAATGGCCAGCGGCTCTGCAATCACATCGGCCAACCGTTGGATGCAGTTCATCCAGCCCCATAGACTTGTGCACAATCAGCTTCTTTAAGTCGTCCCTAAGCTGACCTTCCATCGCCGCAGGCCGCTCTCCTTCTCTCCATTCCGCATGACCCAGTGTAGTAGCCTGGGAGCTGACCCTGCCTGTGAAGACTGAACTAAACAAAAGCATTGAGTACTTCAGTCTTTTTCGCATCATCCACCACGAGGATACCTGCCCCATTCAGTAAGGGACCTACACCATCCCTGATCCTCTTCTAATTACTGACATACTTGTAGAACCCCTTCTTGTTATCCTTCACATCTCTTGCTAGCTACTACTCCAATTGCCCTTTGGCTTTTCTGATTTTATCCTGGTAGGCCCGAGCAATATCTTTATACATCTCCCATGTCATCTGTCCAAGCTTCCACTTCTTGTAAGCTTCCGTTATGTTTCACCTCACCACAGAGTTCTATGCTAAGTCACTCTGGCGCTTTCCACATTTGTGTTCTTTCTGCACATCAGAATGGTATCTTCCTGTGCCCTTAGCAGGGTTTCTTTAAAATACAGCCAGTTCTCTTGGATGCCTTTCCTCTTCAGATCAGCCTCCCAAGGTATCCTGCCCATCAGTTCCCCGAGGGAGCCAAAATCTGCTTTTCTGAAGTCAAGGGTGTATGTTTCGCTTCTTTCCTTTCTTCCTTTGATCAGAATCCTGAATTTTACCATCTCATGGTCACTGCTGCCCAGGTTGCCATTCACTTCTACTTCCCTGATCAATTCTTCTCTGTTTGTGAGCAGCAGGTTGAGAGGTGCCAAGCCCCTAGTTGGTCAATACAATTGTATAATTTTAATTGATTTACAAAATAATTTTTCTTTTGGTAGAAACTGCATTTTCACTTGAAGTCTTTTATTATGTTTATTATTGATGGAGTACTCACAGTGTGGCAGAATCAACCTGGTTTATAGGTGGGCAGCTTCATTTTAGAGATGTGAAAACTTGAGCTGGACAGGAGTTGATGCTTATCAAAAAGGCATTTTTAAAATATATTTTCCCCTCTACAAGCTATGTCTTCAGACTCCATTGTCCACCAGCCAGACTGTTCTACCTTCAGTGGCATCCATACTGTCTCCCCTCAATTTAATTCTTTTTAGTCTTCCAGTTGACTTCCCAAACTGCTCTTCTGTCTGCTCCCATTATAATCTGTTCTCTGGCTGATCTCATCACCTTGAAATTAGTGACTCCTAATCTTTTCTTTTCTTTTCTTTTCTTTTCTTTTCTTTTCTTTTGGTGAACTCTGATCTGCTAGCATCAATGTCTTCAAATCTGAGTTGGCCATGGCTGTTTCTAGCATGAAATGCCTCTAGAATGCATCATTTACCCAAAACTATGAAATCTAAAATGGGCAGCCAGCTCAGCATGCAATCCTGGGCTTTATGAAGATGTCACTGTGAGTCTGTATGAGGTACAGGGAAAAGTATATGATAGGAGGGAAGAGACAGAGGAAACTTATAGGAATTGATATGATCTTGTAAATATTTGGGTTTGATCTGAAATCTGGGCCATGGTACACACTGCTTTTTGTATTTTTCTCAACTACTTTCCTTTTTTTAACCAAAACAAAGTCTCTTGGTGGTTTTCCTGTCAGTTTCTGCCTCTAAAACAGATTTTTTTTAAAAAAAACTAAACACTCACCAAGGAGGAAAGACTTGCCTGCTTCACTGACCACATCTAAGTGCCAAGTAAACATATACAGCCACCAGATGTTTTAATTGTAAAAACAGCAGCAAAACTTGCTCTCTCCTATTAGTGGTATAGGCACTCGTTCCAATGCCCATAGTTTTCTACAGAATGCGTTCATTGTGGTAAGTATCCAGCAGTGAGGTGTGGGAGTTTAGGCCCACAACTGCACTGAGTATGACATTGTATATTCTGGAAAAATCAGCTATCACATGCCAACAGTAAAAAGCTGTTACAGAAATCGCTTTTCCCCTAAGTGTTTATTGACTATGCCATGCACTTTGGATTTGAAAAATAATTTCAGTGGTTTTTCTCTTCATTGTTTAGGGCTATTCATCTGCTTTGGAAATATTTGACACTTTTTAATGAAAAAATTTATTCTCCTGGATGTGTATATGTGGAATAAATTGATTTATAACCTAGCATGGAAAGGCATTAATTATATAAATGAATGATATAACTATAAGGAATATGAAATGACATTTTACTGCACACAATATCTGATATGTGCCATTGATAATATGTATTGCATTCACCTATATACGCTGAAATATAGCAGTGTACTAGATCAGAACAGATCTATCTGTGCCATTGTCCTTCCCATGAGAGTGGCCATGATGAGATATTTCTGAAGAAGGTCAAGAAATCTAGCTATAGGAACATACAGAATAAACTGCCTGAGGGAAAATTTCTCTTCACCTCCATTAATATGTTAGAGACCTTGGTACAATGGGGCATAGGGGCAGGGTGGGGCACACCAGGCTGTGGCTGTACCAGCCACCCTGGCAGGGAGGGCAGCGGGGAAGCCTTGGAGCTCCCTAAGTCGACTTAGAGTTGACTTAGGGCTACTCCACGTCTACACTGGCTAAGTCGACTTTCTAAAGTTGACTTAGCCAGCAAAGTCGACTTAAAATGAAGTTTAGTAAAGTCGACTTAATTTTTCCTTAAGTCGACTTAAGGAAAGTGTAGTGCAGATGCAGAGTAAATTAAGTCGACTTAAGCAGGCTTAAGTCGACTTAATTCACAAGTGTAGACGCACCCAAAGAGAGTAAATAGGGGCCCTGACTTACTCCTTCTCTATAATATTTATTTCCTAGACCTTTCTCATGTTCCCTTTTAATCATCTGTGTCTAAAAAGTCCCAATCTTTTTAGTCTGTCTTCATGGCAAAGTCTTTCCATTCATATAGGGCTAGCTCCTACTTTCACTAAAGCCAAAGACAAAATTCCATTGATTTTACTAGGAATGTGATCAGGCCTCTAAATCATTTTTGTTCCCATCTCTTTCTAGTTCTGCTTAGCTTTAGCAGTGATTCTGATATGATTCCAATGAAAGAATTAAATGATGATTTACTTTACCGTAAATCAGGCCTTGGTTTTAAAGACAACAATCTTCTGAAGTTTCAATTTAGCTGAAAAGACTTTAGTGGAAGAATTACATTTGTGTTAATATGATCAATAGTTGTTTTGTTGGGATAAGAAGAATAAGATTGGCCCCTACCATAGGACATAGGAATTGCCATATTGCATCTGATCACAGGTGCTTGAATGAGGGGTGCTAGGAGTACTGCCATACTTTCTGGCTTGAAGTAGTTATACAATCCAAATCTATGGTTTCCACCTTTAGCATCCCCACTATAAAAATTGTTCCAGCACCATTTAATTTGACTCTACCTCAGCTGTCCCTGACAGTGGCCAGTAGGTGCTTCAGAGGAAAGTGAAAGAACTCTGCAGAAGTCAGATATGGGATAATCTGCCCTCTCCAGTAGGTCTCATTCTGATCTCCAGTATTTAGAAATTGTCTTGAACTTTGAAGCATGAAGTATCCTTTTCAGAATGTACTGGCTATGGCTTTGGGTGTTCTTGATATTCATATAAATGTCCAATTCCTTTTGAGAATTTTGTTACATTCTTGGCTTCAATAACTTCCTGTGGCAGTGAGTTCCACAGTTTAATCACACATTGTAGGAAAATATATTTCCTTTTATCAGGTTTTGGATTTCCCACATTTTAATTTAATTGAATGTTTTCTTGTTCATATTAATAGAGTGGAAGAACACAAGTTACCAATCTACCTTCTCTATATCATTAACTATTTGTCATTTTTTATCAAGTCCCCTTTTATTTATCTCTTTTCTAAGGTAAACAATCAGTATTTTAAATCTCTCTTCTTAGCAGAGTTTTCCCAAGCTCTTGATCATTTTCATCAATCTTCTCTGGACCCCTATGAATTATGTAGTGTCTTTGCTGGACATGACCAGTCCTACACTTGGTATCCAGATGAGGTGGCATCATTGACTGTATAAACTCAGCGTGTAGCAAGCATTTGATGACTCTTACTGGAGGTCCTGCCGCCTTCCCTCCCAGGGAAAAACCCAACAAGTTTAGACCTCAATGCATTGCTTTGAGAGGCCACACAGGATCTGCTATTGGCAGAACCAATGAAAATTGGTCTTTGAAGGGCTAGAAGGTCTGGGAGCAGGCTAACTTGACTGAAGCCAATTGGGTTTAGATTCCAGCAGGCGAAATAAAAAGCTCTAGCCACTTCTTCTGGTTCCACATGCTAGTTCTGTATAAAGCAGGGACAGGGAGGAAAGATCTCCCCAGTCTTATCACATGAGTGCCTGCCTGGTCAGGAGCATCACTCTGGCTATACCTTTCACCTGAGCCAATAAAAGATTGCTGTTTTATATTACGGAATATTAAGCTGGAATTGAATATCAATGTACATCTGTAAAATTAAGTTGGGCTCAGTTTGTGAGATGCTCTGTGGGCTCAGGTGATGCTGTGATGGTATTATAATACTCTCTGTATTTATTCACCATCCCATTGCTTATGCATCATAAGATCATCTTAGTTTTTGATCACACTGAACTGAGGTCTTCACTGAGCTGTCTAGTGACATCCAGGTCCCATTCGTGAGTTGATGCCATTAATTAGGAAAAGTACACTCTCAAAGCAGCTACATCTTATTACCTGGACAAAAGGTAATTGTCTATCAGAACAAATAGTGGTCTAAACTCTTTGTCATTACGAGGAAGTATGTGTTTGGGCTGAGCATGTTTACATAGCTGGTTAAATAATGGAAAAAAATCTCAAATGATTTAGTTGGAGGATATTATTGTATCATCCATAGAGATGGTTCAATGGTTGATATGCTAGAAGTGAACAGTTTATCTGATCACTGATGACAGAAGTCAAACCAGATGCTAATATTATTTGACCAGCTTTGTCTGCATCTTTCAGAATGTGCAGAAGACAGCTATGTCAAGCAGACTGAATTGTATGAACCTTTAATCTTCCATGGCATAAGCCAAGTAATGTCTGTCCTCAAACTGGGTAAGGGCCATATTCTGTCCTACTCACTAATAGTTATTTCAGTGGGACAACTCTCAGACTATAGTACAACTCTGTGGCTATGTCTACACTTACCAACGAACTAACTAATTCAAACTAATTTTAGTTAGTTCAAATTAAGTTAATTTGAACTAGCCAGGCCCCACTAGAAGGCTAGTTTGAACTAAGCAAGTGCCATGCATGGCACTTGCTTACTTCGAATTAGTCAGTTGCATTAAGCTCAATGTGCCAGTTAGTTCGAACTAAGCAGTTAGTTTGAACTAACATGGCCACATTGACTTAATTTGAACTAACTAGTTCGAATTAAGGGTTAGTTCGAAGTAAAAACAAGGTTTTACTAGTTTGAACAAACTTTTCCTTATTTCGATTAAGGAACTGCTTAAGTCGAATTAAGGAAACTCAAGTGTAGACATAGAGTAAATTAAATCGACTTAAGCCTGCTTAAGTCGACTTAATTTACAAGTGTAGACGCACCCCAATGTGAGCAGAAGTGGTAAAATCTGATCCTAAGTATCAATTTTTAATATTAATATCTGGATGCAAATATTTTGTCTGCTCATACAGATAAGAGCTCTTACAACTTGATATCTGTTAAATGTGTGCCAGCAGAAAAAGGGGCTAACCTGGAAATAAAAAATTGTTAAGAAAGGAATCACACCGAAATCTAGCAACAAATATTTTATTTTATATTTTCCTCTTTTTCTGCAATATAAGCTAAAATATGTAAAGAAGATTTTAAAGAAGCATGCCGTTAGCATTTTACAATGTTAAAGATGGCTGTGTTAACATTGTCCATACTCTTATTTAATAGAGATGTTTAATGTTGTGTGTTTACAAGAAACTTGAACACTGAAAGCAATAGACAGTGCAGTACATTTTGATAAACTGATGAAAAAGTCTATGACATAGGGTTAAAATGCAGGCACTATGACAGCTTTGATAGATTAAAGTAACAGTGCTGTGCTATTTTATTTATGATATTGTTCTCATGGCACTAAGGCATCGCACAACCATTAAGGGCATAATGTACTTAGGCAAGTACTTATGACACAGCACTTTCTAGAAACAATGTTATAGCAGCAGTCACAAACCACACAACTGATTGTTTTTCCAGATATAATGGCAGTGTATTTATGTATCCTGAAACTTTGTACTCAGTGACAGAAATCAAAGTGCTCTTCACAGAGAAGCAATGTCTAGGTGTGAACTGAGTCTGAGCTGGAGCCAACAAAGGTCATTTGCAATGTAACGCAGTGGGGATTGAAATGTGATAGATGGCAATGGAATTCAATTACAGTTCACGGGCACCAACGACCAGATGGAGCACTCAGTGAAAAGAGGATCTTAGTGTCTGACGCTTAGCCAGCAAGTCAAAAGCAGTGATTGTTTTTTTACAAACAGGAATGCCACTTACAAGTCACAAACTGATTTAGATATGTTAGTCCCAATCCTGGAGTCCTTGACAGTCTGATCAGTCTTTTATACTTAGCTAGGGCTAGAGCAGTGTTTCCCAAATGATGGGTCCCAGGAAGATTCTAGATGGATACCAGGGCCCTAGACAAACATACACCTCTCTGGGCTTGGTGTGGAAGAAAGGCCAGGCAGGAAAGGGAGGGTTAGCACTGTGAGCTTTCCCAGGAATAGTGGTGCCTGTCCCACAGGGCTGGGTCCAGTTTCCTGTTCCAGATCTTGCAGCCTGGTGCATGGGGTCTCAGAACCACTCAGGTTTGGCCTGCTCAGGGTATGATGTTCCTACACTGATATAAAACCCCTGTTTGTCAGTGCGGATGTCGTCTACACTGGGGTAGTCAATAGGCGGACCACAGGCCAAATCCAGATCACCAGATGCTTTTGAACAGTCAGTGAAATCTTTTTGTTTACTTATCATTATTAGTCTTGTATTTTCTCTGGAGGTGGACCTTGATTGTATCTTGATCCAGAAATTTGAACTCTGACAAAATAATTGATTACCTCTGATCTACACTATGGTAGTCAGGGCTAGGCTGTGGGTGGCCTGTATGCACTGGTCAGCTGCTGAATTGCCACCAGGAGATGAGTAGTGGGGTCAGGGTCAAGCCAGGCTGGGATAGCAGGAAGTAGTGAGGGGGGGGGTCACAAACTATAGGCAGCAAGCAGATAGAGCCGGGACAAACCAGAATCAGAAGTCAGAGTGCAGGGTCTACAGCAAAGCAGGCACTCTGCACTGTTACTTAGACAGGTCCCTATGCTGGCTTCTTGGTTTAGATAAAAGCCAATCAGTTAAAAGGTCTTGTCACAGGGCACCTTTGTCTCTATCCAGTGAACCTCATTGCCTGGCTAGATCAGATGGTTGGATGCTCACAAAAGTAGCAAGTTCTGTATCTTTCACCAAGTTCTGTGTTTATTCCTTCTTACAGGGCAATGCTATGCAACACAGGCTTCCCTACTGCTCCGTCCAGCCCAAGCTCACTCTCAGAGCTTCCTCTTGCACTGCTCCTTGTTTCCTTCCCTTATAGTCACCCAAATTACCTTATATGAGGGTCACCCAGGTGCTCACAATCCCCAACCAGAAAGTGTAGGATTGCTTCAGTTGGAGCTGCAGTCTTCTTCAGGTGGTAGCTGCTGATAGCGCCCTGTCATAGGCCATTCAGGCCGTGCTAGGCAGTACTATCTGCAGAGCCTAGCTTCACAGGGTCCCCCAGCAGAAACCCAATCTAAGCATCCAGTAGTGATACAGCAGAGTCAGCAGCCAAGAACCCTCATGGTTCTAATCCTACAGGATCTTTCATCAGAGCTACGCTGGCCTACTCAGTCTGATTTAGCTATAGCTTCTGTAGTCTAGACATGCTCTGAGTAATAACTTTCTCTGCAAGGAGTCCCTGTGATTACCTATTATGAAATTAAGCATAATTAAGGGCAGCAGAATAATTATGATCTATTTCTTATGTGCTTGGAGAATTAACTAACTAATATTTAGCTAAAGCAATCTGAGATCACTGAATTAAAGGTTTTGGGCTCTGGACCTGACTCTGTTGGTTTGTTGTGTCATCTTGGACCTGAGTTTCAAAAACAGCCTCTAATTTAGAGATCCTCGGTTTTTGGATGCCCAAACTGACCTCCTCCATGGTCTTGATTTTCCGAGGTGCTGAGTTGCAATGCTCATTGGCCTCAATTCGTTTTCTCATATTATAAAGTTTTTTTGTGCCAGGAATTGCCTTAAATATGCCTTTTATAGAATCTTGGTAAATGGAGCCTGATCCTGACTGGAGCCTTTAGGAGCTACCGGGATTTAAAAATGATTCTTTTCATGTGAGACAGCCACTGAGGCTAACCAAATGAGTGGTATTTCATAAAAAGCAGTCTAGTTCTTTGGTGTATAGATTTATGAAGCTAAGGGGAAAAACCCTGCATTTAAGGTTGAAAGAGCTATATACCACTCACATAAATATTTAACACCATAACAATGAAAGATGCCCTTAATGTGATTTGTACTGGATTATGCTGTTCCCCCCCCCCCCCCAATATTTTATAGTAGTAAATAACCGAATGTAACACAATCATTAGTCTAGAGGACAGTATTGCCATAAACCCTACACGTGTTATCACTGCTTCACTAGGAAAAGGCATTTTGTCAGCAGCATTTTGTATTAAGGAAGCACGGATCACATTACTCTGTGGATGCAGCACATCACAGGCACACAGGTTACTAAGTTAGCTGGGATTTCTTTCCTCAGGGTGACGTGATTTAAAATTCATAACATTGCTTGACTGAATCTCAGGGCTGCGGAGAGGTCAGCGGGGGCTGTAGACAGCTCAGGGTAAGAGGCATTTTCAGATTTAATGCACGAGGTTGATTTGAACGGCAGCAGTTGGCAATAAAGGCAGCAGATATGCTGGCAAGGCGTCTCTCTGCTTGAATGTGACCGGTTGCAAATGTTCCTTTCTGGAGTCCGTCCCTTTGGTGCCAGGGCAGTTTCAAGGTTCAGGTTATCTTCTGGTCCCAATTCTGCAAGCAATTGCTAGCAAGCACTGTGCTTACAATCAGACTGAAAGGTCTCTGGTGGGGGGCACTGTCATTTGCTAGGCTTGTCCAGCACAAAGGAGTAGCTGGAAGAGAAATTGGGAGCAATATCACTTGCAAAGCAGGCCCTTGACTCCCTCCTCCCTAACAGCCAGCTGCACCAGGCTCACTCCAGCAGCCACATACATACCAGCCCAGTCCCACACTTTCCCCTATATACCCCAGGCAACAAACATCCGGCCTCAGCCAACTCAGCACCAGTACATCCAGAACCTCTTCAGATTCTTCCACCCACTTCTCACTACTCCCTAGGCAGCCAAATAGTACCCAGACTGGTCATCTATCACCCAGCTATCCCCTGACAGCCTTTAGCATTCATCCGCTCCTAGCACCGTGACAGCTGCCAGATTTTGTGCAGCTCCATGTTCTACCCTACCCACTGCTTGAGACAGGATCTGTCAGAGTTTATGGTTGTATACAAATCATTGCAAATATGTAAATGATCTCATTAGATAATTTAATATAATGCCATGCATAAGGTGCACGCAATTTATCCTCTGCTCATCACCCAGGTATCTGAACACCTCTGACTTCAATGGGATGCAGGTGAATGAAATTACCAAAAGCACTGGCTTAAAACAGGAGATGATTTCAGCTGATGTAGCTATGGAGTTATACCATCTAAATGAGGTATGTGTTTGACCCATGCTCTGTATCACTTATGGTACTAATTTAGGGTAAGCTAGTGTGAGTCAAGATGGTGGAAGTTGCTTAGGCTAGATGAGAAATTGTTGCCAGCTGGTCTGCTCAATGTGGCTGACATTTTTCATGTGGACAGGATCTAATGTTTTAAAGGGACACTGTGGTGTCAAATTAGGCCCCAAATTTCAGTTTTGTAAAACTAAGCTTTTCTAGAACTTAGGATCAACAGAAATATGTCCCGGGCACTGTTTAATTCTAATGATTTTTTTAAAATCTAATCTGTGTTCCTCTAAACCGTGGGGGTCCTCTGTGTGAGCAGCACTGATGAAGTGTGAGTGGGACTTGCTCTGATCTTTGCTTTACACCAATCAACTTAGACCACATCAGGCTGGTTTAATATTAGGATTTAAGCCATAATCTTTAAAACAGATGTTTTGAAAGGTAGATGCTAGTGGGTTGTATAAAGGCAATTAATAAGACTCTGAATTAGTCTCCTTGAAAGTAACAAAAAACTTAGCTTTGAATTTAACTAAGGGAAACGAGTGGCACCTAGCCAGGCCCAGAGTAATTATGGAGATGGAAGACTAGAAGCAGGTTAGTCAGGGTGGAGACTACCCAGTTTCCTACAGAGAGTGCCAAATGTACAGCTAACTTGCCTCATCAACAGGCTGAATGAGTCAGGGCCTTGTATAAGCAGACCTGAGAGCCCAACATCTTGAGACCAGGGAGGTTAAACTGGTGGAGCAGAGTTATTTACAGTCAGCATACAGGAGCAGGGCCCCTCAGAACTGGCTGCTTTGAACCTCCATCTGAGGAAACTGGTCTCATGATGTGACACAATAACCCAATTCAGTGGGAACTGTAATATAATATAAGACTCGAACAGCTTCAGCATTATCTCCACAGCCCTTGCATGCCCACCCAATACTCTGCACCTATGTAAGGGAGTAGCAGAATTTTGCTCTTAGTGGTCATCAGGGGGAGTTTGTTTGAGTTTATGACTTGGTAAAAAGTGAGCCAGGATCTCGGGATTTGGCCCACAGGCAGCTTCCGTTACCACAGAGAGAAAAGAAGCAAGTAATATGATTGACATGAACTTTCCTGAGAGTGAATAATAATTTCTCTGCTTTCTTGTCAGTTGTGCCATAACGTAGTCCTTGCAGAGATTACGCTTTAAATAGAGATGACAAAGGATGGGAGAAATTAAGTATTTTATAGATAGACACCCATGAAGTCTATGGCAGAACTGAGACCTGCCTGTCAGTATCTCTGTTCCAGTGAAGTACCTTAAAAGACTATATTCTCCCCCAGCTCTCTTCCCAGCTGTAGAGCAAAGAACCTCACAACTCCTGGGCTATGTCTACACTGGCAAGTTAGTTCGAATTAAGGAAGCTTAATTCGAACTAATTTAAGCCTTGGCTACACTAGGCTTTCATTAGTTCGAATGAAGGGCTTCCTTAATTCGAACTAATAAATTCACTTATACTTTTCGAAGTAAGGGTTAATTTGAACTAGTTAGTTCGAATTAACCCAATGTGGCCATGTTAGTTCGAACTAAGCACTTAGTTCGACTTAACTGGCACATTGAGCTCAATGCAATTGGCTAATTCGAACTAAGCAAGTGCCATGCATGGCACTTGCTTAGTTCGAACTAAAATTTGCTAATTCGAATTAAGTTAATTCGAACTAACTAAAATTTGTTCGAATTACTTAGTTCAAATTAACTAATTCAAACTAATTTTGGTAAGTGTAGACATAGCCCTGGGTACTTATCAATCAGTTTGCAAGAGAGTCAAATATTTGGGAATAGCATGGCATGCCTGCATCTGTCTGCACTCAGGCATGTTTCATAGCTAGAAGTAATTCACTGTTAGAATCAATAGATGGTATAGAATGCGGACATGGGCCCAGACTCTGAGGCTATTGGGTCCATCAGAGAGCAGGTTACGCATGGCATTCTCTTCCTGTCCCACTCCTCTCCATGCTCAGCCTGGAGCCTGGGCTAACCCAGCTGGTTCTGGTCCCCAATGGACCAAACTCTCAGTTGGGCATTTCCCAGGTGCCTGATCTACTCCAATGCCAGCCACTGTATGCAGTGGGTGGTGCAGGAGTTCTTACACAGACACTTGTCTCTTACCTCTAAATTGTTTGTTTTGAGATACATGAAGAAAACCATTACTTCCTGGTGCAACATGGTCTGTTCCTTCACAAAGTGGACCTTGATATTATCTGATAACTGACCTGATACTGCACAGAACAGCCTGTTCTGGCTGCCATCTCAATCTCAAATGGTGGTCAAAGCTATATTTCGCACACAGAGTACAAATGCAAATATCTACCCTAGATCCAGACATGCATGAGCTCTCCACAGTGTTACGCACTCTTGCAATTTTATCCTGATTCTTGCAGTAGTTTATGTTTGTCTTAATGCCCCAGTTCCTGAAGTCATGTGAACATGTTAGACTCTTTGCTTTCATTTAAAAAACTTAGCCTATGTCTACACTCATTAATTTAAGTCGACTTAGCATGTCCACACTTAAATTTAAAGTTGACTTAGGGGGGAACTTACAAAGTCGACCTAGAGCGTCCACACTGGACACCTAGGTCGACTTCTAGAGGCTAGGGGGACCTTGGGCAGGTCCACGGTGCCGGGGTGCTCAGCCTTTGCCCCATTGTACCTGGGTACAATGGGGCAAAGTGGGACAGGAACCCTGGCAGGGCATAGGGGCAGGGTGCTCTGCCCTTTGGGGGAGCATGCCAGGCTCTCCCTGGGCCCCCCCCCCCAGCAGGGAGGGCCGTTGGGGAGTCCTGGAGAGCCCTAAGTTAACTTTAAGTCAACTTAGGGCTACTCCAGGTCTACACTGGCTTAAGTCGACTTTAGGAAGTCAACTTAAGCCTAAAGTTGAATTAAAAGGAGGTTTAATAAAGTCGACTTAATTTTCCTTAAGTCGACTTTATTTTCCTTAAGTCGACTTAAGCAGCTTGCTTAAGTTGACTTAAGGAAAGTGTAGTGTAGACGCAGAGTAAATTAAGTCAACTTAAGCAAGCTTTAGTTGACCTCATTTACAAGTGTAGACGCACCCATAGTTTCTAGCCCTTGAGCTTGCAGAGAGGATCTTGAAAATGTATCTCATATGTGATCCAAAGACAGAAACCAGGTAGAAAAATTTTATGTATAAAAATTCCATGATTTTTAAGACAATCATATGATTTTCGAAAGCTTGGGTTTGGCAATATCAATCTCTGTATTTATGTTCTATGTATAGTCTAACTAGATTTTTTTTTAAATTGGTATTCTAACAACCTATTTAATATTGTTGCATTATAACAACCAGGCAAGTGTAGATGGGCACCTGTATGGAATTACAACATGAACACAATCAAGTAGGGAATTCAGATATGACCAAGGGAACTCTCCTATTTCTCACCAGAAATATGCATATAGTTTCTTCACTCTTTCAGATAATGGAGCAAGAGACACATTTCACTAAGCCTCCCTCCAATAAAACCATGATGGTCAGCCTTCAAAGGGGCCGATGAGAGAGAAGAGGAGGAAGAAAGAAAAGAGAGGATTTAAAGAAGGCAATGTTAGATAGAAAGAACACAAAAGAAACTTTGAAATGGTGAGAGATAAGATTTGTCTGAATGCTAAGTAAATTGATATAAACAATGCCTAAGGACAATGATAATAGGGTCTTAAAAGTATGAAAGATATGACAGACAGACAGGCTGTCTATAGGCTGAAAAACAACATTGCTAGTGGGCCACATTCAGGTTTTCTTCACAAGCATAAGGACAAGAAACTTAACAGAACTGATTCTCCTCTCCCTTTACATCACTTTATTAATAGCAGTTATTATTTTATTACAACCAGGGCACACCTGCGGACCCCAGTCAGGATTGGGGCCCCATTGTGCTAGGTGCTGTACATACAGATGGTGATGGTCAATTTCTGTTCCAAGAGATTACGCTTTAAATAGAGATGACAAAGGGTAGGGAAAGTGAAGTATTTTCTAGATGCTCACCCATGAAATCTGTGGCAGAACTGAGATCTGCCTTTTAGCACCTCTGTTCCAATGAAGTACCTTAATAAGACTATAGTCTCCCCTGGCTTTTAATTTTCCCTTGCTGTAGCTCCAGTGACTTCAATGGAGTTGCTCCTAATTTACACTAGTGTATGAGAGGGAAGAATAAAACTTAGTATTTTTAAAGGAAAACTTAATCTACAGGCACCGCTAAGGCCAGTAAGTAAGTTCCATGGTAGCCAATCACTGAGTGCCAGCTCAGTCCAAATGCTAGCCATATCCTTCGCAATTCTGCGCTTGAAGAGACACAAAAAGTGCCGTTCCGCTTAAGTAGAGAAACTCAAGTGAGGGGTACAAGACACCATGCAGCCTTCAGACAGATTCCAGTTCTTTCTCTCATTGCCTCTCAGTTTTTCACTGATTAATATGTTTGTTTTTATTCGAGTATGAGGCTGGTTTTAGATTTTCAGTTTTCATTTCCACATGCAATGGGGTTTCCAAACTCTTTAAGGCTGAGAGAAACATCCAGGTTTAGCAGACCCCTGTTCCCCAATTCTGAGGAACACGGTCCCTGAGGAAGTAGGGAGACGTCTGTAATTGGATAAAGAAGTCCAGGCTGCTTAGGGCCCCAGGTGGGTGTGACATTTGTAGTGGGGGGTGGAACTCTCCACCTCTGGGACTCAAGGGACTCTGACTCCTGGCTGAAACAGTGCATGCTGGGAGAATGGGCTGTGTAAACACTGGTTTCTGAAGGGGATACTTAAGAGGACTTAGAAGAAGCGGCAAGTAGTGTATTGTTTATTTCATTTTACTCATTTTGAAAAGGACTCTGCAGCAAACCCAGGTGGGGAAAGGCTGTACTACTCCAGAAGACCAAGGGAAAGGAAAGCCCTGCCTTTTGGAAAAGCCTGTAAAGCAAACCCTCTGGGGCGGCCTTGTTGATTCAATTCCTGGTAGAGGAACTTTGGGGCTCTTTCATTTTGAAAACTCCTTTATTGATGTCTCTCTTCTGTTTGGTTTGCCCTGCTCTCGGATAACTCACTTAGCAAGGCAATGGGAGACTGTCCTGAATTGTTAAACGTTACATGGTTGCCACTCCTGGGCATTCAAAAAATCATGAGTCACGGCCCCCCGGCTCCATCATCACATTGCCCGGAGAAATCATGAGATTTAAAAAAAATAATAATACAATTAATAACTAGAACATAAAATAATACAATACTTGCCTTCTGGTTTTTGTGTCTTTAGGATTCACATTATTAATCTTTTCTGCACATTCACAAGGAGTAGAAACTTTTTTTTTAAGTAAGGCAAGAGTCTCACATAGTCCCATGATTCCAGGAACTTGAGATTTAATTATAAGACTAAATATTGCAAACTACCAAAAAAAATCTTGAGTTGACGCCACCAGTTGCAGTTCCTCAAGCTGGCCCAATACTGACAATATAAGACAGTGAAGTAGGCTGGTTTGCAAATCACTGAAGATACTTTTGCAAATGCTATTTCAATAACTTCTTCAAAGTGTCTGATGAAGTGGGATTTTCTCCCACAAAGCTCATGCAATAAATAAGTCTTTAAAAGTGCCACAGGACTCTGTTGTTTTTCTGCAATAGACTAACACGGCTACCCCTTTGGAACTTCTTCATTCCTAGCAGGAAAACAAAACATATCTTGCCATAGTGTATATCGTGAAACCCCCAGGTAAACCAGTGGAACATAATATAATCCTCTGCACTAGAGGGTATCCACATAGTTCTGTGGGATGCTAGTCTCTTTTGGATATTTGGTAATGTGCTGCGTGGATTGTGAACTCAGCTGCAAGAACGAGTGTCTCTTGTCCTTGCTCTCCCATGAAATATACACTTCTGTAAAGTACAGACATGAGAACTGGCAGGGAAGAAGGTTAACTATCCTAGGTAAAAGTCTTAGAGATTGCAATAGAAGATGCATGCTAATTCCAAACTTAACCCTCCCCTGCTCCCCAACAGTAGCTCAGGAGAGGAGGGCTGAAAGGGGAACCTTGTCCTGAGAGGCTTCCCAGATCTGCAATTGGGGGTTCCCTTAGTCCAGGCCTCTCTTAGGAAGAAGTTCAGTTTTTGCCCATAGATCCCACAAACCGAGGCCATTCCCTTCCTTGGCTGTGCTGGGGGCTGTCCTCTGTTGTCCTCCTATCATCTAGCTTTATTGGTTGCCTCATGTCTCTTGCCTGCAGGTTAATCCTCTGGTTTTTCCTCTACAAACAGCCTCTAGACCACAGCTGCCAACATTTGTACAACTCCATGGCTATGTCTACACTTGTTCAAATAAGTCGACTTTGCTAAGTCGACTTAACAAAGTCGACTTTAAGTCAACTTTGTTAAGTTGACTTAGCATGTCCACAGTGTAAATTTAGGTCGACTTAAAGTTGACCTTGCCAAATCAACTTAAAGCGTCCACACTGGACGGCTAAATTGACTTGTAGGAGCTAGGTGGACCTGGGAGTGGTGCGTGGTGGGAAAGGGGGCACTGAAGAGGTGCCCCCCTTCCCTGGGCACCCCTTCAAAAGTGCCAGGGAGCTCAGCATTTTCCCCATTGTACCAAAGTACATGGGGCTGAGCAGGACAGGGGCAGGGTATAGGAGTGGGTGGGCAGGGCTGTGGGTGGGCACAGGCAGCCTGGAAGGGAGGTCAGTGGGGGAGCACTGGGGACCCTTTAAGTCAACTTAGGGTTAAGCTACGTCTACACTGGCTTAAGTCGACTTAATAAAGTCTATTTAGCCAGTAAGTCAATTTAAAACTAGGTTTTATTAAGTCAACTTAAAATTTCCTTAAGTTGACTTAAGTAGCAGCTTAAATCGACTTAAGAAAACTGTAGTGTACAGGTTTATGTCGACTTAATTTACAAGTGTAGATGCACCCCATGTGCTGTTCTAGGCAGATTTAATGAACTGATTTGCATATTTGCAAATAACTTGCCTATACCAAAGGGGTAGCCGTGTTAGTCTAGTGTAGAAAAACAGCAGAGTCCTGTGGCACTTTTAAAGACTAACAGATTTATTTATCGCATGAGCTTTCGTGGGAGAAAATCCCACTTCGTCAGATGCTTTGAAGATGGGAAACTTACAGAGTGGGAGGAAATTAAATGCAGGGGAGTGTATGACATAGCATCAGGTCAGGCTGTAACAGCAAATCAAAATAGGTGTTAGGATTCAAACACTGGGGAACAGCACATAGAGGAAGGTGAGGTCAAATCACCTGTTGTAATGAGAGAAAAATCCATAGTCCCTGTTTAACCCAAAAGCAACTGAGTCAAATTTGCATATAAATTCAAGTTCTGCAGTTTCTCTTTGAAGCTGTGATTTGTTATTCATCTGTTTCAACACAGCTATTAACAAGTCGTCACTGGAGTGAGCAGAGAGATTGAAGTGTTCCCCTGTTGGCTTTGTAGTATTGCAATTTCTGATATCAGATTTGTGTCCATTTATTCTTTGGCGCAGAGACTGTCCTGTTTGTCCAATATATAAGGCAGAGGGGCATTTCCAGCACATCATGGCATAAATCACATTGTCTGAGCAGTGGCAGAAAACTCAATAACTGTGAGGCTGGGCCAGGTAGGAGAGTGAGACACAGGATGTTCAGAAGTCCTTCTCCAGTCTCCTGTTTGCCTGTCTCTCTTCCACCTTCATGACAACTCTTCCTTTTCCTGGCTACACAGTTGCTCTCCATGGGCCTGAAGCTGAGTGGGTCTGTGGCCCTCTCTGAGTTTCATGCATTCCAGTCCTTTCCATCCAGCTCATTTGAGGGAAAGGGAGGTACCCAGTGACAAACCAACAGCTTAATTGCAATATTTAGGATTGTGATTTGAAGAAAGTGAGGGAAAGGGAACTGGCTTGGTGATGGTGAATATGATTTGGTGTTAAAAACTTAGCTAATGGTGCATTTTGGTTGAAAACTTAACTAAAATAGACTCAGGAAAGGTTTTGATTCCCATGGCTACTGTAACATCCTCCTGGTGTGCATGCAGGAATTTGTACTACTGTTAATGCTATTAAATGTTCTAAGAGTTTTACCTTTGGACTGAGGATAACCGCACGCACACAGCAAAACACACACAACGAGGCTGAGTGTAACAGTTCTGAAAGTAGAAATGAAAGGGCCTCCTCTATTATAACTTTGCCACCACTATGGAGTTGCTTTGTCCATAGAAGCTCTGGAGTGAAAAAGAATCATGTAATCACTCAAGCTACTACTATAATCCTATCTGTTTTAATCAGATTTTAACTTGAAGCCAATAGTAGTTACTTATTAATTGATTTAAGGCAAGTTTTAGTTCAAATATCACTGAATTTTTTGGCTCTTCTGTACTCGGAGCAGCCTTTAAGAGTCTGTGTATGTGCAATGGGTGTTTGTGTACAACCCGGTTGTAAGTATTAAGCAGTACTACCTTCCTATTCAGCCAAGCAGGAAATCTGTCTGTTCAGTCACTCTATCTTTCCAACATTCTGCCCTCCCCCTGCCAGCCAAGAGGCGGAGTTTCTCGTTACATACCAGTCACTGTAGATCCCATCTTTTATTTAGTCTCTCTGAAGGCTGAAAAAGCATTCTGTTTAAGCAGGGGCTCAGACCTTTAACAGCTTTGATTTGTTCGCTTGGTAGAAGTCTGAGAGACAGGGATCAGCTTGTACCCTGGATTGGTACACAATGGGAGACTGAAGGACTAAAACAACTTCAAAGGGAATTGGGTGTGCTGCAGGAACATGACGGAGGAATGAAATGCCAGCTTTGCTGATAAGTGGAGCCTCTGTGTAATTTACATGTGTATTTGTGGAAACCTGGCCAGAGAACACACACAAACTAAGACAGCTACCTCCCACCTTCCTAGAGGACATCATCCAGGGAACCGAACAAGGGTAGGAAAGAAGGTTCTTTTTTTTTTTCCTTTACAAGAAAAACAGGCTTTCAGAGTGATTGTTCATCTATTTCTAAAGCGTTACATCAGCTAGCCAGGAAACTGGCTTCTCACCTCTTGTGCCCTTGTTTTCAAAAGTTACAGCTGACTAAGATATTTGCAGTGGTTCCCGTGCTTAAATTTACAGAGAGACAAGATACTTTGCTATGAGTTAAGACAATGAGGAGCTAGGACTATAATGAACTGGGAATGAATTGATTTTTACCAGCTGCATTTGTGTCTGCAGTAGCAAAATGTTTTTGATAAGGGAAGAGGAGATGAACTTTGTTAGCACTTCTAGAAAGAAAATCACCGGTAATCACTGTTTTGCTGAATATTTATCTGAATTGACTCAAATTATTTGTTAAAGCCAGAGCGAATCCAAATGGTTATCTGGGTATGGTAGGAAGTATTAACTGCTGAGATATTTGAGATTCTTATATTTAAAAGACTTCCTGAGATTTTTGAATTTTTAAGTTCCATGAATAACATGTTATGGGAAGACAACAGAGTCTTGTGGCACTTTTATAGACTAACAGATTTATTAATCGCATGAGCTTTCGTGGGAGAAAATCCCACTTCGTCAGACGCTTTGAAGATAGGAAAGTTACAGAGTGGGAGGAAATTAAATGCAGGGGAGTGTATGTTATGGGAAGTAGCTGCTGGCAAACAGTATGGTTATTCAGAAACCAAGGTGGTGGTACTGACTTTCCATAGCTGTGTTTGAATTCCTATGAAAGCCCTGGAATTTCCCCCACATTGCAGGCATTACCCCAAGGCAGTGATCAGAATGAGGGCTGCCATATGGCCTGACGCTGTTTCCATATTATCAGCAAAACTACCATTGATTTTAATGGGAGGAGAATTGGGACCCGTTAGCAGCCTGCCTTTCCTCCCACCCCTTTGTGTGGATTCCCTACCTGACATTCCCACATTCATAGATGGCTTTCCATCTTATTAGCAGTCTGCTTACTCCATTCCCATTCAGTGGCTGTCAATTCTATGAGTTCCTGATTCACCACAATCTGCGCATCCTCAGAGATGTAAATCCACCATCATAGCACCGCTGTGGGACTTGCGTGGGGAGGGCCCACGTCCAAGGGGCCCTGCCAGAGCTGATGCCACCACAGGGGAAGAGTCAACAGCTCCAAGAGAGGTCCTGGAAAGGGATGGAGGAAGGGAAGCAAGATGAGGGCGGCACCCTGGGGAAAGCAGCTGAATTGCCACCCTCACTGCAGGAAGGTGCCCCTCCTGTCTGGGTGTGCAGAACGGAACAGTGGCTGGCGCGCCTAAGTTCCACCCATCTGTTAACCTGCTGCTGCACAGTTCTCGTGTGAGGAGCCAATATGGACTAGGGCAGTTTTCAAACTTTTTTTTCTTGGGACCCAGTTGAAAAATGTCATTGATGCCCCTGACCCAACAATTATATCTTTGAGCAACGCATTCCAGTCTTTTGGCAGTGGCAGCAGGGGGCGCCGCAACCCAGTGCCTGCCGGTCTGTGATCCAGTACTGGGTCCCCACCCTAGGTTTGAAAACCACTGGGCTAGGCAGTGTTTCTCAGCCAGTGTCCCATGGAACACCAGTGCTCCGCAGATATAGTGCAGGTTTTCCGTGACTGACCCCAACTTCTCCCCATCAGGGGTTGAGTAGGGAGCGGGGAAGGAGCAATTTAAAATAACCCAGCCACAGCAAAGCTTCCAGAGGTGTGGCAGTGGGAGTTGACTCTTATCCGGAAGCTTTGCTGCAGCTGGGGCATTTTAAATCTCCCGCCACTGTTACTGGCTTTTTTGAGAACAGTTTCATCCAGGGTTCTGTGTAATGTAATTAATACCTTTAGGTATTCCCTGGCCACTAAAAGGTAGAGAACCCCCCAGGGCAGGTCTGAGGAGGGGAAGAATGTCCCACTCCTTTCATCAGTTTAAATATGTTCTAGTTCTCTGTAGTGTTACCTGTTTCCTAAACATTTTCACGCTTTGATGTCCAAAACTATGAGCTTTAGTTCTTTACTAATAGAACACATTTAATGTTCCTTGCTTGTCATCTTTAGCACATCCAGTGTTTTCTCTGCATACTGGCAAATTCCATGTTTCTACACCTCTGAACTTCTCGCTGGACCTAGGCCAACTCTCACACTTTCTCAGGATGTGACTCCTGCTGAAAGCAGCCAGTCAATAACCCATGACTCAGTTTACCTAGCAGATCAGACTCCCTCCCAAATAGACTTCTGACTCCTAACTAGCTGTAATGTGTCCCTTTCAGAGCATGACATTGGGTTGAGAAGTGTAGCATGCTGCAGGATACTTTAGCTGAGGAGCTGGTAAAACATGAAGCAGATGGTTGTGAGTCAGCTAATAAAAGAGCATTCACCCACATATGTGGGGGTATGCACATATATATTGATATATGAGTTTACTTCTTGTAACCATTAAACTCTGCAAAAGAGCTCATAAAACTTCAGTGGCACTCCATTTTGGGTATGCATTTCTATGTGATTGGGGCCTGTATTAAAATGATGATTTGTATGGGATGTGTCAGTAGCTGGTTTTGTATCTAATATGCCAGTGCTTGGTGATGTTGGGACAACTCGCTGAGTTCCCTGTTAACTTTGGTCCCATGTCTAGAATAAGAGTAGGCAAGCTTTGAAACAGCTGTCAGCCAGTAAGGGGCAGGTCCGTGCACTGAAAAATGCTTGGGTTAGTGAGAAAAGTTCTGGAGGGCATTTGGCTTTTTAGTGCAGTTCCTAATTTAAGCGTAAACTTTAAAAGATGGTGATGTGCTCATATATTTGTCACATGAATCGTTCATAAGGCTAGTAATTTTTTCCATGAGTAAGACTCTTTGTTCCTCTTCCTGGTCTGCCATAGTCAATCTTTTGAAATAATTATGATTTAGCAGCAACTGTGAGGGAGGTTTGAACAAGTCTGCTGATTTCATTGCCGCCTCCAGAACTCTGAGTTCACTGTTCCAGAGACAGCATGCCACTGAGTGATCAGTAAAAACCACAGCCTCATGCTATTGACAATATTGATTTACTGGAGCTGTTGCACCTGCAGAATGAGATAGGATTGCGTGTTACCAATGGAACAGCCCAAGAGGTTCACAGTTGATGTAGTTGGTGGAAAATAATATAAATAAGAAAAATATTTGTACCTGACAAGGAGTCAGGAATGCTGGTCTGAGTGTCTGTTCTTTTCCACAGCACCAGGGTAATGGAAGTTTGGCCGTTAACCAGAAACTCTAATATGGTTTTCAATTTTGTACTTATGAGATGATCTATTTTTTTTTCTGTTTTTTTGGTGGGGAGAAGTAAGTGGAGAGCTTTTCTTTAGACTAAAGAATATCAGCTCAATTTAAGAGGTTATTTTCACTGATGTAATAAAAATAATTTGGTACCAGTTTAAAAATTTACACCAACAGAAATTTGGAAAAATAACTTGACAGATGATGGACTTCCACCAAACACCTTTAAGAGATTCATAGTTAGCTGGCCAGTTTGTATAAATGCACTGGAAAGAAATTAAGTTAGTACCTTAATAAAAATCCTTTTAATACCATTGCAACATATATCAGATAGGAAAAACTGAGTGGGGGAAAAAGGGTGAATATGAAATCTTGGGAAAGTGTAGCTAACCTAGACAACAAGGTTAGTTAGAAAGATTAAATGAACCAGAACACAGCAAGATTCACAATATCTGAAATGAGCAGAGCACATACCCTAGGTTGAAAAGACCACTGGACCCAGCAGGACTACTCACATGTGTAAAGTATGTGTATTTATGTGTGTTTGCTGCTCTGAGGCCTAAATGTTCAGAATTTGAGACAATCATATGTTTCTATGCAGGTTATTTATTCAGGATACTCATTATCCAGAATTTTATCCAGCATAGAAAAATTCAATGAATCAGTATATCTGGAACCGTTTTATTAGGAATATAAGTGCTTTGTAACTCAGAACGACAATAATAAAGATGCCATAATTTCCTGATGCCCGAATTTCCTGATTTTAGAAGACTTCAGTTCTCACCTTTGTCATAGTAATGTAATGTCAGGTTAATGTAGCTTTGGGCATTCAGCAAATATGAATTGGTTGGTTGCTGCTGAATGATGGAATGAACCCGTAATGTGTATTCAGTGACACAAGCTGTTGCTTCTGTCAGTACAAAACATAGGTAGAAGAAAGAATTAAAAGTATATCTTTGGATAAAAGCTGGGAGGGACACCTGAACAATGTTATGGGAACTGCTACATCTGACAGCTTATAAGAAACCCCACAGGTACAATTCAAAATGTTGTGACGTGTATACATACACAGAATATGTATAATAGAATGTCAATACCAAGAATTAATTTTCTAGAGGTGGGATCTATTCATACTTTGTCCAGAAGAATTTCTTTTCAAAAGGTTTTATTTCAAGCTTGATGTTTAGAATGTGGCAGGTGTTTATCCTTTATCCTTTAGAACCACTAACAAAAATCTCTTTCAGGTGTATTCTATCAATGCCAGGAAAATTATAATTATGAAAGTATCCTGAGGGCTAAAATGCTACTGAGGAATCAGCCCTAATGAAAAGCACAAAGCATCTTTTCTTGTGTTCTTCTGTATTATTTTTGTAACTTTTACACTTTACAATAGCCCCAGCTTTCTATTAGATAGTAAATAGTTTCCATACTGATTTTTGACACGTTCCAAAGGGATAGCCATGTTAGTATAGGTCAGCCAAACAAACAAGGAGTCCTATGGCACTTTTAAAGACTAATAAATGTATTTATTGCATGAGCCTTCAAAGCATCTAACGAAGTGGGATTTTCTCCCACGAAAGCTCATGTGATAAATAAATTTGTTAGTCTTTAAAAGTGCCATAGGACTCCTTGTTTATTATACTGATTTTTGTTATCCTTTGAGGAAGACGCTCACCTGCTCTTCAGTGACAATCTAAAAAAAAATCTTCAGTAGTATAAGTATGGCCAACCTATTGCAGAACCATAAGTTGAGGGAAAAATCACACTGGGGGTCAACTTTGCAGCCTACGTTTATGGAAACTAAAAGAAAAGTGCAGCACATCATCCTTTAGCATAGAAGGAGGACACATAGACACCAGTGATATGACAGGAGCATAACTGACAAGTAATTATCGTCCAAAGTGTGTTGGAGCAGTGCTAAGCTTTGGAATTTCCTGTGACATGAAGTCTTACATTGTGGGGTCAATTCTGCCAACAAGATACACAGATACACCTTACACTGAAATCGTTCACAAAACTGTGACTTAGAGGAACTGAGTCCTGAATTGGGCCCACCAGCTCTTATCCCATTCATTTATTTATCTATGATGCATCAGAACAAGTTCCTTTAATCTTTACCCTGATTGCTGTGTTGAGGAATAAGAAGGGGTCTTAACTTGGGATGGCAAAAAGTTCCAGTCCAAAGACCAGTTACATTTTCATATTTGAATTGATGTTATTGGAGTCTAAGTTAGGAGAGCAATGTGGAATATCTTTTGATTCGGTCTGACAAAACTGAAATAATTTTTCTTCATTATGGATTTCCTTAGAATGAAAAGTTCTCTGAGAACTTGATAATTCAACTATCACTCCACCTCCTGGCTTCTAAAACAAAATCTATGTACATGTGATTTATTTAAACATTAACCCTCACATTCTTGAGTCCGAATATTAAATTGTTTAACTAAAATCAATTTTAGGGACCTAGTTTAAGCAGAAAATGTCCTCTGTATATTTTAAGTTTATACAAATCATATGTGTTTGACATGCTAACAGAACTTTTAGTACCATCTGCCACAAACAGTTAATAACACCAGATGGACTTCTTCATTTATGCACTCTGATTAGAATTCTGACATAGATTTAAGTTACGGAAAGATCATTTAAAGTGGAAGAGCCTCCAGCTAAGGTGGTAGAATCAAGTAAAACTCATGTGTTTAAGCAAAAATTGAATGACTGTAGAAAGTAAATCTAAAAGGTGTTAGGTCTCAATGTGACTCCCACTGAAATCTGAGTCTTTCCAGTGGCTTAGAAGAGTATTTGAACAAGCTAAGTTTTGTGTTAGGGAGTAGCCAACCTCCCATTCCAGAATAAGCAGGGACTCCCCCGGATTCTTGTTTTGATTCTTCCGTCACCCCAGGTGAGTGTTGATTGGGTGAGTCAGGGGCAGCATAGTAGTGTGTATTTGCATTCAAGTCAGGGGCAGTAGAGTAGTGTGTATATGTATTCTTTCTGTTTATTTAGCCTTCGCATGGCACAAACAATAATATTTTAAATGTTAAAATGTACATTTGAAAGATAGGCCTGAAAATCATACAGGACAGTGTTGTTATCAAGCCATCCAGACCTATTGCACTCCTGCACAAATCCTCAATTAGGAATGCATGTTTAACCTGTCAGGCACACGTCTGACTCTCCCTTCCCTTACACCACCGGAGGAGTCATACCAATGAGGTAACATCGGTGGGGTAGTGGTATGAGAGAAGTGGACTGCTGAAGCCTGCTCCTATGAGTGAAGTAAATAATGAAATTACCATTAACTTTCATGGCTTCAGGTTTGGGGCTCAACTGCCTGAATAATCCAACAGTTTTAAAAACTACATAGAAAATAGACCTGCTGACATTTTGGTTTACCCCAGCCTTTCCTATAGTTTTAACAAAGTTTGTGAAATAACAAAGTTACCCATAGACTAGTGTAACATGTTATTGATGGAAGATGAAAGAGACCACTTCTCAGCTGAAATGTTGGTTTATGAGAGAATGATATATTCTTTTGATAGAAAAGTTGACCTGCAGAAATGCTCTCTTCTTCTGTTAATCATAAGTTTGTATTTCTTCTGTAAGCACAAAAAGATCTGAATGGAAATACATCTACTGATTATTTATTTGAAATTAAAATAGGCTTATAAACACATATGTAAACATTCTTTTTATCTTTAAAAGTTTATTTTAATTTTAAATTAAAAATACTGGAAATAAATTGAAAACCTTTTGTTTCTTTTTTAAATTCCTGGAATAGGTTCCCACAAAATCTTTATACATGGTTCAATATTTTTCTCATAGTAATTTTACACAGATGTCTAAAGCCTTCATGACTGTGAGTTTTATTCAGGTTAAGTGGATATGTTATATTATTCAGTATTCAGATATTATTATTGAGTTTTATTCAGGTTAAGTGTTTACATCACTAATGTAGAATTATAAGAGATATTGTTGTTCCCTACTCTACAGTAGTGATGAGGCTTCAGCTGGAGTACGGGGTCCAGTTTTAGGCACCACAGGTCAAAAAAGATATAAACACTTGGAGAGAGTCCAGAGGAGAGCCACAAAACTGATAAGAGATTAGAAAGCTTGACCTCTGAGGAAAGGTTGAAAGAAATGGTCATGTTTAGAGTCTAAAGAAAAGAAGGATGAGGGAGGACATAACAGTTTTTAAATATGGAAAAGACTGTTATAAAAAGGATGGTTATCAATTATTCTCTATGTCTGATGAGCGTAGGACAAATAGTAATAGGCTTATTTCTTAGGCAGCCAAGAATCAACTTAGATAGTGTTTAAAAAAGCCAAGAGTTCACAGAGTTTACACAAAGAATTGCCGGACATCTGGGTATAGTGTACAAATTATTGACAAGTGCAGAGTTTGGTTAGAAGTTAATAAATACAAGGAATACATAATCTGCTGTAACCCAGGTAAAGGGTCAAGGGTTCAACGGTTCAAAGAACAAGCATTCAGTAATTTGGGAACATCACTTATTATAGAAGTTACCTAAGATGGAGTTGATGGGGAGTAGATACGTCAACAATGATGGGTTATCCCTCATTGAATCAGTGATATGATGCAGATAGTCCTTTAGTCTATAAGTTCCTTTCATTGGGTAGGAAGGTCTTTGGGTCTTCCTGACGACAGTGCATGGTGGTGCTCAGCTTACTCTTCCCAGTACTATCTGTGCCCAGTGATGAGTTTGATATAAATGTCTCTCGAACACCTGATGGTGTCAGACACCATCAGGCACCGAATCAGCTGGACGTAGCACTGACTGGCTCCACAGGCCTGCAGTACATGCTTGTTGCAGGAGGCCCAAGTGCCCAGGGTTCTGACCATCAGAGTGTGGGCCTGTCCCTTGCAGCCCTTCACTCTCAGGATGTCTGCCACCGAGGTATACCCCTCCTCCTTACGAGCTCACAAAAGGCTGGGGTCCTGTTCTTCAACGAGACTGTGATTGCTACCAAGATGATCTTCTTCTATTACAAAACTCTATTTCCAACTCTAAGGATAATTGCACACTGGAATAAGGGAAGATGTGGTGGTTTTTAAGAATAGATTAGAAAACACCTGACAAAGACAGTCTGGGTACATTTAACCCTGCCTCAGCATCTGGGGATGGACTGGCAGAGGACCTTTTGAAGTGCCTTCCAGCCCTACATTTCTCTGATCCTGAACAGGTATAATCTGATGATAATTTATATTGAAGTGTGTAGGAAATATTTTTAAAACTGAAGTATGTTTTGCATTACAGTGTAATTTTTAAAACAAATCATGGCTGTTATTTGTTCTCTGTAAATGATGCCTGAAGGCAAGAGTGTCATTTTCAGAGGAGCCTAAGGGGGTCAGTGGTCCAACATCCATAGCCACTTGAAAATGCCACCTTTCTCCAGATCATTATCTGAATTTGATTGACTTGTCTGAAAATTAATTGTATCCATTTTAATGTAACTGAAAGTGGTACCTGTCAGTGTCCTTTTTATTTGGTTCAAGGACAAAGTTAGCATGTGTTACAAATTGAAGTTTTAACTTAAAGTTAAAATGTAACATGTTTGTACCAGTAGTTTATTGCCATTAGTAAAACTGTTAGCTTCCCATGGAGTAGTTAGAGGCAGTTTGCGCTCTGTTTTAATCGAATTACGTCAATGTTTTGCTTCAGCAACTCGGTGTAGCTTTATGGTGAGGATCACTGCAGGGCCTGTGGATGTGCTGGCAATTCCTAGCCATATAGGACAATACAAGATGTCCACATGGTTGCTCATAGAACCCTGTGAACCACTGTTAAGGGTATCATAACGTTATAGTTGACTTTAAAACTGCATTATGGCTGCAGTGACTTCCTCATTCCTATGGAAAACGCCACGTACCGTCAGTGAAACTCCACACAGACAGCTGCAGCTGGCCAAAGGCACACCCAAAAGCTGCTTGTAAACAACTCACTCTTTTCCATAGAAGGATATGTTCACCTTCTCCACCAGGGAAACAAAGAGGCATCTGGAAAGCAGCTTTCCTGCACCTGCCTTCATTGAAGTGCTCTTTACAGCTCCAAACAGGGAGATGGGAATCATGGCACTCCAAGTGCAAATGTCAAACTCCCACCCACTGGCTGCTGGAAAAGTACTACCCTGAGCTTATTCAGAGAAATGGGGTTTACTTTGTTTCTGTGCTGATGCCATTCAGGTATAAAGATAAGTACAATGGCCATAGATAGTCTGGTTTTGCCCGATTGCCCTTATCATTAACTTTTGAGGAGTTTCTTTCTCTTTCCACTGGCAGCACCTGCTCCCTTCTTTTCTCTGCTTTTTATCTTCTGGAAAAGACGCAACTTTACAGATACCACAAACGCCATCAAGTGAAGGATAGAGCATGCTGGGGTGCAGTTTGTAGGGGTTAGTAAGGAAATTGGTGCCTTTGTCCAAAAGTCAGAAAAAGCTGCCATTATAAGCTTACAGAAGGGACTAGGAAACTCTCAGTGTGCTGTTCACTTTTCGGGCCTGCTGCTTTTCATATACTACTCCAGTGGGTGTGTCGGTGTTCACAAACCAGCGTCCTTCAGTGACCTGTAAACCATCTCTGTGGGGCACTCTTGTCACAATACGATATTCAAATCCACAGCGAAAAGCAAATGACACCATAAGAGAATCTTTAATAAAAAAAGACGGCCAAAACTAGAGCCACAGAACGTACAGAGTGATAGTTATTATTGTCATATCTTTAAATCTGCTTGGCTCTGAAGGGTGATTTGGTAAACCTGGCCTTGTAGGATTCCATGTTTATTGTTGCTCACTCATTTCTATATCAAATACGCTCTGCTTAAATGTAAAAAACAGGCTGTCCCCACTCCCTTGCCCCCAGTTGTTGATCCTGCAATCTGCCTGAGCACTCTGAAAATTATCGGGGCTTTTTTTCCTTTTAGAGCGTCTTCTCTAGTACTAATGGATCTGCATGTCAAATGAAATCCTTATGTACACCTGTGCAATCTCTTTCTCTCTCAAGTGACGTCCTCAGTGACATTGTGCATCATTGTGTAGATCTGTAGAGGTCTAGCTGATAGGAATTTAATAAACAGCTCTATTGATGAGGTGAGTGATCAAACCAGAACAGAAAAGGGGCACCATCATAGTCCTCAACTGTGATGACTATGTTAATGAGGTCAACCAACGACTTTCTGACAGTACTTACTGTAAAGAACTCAAGCACCCCATACCACAATTTACCCAGGAATTTAAGGATATCATCAAATCCTTCCCCAAACAACTCTAAGAAATACTCTACAAACTTATCCCTCACAAACTTACCCTAGGGACCCTCTATATCAGTGGTCTTCAACCTTTTCTGGATCAGCGCCCAGTTTTTCAATATTTTCACATTTGCAGTAAGTTTACCTCCCACCTAAATTGTTACTTTTTATAAATTGCCACTGTCATTAAATTAATTGTTACATTGTTGTACTGTTAATTGTTAATTATAATTTTCAATTTATTTAAATTTTAAACTCAGATATTTTAAATAGGATATCAAACAAATTTCATTCAAACAAAATGTATTCATTCAGTATTCATAATTCATACAAACATTTTATAAATTACAGCCGGATGAGCATGGCCATTATCTCCTTCCTTCATTTTTGTAGCGCACACCAAATATCACAAAACGCCCACTAGTGGGCGGTATCGCCCAGATTGAAGACCACTGCTCTATATGCTTCCTAATTACACAAACAAGGGAACCCAAGCTGACCCAGCATATCTGGCCATGGCACCCTTTCTGAAGAAATATTGGAACTCATAAAAACCGTCCTAAAAGTACTCATCACAGAAAGGGTCAGCTTCCTCCAGGACACAACTGACTTCCTCCACAAACTCAACAAACTCCCTCAGAACACCTTCCTTGTCACCATGGATGTCACCTCCCTATACACCAACATACCTCACAATGATGGCTTAGCTGCCTGCCTCAAATGTCTATACAACAATAGACAACCCTTAGATATCCATCCCAAACACATTGCCAAACTCATCCATTTCATTCTCACCCATATCAATTTTACATTTAGCAACAAACACTTTTATCCAAACCACCAGAAAAGCCATGGGTACAGGATGGCTCCCCAATATGCTAGCCTCTTCATAGACCACCTGGAAGAAGAATTTCTCTAGCAACAGGTGCACCAAGAAACTAATGGTATAGCTGAGATACATCAATGATGTGTTCATCCTTTGGACAAATGACTTTAACTCCCAAATAGATTGCCACAACTACCACCCATCATCTAGTAACCTCTCTCTGGTACACTCCCACACTAGCATCAACAACCTGGCTATTACAATCAGCTCTCCATAGACCAGGACACGGCAACTGAAAGTGCTGTCAGAACAAGAGATGCAAAATTTGCAGGCATATCTCTGCTGCTACAATGATCAACACCTCTTTCAACTCACCTTTCAAGATCTATGGTTCCTACACACGCCTGTCGCAAAATATGGTGTACGTCATCCAGTGCACTAAATGCCCCAATCACAACTGCATGGGTGAAACCAGACAATCACTGGGCTCTTGAGTGAACTCACAGATGAAAATGGTAAAAGACAAAAACACCGTATCACTCTGAATGCTTGTCATAAAGTGATCACTCTCTATCAGTTCTTACCCTCAAATGAAACCTGTACAACACTTTCATAAAACAAGCCTGGCAGCCTAAATTCATAGCTTTGGTAGGCACTAAAAATTATGGACAGTATAGACTGAATGTAAGGCTTATTACAAAATACAGTTCACTAACAACCACCCACCCCCAGCTGCTTCCCCTTCTCCTTCCTTTCCTCCCTATGACTGGAGTGGTGAAGAAGAGCTCTGTGTAAGCCTGAAAGCTTGTGTCTCACATCAACAGAAGTTGGCCCTATAAAAGATATCACTTCCCCCACCTGATCTCTCTTATATCCTTTCTGGGACTAACTTGGCTACAACAGTATTCACACAATTTTCTTGATGCACAAGCAAGAATGGAATCCAGCTGACTCTTTATCTGTATTGCTTCTGTGGGACTAATGGGAATAAATTTCAGCAAAGTGTTTTTGCCACTAAAGGGAACAAATACAACTCTAAATAGATTTGTTGAGTAGGAAGGTGTCATTTTTACATGCACTTAAAGCAGAACAATAAATATAATCTATTAGAAATTCATCACGAACTTGACACTACAGGAGGAACTCATGGGGAGAGAACAAATTCCACTGGAAACTCCCTGGGTTGTGTACTTGTATAGTTTCCTTTGTATTCTCCCTTGAGGATGATGAATTTTAAATATCCCTCTGAGGGCAATAAGGGATGTGCCTTGAAAACCCAGTGGAATTTAGGTTCTTCAAGGCAATCAATCTTCATTCCTAGGGCTATATCTACACTAGAAAAAGTTAGGTCGACTTTGTTGACTTAATAAGGTCGGCTTTAAGTCGACTTAAAGCCGACCTTATAAAGTTGACTTAACAAAGTGGACTAAGTCGATTTAAAGTTAAGTCGACTTAGTCCACTTTGTTAAGTCGACCTAACTGCCCTTAAGTCGACTTAATAGAGTCAACTTAATAAAGTCAACTTAAGGGTTACTCCCCATCCACACCGTCCTTAAGTCGACTTAAGGAGTCAACTTAAGGCTTAAGTTGACCTAATGGGCAGTTCTTATTAGGTCGATTTAAGCTTTCATTAAGTCGACTTAGGGAATTTCTTAATTTCTTAAGTCGACTTAATGAAAGTCAGGTGTAGACATGCAGTAATTTAGGTCAATTTAAGGGTCCTTAAGTCGACCTAAATTGCTAGTGTAGACGTACCCCAGGATTCTTCAATGAGGGTGAATTAGTGCTATACAGAGAACACACAATTAATTTGTATGCTTAATATACCATTGATTTTTAAGGGGATTTCCATCAGGGTATGTATCAGTCCCAGGAGGCTTAGCTCCATGATCTCACGTCCCAGGATAATCCCACTGGAAGTGCAGAGCCTTGGAATTCAAGAAGCAGCCTCTGGACAGCAGAAATCAACTTAATACATGAGAAAGCCTCTGTAGTGTGAGAACGAACCTGACACTTTTCATGATGGGACTTTAGTTGTCCTGTCCCTCTGCCTTTTAGTCTTAGCATCAAAACTGTAACACTGGGAGAATGGGGTTATCCCACCACAGCCAATACAAAGCCACCAGAGACCTTAAAAGGAGCATTTTGGGGGCTAGTTTTGAGAGAGAGAGAGAGAGAGAGAGAGAGAGAGAGAGCTTTAAAAAGTTTTGAAACAAATACAGGGAAATATGGGAAATCAAGCAGTGATTAAAAAGTTTTGAAACAAATACAGGGAAATACAGGGAAATCAAACAGTGATAGGTAAAAAAATACTTTTTTAGGTTAAACCTTATATACCTGGGGCTCATGTTTTTGAAGGGAGAGGAACTAGCATCAATAGCTTTCCCATTTAATAAGAACTCTTTCTTATAACCAAGGAGAGAGACAGTGACATTTGGCAAACAAGGGGTTATTACATGTATTACTGGAAATGTTTAGACATTGCCTAAAATATTGATATATATATATAACATATTAGTCAATTTGTGTTGTTTCAGTTGGAGTGGGACACGGAGAAGGAAGCTTTCTTATCTTCCAGGAACAATTTTGTTGAATAATCCTGTCATTTAATGCAATCTGATTTATTCCAAAGGCAAAATGTTATTTTTCAGATGTATTGTTATAGAACATGGGGATGGCATCTCTGAAATTGATTAACAGTATCCAGAAAGGGTGTGAACTTCATTAGAGACAGAAAAGCCATCCCAACCTCCCCTTCAGCATGGAGTAGAATTTTAACAAAAGACTTTTATGAACTGTCTCCAGTACATTAGTGTTCAAGCAGGAGAGGATGCACTGTAAATTTAAATTGGAGTTTTCTTTCTGTCATGAAAATAGGGCGTTAGTCCCAAAAGTTCATTCAGCAAACCATCCTTGTTCAGCAAAACACTTAAGTGTGTGCTTAAACCCCATTGACCTTAATGGGATTTAAACACATGCTTTGCTGAATTGGGGCCAAAGTAAACAGGTGTGTTACAAGAAAGACAAATGCAACTCCACCACTTGTATGAAGGCTGTCCCAGCAACACATAGAAGGTGAGAGGTGGATAGATTGAAAAGTGTGAAGTTAATTAGCACTGATCAATTTGCATTCTCTTTCCACTCTCAGAATCCAAACAGACTGTAATTGTATGATTCACTTGTCATGTGATTTGTTTAACTGGAAAGCCACTATAAAAATAGAACCAGAAGTATTTGTGTGGTTGTTTATATTAAAAGAGTGATGATTCACATAAATATCAAATTTGTTATGATAGATTACAAGGGAGAGTGGGTGAGAGAGACAGTTTAATGAGTAATTGCAAACATAGGAAAATATAAAAATAGATGCACCAGAAGGCTTGGGGGCATTGAAACAACTGAAGCTGTTTTTTTTTTCTTTCTGGCAAAATCTCTATTTTCTCTTTAAACTGTTAAATGATTTTTTCTGATGTCCCCTAACCAGACTTTGAGATTAGCAATGTTGGTACATTAGCTCTAAAAGTTAAGGTGACACAGGTACATTTCAAAGAGCAAGTTTAAAACATAATTCTGGGAAATAATGCATGTCTCTGTGAGTCAGGGTGACTAACAATGTGTAGTGACAAATGTCTATGGCTATGTCTCCACTAGTAATTTAGGTCCACTTAAGGAGGTTTAAGTGGACCTAAATTACTCCACATCTACACCTGACTTTCATTAAGTCGACTTAAGAAATTCCTTAAACTGACTTAATGAAAGCTTAAGTCGACTTACTAAGAACTGCCGAGTAAGTTGACCTAACCCTCCTTCGATCAACCTAACCCTTCTTTAGGTCAACCTAAGCCCAGCGTGGACACGTAAGTTCACTTTGTTAAGTCGATCTAAGGGCAGTTAGGTCGACTTAACAAAGTGGACTTAGTCCACGTCCATGGACACCACTTTGTTAAGTCGACTTAACAAAGTCGACCTAACTTTTTGTAGTGTATACATAGGCTATGATTCTAGGGTAGTGCATTGTTTTGACATATGAAATGACATTTTAGGGATATGCCCAGAACGACTATTGCATTGTTTACCATGAACAGTGACTAAAATTTTACAACAAACAAGGAGTCTTGTGGCACTTTTAAAGACTAACACATTTATTTATCGCATGAGCTCTTGTGGGAGAAAAGCTCATGAAAGCTCATGTGATAAATAAATTCATTAAATACAGACCAGAGAGTAGTGTTTTTTAGGGGAGTACAAGTGTTATTGAAAAATAAGATTTTAAGAAAAGAAATGTTTTATCTACAGGTGTTTTGTGCTACGTGTTCTCCACTTTCACAGTAGTCAGTGAGACTTAGTTTGTTGGCTCAGGTCCCATGCGCATAAAACGAATAGCAAAAACATCTGACAAAGTGGGATTTTCCCCATGAAAGCTCATGCAATAAATAAATTTGTTAGTCTTTAAAAGTGCCACCAGCATCCTTGTTTGTTATGATAAGAATAGATATTTGTAAGTGCGAAGGAGCATCTGTAAACTTTAGTCATCTTTCATAAAAAATATAAATACTTTTAACTAACTGCAAGTTTTATCACTTTCTATGATTATTTCTTAAAAAAAAAAATTAAACCTGTGACATTCACAAAAGCCAAGAAATTCACATTTCAGACTCTAATGGGAGTCACATGAGCTAATAGCCCTTTTGTATTCAAGAATTGGTATTGTTAGTGAAGTTATACTGTATATTTACATTTTATATTCTTCTTTGTTTCTTGTTAACTATACAGATCTTGATTTCACATAATTAAGGCCCTTTGTTCTGGTTTTTATTTTATTTAGAATTTCTTAGGTGTTGATCAGTGTTTACTTAAAATTGAAAACCCGGTAAAAATGAGTAGAAAAAATTACATAAAAGTTTTCTGTGTTAATGTTGCAAGTAAAACAACAAATAGAGAAAACTAAAACTAAATTATTGCGTGCAATGGAAATGTAATGCTGTGAGTGCTTTTTTTTCTTGTACTTTAACAACTGTTTAAAAACAGCTTTCTGTTCTTGCCCTGGATAGAAGGGGCTTCACTGTAAATTCCAACAGTCCTGGATAGTGTAAGTTCACAGCAATTTTTTTCAGTGTCCCAGCCACCCCCTAATGTTATTCTCCTTGCAGTCTTGCAGCTAGTTGAATTTAGAAAATATTCTGTCCACATCAGTTGAGCCAGGTGGAGCACTGATGTGGAAAACAGCACAACTCGAAGTTGGGCAATCAGTTTAATGGATTTTTCAAAATTCAGATGATGTCGCTGTTGTCTGCAGAAGCTATTACCATGTGTGCCTGGAATTTGTTTTCCAGGTTAGCCCTTTCTTCATTAAAAGCCACCAAGGTGGAAAAGATAAGAAAATAGCTTTTAAATGTATCAGTAGAGAGGCCAAACTTTTGCAATGGGGGTCAAACAGCACAGTGGCTTTCCAGAATGATGATTCATTCTGAAATGATTCAGGGAATCTATTACGAGTGACTGAAATTTTCCACTGCATTGATAGCTCAGTGTGAAAACTTTGGAAAGCCTTTACAGATGTATCTTGCTCTCTGTGCAGGGAACGAGGATAAATGAACAGGGAATAATCCTGCCATTGATGTCTGATGGCAGTCTTGCAGATCATGGTCACAGAAGGTATGTCTACACTGCAATTAAAAACCCACAGCTGGCCCCTGCTAGCTGACTAGGGCTGCAGGGCTGTTTAATTGCACTGTAGATGTTCTGGCTCTGGCTGCAACCCCAAGTTATGGGATCCTCCCACCTTGCATGGTTCTACAGCCTTGGCTGCAGCCTGAGCCTGAACATTTCCACTGCAATGAAATAGCAATGAAATAGCCCTGCACACCAAGCCCTACGAGCCTGAGTCCGCTGGCATGGACCAGCCGTGAGTGTTTAATTGCAGTGTAGACGTAGCCTGTGTAGACATTCGGGGTTGGGCTGGTGCCCAGGCTCTGGGAGTCGGAGAGGGTGTACAGCCAATGCTCCAGCTCCAGCCTGTGCCTGAATGTTTACACCGTGACTTTTAACCCTGGAGCGCAAGTCAGCTGATCCCAGCTAGCCACAGCTGTATTGCGGGTCTTTTATCCCCCCGTAGATGTACCTTGACACACAGACCCACCAGCACCAGGAGGCTGCCACTACTGTCCTCTTTGTGTTGTGCACTCCTCAGAAGAGCTGGGGTCAGAAGGCGATTCTGTCCAGTGGGGACAGCAGGTGGGGCTCAGTGCCCTGGGGCTCTTCTCCAGGAGGTGACATGTCTCCGCACCACACTGAAAGACCCAGCTGCTGACAGGGGTGGATGGAGGGGAGTTGTTCAGTACTGGGGATAGCAGGTGGCGGGAGGGGGTGCCTGGTATTCATGGAAGCAATGGGGAAGAAGTGACATCAGGCAGAGGGGAGAGGGAACGAGGAGAAAGTGGATGGATCCCGTGGCAACTCTGAAAGGCTGGGCCAGAGATGAGGGGGTTTTGTGCAGCAGGGGAAGTGGACAGGGGCCAGTACTCACTGGGTGCAGCTTTCTACTCGACATGGGCCAGTCACTGCAGCATTCAGGACTCTTGGCTGCTGGGACCAGGGCCAGTCTGTCTCGCTCTGTCACCACAAATCTGTCGCAGCCACCAGCTGGTGGTTACAGTCCCTTGCACAGGTATGCTTTGCCATCTGGCAGGGACAGTGTATGGTGGGAAGCAGGCCAGGGAGTTCTGGCATTTACAAAATTCAGGTTAAAATGGTAAAACTGTGATACTGGGTATTTAAAAACTTGGGATTTCTTTGTGAAGGTTGTCAGTAAAAACGAAAGGCCCTACATATAATGAACATCTCTGTCAGCGCAGTTTATTGGCCTTTAGTAACTTTTTTATATAAAATCATAGGAAAATAGAATATATTAACCAGTCTAGATCCCAGTAAGATGAACGTGACCCAACTGTTAAGTTTTTCTTTGGTAAATTAAGAGTTCATGTGACGGCCATATTTATAAGTTCCAAAGGAGTAGCCGCAGTGCTTTTTGGGGGGGAGGGGGGAAAAGGTGATGGTACTCAGCCTGGGGCCGCATTGCTGTGAAAAAAGGTGCCGATACTCCGTACCCCTGAGTACCATCACAAAAAAAGCCCAGGGTACCCATGTTAGTCTAGTTCAGCAAAACAAACAAGGAGTCCTGTGGCACTTTAAGAGTTATGGCATCTATAATTTATCAGATTCACATTTAATTACCTTCTGAGTTTGCACATCATATGCAGTTCAGGTGTTGTAAAGGAAGATTTGGTTTTGAGGAACTCTGTATGATTAATGAGTGACCCTCTGACCAAATTCAGAAGGAATGTGCAAGTTATAGCCCAATAAGTGCACTTGAATCTGAAACAAAGTTGGTGTAATTTACACTGGGTGTATGGCCCCTAAGGGCCATGAATCTCATCTCTTACACCAGTTTTATCTCTGTGCAAGTCCATTAACTTGTGTTGTGCTTACTGTTGACTTACAGTGGTGGTGTCAGTGACAGGAGAATAAGGCCATAAGCAGATTGAAAGAAGGGCTATATTATATTATAGCAGGTTACACTCATGTAAGGCCAAATTCAAAGGTGAGCCTGGTTTGCAGATTATGGATGTGACTGGTTACCTGGCTCATTTACAAAAAGCGTGGTGTCTTCAGTTATCTGATTTGATTATTATTCTGTTAACTTTTCACAACATTGATTCCCAAACAAACACAAAAATCACCGCAAAGTTTAAACAACCTTAGTGAAAAGAGCATAGGCTAGAAAACGGATTTAAGAAAGACAGGAGAAAAGTGTTTTGTTTTCAAATCCTTAAATTGTGTTCTAGTTTCTGCTATTAATCCCTGCCTAGGTTTTTGCCCTTTGCTGAGAGTAGTAATAAAGCATTAACCAAGGGGATATAAAAGTCATTCTATCCTGGAAGATGAAAGTATATTGACAACAGAAAAAGATGCCTGTATGCTACCTTTTAATAAACTACGCTACAGTTTAAATTGAGAACTATTGGACAGTTTAGCTTTGCTGTTATGTTTCCTCTAGGTTTTATTTTATTTCAGCGTTCAGCACACACAGCTTAATTAATAACTAGGCAGTGTTTTCAAGCAGTAGATGAGATGACTTAGTAAGGAGGAATGCTGTATGCTGTTGCCATTTGGATAGCAAAATCATGGGCTAGATTCTGCCATCCTTCAGCTTTGTCTGCATGAGAAAGTTTTGCCACTTGTATCAATATAGTTATACAGGTATAACCCTCTTATATGGGCACTCCTATTCTGGTATAAAAATGGTTTTTGCTTTGTTTTCTTTAGATTAAACCACATCTTAAGTAACATAAGCTAAACTGAAAAAATGTATGAAGGCTGGAATAAGAATGCATGGGGGGACTATACCTGTCTCACTATATTGGTTTAAATTAGATTATACTGAAAAAACATTGCAGTCTAGGCAAGTTTTTACTCATGTCAGCCCTGCCTCAGTAAGGGCCTTAAACACATTCATAGCTTTAAGCACATGAGAAGTCTCACTGACTTTAGTAGGGTTACGTCTATCTCAAGAGTGTCAGAAACTGGCCCACTGTAAACATTATCCCAAGCTATTTCTTCCTCGTTTATAATTGTTTAAAACTCTAACTACACATTTCAGTCACAGTACTATCGCTCCGTTAATTTTGAAGAATAGCATTTTATTTTCATATAATACAACTCACAACCAACATATTCCAGAAGCGACAAGCTAGTTATTAGTACTACAGATTTAGGTAGGCAGATATGGCAGTAACAGCTAAATCATTAGAACCTGCTGGATGTTAGAACTGGGTTTCAGTAAAAGAATAAATAAGCTAAATATGTTTTCAAAATGTGTCATGGGATCTTTAACTTCTTTTAGAACAATCAGCAGAAATAACACAAAAGACCTCAGTTTAATGTCTCAGCCAAAGAATGGGAACGCTAACAATGCAGCTATTCCTAGAGTTGCACAGGAATGTTGGAACTGATTATGAGTCCGGGTTAGTATACAGGAGCAATTGAATTGAGCTAATGACTGACAGGACGATTACGTTAAAAAAATGAGTTAAACATTAAAGTGAGGTTATACAAGGCAATGTTGGCTCATGACCACAACACTGTAGTGCTCCACGTTCACTCACTCTCAAAGACATCTGTGCAAAAGGCCTGATCTGACAAGTTGCTGAATGGTAACCGGAGTCGAGGGTACTCAGCAACTTGCAGGATCAGGTTCTTAATTTGCTGACCTTACAAGTAAATATTTATTATTTTTCTAACAACAAGCTTGGCATGCTCAGCTTGAGGTGAATTTGGGTTTTCTCTGGTTTGTGCATCATCACCAGCAATGATTCTGCCGTTGCGTCCTAGTTATGAATTCTTTATGTGGTGCTTGAGTCCAAAAGGAATCCAGTCTCGCTTGGCTTTACGGCTCTGCGGAACTAACAAAAATTTTTAAAAGGCAGTAAATACTTACTTCTGTCATTAAACTAAGCTGATGGGATTTCAAATACACACATCTGATGATAAAGTTAGGAGCAACTGAAAGTTGGCTTCTGCACTTGTGTAATAAAGAGTTCCTGTGGGATCTTTATGGAGGCCAAGTATATCTTATTATTTGTATTACTGTGGCATTTAGGAGTTGAGTCATAGTCCAGGATCCCATTGTGCTAGGCAATGTACAAACTCAGACCAATATCTGTTCTTCCCTTCCACTCATGGTGTCAATCAGCCCACCCTTAACAGTTCCTATCAATTGTCAGAGGGGGCTTTCAACTTCCTGGCTTTTCACTGCATCCTGGTTGTCTCTGGTACTTGGAGACCACCATGATTTAACAGTAATCCCCAGAAGCTGAATAGCTAGTGTGTAGATGGGAGGAGATTTAACAGAGAAGTCGGAGTTGGAAAGAAGCATACAAAAAAGCTGTGACTTTGCACAATTTGATTATTCTGGCCTGCTGCCTCACTCTGTCCTTTCTTCTAATGACTGCTGGGAGGAGCTGTTTTAAGCAAATTATTATTATTATTAGTTGTAAGTATTTATATTATGATGGGCTCCAGTCTTAGTTCTAGGGTTGTCTCTGGCACTTCTGAGAGACATTTGCTTTCATGATTTAGTTTCTTGTAGAGGAATCGGTTGTATTCTTGGTTTCTTGTGGTCCTGATCCCAGTGCATATTGGTGTCTCAAAGCAAGTGTGGTAGAGGTAGTATTAGAGGCATTGTTAACATTTCACTGAGCAAAGAGAGGGTGCTGACAATTCTTAAATGCACAGAGGTCAAACCCTTCTTCAAGACATTTCCCTTTGATGCGAGAGTACTTGCCATTCAATCCTGCATGATCTTAAACTTCATCTCCTTTGGAGAGGTGGTTGAGAAGGCAGAGTTTGTCAATTCCTTATGCATCTGGACACCACCACCTGGGCAGATTTCAGTCAGGGCTCCAGCATTACTTTGGTACAACACCTGTCATGGTCAGGAATAAGCTTCTGTGAACCTGAAGTCGACTGGCGTTTAGTCTCACATGGGACCTCTCAGTTGCTTCTCACTCCATTGACTGTGGGTTGCTGCTTCAAAGTGATATTGATGTTCTTCCAGGAACCACCCTCCAGTAGTTCCTTTCATAACAAAAGACAGAGATCTGTACTCTGATCCTTTTCTTTCTTTTGCTTTTCCTCTCTCCTTTCTCAATATTGCTTGGCCTGTCCCGTCCCTCTTTTTCCTACTACTTCTGTGGTTCTGTTGCATCATCTCCTTCTCCCTTCACCCTATACAAAAATATATATTTTACCCCTCCCCCAACTCTGATCTTTTTAAAAGAATATGTAGCTAACATCTCATTGTGCTTATCACTGATTATGGTTTGTGTGCTCAGTTCCTTCTTCTTCACCCTTTGAGCTGTCTGTCTATTCAGGTTATAAACTTTTCATGGCAGGCTCAATCTTTTAATATGTTTGTTGGGTGCCTATTCCTGATCTGAGTAGGGCTTCTGAAATATAAAAATAAGTAAGAGTGATCAGTGATAGGGAATTGTGTGCCTTCACCAAAACACTTGAATTGGTATCCCTTTGTCAAATGACTGAAGCCTAGATGGAGGCCTCAGTTCAGGATGTCATCATTCTGGAGGCACCTACCCTCTAACTTAGTTCCAGATTAGAAACTGAGACATTTTAGGCTGTTTTAATAGACCTTGGTTGATGGTTTGATATTTCTGGTGGACTGCAGCTGGCATGAGTGTTTAAGGACTCAGGGAGAGAGGCAGTCTCTCAAATAGCTTAGGCTAATTCCACTGAGAACTTGAATATGAACCTGGACTCCGTATTCATCGGCAACCCAACTGAGTAACTGGAGCACCAGAATGAGGAACACGTGGCAACTTGAGCTGCTGAGGATTTTGTAACAGGTAAAGATGTACTCTGAATTTCCTGTCTCCTTTGTAGATACAGTAAACGCTCAACCATGATGTTGTAGGCAGTGAATGTTAAATAACTTGATAGAGCGAAGCACTAATCACATCTTCTTGCTGCAGGCTCTGGTTTCATTAGACAAGCTGTACATCCGTTTTGTCTGACATCTGCATTTTCAGTCTGATGTCACTCAGCCCATTATTTGCTATTCATTGTATTAGCTGTGAGAAACAAAGAGAAGCTTATCATAGGGACACATGGTAGTGCAAGGGTAAGAAGAGACCCAAACACAACAATTATATAGTATACCTTCTAATTTAACATTTTGGTTAAAAAAATAATCAATATTCCACTGTTTGCTAAGTTTCCCTTTTCATATGTATTAGCATTTTAACAATACACTCAGCCGCATAATAGCCATGGACATTGTTGTTACCATATTGTTTAAAATTATCAAACAGGGGAATATAATCCAATAGGATCTCTTTTGTTTATAGGTTGTGTTTTGTTTTGAATTTGATATTATAGCCTCCTACCCATATCCAGCTGCTTATTTTTTAATCACATTATTTACAAACTATTGCAATATTCCATGTTTTGCAATATTTTGACCTCATGCACTGAATTCTTCTGTAGGTTTAATGAGTTTCTCCACTTAACATACTGAAGTCCGTGTGTGCTGTAGGTGCTCTGTACTTACCATGACTTTTAGGAGCCTAAATATGGTTTTTGGCATCTGAATTCAGACATTTGTTTCTGGAAAATGTAGGCCAACGCTGAAATAATATTTAAACAAATAGCAGGAAATAGATCTGATGACTGTTTAAAATTTTTTGGCTAACACCTTTTTACCTTGAATCACTAATCATATTCTTTCTCCAAAACAGTAAAGATTCAGCATTTTCCACCCCTTAATTAAGGGTGTAAGAGTTAACACTATACATTCTTTGAGAAATCAAGTGGGTCTTCCAGCAAAACTGGGGAAGAGTAAAGTTAAAGTTGACATTCCTGATATTTAATATAATGAGCAGAAAATCTTTATTAAAGGAAAAAGTTTACAAAATCCTTTGTGTCATAAGAACTAAAAAGGAAACAAGTCCAGTTTAAAAAAACTCATTGAAGGGGAAAACCTTTGTTTCAGTTTCCTCTTTACTTAGTTCAACCTTTGTCTCCAGTCATTCCCTGTTGTTGTAAACTGATGTTTTCCTTTAATGTTTCCTTTATGTGCTGTTGTGTCTTGCATTCTGTTCTGAGAGTGAGAAAGAAAGGATAGAAGTAAATAAAAGTAGTGCTAGAAATCTGAACATATTTAAAAAGATGAGACGTAAGAGTATGAGGACAGAAGGGTGGCTAAAACCCTTCCTCAAAAGGGGAAGTCATATATATCAGTCCTATGTGTAAAGTAACCATTTCAGGGGCTTTATAGTATGCTTATCTGAAACCAATGACCATACTGCTGTGGCTCTCCTCAAATCCTAAATTCTCTATTTCCATTACTATTAAGGATGCCTGAACATATTTTATTTAATTACACACTCATACAGTCTGGGTTAGAAAGTCTGATTCTTATATTACCTGTTTTATGGAGAGTTGGATGAGGTAGGAAGAAGGAAAGGGCAGAGAAAAAAATTAATGAAAATCTAGGATAAAATAGAATTGAGGAAGCCAGTGACGGAGAGAATGGGAGGGAGTGAGGAGTATGAAGGAGAAGAGGCAAAAATTACAGATCGATATAACTGCATATATACGTTAAGGTACAACTTGTTTTAGCTTAGCTTTTACAGATGGTTTTCCTTTTCTTTTCCATATAGAATATAGGCTTACCATCTTTTCTTTAATACAGTTAAGGAAAAAAGACTTTAAAATAGAGGAAAGGTTTGCAAATTTAACCTAGTTTTATAGCTCTCACAAACAGTTTGATAGATACCTAAAATCTCAAATTGTGCAGAAATGGGTATTCCCTAACAACCATATTAGGAGTCTGTCACATTACTTTTCATATGCAAGGAGTTCTAAAGCTCTTTCCATGTATTACAGTATATACCAGACTGATAAAGGAGTGACTGTTTGGCAAACACAGTAACCATTATACTCTCCAAATTGCATTCTCACAGCTTTGCATTGAACATGTTTCTTCAGGAGAAAAAAATATTCTCTAGGGCGTTAACTCCTTCAATAAAGTACTTGTGCATGAACTACCCAACTGGTTGTTTTTGTGATATCGTGGCAATAACAACATTACGTAATATCTTGTTTGTTACTCACGATTACATTTTAGTTTTGCTTAGCCCCTATTGTTTTCTAGGGATCTCTATCCTTCTATGTAGCTGTTGGTTTGGATTACTTCTCTGAGTGATTTATGTTGGTTTTTCTCCAATCAATCTCTTTTTATTTCCTATCAACTGTCTTGCATTCTCTATTATTTGTTTTTCTCCTTTCCTTCTAGATGTTTCCATCTATCCCTATATACTATCTGAAAATTTACCTTGTCTGTTAGTTCCATATCTCTTGTTAGTTTTCTTGGTAAAGCAGCAGCTAAAGCAATATGAGTACACAACATATATTCTATCACACATAACCCCAAAAGTCTGACACATTCTCAGTGTCCAAGAATGTGCCCTAGGCTGGCATACATTGTTTTACATGAAAAGACATGATTCAGATACGGAATTCAAAACAAAACCTTTGTTACGCTGGTAATGTATGTAACAATAGTGGGGGTAGGAGAACATTATTAGAGCATTGGTGTTTTTGAAGAAAAAGACTGAAAATCAAGAAATTGAAAGTTAAGGCTACATTTAAAACCTCCCCTTTTTTCCCCTTTCCCATGTATAGAGAATATAAAAATGCAGATATAAGATACTGCAAACAACTTAAATTTGGTCCCCAGACAGTTGCCACTCTGTACATGATAGACAGTCTGATACTTGTGATAAAATTCCTGTAACAGGAAGTTGACCTGTTAAAACCCCAAATATCTTCATGGCTTGATCAAACACCTCTTCAATCCTATTATTATTTATTTAAAAGCTGAAAGTGTGTTTGGAGCTGCATGGACTAAACTGAAACCATTTTTACCTCAAAAAGCTTGTGATCTAAAACCTCAATCCTGTGGGATCTTCATGTGACAGCAACCCCACTGAAGATGATTCACGTGTATAAAATAGGTATAACAGTAACTGCCTACCCAGCTCTTAATTTTTTGTAATGCACTTTGAGTTCTGAAGATAAAAGATGCTGTTCAATTACAAATATCATTATTAAAGTCAGAGGATGGCAGAGTGCTAACTCCGTAGTTCCTGGATCCAAGTCCCCTGTGCTCAGTCCACTAAAGACACAAAAACCGTAGCTGGTTTGCACTTTACAAAGACTGCATTGGCACATGCAGAACAACCTAAAATTTGCAAAAATCAGAATGAATCAGGATTTTCTAAACAATTGACACCCAACCTTTCCAAAAAACACTTAAAGTCAAAACAGTAGTCATCACTGAGGCCAACTAACAATGCAAATATCGAGTTTATAGGGTGCTGTGTTTGCAATTTAATATTTCAAATAATAATAAAATTAGAACAGTTTTCAAAACATCAAATATCTCTAGCTTTTTACACAGTCTGGCCCCATGATTGGTTCCCTAAAAACTTTCCAGAATCAAATTTCCTTTGTTAAAGAAATAAACACAAAAGATTCTCCACTGGATTGGCTTAGTTTGAATGAAGTTAGGGTGGTGGTCAAAACTGAATATGTAAGCTGTGACCACTTTACACAGGCAGAGAGAAGTATCTGAATGATCAAAACTCTTATCAATTATGAGTTTATTTTTCATTTAAAATATATTAGCAGATATGATATGTTTTCCTATACAGAAGGGAAGACAAGCAT
>ML685789.1:14768068-14813283 GCA_007922175.1 Pelusios castaneus
GTGTGTACACGAGAAAGCGCAATACTTATTGCGCTTTACTTGTCCTGCAATAACTTATTGCGGGACAAGTATTCTCGTGTAGACATAGCCTAGTAGTGTTTTAGGGTTGCCAGGTGTCTGATTTTCAACTGGAAAGTCTGTTTGAAAAGGAAACCTGGCAGTGTCCATGAAAAGTCCAGTTACCTGCAGTAACTGGCCTCTGCCATTGCAGGGCAAGGAAAGCAGCAACAGATGCTGCAGGAATCTGGAGGAGCTGCTCTGAGGAAGAGTGCTGGCTTGTTCTCAGACCTGGCTCCAAGAGGTAGGTATTGGTTCTGCTGCTGCCCTCTTGAGTTCAGTAGGCATTGGACATGGGTACCTGAGGCTAAACTGGGTTTATAGAAAACAGTCACTGTGAGTTACTATAAAAAGGAGTGTGAAAGCTATGAGCGCTATAGTTTCTCTGTATTGGATCTGCTTACAAATCGGCCAGTTTACACTGATACAAAGCTTTCACTGTTAATTGTTTAACTTTGGAATGTTTCTTTAAATATGATTACACTGAGATTTTTGGATTTGTTTCATACTTAGTGTTTGGTCATACAACCCCAAAGAGTATGAGGTGGTGAAAAGTAGGTGGTGGTTCTAAGCTGGTGAAGAGTATGGTTCCTCATGCCATAATCTTGATTTTATTTGCAATAGATTTCCAGCTCGAGGAGAAAAATAGTTAGTTCTATGTATTATACTAGTAAATATCTTAATAAAGCAAGTTATTACATAGAGATCAGTGTCAAATTTTGTTTCTACATAAATTCTTATGTTTGTTGCTATTATCCAACAACTTTGTATAGCTCCTGTTGCTATTATCCAACAATTTTGTATAACTCCTGTTATGTTGATAAAGTAGAAAAATATCTGAGCATGTATTTTTTCTCAGTTGACTTGTCACCTATAGAAACTTGCAAACATTTGGAGCATAATTCCTTTGGGTAGGGGTAGAACGAGTGGACTGGATGAAAGATGTAGTTGGTTTTTCAAAGGGAGCTCTAGGAGATAAAGGAGAATTTGAGGTAAGTAGTGAAAAAACTGAATAAAATAGCTGTGAGTATATGTGCTTTCCTGATGCTTGTAGGGAAAGAGATGATTGAATGAGAAAGAGATGTTGTACTAAAATAAATTAACAGAGGAGGGATTTATGTTGTTGGCTCAACTTTGTTTGTCCATAAATGGTAGGGGTTTTTGTACGTGGGGAGACTGGGAGATTCTTTTCATAGTTCTGTCCCACAGATCACTTCATTAAAAGATTGGATTTACCCTTCTGCAAGAAGCAAGGGCTTGGACAGCAGATCAGTTGTGATAAGCACAGATTTTTGGTATGTGGTGGGAAATCCACTGGAAGCTGGAGCCATCTGCTTTCCCTCTGGGGGTCTTCTCCCCCTCTCACTTACTTGCATCATGACCTTATCAGAGTCTCATGCTTGTTGCTGCCCTCCTATTAAAGGTGTATGAATGAGTCCTCAGATTAGTTGATAATACCTGGGAATGCAGGCTAAAACTCTCAAATGAATTCACAATAGTTTGCTTGAATAGTGGAGATTCATTAGTGATCTCATTGAAGTTATTGGGACTACTTGCTTTGTGAGGATACAGGTAATTAGGTAAAAACATTATTCTGTATGGTTTTAATAATATATATGAAGATGGTGTGTGGTGATAGTTTTATTTAGCATTTATAAATGCCCAGTCTGTTTGCTGCAAGTCTTCTCTGTCTCATGCTTGAGAGTTTCTTTATATGCTTAGGAATGACACACAAGTAATATTTTATACAGAAATGTAGATTTTCTCCACTTGTTAGAAGTAAGTTATCAGAGCTGTATATCTGACATATAGTACTCATGGGATCCCAGGAGATGGTTTTGAGTTATAATGTTCAAAAGAAAGATTATGAACCTTGTATATTTGCAGCAGATTTTAAATGGTGTGGGTTTGGTTGTTTTTTTAATTTGTGGGAAGTTTTGTGCATGTGTGTGTTTTAAATAGTCAAAAGATAAGACAAAGTAATCAGACCATTAGAGTATATTTAAAATTAAAGTACTTTGTAGATTGTCAGCCTCCCTGGTAAAGTAACTGTCTGTATGAGATTCTTAGCAGTGGCTTTGTGTATCTTGAAAACAATTTTGTAGCTTTCCAAAGAGGGGGTGTTTGAGGAGAATGGTTTTGTTCTATTGTATTCTTTAGCTGTCATAAAGGAGAGGCAGCAGTTCAAAAATGAACAGTGATATAATTTGTATGCAAAGAGTACAGAATATATTTATTAATAACGAGCTGACAGTGTTCATGGTAGCAGAGCATACTTGATAACAAAGTGGTTCTTGCATTTGTTTAAATGTATGTGTGCAAAAGTATCTGAGTATATTCCAGTGTGAAGAACAATTTTTCTGTTCTATCGCTAAACTAAACTTTACAGCACAATTTTATTTTGTATAGCATTGTTCTTTTAAACTGTGTTAAAAATGCTTGGTGCAGCTAAATACAGTTACAGAGGAAAAAAGGTAAATGGAAAGGAAAGTTATCAAAGACTGGAAATGAAATGCAGAATTGATGAGGCAGGAAGGGTGTGTGTGTGGGGGTGGTGGGGTGGGGGTGGGGGTGGGGGGGTGGTGGGGGAACTGAACGTTCTCTACCCTGTGCTAATTGGCTATTTGTAGAGCCTTATGTGGATACAAATTTATGGATCTGCATCTGCAAGAAATGGTCAGTGGATATCCACAGATTTTCGGGGCTCTAGTCTTGCACAAGTATAAATATGTGGATCTGTATGCGATTTGCATCCGCAAGAAATTGTCTGCAGATATCTGCATTGTATCCATGGATGCGGATATCCATAGAGTTGCAGGACTAGCTATTTGCTTCAACATCCTCCTTCCCAGTCTTTTCATCTCAGCCTCACTGCACACTCCCCATCCCCAATGTATATGCCTCCTGTAGCTTATCCCTTTCCATCTTACGTGGGGAGGGTACTGAAGTCAGAGGACCCAGGTTTTAAGACTCACTGCCAGGGATGTATGGTTGGTGATAGTTTTTTGTTTTTGTTCGCCATGTAAACATATTTATATAAAAAAGGAAGTAAAAATAAGATGATGGTATGGAATAAAGATAGAGCTGGGGATTTCAGCAGAGGTGGAGTCAAGCCAGTGATGTACGCAGGGGAATATGGACAGGTGGTTTTGGAGGCAGTGGAATTATTTGCATGACTTCAGTCTTTGAGAGGAACCACAGGTTTTATTTAGTTACGAGAGGCGAAGAGTGGATAGAGAAGCTCTGTCATGTAAGCCAAAACAAGCAGTAAATTTGTTAGGTTTCACCTTTTGGATGCTTGAGGCATCTTGTATCTAATTTTCAGATAACCTGTGGACCTATAGCTCTAGTGTAAACTTGGCTTTTTCAGTTGGTAACCAATAAGAAAAGGGGTAGGTAGCTTGTCTCCAGCATTGGCGCATAACCAAGGATTGCAAAGAGAAGGTGTACTAAGGAATACTATCAGGTGAAAAAGGGTAGGTAGAAAGCAACAAGAGATTCTGGCATACATGTATAGAGCTGATTTATGGAGTATGAAGTAGTCAGTTATCAACAACTATTTAGCAAGCAGTACTAATTGTGGTAGTTTGAAATGTGTTTGGCGCAGTTTTATTGGGCTTCACTTTGTGGGATTAAGTAAGGAACTTTGAGGGAGTGATGTGTGTAGAAATAAGAAATGACTTCATGTGTGGTCCTGCTGCAAGATTTGCTCTGGGGTTGCTCCCATAATTGTCTGCGGAAGCCTTGCTTGTATCAGGATTGAGCCATAATGGTGGTGGAGGACTTTAATGCTGTTTGTGAGAGGATGAAGTGTGATTCTCTTGGACTGTGATCAGATGAAATGCTTCAATGGTAGTACAATGCTATAAGCATTTTCTTTTTGTAATGACTGCGCATGTGGATGGGCGGGAAAGGAGTGAAGAGAAGAGGGGCTATTTTGTTTTTCATTTGCATGTGAAGAAATGGCTTATGACTCTAAACTGTTTATAGTGGGGTGATTAGTGTTCATTGGAACCGAAAGCAATAAATTCCATGAATTCCAAATCCTTTGCGTTTGAGAGAGAAATGATCTTTTGAGTTTTGAAAAGACTTCCAGTTGTCAGCTGAAGCATAAATCTTTTGCCTAACACACCCTCTAGTACAATGGTTCACAGCCTTGTGTGGGTTGTGGCGCTTGGTGGCATATTGCAACCCTATAGGGCACACCAGCTCACACACCGCAAGCCGAATCGAGCCATTTCTCCAGCTCTCCATGACACACTTATCTCTGCGTGGTGACACAGTAATGTGTCCCAACACAGTGGTTGAGAACCACAAAATGTTTTACCTACCGACATTAGAAATTAAATAGGAAAAATTTGATTTATCAACCTGATGAGAGTGGCAGTCAGAAATCTTCTTTAAATTCAGTGCATACAAGAAATAATCCCTTGACTACTTTTTGATGATCTTCATCCTTTTAATAAACCTCTTAAAATACTCCTTTATTAAAGCCACTATAATTTGTATATTCTTACACAATTGATTTTCTTCTAATAATAATCCTTTGTACTCCTATAGTCCCATAGTTCATAGATCACAAATACTTCAGATACTCAATGCTTAAGATTTGCCCTGGAGGTAAGCTGTCATACCCATTTTATAGTTGGAGAAAATGAAGTGTCAGAAGTTTACTTGAATTTATATAATGTCAATTAACTGTTACGATATTCAGTCTTATAGGTTCATCACAAGTGATGCTGCCTCCCCTGCACTATTTTAAGGTTTACTTAAAAAAAAAAAAAAAAAAAAAAAAGGTTAAATAGTTTTTATGCTATCCGTACTGATGATAGTATAATCATGTATTTTATGCATAGTGGGTGATATATGTAGTAATGAAAATGTTTTTGTTTAGATTTGGATTCAGCAAAGCACTTAAGTGTGTGAATAGTCCCATCGCCCTAAAGAAAAGCACAACTTTAAGTTCTTTGCTGCATTAAGGCTTTAATGCTTAAATTAAAGAAGAAAATTCTTTTAAATATTAACTCATAACCAAATTTTTGAAAGAATTAAAAGTATCTGGGATAGTGACAGTCAAGTCATTGAACTACATATCAAGATTGCTTATTTTCATAGTTAATTATCTATTAATGGTCTTTGTTTTTCAGATGTCTGTTAAATTTATAATTGCCATGGTGCATTACATTATATCTATTTGTATTGTACTGATGAGCCAAAGTTCTGAGAAGAATAACAGTAGAATATAATATTAAAAGAAAAAAGTCAGTAGTTAACAAATAAATAAGTGGCTTTTAGTGAGAACAAGATATTGGATTTAGACAAACAGGAAGAGAAATCAAATAATTCAAAGCTATTTTAAGAAGTGGAAAATAGTGAGAGTTGCCATTTAATCCAAATGAGAAAGCAGAAAAAGTTGAGGCTAGAGAAGATAGAAAAGGGGGAAAAAATAAAAAAAGTAAATTCATGGAACAAACAAGAAAGTAAAGGAGGGATTAATTCAAGTGCTAAAGTTGACTTTAAAACAAGTAATTATCATGATATCTGATTTACATTGGGTACCTATATACCTAATTTAGTGCCTGATTCCACAGGATTAAGAGGAGTCCCACTGATTACAAATTTCTGCACAGTTCTGTTGGTCTGGCTATGCTGTGCAGAGTAAGTGCCTTAATATGTACTTGATTTACGATCTGATCCTGAGGTTTGCTGAGTACCTGGGCTTCTCGTTGGCTTCAATGAGAGTTACTGATGCTTTTCACTTTTCAAAATCAGGTCTGTAAATTGTATACTCCCAGGGCTTTTCTCACAGAAGACTGTGATTCTTTATTGTTTTGTATTCTACCTTCTTCAGTTTCCTCAAAATAATGTTGACTGTGATGTGATACAAGCCTCTACCTATTTCCATTTTATAACAACAAAGATTTATGTTTAAGGATGCTTAGTAAGATTTCCTGAGCCCTTTTAAATGAACTGAAATTCTCCTCTACATTTAGGGTTTCAAAATTAATTTTATTGGATGGGAAAGTTTATGACAAACCACTGGACTGGGACTCAGAATATCTGGATTAAATTCCCAGCTGTGCTGCAGACCTCTTATGTGATTGTGGGCAAGTCATTTAATTGCTCTGTGCCTTAGTTCTCTGCCTGTAAAACAGGGGTAATAGTACTTTCTTTGTCTACTTACATTTTAAGATAGTCAGTCCAGAGGCTTTGTCCTAGACCTATGTGTATGTATAGTGCCTAGCACAATAGTCTGAATTAAGACCATTAGGTCAAAGGCCCCCAAAATGTGGAGCATTCGTCCCATGTGGAGTGCAGTGCAGAGGAATGTTTGGAGGGGTGTTGCCTGGCCAGTGCCTGTGATAGTGGGGCGGGAGTGCCATCCAGCCCTGCTCTGCACTCAGCTGTGGTCCCAGCTCCCTGCTACATCCATGGCTTAGCTGGGGCTCCACACCCAGCCTCACGCCCAGTGGCCCAGCTTTGACTCCTCCCCCAGCCCTGCTCTGGGACCCAGACCCACCCGCAGCATGAGCCCCAACCTTGCACTCGGGGCTCCAGCTCACTGGCCTGTTTCCCAACTGCATTTGGGGCCTGGTGGGCAGGAGGGTGGGACACAGACAGGGGAAAGGGGCAGTGTGAGGTAAACATTTGGGTACCGTCGCTCTAGATGCTATTATAATACAAATAAAAGTAAAATAATATAGTAATCATTTAGTTCTGAACACTTTCAGTTGCAGCAGCTGATATAGCTGACATTAATAGCTGGTCAGTATTTGTATGCATTGCGGTTTTAGATTAGGAATACTGTTTCTCATCCTAATTTGAAACATGAACTGTAAATTCTCAATTTTATGTATTTTATATAGCACTTTAAAAAACACATCTGGTAAGATGTGTAATAGCTGGAATGTTTTTGCTTTTACTGGAAGCTTTTTCTGAGGCAAAGTCTTTTTGGGGAATGAAAATCTACTCTTTTATGAAGCACTACAAAATGAGCCATAAAAAGGTAGAGGAAAAATCCTTTACCATTGCATTTAGAAAGTTTGGGTTTTTTAATGTTAGTGAATTAAATGGGGTGTCTTTTCAGTGTAAATAGTTAATTGGGAATTCAAATGTAAATGAAAAACAGAGTCCTGTGGCACTTTTAAAGACTAACAGATTAGTTAACCTTTTCTATTTAGAACTGTTTTCCATGAGTTTATCTTCCTGTTTAAGATAACTGTTAGGTAAATTTTGTGAGAGGTTTAGGGACATTCCTGTTTTACTCTCTCCAGTAGAGCTGATAGCATCAAATGTTTTAAAGTGTATGCTTTCTCAAATTGTATGATTTTTTTGGTCAGATAAAGCAAATTCAGTTGAAACGGTTGTGTCCTAACTTTATTTCTACTTGGATTGGAATGAACGTTGGTTACGATCAGTCATAAAATACAAAGAGGTATTTATTTCCATGTGCCTTTGGTATTTTCCTCCCCCCATATGCTTGCTTATTGAATTGCTTGTGGGGGATGGTAATGGAACATGGTGTCTTTCTAGGTGACCAGTTCAAATCAAATCCAAGCTATTAATGACCAAAAGTCATGGCCACTTATTAACTGTCAGAATGAAAAATAGGTTCAGGTCTCAAATCAGTTTATAGTAGGCAAGTATCTGAGATCTAAATTTGTACCTTCTTCTTAGGTTAGCAGAGTGGTCAAAGATTGAATAACAAGAGGATGGAACTATCTGTGGAGGGCCAAATCAGTAGAGCCCTGCACGGATACAAATATGTGGATCCATATCCGATCTGCATCTGCAAGAAATGGTGTGTGGATATCCGCACTGTATCCACGGATGCGGATATCCGCAGATATAATGCGGGTATCCGTGGATTTTCAGGGCTCTACAAATCAGAACTGAGGTTCCCCAACCTTAAGCAGATACTCACCAGCAACTACACACGATACAACAGGAGCCCTAAGGCAGGTACCTATTCCTGCAAGAAATCCTGTTGTCACCTCTGCCCACATATTTACTCACGTGACACTACCATAGGATTTAACCAAATCAGCCACTCCATCAGGGGCTCATTCACCTGCACGTCTACCAATGTGATATATGCCATCATGTGTCAACAATGCCTCTCTGCTTTGTATATTAGCCAAACTGTACTATCTCTGTGCAGAAGAATAAGTGGACACAAATCAGACACCAAGAATGATGACATTCAAAAACCAATCGGGGAGAGCACTTCAACCTCCCTGGACATTCTATAACAGGCATGACGGTTACTGTACTTTAGGGGAAAAAAAACACACACCCTTCAAAACCAGACTTCAATATGAAACTGCAGAGCTGGAATTTATATGCAAATTTGACACCATCAGTTTAGGTCTGAGTAGGGACTTACAATGGCTAACTCATTACCAAAGTTAATTTCCTGTCTTTTAACGTTCTGACCTTCTTATCTATTGTTCTTAAAAGCCAACATCCTCACTGTTTGAATCAAAACAACTTGTTTGGTTTGCTGAAAAAAACTAACAGATTGCCCCTCTGGAACTGTTTGAATTGACTTTGTGACTTACCTTTCTCTGCATGTACACATACACTTAACATACTACAGTTTCCATTTGATGCATCTGATGAAGTAAGATTATACCCATGATAGCTCATGTGATAAATAATTTTGCTAGTCTTTAAAAGTGCCACAGGGCTCCTTGTTTGTTTTGCTGAACTAGACTAACATGGTTACCACTCTGGAACTTAATTAACAAAAGAAACTTAAAAAGGACATATTTTCTAAGAGTGTGACAATGTTAATTATTGCCTTTGATTAAAAGGCTCTTTCTAAAAGGGTGCCTACATTGAAGTCTGAAAAATGAAACAATGAAAACTATGTATGCTTTTGTAAGGATTGTCCTCCCCAGATGGATCTAGATTTGGCCTTTTTGCTGTTTTAGAAACAAATATAACAAAATTAACAAAAAAGACCGCTTGTTTCCAAATAGAGAGTAATCCAGATCTGATGCCTTCTAAGATATGTAATAGCAGGAGGCCATTGTGAAATGTGTTTTATTTTGAGGTTTCTTTATCTTAGTTTTTAGTAGATTTAAAAACAAACAATTGTTGACTGATTAGGGCCTTGTTGATTTTTGTTTCTGTTGTATTATTCTGTTTCTCCCTTCTATGTTTAATAGTTTTTTGTTTTTCAAGGAGAAACTCATTAAAATTTTTAATTTCCTACTATTGGGATTCAGTGAAAATATACAAAGCCTTTTTATGTTATGTTGGAAATTCTTCCTCTATAATTTTAACTCCAAGAGGGTTAAATGTGTAATAGATTTCCAGTCACATTCCATTAACTGGTGCTCCTTTTGTTTAGATATCTGTCCCAGAATGTTGATAGTTTTGGGGAGAAGACTTGATATTTCTTTGTGTGTGAGAGAAACTTCACGCAGCACATAGGTAGATAGTCTATACAAAAGGAAGGAAGGAACAATTAAAACAAGCAGCGGTGTGAAAATGCCAAGTGATAAAACCAAAGCATTGATTGAAATGCAGATATCCATAAATATATTAGAAAACTGGAGAGGAGAGCTCAAACAATGTCATTCAGATGACATTTTTAATGTGGAAAGTCCCATGTCTTAAACTCTAATGTGACTTATGGCACTGACTCCCATCCCTCTCTACTGGAACTTAGTGCATACATAATGGCTAGGAAGTATGGCAGGAACAAAGAGCAGTGTTGACATACTTCAGGAGGAATACAAGTTGCAAGGAAGACTGGCCAGTTGGAAGCCCCAAAACTGCTGTTCAGCCTTCTTCCAACTTCTCTTCCCACTGTTTCTTCTGCTTGCCATTGCAAAGTGCATACATTTTTCAACTTTGCACCCCTAAAGTAAAACCATAGCTATAGTTCAAATTTTGTATTTGTGGGGGGATCTTCACTCAGGCCAATGGAGCCATGTATGGACAGAAGGGGAGGCAAATTCTGTGCCTGCCTGAGGGTTTCAGTTTTGGGGAGACTACATCTCTCCTTCTCCCAAAATGCAGGAAATGTAAAACATGCAGGAATGTTTCTCTCTTTTCTCATACCCCAGTGGTCTAGTGGTCCTGTGCCCCTCTCACAGTCCTCCTTCCTACCCGCAGACCTACAGGATACCTTACGCTTCTCTGTACTGTCTGGCATGCCGCACCTAAAATCTGTGCTGAACCCCCTAGTTCTCTTTTATGTGTGATTGTGCATATATGTTGCATTAAAAGTGTGTGGGTCCATGCCATCCTTGTGTATGGAGCTGAGGTCATAAAATGAGCGTGGGCTACCACCTCTCTGTTCCTTATTACCTACAGCAAAACTAGGAGCTCTCTCACTCTTGAATCTTTGTTAGCCAGCTTAGAAAATATTTTCTTTGTATATAATTGTACTTAGTAAGTTAATAGCTGATTTTTGGCCATAAAGAAATTCCCTGGATTTAAATAGTGTGCACTAAGCAGGGCTGTTATCCCTGTCACCGATAGGCATAAAAAGTGCCTAATTTGCTTTGGTGAGGGATGTGCGAGAGACAAATGTACCTCATTCCCCATGAGGATGGAAAAAAGGAAGAAAAGAGGGGTTTCCACTTTAAAGTTAATCTTCTCACAGAGGCTATGCATCCCTCTTCAGAGCCTGATCTTGATCATGAGAAAGCAGAAAGTTCCTCTCCAAGGAGTGCCCCATCAGGTGCCATCGCTTTGAAGCCAGCTTTGGTTGAGAAATACAGTTCATTTTCCTTACCTGCAGCCTCCTCAAAGCACTCAAAACCATCTGAGGTTGATAAATAATGCTCCTCATACCACAAAAAGGTGCTAAAAAAGTCATCTATTGCTGAGTAGAAGTCTGGTCGTAACCACCAGTATTCATCAACACTGTATGAGGCAGCACCGTGGACGCTGGTAGGACCTTGGAAACCAGTGTCTTTGCCTTCAACTGTGGCACTTTCAGATCTTACACTAGTCCTGCTATTGATGCTGCAAGCTTTTCTCATGGCAAATGATTTTGTCTCCCTTTGCCAGACTCACCTTTGCTCCATTGCCCCCAACTTCAAATGCAGCTGTCTCAGCTAGGCTGGCATTGTTGACCCCACTGATGTTGCCTCCCACCAGAGCTCAACTGGTTCTCCCTGCGTCTTTAGTGCAGTCCACTTGGGTACTGTCAACTTACCTTTTAGCATTCTGTCTGCCACATGCACTTCCACTGCCATGGGTAAATTCTTCATCAACTTTGGAACCTGTAGTGAAACTTTATGCATCTCTAGTGTTTGCATCTCCCAGCGCCCAGTGTACTTGCACCTCTTTCACTAGGGAGAGTTATATTTCCTTTTTTCAGTTTCATGCCACAGTAAACCTGTATTTTGAAGATTTTTTCAGATCTCGATATAAATCTCATTCTTAGAAAACTTGAGCCATAGAGTAAGACCCAATATTCTTATAGTGATTCACTGGTATGTTGCCATCATGAGTAGTGCAAAAATGGGACTGCCTTCTTGGTTGTATTGGCCTCTTGTACTACTCCAAGTCTCCGTTGGCTCCATCAGTTACACAATTCAAAAGAAGTGACCTGCTTTGGCTCGTAATGAAGCTGCTTTAGAACTATAAAGTCTTCCTGTTATAGTTTGTGAAGTGTCTGGGACTAGGCGTCACCACGTTTCGCTGGAGGCAAAGGCTCGCTTGTGGTAGCTGGTTGTCAGTTCCTGCATACCACCAGCCTTTCAGCTACTCAAGCACTCTCCTTTGTGCTAGGTCACCTTGACTTTACTTTTCAGGTTAACAAGAGGTGTACCTCAGTCAGGGGGTTGCCAGCCATTTGTAAATTTCCTGATAGTTCACAAAAAAAGTATGAAAATTTACTGCTGTCTGTAATTGAAAGGAAAACATCCATAAAAATCTCTCCCTCGCTCATCAGCAGAGAGATTAGCCTGCTGTAAGGATTGCAGTGGTACTGCCCCTTCAAGAGCTACTGAAAATGAAACTGCCGAAGCTGCGTCTTTCTGCAGCATGGGGTTGTTTGCTTGTGAAGGTGTCTGCCACCTGATTTGCCTAGGATGGCAATTTTCTTTCTGCAGCAGGGGCCACTTTAGTTTCAGCCATGCCCAGAAAGAGCTGGCAGCCAGGGGAATCTTGGCGGCAAGAGGAGCCTGGATGCCAGGGGTAAGCTGTTTTTAGTGCTGTCAATAAAAAGCTGACTTTGGCAGTAAAAAAAAAAAAACCCCTCAACTTTGTCAGTAAAAACTAAAATGCAAGAACGATGTCTTGCTAACAGTGTTTCACCTCCTGGGAGTGATGAATATTATTGCAGTTTTCCTTAGTATGAACTTCATAGACCATCTCAAGGGGTTAGTACACAAAGACTTTCTGCATCCACTCTTTCAAATAATAGACTTCTTTGCAACCAACCTGAAGAACAAATGCGGGAAATTTTGCTCCAGAGCAGGTTGCAGCCCAGATTCTTTGACAGGTGCCTTCCTTCTCCCTTGGCCAGGTCTTCTGTTGTATGTGTTTCCACCTATCCCTCTGATTCTGAGGGTGATCAGGAAGCTAAAGGGACAAAGCAACTTTAATCCTCAGTGCACCTGCCTGGCCAAGGCAGTACTGGTGAACCATTTTAATCTTAGTTCCATCTTCTGTAGCCCTACTGATGGTCAAGATCCTTCTGTGTCATAATCCAAGTGTTTTACTGCATCCTGACACCCTCTCTTAACATCATAGTGTGGATGATCTCTCTTTAAGCAAGGAGGGAAGAGTTTGCTCACAGAATAGCCAAGCCATTTTGGTGTGCAGCAGGAAATAGGCAAACACAGGCAATTGTGTGGCAAAATGGAAATGGTTCTCAGCATGGGCCATGTCTCATAAGTCATCACTCAGCTATATGGAAACTAGACATTATATTATACTGCCTGCTGCATTTGAAATTGTCTGGCCTCTTCATAGGCTCTGAGCATGTGTTTAGTCTCCATCTCTGCTGTTTTCTCTTGTTTTTGCATCCCTTGGTATATTGATTTTTGAGTTTTTTTGTTAAGGCATTGTTTATAGGTACTTTCCTGTCTTTGATCAAGGACCCTCAAGGGACCTGAATTTGGTTTTTCACTGTTTAATGGGTTCCCCATTGGAACCTTTAGCGACTTAAAATTTCTATCAATGATAGCTGTGTTTCTGGTAGCAGTTACTTCTGTTCAAAGGATGTTGGTGCTCCAGGCACTGTTGGTTGACATCCCCTCCCCCTCATGCCATTTCACAAAGACAAAGTTTCTCTTTGGTCATACCCTAAGTTGATACCTAAGGTTGTATCTGCATTTCACCTCAATCAGATCATTCATCTTCCAGTGTGTCTGTTTCTCCTCCCTCCCACCTCATTCCAGCAAAGCAAAGTTTCTTACTTTGCACACTTGGGAAGGCTCTTTGTCCTTTTACTTGGACTGCACAAAGTCTAGTATTTAGCACCCAGACATAAGTTGCCAAAAAACATATGCCTGACCAACAATGGCTGGGTTAATAATTGATGTGTCTGCTGAAGTAGCAGCAGCAGAATGGTTGATGTTGGTTTTTAAATGGTAGTTGTCAGAGATAACACCACACTGATGGATGTAAGTAATTTACATTTCTTCGAAGAATTTCATGCTGATAGATTCAATTATACATAGGTTTACTTTTAGTGCACATTTTGAAAGTTATTTAACAGCCATAATAGATACAGGTTATTTTTTACATGAAGACTTGATTATTAGAGTGCAGTTATTAGCAACTTCACAAAAAAGGGTAATTGTAGACATTTTTGTGTCCAAATAATGAAGTTGTTTGGCCTTGCTGTTTTTCTCTTCTAAGGGGTTCTTATATAAATCAAACAAACACAACAGAAAGAAAAATAGGGAACTAAACATATAGCATGTTAACTGAAACATGGTGGGGAAGTGAAAATCTATGGGGCTAAAAAAACTGAATAATAGACTATCTAAAAGAGACTTCAGGGAACAGAAAGTAGGAATAGCTTCATTTTGAAAAAAGTTAGCAAGTAGCAGATAAAATATTTGAAGAACTGCAGATGAAGCAAGTAAACTGGGGCAGGTTCTTTGATACTGTTTAGGATCTAATCCAAAACTCACCGACATATTAGCAGAGAAATTCCTGTTGATTGCAGCTTTAGGTTGGGCCCATAGTAAGGAGTCAGCAACTGAAAATTAAACTGCAACCTCCCCGCCCCCAAATAAAGAAGTTTGCAAAATAGCAGTGATAAGAGATATATTGGAGGTATGTTAAACAGTAAGTTATGTTCACATGGTATAAAACTACTTCCTTTAAACAACATGTGAAAGGGGAAACTACAGGAAAAGTAGCAATTTTTGCCTGACTTTAAACTGTGGTTCTGGTCAGAAAATTGGCTGTTCTGTGTGTATTCGGTCATATGTTTTGTTTGCTTTAGTGACAAATGTGAGATTTTATAATTTCAAAGGTAATTCAGCTCTGTTAGAATGAGTGGAATTCGTCTCTATCAAAACATAGAATTAGCTAGTGTTGTTTCTTTTATAGCATCTTTATTGCTGATGGTGATGCATAGGCCAAGGCCGCCCCTCTTCCCCCTAAAAGAAAAACCCCCACAGCTTGACTTTCAGCTTACAGGTACATGTTACCAAGTTAGTTGTTTAAAATCTTTTCTTCCTTCCTCTTAAAATCGTGGATTTTTATTTAAATATGTTGGGATTTCTAGACATTCTTGAATTCATAATTTTATAAATGTCTCCTTTTTAGTAATGATGGAATTCTTATTTTTCCTTAAAGTTGAGTTAGAACCATTCAACATACTTTAATATTTAAGGAGTTGAATTTTAATAAATGGAATTTATTAGCTGCCAAAAAGAATATTATTTCCTGAAACTTGAACACTTCTTAGATCTTTTATTTTTGGCTCTAGGGTACTTTACTGTGTCTATTGAATTTATCTTCTCCTTTACATTTATTTTTTACTTAACTTCACAATGGCTTTATGGCAAAGAAGGGACTGCAGTGCTGCTGCTATTCTGGCCCCCTTGGCAAAGGTGCTGGTTGTGAATTCATACAGTCTGTTAGATTGCAGCAGAACCTGTTTGTGAAAGCTCTGCACTAACTAGCCTGATAAGGGGCCTTGAAATCTTGTTGGTCCAATAAAAGGTAATGTGTGATAAAACTTATCCACTGGCCTTCAACAGTGTTTGCATTGAATCCAGTAGTATAATTAATAACATGCCCATGTCTTCAAGACTTGAGACCCGTGGAATTTGGTTTTTTGAGTGTATGCTTTATTTTGTTTGGAAAGGCATCTGGAAATTCCAAAAATCATAAAACAGTAGATATGTGCACCCTTTACTTACTTGAAAACGTTAACTAAATATTCCAGACCAGTTTGGTGTCACAAATTTTGACTTGAGTAGGCAGAGGAAAGTTTTTTGGGAATTTTCTCTGCCTTCTTCAAACAAGGGCATGCAGAGAGGAGGAAAATGAGCCACAGTGTGCTCACCGAGCAGTAACCACAATGAAAAACTGTGGAGAGTCATCAGCTGTAGTCACTTGTGTCTTTTCTTGGGAACCAGACGACTTCAAACATATCAAAGGCACTTGCTTTTATTGAACACTAAAGTAATTTACAAGCCTTTTATTTATTTTACTTTTTCCTTTGAATTTGTTGCTTTAACTGTTGTAATTGTGCTTTGATAATGATAGATACAATGTAATTATGTATAAATAAAAAGCAAATTAAAAAAAAGTCTGAACTGCTAGAGGTCTTTTATTGTTATGTAATTTAAGTGTCTTTTTCATGCCTAGGACATTCATCCCAAATCCACAATAGTGACTTGTCTTTAGGGTTGATACCTTTTTTAATCTTAAAAAAAAAAGATTCTTTTATTTAAATAACTTTTTAGAATTTAAATTTAAAACCAATTTTAATTGACAACTTAAGGTAAGGCCTAAATGTATTATAATATATTAGAATAATTTCAGTTAAATACAAAAAAATAATACTAAACATTATATGTTTACTGCTGAATTTTTTACAAAGTCAAGGCACTGAACTGTTGGAAGTCTGTGGCTAAATATCTGCAACCAGGATTTGCTGAAGTGCTAAACCAGGTTTAGACAGCAGTGAACTCTTCTGCAGGTGCATAGGAATGTTTTTCAGCTTGTTCAGCCTAATGACTAGCTCCTTGAAAGTTAAGAAACCAGTTGAGAGTTGAAAATGCAGGAAAGCTTGTTTTTCTCTTGCAATTTATGAATGAAAACTAAGTGTGAAAGGATAAGGCCTCCTAGTTCTAAAATCTTACATGGTGACCAGAAATATTCAGTTCAGTTCAGATACTGATACTACGGATATTTCCTTTGTTGGTTGAATCAGTTGGCTTTAAATGTAAAACGTGTTTTGATAAACTTTTTTCTTATGCATCCATCATGCTTAAGGTTGGTTTATTTAATAAAAATATTGCATAATCTTTTATGTGTATTAATTGAATTTCCACCCAAATAGTTTGACATAAAGTGCAAGAAAAAATTAATCATGTAATAAATAAAAAATGCATCATTTATCATTTTCTAACATAATAAGAATATGAATATGAAAATTAACAACTTTACAAATGAGTCAAGCTAAATTATGACTTAAATAAATCTATATAGACATACTATATTACTGGTTAGCAAAGAAGTGCTAAATTTAGTGCAAAGGCTATACTGTATCCCAGCTCAACATATTTTAATGGTTGCCAGTCAATGACAATTAGAGCCCAGCACGGATAAAAAAATGTGGATCCAGATCCGATCTGCATCCGCTCAGTGTCGGTCTCTATCTGATCCGTGATCTGCATGCCAGGTTTTATGTGGATCCATAATCTCATCCCTAATTGAGCTTGGGCTCACTCAGTCAGCATTCTGCCTCTGATTGGCTCTGTTGTAGATCATCAAATCAAGAGGAGGAGAATAAGGTGGATGGGGGCATTTCCCAAACTAATTTTAGAAATATCCAAAACACAGGAATTGGTAGTGATAGAGTATTACAACTACACAGACATGTATTAGTAGAGTAATACAGCAAACACACAAAATTTTGTATGTGTGCTTGGAATGTATTGTGGACAACTTCTTCTGTCCCAAGGTGAGGAAGTAAACAGGGGCACAGTTATTTTAGACTTTGATTCTGAGAAAGAGGGAGGAATTGGTTGTGAATGTGAAAGCTGAAGACAATTTGTGTGAAAGTGATCAAGAAATGATAGAATCCATGATTCTCAGGAAAGGAAGGAGTGAAAGCTTCACAACAGAGACAATGGATTCAAAAAAGACTAACAAACTCTGAGAACTGTTAGTTAAGGTCCCTGTGTGAAGAAAATCTAAGGGAAAAAGGAGTTCAGAGAGCAGGCATTTTCTCAGAGATAATAATAAAGGCACAGCAGCAACCTATCCCCATGTGAAGGAAGGTAAATATGAGGGTTTTGTGGGGATGGTTTCAGACAGAGGGTGTCACAACCTATCAGCAAGTATGTCAGCAATATCTACAACAACAATTCTGTCAGGCATAGAGAGTTAAAGAAAGCCCTGTGATAACCCAGTTCCAGATGGGGAGGGGGGCATGCTGTAAGGACTGTGGGGAGTGGGGGAGCTCCCTGCCCAGACACTCCTCCCTCCCAAGCCTGGGCCAGACACCCTCTCCCTTCCCCACTCAGAATCCAGCCCTGTACTCCATTCTGTAAAGCTTTGTCCCATCAGAGTATATGATTTGTGTTTTTCCTCACCCTTTGCCAGAGATGGATCTCCCAGGCTGCTCCCATCCCTGGGGATGAGGATCAAGTCCTGCAGCCAGAGCGTGCAGGTCTAGGTGCTTGGCTCACTGCAAGCTGAAAGCCGTGCTCTACAGAGTTCAGTGGCCCCCAGTGACGGACAGCAGCTCTGCGGGGAAATCATGCAATTCTATGCAGAACATTAATTCTGTGCACATTTTGGGTTGTGCAGTGGTGCAGAATCCCCCCAGGAGTAATACTAGTGGTTTATGGAACTCTTAAAAACAAACAACCATCCTCGTTGGGTTGTTAGCTGGTATCTGTGTATTCTATTGTCTGTCAGCTAAATATGTTTCTTTATATTTATAGCATATACTCTCTTAAGTGTTTTCTAGTTAGGAGTAATTTGATGATTGAAGATTAATGACTAGATTATGTGGCGTGATTATTCCAGTAAAGTATGTGAAAGGAACAGAAAGATGCTGGTTAACTTGTGGTATTTCTTCATTGAGAATTTATGAAGCACATTAAAATAAATTGTTTAAATTTTCATTTGTTTAATTTCTGTAAAGTAATAATTCAGCTTTTTTTGTTTTGGCTTTGGTTTTTAAGGGTCATCTCACACTGTCTTCAGAGAAAACAGTAGTGACTACAAGGAAACAATGCTTAACAAAACGTCCAGTGAAACACAAGGAGCACATCTCTGAAGGTAAGTATCACTGTGAAGTCTTCCTTTAATAATTATTCTTTCTTTCCTTCTTTCTTTCTTTCAAATTTTGACTATGGCAGTTAGTGTGTCACTGGTACATTAGTGTGGAGCGATGTTCTATGAAAGTCAAATCGTTTACATGTAAGCATGCAAAAGAACCAGTGAAATCTTTTTATAAGATCATTGATACAGTTCCACATAGGGAGTTATTAGTTAAGTTACAGAAGATGGGGATTAATATGAATCTAGTAAGGTGGATAAGGAACTGGTTGAAAGGGAGACTATAGCAGGTCATACTGAAGGGTGAACTGTGAAGCTGGAGGGAGCTTACCAGTGGAGTCCTTCAGGGATCTGTCTTGGGACCGATCTTGTTCAACCTTTGCAGATGACACCAAGTTGGGAGGTATTGCCAATACAGAGAAGGATCGGGATACCAAACAGAAAGATCTGGATGACCTTGTAAACTGGAGTATCAGGAATAGGATGAAATTGAATAATGGGAAGTGCAAGGTCATGCATTTAGGGACAAATAACAAGCATTTTCCGTATAAGTTGGGGATGCATCAGTTGGAACGGACTGAGGAGGAGAAGGATCTGGGAGTACTGGTTGGTTATAGGATGACTATGAGCTGCCAATGTGATGTGGCCATGAAAAAAGCTAATGCGGTTCTAGGATGTATCAGAGGTATTTCAAGTAGAGACAGGGAGGTGTTAGTGCTGCTGTACAAGGCACTGGTGAGACCCCATCTGGGGTATTGTGTGCAGTTCTGGTCCCCCATGTTTAAAAAGGATGAATTCAAATTAGAACAGGTTCAGAGAAGGGCTACAAGGATGGTCTGTGGCGTGGAAAACCTGCCCTATGAGTGGAGACTCAAGAAGCTTGGCTTGTTTAGCCTAACCAAAAGAAAGTTGAGGGGGGATATGATTGCTCTCTATGAATACATCAGAGGGATTAATATCAGGGAGAGAGACACCAGAACAAATGGTTATAAACTGTCCATCAAGAAATTTAGGCTTGAAATTAGATGCAGGTTTCTAACCATTAGAGGAGTAAAGTTCTGGAATAGCCTTCCAAGGGGAGTTGTGGGGGCAAAAACCATAACTGCTTTCAAAACTGAGCTTGATAAATTTATGGAGGGGATGGTATGATTACCCTATTCTGGAAATTGACTGATATTTGGCTACGTGTGCTGGATATACAAGTGGCCTAAGAGGGGAGAGTACATGGGGTGGGTTCTGAGTTATTAGCGAGAATTGTTTCTTGTGTAACTGGCTGTTGATACTTGCCCACGTGCTCAGGGTTTAACTGATGGCCATATTTGGGATCAGGAAGGAATTTTCCCCCAGGGCTGATTGGCCTGGGCTCTGGGGTTTTTTTTGCCTTCCTCTGAAGCACAGGGCGTGGTTCACCTACCGGTGAATTCTCTGTATCTTAAAGTCCTTAAATCATGATTTAAGGAGGTAAATAACTCAGTCATAGATTGGTGGCCTATTGCTGGAGTGGGTGGGTGAGGTCTTGAGGCCTGCATTTTGCAGGAGGTCAGACTAGATGATCGTACCGGTCCCTTCTGACCTTAAAGTCTATGAGTCTGAGTCTATGAAGAGGACACTATCTCATTGGCAGTTGCAGTCCTATGGACTGGGATAGCTGTTGGTTCTGTCTAAGAGCCCAAGCATTCTTTGTGTGAGGTTGTGACTAGGAAGGGTCTGGAGCAGGCACTATTGCTATGTACCTAAAACATATTTGTTCATTTTAAAAGCTCAGCCTGCGTCGGATATAGAATTTGAACCTCTAATTCTTACTTCAGAAATGACAGCTTTCCCTAATGATACATTTGTTCCATTTCTTGGCAACATGGGACCTGTTAAAGAACACTGGATGGGGAAGTACAGATTATGAATCGTGCATGGTTTGCTCATAGAAATACACAAGCTTGTGTGGGTTCACTTCAAGATTTTTTTTACTTTGTTTTCTCAAACTTCACTTGAATTTCTTAACTATAATAGAACTCAACCCCAGTCAGTTGGTTCCAGATTGTATATGTAGGTTTCAGAGCCATAGTCACCTGCATAATCTAAAATAAAGTGACCCATTTTGTATTTATATCCGTTACTTGTAACCACCCTGTTTGGTATTTCATTAAGTATTGTTCCAGCTGAGAAACCCTTTGGATTGCTGACACCTCATGTACAGTTCATTAATGCTTTCCTGCTTTGGTAACAATATTGATGAGGGATGCATAATATTGTACTACTGGTTCATCTTGCTGTATTAGTGTGGTGTCTTATGAAGTTACGTTTTGTAATATCTGTTGTTCCTAGACATTGTTCATTGCTTTAGAAAAATCTAGCTAGTAATAATCTAGGTATAAAAAATTACTATTCTGTTGTATTGAAAGACAAGGAGAACAGATTTGGGTTGTGTTTCCTGTGAAGTACCGTAAGTCAAAGTTAATCTAGAGAAAATAGTGTTGACTGACCCCTAAAAATTGCCACAGTGGTTTCCTGAAGTGCAGGAAAAGAAAATTGTGGACAGATAAAATTGTTCAGTATATATTAACAAATGATCCATAGTTTAGGAGTTGGATTGCATTTTTCTTAATGATGAGAGATTCATAGGCTATTAGGCTCTTATAAGTTAGGAAATGCCATAATTAAGATTTCTTGGAAACCCTTAATTTGGCCCATTTGCATATATACATTAGGATAGTTTCACTCAATGTGGCATATTAAGTATATGCCAGAGACAGAGCCTGGGTCCCAGTCCAGTGCCTTGAACACAAAAATGAGAGTATCTTTTTTTCTTGCATTCCTTTGTTTTATTCACAGTCCTATAAAAGACACAGGGTCCACTGATGTTAATGAAGGAGAGATTATTGATAAGTAGGATTTCTCCTGCTCCAGCTTCCTGTTTTCCTGTTGTTGACACTCTTTTATGACCATTGCTATCAATAACTCATGTATGGGTGAGAAACAATACATCTAGGAGTTAGTTTTTTTGTATGTGTAAGGAAGACTGGAGGTGCTGATTCATACATGGAGATTGATCTGAATAGACGTATGGTCTCTTTCTTGTTGGAGAAGTTATTCTAACATAATCTGTTGGGGAAGGTGTGATTGCTGGAGTGTATTTCTATTTTTCTCAAGAACTCCTTCTGGCAGAAATAGGGAAAGGGCAAGGAAGGCCTCACTTCAGTAGCCTCCGCACACAGCCATCCGTTTGCTGGTAACAATATGCAGATTTGGAATCGGACTTTCATGATTTGAGAAATCGACACTGCAGACATTAAAGAGAGTATCTCCTTTGAATGCTTATCCTAAAACTGATTATTTTACTCATCTTCTCCCCAAGTCTTTTAAATTATTTTTTTATGCAAATATCATATAACCTTTAACAGACATTGTCAAATAGTGATGTGTGTCATAGTTCAGAAGAACTGCACCTCTGTAAGCTTACATAGCTTACAGAGGACATCCACTTGAGGCTTCAATCTCATTGGAGAGGAGCAGAGACCAATGTACCTGTCTCTTCTGATCAGGGTTAATCCAGACTGCAGTTCCCTGCCTTGCACTGTCCTACTCCTAGCAACCCAGGCTAGAAATAGAATAATTGCCCAAAGTTATAAATTACCACATAGCTCTTTCAAAGCAAGCATATTTATTCTTAATGTGAACATTTTCTGGAGAAAACATATAAAAAACAATAATAGAACCTATATGAATATTAAAAGCTACCAGAGATTGGGGATCTGGTAGGAATCAGTCTTTCAAATCTTCCTGAGAAAGGTGGGAGTCGGTTTCCTTGAACAGAAGGTCCTATCTATATGCTAGATCAGAAGTAAGGCCCTGAGTTAGTTTAAACTCAGGGTGTTTATCCAAAAGTCCTTTCTGTGTCTGATGGTATTTGGAGAATTTAGTCTGAATCAGAATATGTGAGCCTCGTCTGGTGGTGGTATCTCTCTGGAGATGTTACAAGCTAAGTGAATTTGCTTAGATATCCTCCACAGTTCTTAGTTTCTTGAGGTCTGTGGTCTTCCTCCTTCATGGAATTACATACAGTCCCTGGCCCACAATGATGCATAAACTTAATAGTGTAATTACCAAAAGATGTTGCAAGAAATTGCCATATCTGTAACAATGTGTGCTTGTGTACAGATTTACATTTATACATGAGGTAGTAGCATGTGTCTTTTAGAATTGATATAGCTTACATAAAAGTAATAAAAATAAACTCTGAAGTAAAATCTGAGTGATAGATCTTCTTACAGAATAATATAGTATGTAGTTAAGATAAATATTCCATGCTTTGTGATTGATTGAGTGAGAAGTGCTATATATGTTTTCAATACTACAGTAATACAGTCCTTAGTGTTTTAACACAAATGATCATGTATGGGCAAGATCACTATTCAGTTTTTTAAGCAATTTTTATATGATGGAAAGTGTCCCCAAATGGCATGTGTGGCAAACGGCCAGCTCTCCTCCGATGGGTCTTGTGCTTTCCCTGTAGCTAGTGGGTCAGGGTGCCCCCAGTCACCCCATCTCCAAGGGCGGGGGTCCCTCTGATAATGTCCCATGGGGAAGGGAGGGGGAAAAGACCGGGGCCCTCCCACTACCCTGGGTCCCAGCTCAGGGGCCCTAAATAGCTCTGTGCTGCTTGACTGTATTCAACACTGCAGTTCTCTCTCCCCTGGTCTATTTCCCCCTCTGCCTGGAGAAGGCTTCTTCTCAGCCTTGCAGGATTTTCCCTTCAACTCCTTTTAGCTTCTCCACATGACACTTCACTCCTTTACTCCACTCGGCACTTCTCCTGCTCTTCCTCCATCTTGTGCCCTGTTTGTCTGGAGCAGGGGGTTTTATCAGGCACCTGGCTGGGGCTGATTGACCTCTGCTATCTCCAGCTAGTTTACAGGGAACAGTGCCTGGAGCATTCTGAGGGTTATATACCTCCCTTCTATGACTCTGTTACTTCCCTCTGGCCTTGATATATCACACATGGTAATCTAAGAATTTGAGATGCATTTATAAATCAGTGTTGCAACTGAGGTTTAATTAAGTGTCTGTACCCTCTGAAATTGTTAGTATTGTTTTGGAGTTCTATTTGTGCAGCAATAACATTTTGTATCAGAATAGGCTGTGGAGAACTGCTTTTAAATCTCAGGGTAGGGGCTAACATTAAAGCTAGTCATGTAGGAGGACTAACTATGCATTTTAGGGCAAATGAAAATTCCATATCTAATTGCCATCTGTAATTATCTAGTAATGATAAATTTTTTGAGTATGAGCATCATGAGTCAGATTTCCTCAGATTGGTCATGTCTCCTCCGTTGCATGTGAGCATTTGATTTGCTGAAAGATGGATTCAAGAGTGCACGGAATTTCACACACAACTCGTGTGATCATTCTGTCCTCCAAGGTGCATCCATGTCCGATTTGGGGAGGATAGTTTTGGATATACTCCATCATTCCAAGTTTAAATCCAGTGTTGGCTGTGAAGAGTTACAAAGAGATCTCAAAAAACTTGGTGCCTGGGCAACAACAAGGCAAATGAAATTCAAGGTAGATAAATGCAAAGTTATGCGCATTGGAAAACAGAATGCCAACTATACATACAAAATGGTAAATTAGCTGTTACCGCTCAAGAAGCCTGTTGAATGCTGCCCTGAAGAAATAGATTCTATCCCTACTTTTATCAAAGAGTTTCTAGGTGTGACTGTGCATGCTACTTGAAACTATTGGGAAATCAAACTTTTCACAGGTGGTTACTAACTGTATGTTTCTCATTTTCTGGAGCCTAAGTTGAAACCCTGGTCTGATTTGCAGAAGTGCCGAGATCTTAGTCATTGTGGATAAGTTTTTGAAAAGAGCTGCTTAATGCACAATGACATTCAAGAAAGCTAACAATGTTAGAAAACACTAGGAAAGGAATAGACAATAGGAAAGAAAATATCATAATGCCTCTGTATAAATCCATGGTATATGAATATTGCATGCATGCAGTTTTGGTTGTCCCAACTCAGGGAAGATCCTTTAGAATCAGAAAAAGTATAGAGAAGAGCAATAGAAATGGTTAATGGGTATGGAACAGCTTCCATTTAAAGAGAGATTAAAACCAGTGTGACTGTTCATCTTAAAAAAACAGTTGACTGGGGGAATATGATAGACATCTAAAATCAAGAATGGTGAGAAAATGAATAGGGACGTGTCAGTTCACATAACACAAGAATGGGGTGTCAACAATGCAATTAATAGACATCAGATCAAATGTAAAACCAACAGAAGGAAGTACTTCTTCATACACTGCACAGTCAGCCTGTGGATCTCATTGTCAGGGAATGTTAGAAAGACCTAAGTATAACTGGGTTCAAATACGAATTGGGTAAATTCATGAGCGTTAGTGAGGATGATGAGGGACATGTTGCCCAGCCTGTGGCCTGTGGGGGAAGAAACAAACAGGGAGACACTAGTGGCTTTTTAAAATGTTTTCAGAGAATTGGAGTTAGAAGCTCTTTTTCTAGAATCTCAATATTGTGTGTTCTGCAATGCTAAAGTGGTACTGACACTTTCTTCATTGGTAGAGATTAACTCCAGGCTCAGCAGGGCACACAATTGTTCTTCCAGCTTTCAGTCCACTTCTATGCCTCTTATTGGTGTAGCAGGAGAGTTAAATGGACAGGAGGAGCACTGTCGTGTGTACATCTCCATTTCTTTGTTAACAAAAGCGGACTGTTGTTGACAAAACTGTGTAGTGTAGACAAGGCCTCGGACTTTAACCGTAAACCTTACTGCAAGACCCTTGTTTTGAGCAGCTGACTAAATTCTTAAATACTGCAAGCTGAAATATTTCATAAAAATTGTCCCGTCCTTTGGATTAAATTTCTATTTTGCTATCTTTTCATTTAAAAATGATTTGTAAAAAATCAGCATTAAATCAAGAGGTTCTAAATTCTGTGGTGAAATTTAAACAGAACTCGCTCAAAATCTCTAAACTTTTAAATAACACTCTTGGATAAATCTTGTATGTGTTACTTGTATTTGCATCAAAGTATGCCTACAGCTCCCAATGGACATTGGAAACCCATTCTGTGAGTAGCAGTAAGAAAGTTCTGATGGAATTCAAATGTACAGTAGCAGCCCCCCAGACTTCCTTTCAATTCCTCTAGGCTCTTGGCCACTCAGAACTGATTTCCAGTGTGGTGATGGTAGTAGGAAAAAAGTCAGCTATATATTATTAGAACATGCTATCACATACTTGCCCCAACTTCTCTGTGAATCCCAGGACCAAAATCTTCTGTACACCACTGGTATATTTCTGCTCATCTGTTTCTTCTCTGTCCTGCCACTAACTTTTTTTTAACTTTATAGTACAGAAATGTAAACCTTGATTTCTTAGTCCAAGTTTCCCATATTTTGTTTTTATTGGTATCGCTGCTAGTGCTATTTTGGCTAATAAGGCAAATTGGTTCTAAATATTAGATGTGAGAGAGGCAAATGATATTCCTTACTTTAGGTATTTTGTTTCTTAAATTTAAAATAGTTTTTGTTTCATTGTGACTTGGCTAAGAAGTTTATCAGAGGTGTGAGACTTCTAAGGTAAGGCTATGTCTACACCAGGGGTGTCCAATCTTTTAGTATGAGGGGCCACGATGCAATTTTTTTCTCACTTGGGGGGGCAAGTCAGCAAATTTTGGATAGATAAAGCATAGATATTGATATTATTAATTAAAATTAAACAATCAAAAAATAAAAACAGTTTACAAACTCAGTGTGGGTTTCTAAAAGCAGAAACTTATATTTCACGCCTGAACACAATTTCCAAATAATATATAAAGATTACTTTAGGGAGGATGGATGTGTCACTTTCACAACTCAACACAAGTTTTCACTTGTTAATAAAACCACATTTTGTGAGAATTTGAAAAGGGCTTCCCTTTATTTATTTTTCAGGAAGTGTCAATGTGTACAGGTGGCATGGCAGGGCAAGGGTTGTCGTATGGGGTGGCAGGGAAGAGCTGGGGAGCATGACAGCACGGGTGGCAAGGTGTGGGGTGGCAGGGGAGAACATGGGGAGCATAGCAAAGGAGGGGTAGGGTGGCTGGGAGGAGCATGGGGAGCAGGGCAGGGAAGGAGTGGCAAAAAAGCATGGGGAGCAGTGTGGTGGGACCCCCACTATTTCCCTTACCTGGTCCTCTTCCCCCAGCAGAGATCCCTTCCCCAGCCTTGCACCTCACTGCCTGCCAGTCCTCTTCTCCCCTCCTGGCCGCTCACCTAACCTTCCAGGTCCAATCACCTTCCTCCCCACCCAGCCTTGTTCCCCCTTCTTGGCCCCACATCTCGCCTGGTCCCCATCACCTTCCTCTCCTCCCCTGCTCCTGGCTAGGCACATTGCTGCCTGCCAATCACCTTCCCCTTCCCAGCCCCTGACCCCTCCCCTCCTGTCTGAACACCTTCCTTGGTCTGATCACCTTCCTCCCAGCCCCTGTCCCCTCCTCTTTCGCACATCCCCTGTCCCGATCATATTCCTCCTCTCTCAGTCCTTTTCCCCTGCTGGCCCTGCACCTGGTTGCCTGGATCACTTTCTCTCTCCCAGCTCTGCACCTCTCCTGGTCCCGATCAGCTTCGCCTCTCCCATCCTGGCTCTGCACATCCCCAATCACCTTGCTCCCCTGCCAGTCCCCTCTCCTCCTGGCTCCACTCCTCCCTGGTCCCGATCAGCTTCTCCTCTCCTCTTGCAGCCTCCTTCCTCCCCACCTTGCTAGGCTCTTCACTGCCTGCCAATCACCCTCCCCTTTCCAGCTCCCTCCCCTTCCTCCTTCCAGCTGCACACCTACCCTGATCCCGATCACCTTCCCCGCTCCCAGCCCTTTTCCCCTCCAGCTCCGCACGTCCCCTGGTCCCGGCTCTGCAGCACAGGTGTCCTGATCTGCCTGCTACTCCCCCAGCCCCACCTCACCTGGCTGGCTGGAGCTCTCATTGTCAGAATCCAGCTAGCTCTTCCGTCCTGGGCCACGTGGTCAGCCATGCTGTAGCAGTACATTTTAAAATGCTCTGGAGCCCCAGCTTCCAGGCTGTGCCGTGGGCCAGATAAGAGCCCGTGGGCCGTAGGTTGGACAAGCATGGTCTACACTGTGGGGACTGTAATGGGATTGTTATGGGGCTGTAACTATGCTGGCACAACCCCAAAGCGTAGGCAGGGTCTGTGCAGACAGAAGGGGTTTTTCCATCAGTCTAGGAACATGACCCCTCCTAGGGCAGGTCTACATTGTGGTTTGACATAGCTATATTACTCAGGAGCGTGGACTTTTCCTGCATGGCAAGGATGTAGGTGATTTGACCTGAATTCGTACTAGGTTTCTAAGGCTGTCTACACTGCAGCCTGCATGGGCAAAACTTATGTCGCTCAGGAGTGTGAATATTTCAACTCCCTGAGTGACGGAAGTTACTCTGACATAAGCATTTATGTGCACTGCGTTATGCCACCGACATAGCTTATGCCTCTCATAGAGAGCAGAGCGTCTTCACCACAGCTGTACATATAATAATGGCGTACGTCTCATCATCTACTTCGTTCATGGTGCATGACGACGACTTCTCTCTGAAAGATAATTACCTGAGAAGAATGGGTATTTCTTCAGTTGAAAAAGCAGGTACATCCCCACTGTATATGGCAATTAGCTGGGTTTCCTTGGAATGGCTCACTAGACAGGTATTGCCTTATTACTACCCCATTGTTCTCGAACGATTCCTTTTGAACACATTTTATAAGCAAATATCACAGATAATTGCCTTCTTTCCCCATTCTTCATTCTTGGAGCTGGTATTGATTAATCTCCAGAGCCTGTAAAAGTGTCAGAAAATGCATTATTCTCTTTTCTTTCTTGTATAAACCTATTGTAGAGGAAAAAGTCACTAAAGGTAAAAGCAGTGAAAAACCAGTTACATTATAATTCAACTCAAGACAGATTTTTCAAACCAAGCTGCTTAAAATTTAACTTGTAATTTGATATTTAGACATTAGTCAGAGAGGTCTGATTTTATTCACATGTTTTAAGAACATACACATCTCTTTGGAATCGTGAGGTTAAGTTGCTCAGCATCTTTGATAATCAGACTATTTTTATTTATTAAACATGGAAATAAGAGCTCTTTTGTAGGTGCTCACATTTGATAATCTTGTTCTCAACTCTCATTGTTTAATGCAGATTGCAATATGAGGGAGATTTTAGGATAATGTTAAAAAAGAAATAAGGCTATAAAATTAACTTAACAAAGCAATATAAAAAGTCCAACAATTCTTAACTTTTGTTCCTTACTTGTAATTCTTACCTGTATGTTAGTTTAAAAAGAAAAGGAAGAAATTTATCTTGACTGCTTAAGTCCATGCATTGAAATCACATCTTTTTCTTGCCAATCTAAATGCTACCGAGAAATTGAAGCAATACACTTAAAATATACACCATATCAAGTCTACATTTTTAAATGCTGATTTCTTTTTTTTAAATTCTAATTTAAGCAATAATCCTCACTAAAAGGGGCTATCCAATATCTTATTGCAATTTTTTCCAGTTAAAACAGACTGGTGGGAAATAGATGTAATATTTATATAACTCATGATTTAGAAAAACTCTTCATGGCAGCATGGTAGATGTTCTGAATTCTTATAAGTTTTCCCATAATTTTGGAATGCCTTTTGTATATGAAAGTATTGGGATGAAAAATCCTCTGGCTTCATTGACTTCAGTGGTTTTTAATTGTGTTGTTTGTATTTTTTTAAAATAATTAAATCATTTAGATTGTTTTCAGTCTATACAGCTGCAGATGACCAAAATATAGCAGGGCCATAGTGCTTCCACTCTGCACTAGTCCAGGAAGGGCAATTGGCAGAAGAAAAATGCAGACCTGTGGTGTGAATTTGTCAGTTACTTAATTTGCCTCTGCCTTAGCTCTTATTTGTAAAATGGAAATACTAAAACTTCTATCATACGTCTTGTGTCAACTGAGATCTTGGGGTCAGTGACTTATCAAGCTCTGCATGAAGATGTAAATTTCTCTCCTGAATAAGGAAAGAAGGATTTTTGTTAGTTTTGTTTTGAAAACTTCATAAAATGTAACAAATCACATTTTGACTTACTTATCCAGCTTTGCCACCAGATACCCTTCCCCCATTTGTCCTCAAATGCGTCCTTTGTTGTTTTTGACTCATTTTTTACAGTATTGAATGTTTACATATTTAGAAAAATGATTACAAAGATGATATTGTCAGTGCGTGGTGTTTCTGGTCTTTAGACTACGTGTTACACTGCTGCTGTTTCCTACTATATTACTGTGGTTAGATTGTCTTCTAGTCTGACATGGACAGTGAGATATTGTTTAAGTACTGCTGTCTCTGTGTCTCTGTAGGCTGGTCTTTTCTAACTGTTTTCATTGCTGCAAGAGACTTACTTAGTCCCTTGACTGCCACATGACAGAGCTAGTAGTAATAAAGGACTGTATTGATGGCAGTGGTATTCATCTTGAAATGTGGTGGTTAAGAGTTGTAACAAGTTATTATAAAAGACGACGTAAAATACTGGGCAAGTAGAACTTTAAATGGATAAAGTTAATGGGAGCAAATTAGTTCGTCATATTTTTCTTGTCACTGCTTAAAATATATTAGTTTTCAATGAAAACTAGAATAAAAAAGGTTCTTCTGTATTTAAAAATTATTTGATCAATTGAATAGAACATAAATAAGCTATGCTTTTATACTCTCTCTAGCTGAAACCAGAGGAATTCCTTCCTCTAACTATGTTGGCATTTGATGCATTGCTGAGGGAAACGGTGGAAGGTGTGGTAAAATGGCAGGCTAGGCTAAACTGCTTTGACATATGTCAACACCCTGAGAGAATTGGAAGGGACATAGATTCAACCTTGGGATTCTTCAGACTGCTCTAAATGGAAGATTGTAACAGGGTCTCTCCTCATTCTTTTTTGGACTTTGCTGCTGCTGCATCAGCTTCTCCTCTTCTGCAAAGCCATCTCTTCAGGGATTTCTTAATTGCTTTTCCCTCCTGAGAACGGGCTTACTATCAAAACAGTGGATTTTTAGAATTCCCCAGCCTTCTACAGTTCACTAGTTCATTACTCTCCTAAGTGTGAGTGTGTGGTTTGTTGCTGGTTGTGGGGTGTTTTTTTTTTTTTTTTGTTCCTGTGCCTCCCTGCAGGTAGCTCCAAATAGGCCTCACCCTGGTCCCCACTGACCCTCAGTCCTCTTCACATTCCCTGATGGAATCCCTATCTATCCCTAACTGAATTCAAGTTGCCTTTTATATTTCCCCAAAACACCTGTATAGTGAGCTGCAGATTCTTAATGTGTTACCCCGGAATTCATTTCCTTCACCTGGGGAGGCAAGCTACACCTGGCACAGATATGACCTTGAGCCATGTACCTCTTAGAGAATTAGTTCATCTGTTACAAATGACAGAAAAGGTAAAGAATGTTTAAGAAAATCAAATTATTTTACTTTTTCAGTGGTTTGAGAGGAAAGTTTCTTGCTAATTCTTGCCATTGTAGTGAGCAGTGAGACTGAAGCTGTTCTGTCAGGTGGTGGCAGAATGAAGCAGGGTCAGAGAGTGGTGCTGCAGAAATTCAGGAGAAAGGAAATATAATAATGAAGCCTAAACTGCTTCTATTGTAGTGGAAACTACGGATTTAATCCATGGGCAGTGTCCACACCAATAGATGTCTATGAAAGAGATCAGATCCTCTCACTTGAAAGAATATATATAGTCCTGCTGATGATTCCCCTGGACAAAAGATTCCTACCAGTATTAGGTGCTCTCTGAGAATATACATTTTAGTGCAATGCTGTATCTTTTTTGTGTACACTTACATTTCAGTTGGCTTTTATTTAGGCATTCCCTCCTGCTTTTCAAAGTAACTGACTGTAGTAGGAAGGAGGCCAGCCCACAGCAACAGCTGGAGGGGTGCTCAAAATAACTTCGAAGTTGTTGGTATTCTAATCTAGCTGCTTGAAGCACACACCCCAAAATGCAAACCTACTGAGAAGTGTATTTCTACAGAACAAAAATTTCACAGAAATATTATCTTGTTTATTAATGCAACATAATAGCTGTCCTATTGTTTGACTTATTGAAGAGATCCATAATTGTGTTTAAATGGTGACAGTTCAGATTTGCATAGTTAACAAGTTAATTGTTTTCCCCCGTCTTGCTCTGCTACAGATCTGAGTCTGGTATTCAAAGCTCGAGGTGGATTCTTTACAACTGGACCATCACCAGTAATAAAGATTCTGCAAATCAGTTTATGTCCCCTTTCCATGCCCCTGCCCAGATACATTTACATCAATGTAAATGAGAGCATAATGTGATTATACAGATATAACTGGAAGACATAATTTGGCTTTAAGCATCTTTATTACTGGTGGTGATCTGCTAACGGGAATTAACCTCATTCGATTTTTAGATCCTTGGGTGAGACAATATGGTTGGCATTGTTTGACAGCCAAACTGTGTAAATTGAGCAAATTTGAGCTACAATTACTGAGACACACATGAAACACCAAAGCACTTCTTTTAAAAATAACAAAGCAAAACACTCATTTCAGAGGACTTCACTTTATATAGGAAAATATTTGTGCTGTCTAAATTAAAATTCTTGTAACTTCAAATGGTATTTAATATTGAGCTATGATGCTAGTAAATTAAAATAATATTTTTATCTAGATACTGAATGGGTCAAGATTAAGTGCTGTCTTAATTACTTCCTCCTTTTGTATGATAAATTACTTTTGCAATGACAGTAGACACAAATAGTTTTGAGGTTAGGAGCCTGAAATAGCTTTTTTCCTTTAGCTGAAATCTGTTAAATGCTTCTCGAGGTTCTGTTTGCCATCCAGATGGCTTTTTGGCACATTTTCAGTTACTAGATGTGATGGTTCTTGGTTAGTCACCATGTGCTATACCGTTTGGCCATGACTCATTCTCACAGCAGTCCCATGTTTGTGACCAGTACGGTTTTCAGTATTGTACTCAATCTTCCTTGACCTTTATGATGTCAGCTAGTGGCAGAACTAGAGTCATGATTGGATATTGTTTCTAAAAGACATTAATCTGGTTCACTAAAGAGCAAAATGTGTTAAGTAAGATCTTAGTGAATGAGTAGTTAATTGTGTTAAAATTGGCATCTCGGCTTTTTGAAATGTTTCAAGCTGCAGGTTAACATGGTCAATTTCCTGTTCTGACCAAAAATATTAGTGGAACCTGAAAGGTTTCTGATCATTTACCTTGAATATCAGAAATTAGAAACAGATCCCAAATAAGTACTTCAAAGTTTTATGCTCTGTTTTCTTGGTTACAAGACATTTAGTAAAACTAAGTAGTCCTATATCTTTCAGAGCACCAGAATGAGTTCTATCATTACAAACATCTATTTAATTCATATAAAAAAGGGGGTTGGGGAGCTTAAATTTTGGTTTTTAAATTTCATGTTTCAAATTGAAATTGAGTGATTCCTCTCTCCCCTCTCTGTAGCAGAATACATTAATTTTCTCTGCTGCAGTATCTTACAATATAGATTTCACTTTCCACTACCCCTGCAAGCGATGCTTTAAGCAGAGTTAGGGGCACGTGTGCAGGAGAGAGGGGACAAGTAGAACAAAAATAACTGTTAAATTAGAGTTAAGGTTGCTCAAGTGAATTTCCTGTTACTAAAAATCATAGGAATTGCTAGTTAGGATGATGATGTGCCAGAGACTTTAGCAGTGAGGGTGGCTGGATGGTGAGAAACAAATACTAGACAATTTGCAATTCTGAAAATTCATTTTTAAACTTACCTTAATGCATAAGGATTCATTTCCATTGATTTGAAGAACTAATATCCCATTATATTCATATTCAAAAGTTTTTGTTTTTGATGAAAGGGGCTTGAAATGTAATTTTATTTAAAGAAAAAAGCTTAAAACCTCAGTTGCCTGGGCAAACTTTCCACTTAATGTAGGTAAATAGATCTGATTAATGTTAAGTATTTTCATGCTGGCCCCAATTCCATTCTTTGGAATTATTTAGTTTTTCTTTGACTCAGATCATATTAAATTAAAGCAATGTGTATTTACTGGGAGGAGCAGCTGATTGGGAATCATCTACAATACTGAAAAGAAAAGAAAATCCAAAATGAAAATGAGAGTTCCCACGTTTTTTGCCTGTATTGAGGAGAGTCAATTTTTTTCTTTATAAACATTTGTTACTAAAAGTCATAAACAAAGGCAACTTATTTTTTAAGGTGAACCCTGCTACTCCTTTTGAGTGATGACAAGTAAAATGTTACTAGGTCAAAACCTTTAGCTTGGTATACGCTATCTCTAACAATTAGATTTCCGTGGTTCCATACGGAAGATTCAGACATGAATAGAAATTTTCTGAAATGGCCCAGGTCCTTTTCCCTCAGATTGAACCTATTGGGTCATAATGGGCAACTGTTTCTTCGCTCCCAAAGCCCCTTACCTGCTGATATCCCCAAGTTTCTGTCTTTGTATTATTTACCATTTACTGGTAGGTGAAGCCATTGGAAGACCTCCTTAGATCTCATAAGCTGAAGTGCTAGTAACATGCAGGCAATATCTAGCTCTTCATCTCCTTAAGAGGAAACAGGAACAGAACTATCTTCTGATAGTGATTAGCCAAAATCAGAATGTGGTCGAAGGGCAGCCGGCTATAGCTGAGTTTAAAGTGATGCTGTTTAGAGAGTGGCTATTCAAAGAATCTTCCTCCTTTGTAACTTACTTGATTTGTGAAAGGACTTCTGCACTCAAGTTAAATTGCTCTACAGCTTTAAGGTCTTTTGGGCTTCTGAGTGCTTTTGGGTACCTAAATAGCCATAGTGGCAAAAAATGTCCATTAACATCTGTGATGGGCCAGAAGAGTGTGTTCCATGCTGTCATATGTGGACCTAGCCATGATTATATATAAACTTATGACTTACAGACTTAACTGTTACAACTCGTATATATTTAGTAATAAAGCCACATCTCCTGAAACATTCCAGTTTGTACAAAACACAGTCGTCCATCTGCTCAGTAGAACAGCTTGCGATGAGCGTAACCATCAGTGCTCCACTGTCTACAGAGATTCCCTGTTGAATAAAATACAGTGTCAAACTCATTTGCTAGGCTTTGACTTCACTGTACTTCAAGTGGGCTGTACATACCATAAATCAAAATACTACGGCATTCTAGAGTGCTGTGTATGTGAGACACTGTGCTCCATGATACCTGCCTCTCTCTCTCCTGTGTCACCCCTGGTTTAAAGTTTCTGCCTGATAGCCAAAGTCCATCGTAAAACAGGCTGTAGGTACCACGTTGGTAGCACTTGTCTCCTTTCACAGCCATTCCCTTCCACGACAGCTACCTTGCCTTGAATTATCTTTTTAGAAAACTTAGCAAAGATTATTAAAATATATACTTAAAATAGGCATGCAAAATGTGTGAACTCTTCACGCTACATACTGATAAGAAGACAATTGTGTTTAGATCAGGGTGTCATTCATTCTATAGAAATGGCCCTTATGCGCCCAATTACTTGTGTCAAACCAGACTTGGTTCTGCACTTGTTATTTAAGCAGATTCCGAGCCCCACCTCCTTCCACTACTGCTTGTGAGTCATCTATGTGGAATATTCTCCTGTAACCACTTGAGTAAGAAAAATTGATTACTCATCTGTACTGTAACTTGTTTATTTTTATATGTCTAGATGTGTGTTCCATGATCCACTTTCTGTCCCTTTTGCACTGGAGTCCTCAGTCATGGACTCTAGTTTGAAAGAGTGGGAGATTCCTGTCCCCGGGCAAAAATTACACTAAATTCTAATAAGCAGTTTTATAGACATGTTGGTTTTATAATCATGAATCACTCCACTTCAGATTACCACAGTTATGCATAAGTAGCAGTCAGTATAAGCTCGGTAAGTATAAAAAGGATTTGAAGAAGAGATGCTCTGCGTTTTTATATTTATATATTGCTGTCCTTTGTGTATAAAGTATACATTCTACCTGCATGAAAAATATTGTTTTAAGAAATGGTTGAAAGTGGGTGTGTTTTGAGGATTTCATTTTAGCTAATAGGGAATCTGTCATTTTGTAATGCTTTAACATATCTGAAAATGGCAGTTTAAATGTCTCACATTTTACCACTAGGTTTGAATATAGTTTAATCAAATTATTTAGAAAATAAAATGCAGTGTTATTTTTTTTACCCCACTAATGCTGCAGTTCCTTTTATTAATGCTTTTTCATTAGTTCAATAGAAAATAATTAAATATTCCCATACTTAGGCTTTTATTTAATAGCATACATGATGCTATGATAATATTAATGTAATTTATTTCTTAATCTGTGTACATTTTTTAATTTGTATACATGTGAACACACCGCTTGTAATGAAATACTTTAATTTCTATACTCTTTGAGCTATCAAATCTGAAACATTTTCCGAGTAGTATTTTAGAGGCTTACCTTAGTTCAAATATTTACTTTATTATTACTATGGTTATGAACATCTACCCCGAATAGATTAGAATTAGTTGAGATTTAAAATATTGCAGGATAGATACAAGCATTTATGTTCATTCCTGATAATATAATAGAATGCAGTAGAATATATAGTTGGTTGAAATATGCACGCTACTGTATATTCTTGAAACAGATTTGATTGGTCAGTTTTCCTGTTTGTTTGGTATTTTAATCATTCTAGGCTGTACAAGTTTTTTACCTCTACTTTAAACAGAGATTGGTAGGTAGGTATGTTAGTGAAAAAATGTATATATAATTCATTAGCGTTTGTAATTTAGGCCTTGATCCTGCAACCACACAGAGGTACCTTTATTTAGTTGTGTAGTCTTTTTGAGCTCAGTAGGAGTACTTGCCTGCATAGATGCTCACGTGCATATTTTTGCAGTACCAAGTGTCTCAGTCCACTCTTCAAGTTGATCTGTGGAAACAGACCATGCAAAATCTCAAAAGACTTTAAAATGTATGTCTACAAAATGTTCTGGTTTACTGAATTTTAATTTTTTTCCTAGGGCCATGTGGTTATGATATTCAAGTTCCATAATGCCTCCTGCCATGACAGACATCTTTGACATCTGGGCAGTGGATTCACAGATAGGAGGTGATGGCTTAATCTCTGTGGACTTTCTGCTCCCCAATGGAACGTACATCAACCTAGATGTGCCTCGAGATGCCACCATATCCCATATTAAACAGGTAAATTAGTGGTTGCCTTGCTATTTTAAATGAGCTCCGCCACTGGTTTTTGTTGAGAAGTGCTTTATATATGAAATGTTATTTTAAATGTCTTGTAAGAAGTCTTTAGAAACTTGTTCCTGCCTGGAACCCAGGTGCAACTTAAGAAAACGAATAAAATGTAAACTGGTGTGATGTCTTCCTTAGAATGCAGACAGCCAGAAACAGTAGCTCCAAGAAAAGGGAACTACTCCCATCCTTCTGATCCAGTGTTACTAATGTTTTATTATGTAGATATCTGAAAATGGCAACTTAAACTTTTGTTTTTCATGTCTCACATATTTTGCCACTAGGTTTGTATACAGTGTTAATCAAATCATTTAGAAAATATTTTCCATTTACATTTCCTTAGCTTCTCTACCTGACAAAGCCATGATGAAAATGTGTTGTCCAAAAACAAACAAAAAACAAAAGTACAACATTCTGAAGACTGAAAGTGTTAAACATTGCAAAATGGATTGAATTAAATATTCAAATAACACAGTCTATTATGCTGATAGTGCAATCAGCATAATAGACTGTGTTATTTGAATATTTAATTCGATCCATTTTGCAATGTTTAACACTTTCAATCTTCAGAATGTTGTACTTTTGCTTTTTGTTTGTTTTTGGACAACACATATTTTAAGATGGAAGGTTTTTAATTAAATGAAACTTGCATGATTTCCAGTCTGTTCTAGAAACATGGAGGCCAATCCATTCCTGGTTATCGTCATAAATCTGGAGTTACACGGTTTATTTCAGTGCAGTAACTCAAAATATACATTGATCTGTCTGAATTAGTCTCCTGGAGTCTTACACAGATTTTTGTTCTAGTTTACTGTGGCATATACAAGGCTTTGGCTATCAAGATTAAAAGCACTTCTGTTAACATTGCTTAGTTAGTCAGCAAAACAGTTACTTTTCATTCAGCACATGTTTTGGAAGTGCAGGTGAGGTGTACTATGTAGAAACTCTAGGCTGGATCTCTTAACGTGAGCATGTCTTGCTGTGGTTTTGGCAAATGGAACAATTAACTGAGGTACGTGGAGTAGCTGGTTCAACAAAGAGTGTGTAGTGTGAATATCTCTCTCTTTAAGGGACACAGCTAAACTTAAGAAGTAACGTCTAATTTTTGTAATTGTTTGAAAGCTACACCTAAGATTACTATAATGAAAATAGGTTAAGGAAAACGTTTTCCATTTTTCTCTGTTTATTTCATATAACAGCAGCACTTTGTGCGTACCCATTTCCCTATAGTAAGTCGGTTTCCTTTTTGTGTGCGACGCAGAAACAGAAGAGACATCCATTATAAATATAGGTAAATATTATTGTAAAACCCTAACTTATCTGGAGGACTCAAAGGCCTGTCATATCTGATAGTTTAACTTCTTTTTTAAAAAAAATATTGACAGTATTTCCATTTAGAGAGACATGGTGGGTGAGGTAATATCCTTCATTGGATCAACAACTGTTGGTGAAAGACACAAGCTTAAAGAGCTCAAACGCTTGTCTCTCTCAGTAACAGACATTGGTCCAATAAAATATATTGCCTTACCCACCTTGTCTCTAATATCCTGGGTCCAACATGGCTACAGCAACACTGCATGCAATATTTCCATTTGACAGTGTGCTTTTGTTCCATTATGTTGATTGATATTACTAATAATTTCTCAAGGCTTTTGAGAAGTGCGTTATTTGGGACATCAATTTAGAAGAGAGTGAAAGCTTCAACTTGTTAAGCTCATTAAATGTTTTTTTCCTATAATGAGCTTGGAACATCTTTACCAATGTGCTCTAGAAACAGCTGGTTACAGCGTTCCTGTGATGTTTGTACCAAAGAGGGCTTCTACCTTATTCCCCCCACCCTCCTGTCTTAATTACTTTGGGATGTATTACTATATTTTTATTTTTCAAAAGGCATTGGTGCAAACAATCCATCCAACGAATGAATATTTTGCATAATAGTAGAAGAATGAAAAGAATAAAATCTGGTTTCCAACATTCCAAGTTATTTTGTTCTTTAAATTGAAGCAATGGGGTTGATCTGCTTTAATTTATAGTAGTAATAGATTGAATGCATGGTAGTGAAGTAGGTACAAAAACAATCTTCTGCATCCTTAAACTCGGTCATAATACTGAATATTAAGAGACCTCTTTGCTGATATTTGCATTTATGTACTGTAATAGATTTTTTTTTTAAATATAAAAAAGTTAAGTGAGATTGCAGATTAATTTTGTACCATGGATCTGAAGATCTAATATTCTAACCTAAGATTAGCACCATATTTTGATTATTGAGGCCTAGCATATCTAAATGCTGCAGTTCAGTAGAAAACTTCTTTAAAAGGGGGATTGACAGGCTTAAGGTATACCCATATATTGCTTTTATATATCCTTCTTAGAGCTTTCAGTATCAGTCCTGCTTCACTAATAAAGACCCACACCCTCATCTGGAAGACACACAAAGAAACCCAAGGTGCTGTCTTTGTTGTTGTCATGGCTACAAATGAATTTGTTTCTTTAGGTCTCCTGTCTGCCTTTTATTATTGTATATATCAAGGACACACAGACATACATTGTTGTTTCTCTAAAGAGGTTACAGTCAAGTTATCTGGTTTTGCTTTTCCTAGGAGTCGGACTTAAAATGCTTGTAAATGTTCTTTGGCCTTAAAATGGTGATCATGACAAAGCTTTTAAACTTGAGATACTCAGTGAGTCTCTTTAATTGAACAGTAAAACAGAAGAGCTTCCCTAGTCTCCATACTCCTTGGTAATATCACTATTCAAATTACAGATTGTACTTGTGCCAGATTTCAAGTGCTGCATCCTTAATGATGCTATCTATCCCTTGTACATATGACACAGTTTTAAACCTTCAATGGGCTTGTAGACCTACAATAGAATGCCTTGGTTCTTCTTTGAGTGATTGCTCATGTCAGTTCCAACTCAGACGTATGCGCACTGTGTGCATGTATCGCTGGAAAGTTTCCCCCTAGACTACCCGCAGGGTCAGCTGTGGCTACCTGGGGTGCCCCGCAGCCCTCTATATGTAGCTCAGCTGACCCTCCCCTTCTCCAGTTCCTTCTTACCTCCCTGATGGTCTCTGGAACAGTTGCTTGCTTGTCCAGCTAGCTATTCCCCTTTGCTAAGTTCGTTGTTGATAGTTAGTGTTTGTAGTTCTTAAGAGTTATTTAGTTATTCATAGTGGTACTTAGATAGAACAATAGTTAAGAGTGATCTTGGGGCCTCCCCACACCCAAGGCCCGGAGGCCAGCGCATGCCCGGCTTCAAAGCCTGCCTCTCCTGCTGCAAGTTTATGCCCAGAGATGATCCTCATTTGTTGTCAAATTCCAAAGGGGTAGCCGTGTTAGTCTATTGTAGAAAGACAACAGAGTCCTGTGGCACTTTTAAAGACTAACAGATTTATTGCGATAAAGAAATCTGTTAGTCTTTAAAAGTGCCACAGGACTCTGTTGTCCCTCATTTGTTGTGTTTGAAGTGCCTGGGGTAGTTGCAATTGCGAGACAAGTGTAAAATCTGCAGGAGTTTCAAGCCCTGCACTCAGGAGAGGGAACAGAGACTAAAGCTCCTAATAATGGAGGAGACTCTCTGCCCAACAGAAGTGGGAGACTCCAGTTCAGGTAGGACCAGGTCCGTTCAAAGTGCGCTGGTGGCAGGAAGGAGCAAAGACTCTGGGGAAAGGAGCCCCAGCACTGCCATTCCATGGCACCGATGGCCTCGGCGAGGGGCTCCCACTGGCACTGGTCACACTCCCTGGTACCGGCAGAAAAAGGAGGAGGACGGAGAGGGGACGGTCCCCTTTGACCAAACCAGCCAGGGCAGAGTCTAAAGTGCGGCCCGAGATGGGGTACTTGACCCCGGCACCACATTCCGAGGCACTGTCTGTCGACTCTGGCCCCGACCCGGGGTCCATCAAGTCCGGTTTCGGAGCCCTCTCTGACGCAGGACATCCTGGAGGAGGATTTACAGCTTCCCTCCACCCCTGAAACATTCAAGGTGACCAGGGAGCTAATTGAGCAGATGGCACCACCCTCCCACGTGAGCATCTTGGCACCAGCTCCTGCACCATCGCTGAGATTATCAGTGTCCTCAAGGGGCAAACCGATGCCCCTGAAGCCACCATCTCCGTGGCTCCGCTCACGGGCACTGGCAACGCAGGGGGCCAGATCGTGGTTGCCGATGAGGGCCCCTCGACCGGCTCCTGCATCTGACGAAGTGGGTTATAGCCCATGAAAGCTTATGCCGAAGAAAATCTGTTAGTCTATAAGGTGCCACAGGACTCTCGTTGTTTTTTCTGTACACAGACTAATATTGCTACCCCTCTGGAAATTTCTACCGCACTTAATAAGTTCGCGGATGACACCAAGCTGGGGGAATGGTAGACACTCTGGAGGGCAGGGACAGGATTCAGGGAGACCTAGACAAATTGGAGCATTGGGCCAAAAGAAATCTCATGAGGTTCAACAAGGACAGGTGCAAAGTCCTGCACTTAGGACGGAAAAGTCCCATGTACTGCTACAGGCTGGGGACCAATCGGCTAAGTAGCAGCACTGTAGAAAAGGACCTGGGGGTTATGGTGAATGGGAAGATGAATATGAGTCAACAGTGTGCTCTTGTTGCCAAAAAGGCCAATGGCATATTAGGCTGCATCAGCAGGAGCATTGCCAGCAGATCGAGGGATGTGATTATTCCCCTCTATTTGGCACTGGTGAGGCCACATCTGGAATACTGTGTCCAGTTTTGGGCTCCCCACTGCAGAAAGGATGTGGATAAATTATAAAGAGTCCAACAGAAGGCAACGAAAATGATTAGGGGGGCTGGGGCATGTGACATACGAGGAGAGACTGAAGGAACTAGACTTATTTAGTCTGCAGAAGAGAAGACTGAGGGGGGATTTGATAGCAACCTTCAACTACTTAAAGGGGTGCTCCAAAGAGGAGGGAGCTAGGCTGTTCTCAGTAGTAACAGAGGACAGAACAAGAAGCAATGGTTTCAAGCTGCAGCTGGGGAGGTCAAGGTTGTATATTAGGAAAACGTTCTCTCTAGGAGGGTGGTGAAACATTGGTTACCTAGGGAGGTGGTGGAATCCCTGTCTTTAGAAACATTTAAAGACTGATTAGACAAAACCCTGGCTGGGGTGATTTAGTGGGAGTGGTCCTGCTTTTAGCAGGGGGTTGGACTAGATGACCTCATGAGGTCCCTTCCCACCCTATGATTCTGTGATTCTCCGAGTGCAGCCCTGGCCAGGATTTGGCTGCAACAGCTCTATCTTTTTGAGCTTGTAAATTTAGTTGTCCCTCTTCCCCTTAGGAGTAATGTTTCTGCTCTGCATGCTCCAGTCAGGCTGCCTTGGGCTGACAGGAAGGGGTCACAGCAGTGCCTGTGAACCTCAGCGTCTTCACCATCTACCTGTAAGTGGCTGCTCCTCACATGCCAAGTGGAGTTGTGGACAGGAAACCCTTATGTCCCAACCTTTAGGATGCAATACAGGCACAGTACAGTATTTGCTTTCCTTTGTCCCCCGCCCCACTTGCTGCCTGATTGCTTTCTTCCGGTTTCAGATGCTGTTCTGTTGACCTGTTAGTTTGTAACTCTGGTGTTCATATCTGAGATTCTACTGTACATGAAAGACCACACACAGAACTTCAGATTCCTGAATACAAGGATCAGTAACCCTAAAGTAGTCTCTTTTGAAACTAAATAATTTTTTTTTTGTCAGCAGAACTTTAAGAAAATGAAGAAAAATTCTGAAGTATTTCATCCAACAGTTGGAAACTGGAGATGTATTGACGTTTTGTTTTCACTCCGGCCCTGTTTAATTTTTATATACATCAGTGAAATTTATGAATGGATGTTTTTGTTCATCTCTAATGAAATCTTAAATTTATTTTAGTTTTAATATACCACCTCTCCCTACCATATTGACCCCTTGGCTATTAGTTCCATGCTCTTCTTTCCCCTCCTGCTTTAATCATATAACTCATGGTTCCTCCTTCATAATTCAAGCCTCCTTTGCTATTTAAATTAGGTCCAATGAGTAAAGCCCTGCCCAGATACACAAATGTGGGTGTGGATCCGATTTGTATCCAATCAGCATCAGTATTTATCCGATCCAGGATCTGCATGCCAGGTTTTATATATATCTGCATCTGCACTTCCCCCGCCTCACAGCAGCTCTTGCTCTGGCAATAGGAGCGGAGCATTTGTCTGGGTGTTTGCCTGCCTGTGTACCGTAGTATAACGAAGAAAGCAGGGGCTTAATAAATGTGCCCACACTGTTGTTTTTATTTTAAACATAAGTTTAATACAAAGTCAGAGGGTCCTGGTGCAACTGCTGTGAATTCTGGGGCTGCTTCCTGTGTCAGCTGTTGGACTGTTAGAAAGCAGCAGCTCTCCCCCTAACAACTGACCTCCATTGCTTCCTGGATGGACCCCCAAATAGCTGCAGATCCCACCCCACACCCCCTAAACAGCTAGCAGCTCCTGATGCAGTTCAGAGTCTCCCCTACCCCTGATCTGAACAGCTTTTACTCAGCCTCTGCTTGGGCTGTTCAGTGGCAGTTGCCATTCATCTGGTTGGGTGACTGGCAGTGGAGAAAGGATGGGGGGTCAGCTGCCCATCATCAGCTGATTGGTGGAGTCTGGGGACTGGCCACTATAATTGGGCTCATAAAGTCAGAGGAAGAACAGCTGTTGGCAGTAAGCTAGGCTACAATGCCAGCAGCAGCTACAGCTATCACTTCCTTGGCAGATAAAACTAGAATCTGCATCCGAGTTCCAATCTGCAACAATGGGTCTGCGGATATCCACATCTGCGAATGTGAATACCCGCAGATCTGAAGTGAATATACCTGTGGATTTTCAGCGGATACCCGCCAATCTGCAGGGCTCTACCAATGAGTTTTGCAGCCATTACATTAAAATGCCTTTGTTTAAAACTTTGTTTTGTTAAGTAGCCCTCTCCTGTCTGGCCCTTTGAATAAAGCATTAATTGTATTGTTTTAACACCTATTTTAATTTAGTTTTGAGGGAGGATAAAGTCTTATTAATAAGGAATTATGAAGTCAACTGAAAGAAGCCTGCTGTTAATGTTTGATGTGCAAAAATATATGCACTTTAAAGTCTCTTGTAATGGAGTTTGTTTTTTCTTTTCCTGCTTCACAAATGTGAAGAATGTTTACAGATTTATACTGATGAATCAGCTGAGGCCTTCCATGTGCCAAAAGTACTCATTTTGTTCCATACTAATTTCAAGTGTTTTATAAAATGCATTGAAAGTAACTTTTTATGGCTTTTTGGACGAAGTGCAACAAGTTGAATCATTCAATCACTCTGGCATCTGATGAAGTGGGACTTTGCCCATGTAAGCTCATGCGATAAATACATTTGTTAGTCTTTAAAGTGGCACAAGACTCCTTTTAAGTTGAGTCATATTGGTGCTGTTCTCCATATGAAGAATTCAACCTTTAGGACTGATAAACAGAAAGACGGGAATTCAGTATTGGACAGTCAAGCATTCCTTCTTTATAGATAAAAGAATCATGCAAGGGTTTAAAGTGGAAAAATCATTGGAGATTTTTAATTTGTTTCAAAAGTGTTAGCTGAATATAAGCAAATATTGCAGAGCATAGAACTTGAAGATTTGACAAACTACAGTTTGTTTCCAGCAACACAGAACAGTATTTCTTTCAAACCAAGCTTTCTTTACTGTAAACAAACAATAGCCCTATTTTATTCAAATTAGATGCATGGACTGACTTAGTCATCTAGTGCTATTGCTTAGGTGGTCGTGATTTAAAGTACGTTTCTGCAAGGCTGGAGCAAGGACCCAGAGACTGACCAACCAAATGATTATTTGAAGCAACACTTCTCTCCTGCCTATGACCTTAATGAGCCTCTGAGTAAATGAAGTTAAAATATCAATATGGAAAATTTTCCGATCTCATGTTTTATTTATACTGTGAAAGATGTCTTCACAATGAGAGGCCTAGAAACATTCTTTACTAGCAAACCAGCTGAGATTAGTACTGATATTTTACAGGCTCCAAAAATAAAGGGAATCCCAGTTGCAAGCGCCAAAGACCAACCATGTATTTTCCCTCAAGTTGGTACAGTCATAGAAATACAGTAGAACCTCGATTATCCGGGTTAATGACCGGCGCCTGTGAGCCGGATAATCAAAAAGCCCGGATAATTGAAGCTCTTACTGACAGCCAACCAGCTGGGGGAATCGGGTGGCTGCAGAAGCTCCAGCGGAGCTCCTGCAGCCACCCGAACCCCTCGACTGTGCTGGGGGGTCAGCTCGAACGGGAGCCGGTCCCCCAGCACAGTCCAGGGGTACGGGTGGCAACAGGAGCTCCCTCGGAGCTCCTGTGGCCACCCGAACCCCTGGATTCCAGCCGAC
>ML685789.1:14813683-14908759 GCA_007922175.1 Pelusios castaneus
AGCTCCTGCTGAAAGCCGAGCCCTGGGGCCGAGGGAGCTTCTGCGGCCACCCGATCCCGGTCCCGGTTAACCGAATTTACGGTTAATTGAGGACCGGATAATCGAGGTTTCACTGTAGTGGGTAAGTCTACACCAGAAAAAGTTAAGTCGATTTTAAGTCAACTTAACATTGGACATAGGCGTCCACACTGGCATTAAGTCGACTTGGTAAAGTCGACTTAAGGGATACTCCACATCCACACCGTACTTAAGTCGACTTAAGGAGTCAATTTAAGGCTCAAGTCGACCTAAGGAGTGTTAGTTATTAAGTCAAGTTAAGCTTTCATTAAGTCGACTTGAGGAATTTCTTAAGTCAACTTAATGAAAGCCCAGAGTGGACATGGAGTAATTTAGGTCGACTTAAGGGTCCTTAAGTTGACCTAAATAGCTAGTGTAGACATACCCAGTATGTTCAGCTTCCACCTGAGATCCTTGTATGGATGTATAGGAAATCATCTGCTGAGTAAAAGCAGGAGTCTTAATTAACTCCAGAGGGAGCCTTTGACCAGAGAGATGACCAGAACTTTAGGTAAAGGGGGAACTAAAATGTCAGAATAAAAGTGGAGGATTTTTCAAGGCTTTGTAAAGGAGACTATCCCTAAAAAGGAAGACAAAAACATACCTATAGTCTAAACAGACTGGATGGATCAGAGGGAGTGATACTGAAATAATGGAGCCTTTTCACCTTGAGTACCATGATTTAATAGAGCATATGTCAGCAGTGATCTCTTGGCTCCTAAACAACCATCAGAAGGTAGTGACTGTATGAACCAGGGTGCTTTCTCAGAATCAGCACTCATGCTGATGAAAGCCAACAAGTTAGATGCCAATAACTGAATAATCATAAAAACTGAACTGTTTTTTCATCTGCGGAGGTGGTCCTTTCTGATTAATGTCTGTGGCACATTGAAGGTAACATAGGGACATCTGCTGTGCAGGTACCCTTGCTTTAGAGAAAGAGATATTTTAGTTTCCAGTCAGCTGATTATAAGAAGTACATTAGCACTTTGGTGGCTTTATAATGTTTTTGTTTTCATGAAATGAGACATTCTGTGCATATTAAAATACTTTTATATGCAGTATACTCTTATATTTTAGAGTAAATGAGTATGTGACATCTTCATTATTAATTGAATACTTAACAAAATGGGAATAAATTTTGTATTATAGTTAAATGTTTAGTGAAAACCCTGGAAGACAGGAAGAGTGTTAGCGTTGTGCCAGTATTAAAAAAGGGCAAGTGGGATTATCTGGGTAACTATTAAGGAGTCCTGTGGCACTTATAAGACTAACAAATGTATGTATCGTATAAACTTTCATGGGCACAATCCCACTTCATCAGATGAATGAAATGGAAAATGCAGCATGTTAGTTGTAAATATATACATACAAAGAAGGGTGGTTCTCAAAGTAAATTCAAACAGTTCCAGAGAGTTAAACTGCTACCTATCTCTGCAAAGTAAACAAGCTGTTTTGATTCTAACAGTGTTGGAGAGAATCCAACAGCTGTAAGCAAGATCTTACAGGGGAAATCATCTTTTATAATGACATAGCCATTCAAGAGTTCTATTTAAACCCTGAGTGAAGGTATCTACTTTGCATATGGATTCCAGTTCTGCAGTTTCATGTTGCAATATGTTTTTGAAGGCTTTTTTTTTCTTTTGCTGAAGTACTGTAACTAGCATATTTTTTACAGAATTTCCAGATAAATTGAAATGTTCCACTACTGAAGAGGAATTGTGTCCACGAAAGCTTATGCGATAAACTCATTTGTTATTCTTTAAAAGTGCCACAGGACTCCTTGTTTGTTTTGCTGAAATAGACTAACATGGCTACACTTCTGGGTAACTATTGACTGATTAACCTTGAGTGAAATAATGGAAAAATTCCTGTCATTAAACTGATTAAAAAAAAAAAAGAGGGTAGAAATAGAATAGTCAACATGGTTTTGTGGTAAACAGTTCTCATCAAATATCATTGATTGAGAGGTGACTTGATTCATTTTAAGTACCTGGGAGGGAAGAAAATGCAGATAACTGACGTGTTCTTTACTTTGGTTGAGAAAAGCATAACAAGAACCAATGGCTGGAAGCTGAAGCCAGAAAAAGTAAAATCAGGGAAAAAAGGCACAGATTTTTAATAGTGAGGGTGCTTAAGCACTGGAACAAGCTACCAAGGGATTTGTTGGATTCTCTATCTCTTAATGTATTATCAAGATTGGATGCTTTTCTGGAAGATGATGCTTTAGCCAAATGCGAGTTATTAAGGCTTAATACAGAGGTGAAAGTGGGTGAAATTTTAAACTCCTGTGATACATAGGAGGTTAAATTAGATGATTTATTGGTCTCTTCTGGCCTTAAAGTCTGTGCAAAAATTGGCACTACTCAGTAGAAGCACTATGAAGGGTTTCCATTTATCCCAAGATTTAAAATGCCTTTAAGATCATATTATAGGTTCTTTAGTTCTTGTTCCAAAAAAGCTTGAGTGAAAGCTCTATAGACGAGACTTGAACAGTAGCTGAAGAGAAAGCACTCCTTTTCTGTCACTGATTTCACTTTTCTTTTTATGATGCTTATATTGATGCAATCTAGAAAAGTATAACATGAAAGTTGCTTTGAAAAAAATTCTTAAAGTATATCAGTGAAATATCAACTAGTTTTCTGTGTTACACTGCATCTATTCATTGCAACTCAATATTAGGGGCCTGACTCTGATCCTATATGTGCAAATCTTCAATAGCACCATGAGCAGTGGAGATCAATCATATTCAGTCAAAGAAAAATAATGAAAGATTAGAATTGGTCTTAGCTTCCATGCTGACTCTTATGAATGATGGTAGATTACCTGTGAAAGGTTGTTATATTGATCTCTGTATTTTTCTTTTAAACCCATCTGTGTCATGATGACTACAAACCTAACAGTAGCTAGGCAGCTAGTGTCCATATGACCACAGTTTATCATATTAATTATAATAGTATCATTGTTATCTGGGGCTCCTCACCAGTTTATCATATCAATTTATTGTACTTCATCAAACTTAGATTGTAAGTTCCTTTGGACAGGGACATACTTTGTATGTTTGTACAGCACCTAATACAAAGAGAGTCTGGCTGTTAATGTATCTATTTCATTATTTATTCAACAACAAAAAAAAGAAGAAATATTGACACATTTGTATCACAGATAATCATGTTTCTAAATATACACAGACATGGAAGGCCTAGCTACATATGTACAGTTGCTCTAGTGTCTGGTGGCTTCTAAAATACTGAACCTGTTGGAGGAATTGTAAACTAGTTAAAGGATAACTACTCTATTTCTATAACACCGCAGTATCTCAAACATAAGAAGAAAATACTGAAAGTTCATTTCTTAGTTTGATATAATGGTCACTTAAATGTATTCAATATACAGTATGAAAAATAGTGGAAAGGCTTAGTCTGAAACTTTATTGATGTGAAATGTTTGTCAAAGTGTGCAATAAATAAATAAATAACTTGCTCAGCAAAATGATAAGCTAAAACCTACAGCTTATTTGAATTACTGAAAAAAGCATAAAACTTCTATAAGAATCAGTTGTTTATCCCAACCATTTTATGGACATAATTGTGATTTTTAAACCTATGGAAAGAATGAATGTTAAATGGAAACAATGGGTACAATTATTTATAAGACTTATTTCTTGCAGTTCTCAATATATATATATATATATACCCTTTGCTCACTCTCTCCCTAACTATCCTGTAGATTTCTCACCCTGAATGAGAATGGGAGAAAAAATGATCTGCAAAAATTTTGGGGAAGAGAAGGTTGTGGTGGGAAGGCACCAGAGTGAGTGGAGGAGAGTGACAGCTTACTGGTCAGCACAAAGAAGTTCTGGTTCTTGGTTCTCTCTGTACTCAGTTATTATTTTAAACTAAGGTCTCATCCTTATTACTTCAAAAAACAAAAAAACAACTAAAAAAGTAACTTAATGCATGTGATCTTTCTCTAAATAAAAATGAAGTGAAGGTAAGGCATGCTAGGTTTACCAGTAGGCAAATTAGGAGAAGCCAACACTGTACATCCCTGTGGAGGATGACTTCTAGTTCACCTCACATAAAATCACCATGTCTTGTCTTCACTATGACTTTACCTGGAGGTAATTCGTGTCTGTTACCCTGAAGTAAAACGATCCTTTTATTAGCAGTAAAGACTAGGTCTAACAAATATACTGGCATGTAGCTATAAGAATGAAGTAATCTGGCAAACAGTTCAACCAATTTTTCACTGTATTTTGATTTTCTAGTACTGTCATTCAGAAGCAAAATTGGGCATGTTCTAGAGCTGAACTTAGCTTCTCTCTATCTGTGGTATTTATATGGACCCATCACCGTAATTTCTGAGTGTCTCACAATGACGTGATCCTGAACTTGATGGGACCTTGGCATTAGGGTAAAGCCCTAACACTGAAGAATATTGGCTTTCTGAAGATAAACTGAAAATTTAAATAACCCTTAGCATTTCTTTTGATACCTTAATAGATGTCTCTGTATTTCTTATTTGCAGCTGCTATGGAAGCAGGCACACAGCTACCCTCTATTTCATCTCCTTATGGAGATCGACTCTTACATGTTCTCATGTGTGAACCAAACGGCTGTACAGGAGGAACTAGAAGATGAAACGCAAAGGCTCTGTGATGTTAGACCCTTTCTTCCTGTCCTCAAACTAATAACAAAGAACTGTGACCCAGGGGAGAAATTGGATTCCAAAATAGGTGTCCTTATAGGAAAAGGTAATTTTGAATTTTTCGTTTCGTTTTATTTGGAAAAGGGAGGGAGAACTTGTTTTGTAGAAGGGGTTTCACAGAAGCCAGAATGTTCTACCGTAGCCTTTAATTTCTTGAACTTCCCATTCTAAAGCAGATACAAATGTAACTTAAAAATAACTCTAAACATCATTCTAACATTAAGGTCAGAAATTTTAAAAATGGTAGTGAGGTCATTTTTGTAACCAGGATAAATTAGAATTAACAAAAAACAAACCACACGATACAATATATTTCTGAGCAATTATCGCACAATCTGATGAAGTCATAATGCCCAAAAACTGAAGTTCAGGTAGCTGGATTCATATGAAAAGAGCAACAGACATCAAATAAAGTGCCTGACTGGTAGTTTGAAATTTAACTTAATGAAAATGGTAACAAGTCATTTCTGCTCACTGATGATAGTGGCATGACATTTACAGCCACTTAGATCAGTTTTCTGTAGGTATGATCTGTAATGGGTACTCAGTCTTTGGCCTCCAGCTCCCAGCATGAGACACAGTACTCCCTAGTACAAAAAAGTTTGTGTTCTAAAATCTAAGGTGCTCAGCACAGACCTCCCTCCCTGCCTGCCACTGTTTGTGCTGCTTCAACTATGGCTCCTACAGCCTTAGCTTGACCACTGTCAGGAAAGTAATTTCCTGCAGGGGGCCAAAAAGAATAGAGCTGAGAGATGACAGAGCTGGTATGGTAGTGAGAAGAGTTGTAGCTTCTGCCTAATACAGTCAAGAAGAAACTGGCTTGAAGTTTCTAAAGGTAAAGATAGTGACCTTTGCTGATCAGGGATTAGTAGGACAGGACTCGTGTTGAACTATTGCTGCCTCAGAAGGTCGAAAAGCTGGGGGGGAATTCTTCCCAATTTCTCTTACAGTTCATGAGGCCCATAAGTGAGAATTCCATAAGAGGTTTCCAAGAGTTACAAATAAATATTTTTCCCCTTCCCACTGCCCCATAAATTTGCATGGGGCAAGGTTGTTTTGTGTTTTCCTTGTAACCCAACTTGCCAGACAGGAGACCCCGTAAAACTCTCACTACAAAGCTTCTATATCATGAAAACATCTGTCTAGAGCAGAACGTCAAGGGGTCTCGGTCAAAGATGTTCCTAACACCTGAGTTAATTTTAAAGGCCAATTAAGTTACTCTATCCTTCTTTCTTCCTCAAAACCTAGTTGGGAAGGCTAGATAAAACTCCTGTTGTGACTGGTCCTTTATAAAAAGGAGATTTTTCTTTTAGGAGAATTTCAAACTATTGCCCTACGAGAAGACTGACCGTAGCACTATAGCTATTGGAATTCTAAGTCCAGTGTTATCAAGTTAATGGTAGAATGTAATGGATAGTTAGTGATCGAAAAAAAGTATTCTATTGTGAAGGGTGTTGTGACAAGCATCCTAGTAGTATGTATAAAAGAGTAGAAACCTATTTTTGTTTTGTGTAGTTACTTGCTTTCTGATTCAGCTTGCTTACTATGATTTATAGTTTCTTAAGAGTTGCACTGTGGGCCTCTTTCAACATACAAAGAAAAGCTGTTAAGCTGTTTTCTAGAGGCTTAACATTGTGTTATGAGTGAAGTGCTTGTGGTCTTTTTTTTAATACAGAATTTTCATCTTTAAATATGTGGTCAAATTATTCACTTGCAGATACAAATGAAGATAACAGGGACTGGTGAGGTCAGACCCTGTATAGTAAAACAATGGAGAATTGTTAGTCCTTTCATACAGACTGCAAGTTTTGTTTAGGTTTCAGCAGCAAGTTGTCTTGTTTGTTCAAATTTACAATGGAGCCATTACTGACATAACCTTTTAACCATTCCAAAAATAGTATTCTGAAAGATTTCTTTGATTAATTATTTCAGTTTTTATGACTGTGCAAGATGTTGATGTACAGAGGTAGCCTTGGGCTCCTATTTCATGCTTTGGACAAACAATATATATAATTCCAATAGGAATTTTTCTGCCAGGTTCTCAAAAGGTACTTTAGTACAATCTGGAGAATATTTTTTGAAGTGTGAGAGAAATGTGATGTTTGTATATCCCCTTGCTTCATAGGTGTTGAAGAAGTAGATCTTTTTGCTTTTGGATTACATAGCAAAGCTATACCAGTCAATTTGATTTGTGCAAATATTTAATCTTTTGATTTTTGACTGGAGTATCAGATTTGTACCAGTTCACAAGAGAAATGCCAGGGTAAAATCACATGAGAAATGCCAGAGTAAATTTGTCTGTTTGCCACACAATTAGTTTCTTATCAGTCACCCAGACCATGTTTTCATCCTTTTTTTCCACTTCCTCATAATTCACTTGTCATCATCTGTGGGAGGGAGAACTGGTGGACTGCAAGCCCTTTCTTGGGATACGTCTGGCCACACACTGCACTACAACTGCTGCATTACTACAGGATGGGAGGGAGCAGGGAGAGTCAGGTCTCTTAATCTTGTCCACTCCTCATGACCTTCTTTTTGGGTCAGCGAGGAAGGCTGCTCTCTTACTTAGCAGTGACACTGAGTGGCTTTTGTTCTAGCTGTTGAACTGAGTTCTTACCCCAGACTGCATTAAAATTTCTGCTCTCAAAACTTACTTAAAAATTCTGTTGATGAGCAAGTTGAAATACAATCCGGTTCACTCTCCAGCAATTGTACTAGGTCTGTACGATGCACAGGAATAGCATGAAGTTAAAACTTGATTACTAAGCAAAATAAGCATATATGGACAAGAAATCATAGTCTAAGGAAAAGCAGCCAAATTCTCTGCTGTATGTATAAAAAGCACCATTGCTTGCATTTGGTTTCAAGGGGTAGAATCTCAGTTTGAATTATTCATTTTATATATGATTTCGGAGACAAAGGGCCAAGCTGTTCTATTTTCTAAAATTTTGGTTTTATTTAGTGTGTGTCTTTAAAGCTTTTTATTTAGATGCTGTTTAAAAAACAATGGGGACCGCACTCTGGCAAGAAATTCTCCCTTTTTAGTAGCTGGGCTGTAGAGCAGGGCTTCTTGCCATGATGTTGCCCCTGGAACTCATTCACCTCTGGCTAATAGGTGTCTGTCAGACTTTTCAAGCCCTGACTCGGTGTAGTTTTAATAAGTCCCTTCATAATCAAGTAAAAACATGGGTGAAAAGGAACACAAATTTAGTGTCTTCATTACTTTATTTTAGAAATGGAGTGTATGTTTCCTTCTCAATTTTATATGACTATTGTTCTAGGGCAGCAGTTCCCAAAGTGTGGGTTGTGACCCCAAATGAGGTCACACTGTCAGCAGAGGGGGTTGTGGTGATCCCTTCTTTGTGGAGGACATAATTTTGCTTGCAGAAAATGACCTTGATTGCATAATGCATGCGAGGTTATGATGCATAGAGGACACCATTTTGCCCCACTAACTGGCATCCTCTGAACAGCATGACCTTGCACATGCAATCTATATGGGGTCATGCTGTGCAGAGAACACCATTTTATAGTGCAAAATGGCATCCTCCATGTGCTGTGTCCTCACATGTAGTGTGCATGCAAAGTTATAATGTGTGCAGAATGACATGTTCTTCAGAGTAGCATTGTCCATAGTGTCTGGGGTCCTAGCAGGAAAGACTTCAGCAAAATGGTGTCATGCAGGCAGAAACCTCTGTTCTGGGGCATACAAATTGTACAGGAAAAATGCAGTATTCAAAATATAAGTATTATGTAACATATATAAGTGGTGGTAGTGACTCTATGGTTAACAATGCACTGTGATTTTTTTGTTTGTTTTTTAAAAGAGCTGAACTCAAATTCTTACTTTTTACGTTATTGATTGAATTCCAAGTCTAGTACAAAAGCTTGCCAGGGTAGAATAGAATTTTCTGCACAGTTTTGGAAGGAAAAGTTATTTAGGTGGGAAAGCATGTGAACTGAGGTTAATGGGATGTTCACTTAGCCTTCACTGGTGATTTCTTTTGTTTGTATTGATTATGTTGATTTAAAAATATCATGTAAGCAACCTTAACTCTGTTAACAAAGGTTTTGTGGAGGAAGAGAGATCCAATATTTATGCAACTAAAGTTCTTCTTGTTTGATTGAATCTTTTTAGGCCTCCATGAGTTTGATGCCCTAGAGGACCCTGAAGTGAAAGAATTCCGAAGTAAAATGCGGCGAATCAGTGAAGAGAAACTCCAGTCACTTGTGGGCCTGTCTTGGGTTGACTGGCTAACGCACACGTATCCACCAGAACAAGAACCCTCAATCCCAGAAAACTTTCAAGATAAACTGTATGGTGGAAATCTTGTAGTGGCCATTCATTTTGATAAGTGCCAGGTAGAGTTACTAGATTCCAGAATAGGAGTCTTTTTACATACATGTACTTTTTGATTTGGGATCACAGTTCGTCAACTACACTTAATGTACTTTGCTGATGGGGTGAAAAAGAATGGGCCCGAGTACACAGCTGAGGCTGGATAATGAATGACAACAACAAAACAAAAACATCGTCCTTCTTCCTTGTCTAGCTTAATAGGAATCTTCTCTTGTTCCTCCCCAAGAAGGGCCTGGCTCCAGAGGCCCAGATATTTGTCACTTCCAGACTAATTTACTGTCATTGTTTGTATCTGAATCTGATGCAAAAACATGAAAACTGTAGCTGGTTCAGAATGTGGCTGCCGGCCTTTTCCATAGCTTAGACTGTTTTGAACACATCACACTGTCATGTGGTCCCTCCATCACTTCCTAGTCCATTCCAAGTGCCAGTTTAAGACCTTGGTCTTGATTCCAATAGTCGTTAATAGATCAAGTCTCACTTTTCATACATTAGCGCTGTCTGGGTGTTTGTGCTTTGTTAGCTTTATAAAAGCAATAATCAGAAGATAATTAAAAGGTAAAGACTGGAGAATCGCACCTCCTTTCAACCAGAGAGCAAACAGAGGAATTACAAAAAGGGTTATCCCCAAGATTAGCTGCTTAGAATGCATGAGCTAACTACGATCATTAAACTGACGTCTTGATCTAGAGAGAAACCATCTCTCTTACGCATTTAAATACATGTAAAAATATGCCCAAATAAGTCTCTAGCATAGCATCAGCAATTGTGGAGAGATGCTGTTTCATTCCTTGGCTCCCTGACATTAGTTATGATGAGGGGACAAAAGAGGCCCTGGGGTCTGGCAACAACTGTAGGAAGGGAGACTGATGTGGACCATACCATTTTGAAATTGAGAAAACATTGAATTGATTTTTACTTAGTTATTATGATTGATTTTCCATTTTGAGAGATTTGGCTTTTTACCAAGAAGGCTATATATAAATAAAAGCACAAGACAAAAAGGCTGTGAGCTAGACCACACTTTACATTTGTAAATTGTTTTTAGAATTATTACATCTTTCTAGAGTATTTTAAATAAAACTCTCTGTGAGTCATTACAAATCAAGTTGTGTATAACGTGTTGACAAGGTAAGGGGAGAAGGCTTCTATGGAAGAAATACATTTTCTCCTTTTTGAGAATCTTTAATTTAACTTGTGTCTTGGATAGTCTCAGAGAATTTAGGTACAGTAACCATATACCTTTACCTTTTTAGAACAAAAAATAATTCAGAGCAGCATGGGAAATATGCAGCTCATCTCTGAAATCAGTCTAAAACGTTTCACTGAAAACTCATGCTCCTCCAATATTCTCTATAGAATCTCATCAGGATAGTATTGATCCCTTCATTGTACAATTTAAGAGAAATCACAAATAGAAAACACTAGAACGTCGATTGAGTTCTCAGCTTTGGCAGATTAATATTTCTACTTAAACTTTTGTGCTCTTAAAAGTTCTCTTGATGACAGCCATGTTAGGAGAGAACCATCTCGTAGCTTGTCAGATGGTTACTGTTTCATTCACAATAATAGTATATGGATTAACTATGGCCTTAATGCTAGTATTAAAAATGGATGTTCATAATTTTTTTCACTTTTGTTAAAAGTGCAAATATGAAATCTAGATATGTGCCAACATGAGGCAGTCTGTATATCCAAAGTAATCCTTTCTTGAGAGAATATATTCAGAGGGATGGAAAGACTTAAAACTGGAAAAATAAAACTAGTATACAAACCTTGTATCAGGTTATATGAATCCAGGTTATGGCAGATATTTCTAGACATTTATCAGTACAACTAATATCCACTCCACCTGAAATACATTGGTGCTTTTAAGAATTTTACCCACAGTGATTTAGGTTCTTACAACACTTAGGTGCTTGTGAAAACTCTCCCTGGTATTTACAGCATGGTATGAAACTTGATTTTTTCCCCTCTAATTTTAATGCATTTCTATGACAACTTGAATGTTAAATAGTCTCTCTTTGTTTTATTAGGATGTATTTAGTTTTCAAGTGTCTCCTAACATAAATCCTATCAAGCTGAATGAAATGGCAATCCGAAAACGTTTGACTATCCATGGAAAAGCAGATGAAGTTGATCCTTCTGGCTACGTGTTGCAAATTAGTGGAAGACTGGAATATGTTTTTGGTGACCGCCCATTAATTCAGTTCCAGGTATTCACATTTTAATTAAAAATTTAAGTTGTAAGTACTTTTCCCCTTGAAACAAAGAAAATTAATTCACAATTATGCTGGAGGAATTTCTGGTGGAAGTATTAACATTTTCAAAACAGCTGGGTTATTTGTTCTAGAAGTGTTATTGGCCACAAAAAAAGTTGTTAATTTCAATGTAAATTTCTTAAGGATTATAATGCAGAGAAGTGGAATGTATTTACCACAAAAAGATATTTTATCTTGCTTATTAGAACCAACTTAGTATTATGCCATAATTCAAAAAATAAGGACAACACTAGAATATTAAAAAATAAGGCTGACTGCTGTTTTTCCCTCCATAATCACACTAGTTCATAATGAAGTGTCGTTATGAGCTTAGAAAATATTGTCAGTATGTCTCACCTTTAAATTATTGACATAATGAATCAAATAGATTTGCTGTTAATCAGTGAAGCTTCGTGGACTTTAACAGAGAGACCTATGCAAGCTTACACTAGTAGAAAATTAGGCACATTACTTTTAATATATGTATACTTTTTACAATTAGTTTTGTTTGGGTGTTATTTTTGTTTCAATCAGATGACAATACCTCTCCAATTTATAATAATTCATGTCAAAGGCTCTTTTTCTTGCCATAAAACAGCAGTATATCTGCAGTGCTGGTTCTTTACATACACTTCAGATACTTTCTCTGCAGCAGTCATGGCAATGAGAAAAGTTTCAAATTGAGGCTTAAACTAATTCCTTTTTTCTTTGAAATTTCCTTCAAAAAGATAAGAATTTTGAGGAGATAATTGTTTCAAATTTGATTTTGACATTTTGTGATACCACATAATATTCAGAAAACACAGTTATCAGTTTTTTCAGAAAAGTATAAATTTTATTAATGTCATGTGCCCATGCATCTATCGGAATCTCCTCAGATTTTGGGAACATTTGGTTCACATGGGGCAGTCTCATGTATTAGTGTATGAGTTAATTACTCAGTAATAATTAAATACTGCATTTGTGTGTAAGAATCAAGATAGAAATATATGGTCGGTGAGCCTGTGAAGGCTTATTTTAAGGGACTTGAATTTCCAGTATTAAATAGTTAGGGAAGCTGAAAATCATCCTGAGATGGTGTGACAGGGTCTGTTTGTCTTTCAACTGTCATTTATTGAACATGCCCTCTGGATGATGCCTTTAGAAAACAAGGTTCTGCCTGCCCTGTGTGGACATTATCAATTCCTTGGCACTTACTTTAAGAGTTAACCTCTGTCTTTGGCCATATTTTCCCCTTTTTACTTCATCATCATTGTCCAGTGTACCAATGTATTGCCTCCTTGCATCTGAGAGGTAGAAAACTTTTCCTAATATCTAATGTAAAGCTCCCTTGCTGCAGATTAAGTTGGTTACTTCTTCACCTATCTTTAGTGGAGATGGAGATCAATAGATCACCGTTTTCTTTAGCAACCCTTAACATACCTGAAGACTTATCAGGTCCCCACTCAGTCATCTTTTCTGAAGACTAAACATATCCGTTTTTAAAAAAACTTTCTTCATAGATCCTGTTTTCAGAACTTTTTAGCCCTTTGTTGCTCTCCGCTGGATTCTTTCAAGTTTATTCACTTCTTTCTTAGTGGTGCCCAAAACTGCACACAAGACTCTAGCTGATGCCTCACCATTTCCAAGTAGAGCAGAACAAATACCTCCTATCTTACTTATAGCACTTCTTATAATGCACCCCAGAATTATGTTAGCTTTTTTTGAAAATGTATCATATTGATGGCTTGTAATCAATTTGTGATTCACTATAATCCCAGATTCTTTTTAGCAGTATTCCGGCTAGTCCCCATTTTGTATTGGAGAATATGATTTTTTCCTTCCTAAATGAAGTACCTTGTGGCTATCTTCACTGAATTTCATCTTGTTGATTTCAGACCAACTCTCCAGTTTATTAAGGATCTTTGGTATTCTGATGCTGTCCCCCAAAGTGCTTGCAAACCCTCCTACCTTGGTGTCATCTAAAATTTTTATAAGCATATTCTTCATCATTATCTAAGTTATTTTAAAATATAGAACAGTTCCTAGAATCATAGAGATGGAAGGGACCTCACAAGATGTATAACAAAGCTCTGTGGGACTCCACTAAATATGTTCGCTGTTTGGCTACAAACTGTTGATAACTACTCTTTGAGGATGTTTTTTCATTCAGCTGTGAACCCCCCTTATAGTTATTTCATATAGACCAGACTTCCTTAGTTTATGAGAGTGTCCTGTGGGACTATGTCAAAAGTTTTAATAAAATCACCTTAATTTAGTTTTTGTAATTAGCTGAAGCTGCTGAGTCAAATTTAGCATTAGCTAAAATGGTTTTATAACAAAGAGAACAGAATTACTATCGGCTTGTAACAACTCTTTTCTCTCTGGTTTCAGTATATCCGTAACTGTGTGATAAATAGGACTCTTCCTCACCTGACACTGGTTGAGTGTAGCAGCATCAAGAAAATGTGTGAACAGGAAATGATTACCATAGAAGCTGCCATAAATCGAAAATCATCCAACCTGCCTCTTCCTCTGCCACCAAAAAAAACACGATCAGCTACTGTAAGTTGATTTGAAGAACATTTAGTAGCAGAGAGGGACATACCATATTGTAGAATATAAGATATACCACTGATGAAGCATTCTCTTTTCGTTGTTTGTTTTTCCCCACATTCTTCTTTCCCCAAAGGTTATCTATTGTTGCTCAAGATATTACATCCCAGGTAAGAGGCCTTTGGAGCCTTTACCCTGTCCTTTCTGTTTTGATTCTTTTACCCTCTTCCAAATCAGTTCCCCTTCTCTCCCACTATTCTACTTTTTACTTCAAGCCAGAAGAACAGGTGATTACTGGTAACTAAGCAATGGAACAAGTGAATCCCCAGCTTCAGCTGCCTTATTACTCCCCACTAGCTGCAGTCCTGGGTCTGCTTCTTAATCCAGATTTGCTGAACAGTGCCACGACTTCAGTAAACCCTGAGGCATTTTTACTAACTCTTGACATCCTGTCTCACAACTGGATTTTTAAAACTGGTATAGGTGTATGTTAATTAAACTAATATCCTCAAAATGTGATTTGTAATTTTTATAACTGATTCTAGGGAACAAGGAGACACAGTTCAGAGATGCACTAGACAGTTACTGCCAAGTTTTGTTTTCTAAACAGCTTGTCTATTTGCAAGATGGCTAGGTTTGAATCCTACAGGAAAGTAACATTTATTGTTTCGAATTGTCAACAGCTAGTACTGAAAATGTTTTCCTCCATTTTATCAGGCATATTTTAGTCCCAATATGTGGCTTTTATGAGTTATGTTCTCTCTTTCTCCCCTGAGGCATCTTAAAAGGTCTTGTGGTTGTCATTAGTGAGCTTTTCTTCATTCATTTAAAAAAACCAATGTTCGTTAGTTTAAACGATTGATCATGCATTTTTAGCTTTATCCATGGATATTACAAAAATATTTAAAACAGAAAATACTAGATCACTAAATGGGATTTTAAACAGACCTCCACCTTTGTTTCCCTTGCAGCAGCTGACCCAGAGTGTATGGGATATTAGCAATTCTTTCAAGATTATGCTATTAAAGGGCAATAAGTTGAACACAGAAGAAACTGCCAAAGTAAGTAGTATAGAGCTTAGCATCAGGAGACCCTCTTCTGACTGATCATTGTAATGATTTGCATAGTGTTTATCGAATGTCGGCTTGTAAAGGCTCCAGTTGAAGGGCTCTAAGAAGTAGGCTTCACTTTAAGCACATGAATAGTCCCTTTGCACTACTCGCTTGCCTAAAGTAAGATGCGTGCTTTATGCCTTGCTGAAAATCAGGGACAAATTAAACAAATGGGATCTTGGTACAAAAGGTATGCATTCAGGTTGAACTATTGTGATGTAGTCATGTATGCCTGATAAACTACCATAGCTTAAATATGAATGCAATTTTAATGCAACGTGAGATATATAGAGTTTTATGTTGCTCTGATTAAACTTTATCTTAGAAGGCTACATGATGTCAGGTTGTTAACACGGAGGAGGAATTTATTGCACAATCCCACACAATTACATGAAGACCTTACAAAGCGTTTTTACCTCCGAAATAGAACAGCATGATTTTTTCTAATTTTGTTTGATTGACAATTAAATAAAGAATAATCACGTAGACTGAGGCCTGGTAGACAATGCATTATTTACATCGGCTGTCAGTCTGGGTTGGGACTCACAGCTGGAGCCCTCCTCCACCCCTGAGCTGTAGACTTCCAGGCACTGGGGCTCCAGCTGTCAGTGCTCCATAATGCCCCACCCCCCGACAGTAAAACTGAAAAAAATGAAATGACAAGAGCTGTCCGGGAGGACAGCAGGGGAACTGTCATTTGATTACCTGACAAAAATGAAATTTTCCTATGGAAAATTTTGATTTTGTGAAAGGGCATATTTCATCGGAAAATCATTCCAGAGAACAACGAGCTCTTATGTTTTTAAGTGAATACTCCTTACTTCATGGAATGTTTTGGATACTTTTCTGTCACACTTCTATTACAGGTTCATGTCCGGGCTGGTCTTTTCCATGGAACTGAGCTTCTTTGTAAACCAATTGTAAGTGCAGAAATATCTGGGAGAAGTGAACATGTTTGGAATGAAACACTGGAATTTGAAATCAATGTCTGTGACTTGCCAAGAATGGCTAGGCTGTGCTTTGCTGTTTATGCTGTGATGGATAAAATGAAAACTAAAAAGTCAACCAAGACAATTAATCCTTCCAAATACCAGACCATCAGGAAAGCTGGAAAAGTGGTAATGCTTTCATTTGATTTCCTGTAATGTACCTCTTAATTATATTGAACAGACTTTTCATAGACATTTTAATTCCTCACCTTAGGAAATCTGAAACACAAGTGAAAAAAATGGGTGACCTTAATTCAAGTAGTGCTCAGTTGAAAAAGCAAGTTATTTATTTACTGTCTGGTCTCAGAGAGTTAGTTTAAAAAAAGGAGGGAGTGGAGTAATTTTTTCCTCCTTTCATTAATGACTGGTGATTATTTTTCTTTTTTTTCTTTTTTTATTCTAGCAAAACAGGTTGGTTTGTTTTGTCTTTAAACAATAGAGGTACTGTCAAAATCACCTGTTTTAAAATCCTCACTTCTATTTCTAATGGCATTGTTTATTAAAAGTAAAAAGGTTTTAAAAAACTAATTTATTTCACATAGTTTGTTTACTTGTTTGCATTTTACTTTTCAGTTTTTGGTTCCTATGCACTCAGATCAGTGCTGTTTTCATTTGATTTTCCAACACAGGGGAATACCCTGTTTTTCTGAGGTTTGTAAAATCATTTGGCCCTCCCTGCTCTCAGAAAGAGGGCATACATTTTGGACTTAAATTTCTAGGCTGTGTCGCTTTAATGAGTTTAAAATGTTAGCATTTGTGAAATTGTGTTCACATTTTCACTCTGAACATGTTAGGAATTTTTTAGATGAAAACAATTAAGCATCTAGGCCTTGGTCCAGAATATCACATACTTGACTTTCAGTATTGAACTGAACACAATGGGACTTAGGTACAAGCTTTACTTGAGTTCCATTGTTTTCAAGAAGACCTTAGCACATGCTGAAAGTTGAGCCTGTGCTGAATTGTCTTCCTGAATCAGTACTCTAGTCTAGAACAATTTTATATTCCTTTTTGATTTTTGCTAATTTTGTGCCATTTACCATTTTAAAATTTCAGATCTGTTTTTAGATTCCATTTAAACAATTGTGTCTTTCCTTCAACAGCACTATCCTGTAGCATGGGTAAATACCATGGTATTTGATTTTAAAGGACAGCTAAAAAGTGGAGACCTCTTATTGCACAGTTGGACATCATTTCCTGGTAAGGTTTGGTTTGTGATCCTGAGATTTGCGGTGTATTTTAGAATTGCTCATAAGACTAAAGAACAACATTAATTTAGGATAATGGAATATTTAATGTTTTTGCCTGCTTTTCCAAATAGGGAAGGAGAGTGCTCACACTGCATAAAATATGTCTGTCCCCTCTGTAATTAGCTCTGCTTTCTTTTTGATGTTGTATGCAGGCTCCTTGCTCTGGTGTTTTTGCTGAACTTTTGTACAATTTTCTTCAATCCTTCTCTCAAAAATACCAGATTTCTTGGGGCTATATCCTTGAAGTGTTATCCATTACTGAATGAGGACCTTTTAAAAATGGTTTGCCATCTTTAAAATGCCATTATCTTTTCATTGCTTGTATCGGTTTAGATTCCTATGCCATAAAAAGCAGATGATTCTTTGTTTGGTTTAGAATGAAGAGTGATACCTACATTTCATATAGTTTTACTAATCAACCTATATATCTCAGTGGAGGGAACTTTATTGTAATACATTTTAATCTCTTTTGGTTTTTATTGACTTAGAGTTATTTGGTTTGTCAAGTTATATACATTACAGATTCCAGAGAGGTAACCATGTTACTGTAGTTCAGCAAAAAAAACCAAGGAGTCCTCTGGCACTTTTAAAGACTAACAGTTTATTTATAGCATGAGCTTTTGTGGAATTCACCCGCAAAAGCTCATGAGATAAATAAAATTGGCAGTCTTTAAAAGTGCCTCAGGGCTCCTTGTTTATTATACATTACAGAGAATCTGTTCAGGCAAATCAGAAAGGTAAATTTACATTTTTTGTTTATTTAAATAAAGAGCAGCTTCTAAGTATTTATTTTAAAAAAAAATCACGCCAAATATATTCATTCAGGATCAGAACCTCAGCTGGTGTAAATTGGCCTAGCTTCATTGCTGGTTAGTGGAGCTATGCCAGTTTAGAGTTGCTGAGGATTTGAACTTCTAGTTTTTGATTCAGTAACCTTTTCTATGGCAATTGGGAATTACCATGTGGTGATTTATGCTGAACATGCAAAGTGCATAAAATAGCCTGTATTTAAATCCCAACTACTTGTAACTGCCTCTGGTGTTTGGGAGAGCCATTTTCCCCCAAGTATTTCTGTGATTTATAAGAAGCTAATTAAGCATCACAAAACACCTGTGAGGTAGGTAACTATTATGCCTATTTTAGCAATGTGGAAAATGAGGTACAGAGAAGTGAATTGCTCAAAAGTTTGCATTAAATAAACAGTATAACTAGATATAGAATTTCCAAAGTCCTGAGGATATCCTTGTGCACTCCTTTCCTGACTTGAGCTGCTCTCTCCCATAGATTGTAGTCACCTTCCATCTGAGTGAGGGAAAACTGGACAGAACACCCTTTTGAGCATGTTAATCTTGCTCTTTAACTAAAAGCAGCAATTCAGCAACATGAGTACTCCTGCATTCAGTGGCTTAAAACTTCTCTTAATATTCCTGTTAGATGTAGGATCAATCCCTCTTGGACAAAGTTATGTAAATCTAATATACTCAAGGGGCTGAAATTGCAGCTACTGGTTGGCATGGTGTAGTGACGTTTTGACTGCCCGCTCTTCATTTTCTCTGCTGTGCCAGCAGTAGCAAGGGGAAGTGTCAGAAGAGCCGAGCTGGTTCTGTTACCGGTCGTCTTTTCAATGGATATCCTCTTGAGCTCAGACTTGCAGATGAAGGAACAGATTGTGCCAGAGATGCATTGCAAAGTAGGAGCGAATCTGGCCCCCTGTGAACAGCAGTGTGTATTTTTAAAATCATCATGAGAAGCAGTTTCTCATGCCAATGATGCCTTTCCCAAAGACATTCATATAACATGAATTGTTCTGATATTTTAGATGAACTTGAAGAAATGTTGAATCCAATGGGAACGGTACGAACTAATCCTTACACGGAAAATGCAACAGTTTTGCACATTAAATTTCAAGAATATTCAAAACTGCCTACTTATTACCCTCCCTTTGATAAGGTAAGATACAATATACTAAATAAAGAGCAGCCATGAATGTTTGTATATTAATGGCTATCTGATACTTACTGTTTTCCCTTTTAACACTGGCTTTTGATAAAATCCACCCTGCTGGCTTTTTAGCGTACGTGTTATAGTTAGTGAAACTTGGAGTACATAAGTGAGCCTCAGCACTTTAGCTTCAGTATCTTTAGCGAACATTTTGAACAGATTTTTTTTTAAACATTCTGCACTTCTAGTGCATGTTCTTTTGAGTGTCAGGAAAAACACAAGCTATTTTTAATATTACAGCTGCCTTTAGCAATAATGTACCACAGTTCTATTTCTGGAGACCTCACTGTAAACCCATTCAGTGGTATCAAACTGTACTTAACCAGGGCTCAAAAGGATTCATTACCACCTTGCTGCCCCAGGAACATCAATTACATGGAATGACCACCTGATACAGCACTAGACCAGAGCTTGCTCAGTGCAGATAGAACTTTTGGGGAAGTTAGCTACTGAACTGTAACAAGGCTCTAGTGAGCAGGTGCAAACTGTTGGTTGTAACCTTCATGGTACCGTTTCTAGATAGCTGAACTTTGAAAGTTCTGTTGGTCCTGGGGTGCACAATGGCTCAGGTTATTGATAAAGGTTTAAGTGCTGTTGATTCAAATCTTGTGCAAGTCAGTAAAAACCAAATGTTGTTGCTTTATGTTCAGTGAACTATACAAAGTGGGTTGGAGGTCTCCAATCTAATTTTCAGTGAATAGATATTTAAATCGCAGAAGATCTCTCACAATGGACACTATTTGAAAATAATATTTGAAGTTTAAGCCCAACCATCCAAAACTAGATGGACATGGACATTGAAATACCAATCAGATTGCAGATAGGACAGGGTAGGGAAACTGGCTTTACCGAAAATGTGTTTTGTGGATAGTCACAGGCATCAACCTTCAAGGGTGTTAACCTGCAGCTTGTCATAGTTTTAATTCAGTGTAAATTTGCAAAGAGAGAGAATAAAATACTGTACTTCCATGCCCTGAGTCAGTACATGGAACCAAAGAACATGGATTTATGCAAGGTCGCCACTGTTGCAGAACATCCGTTGCCTGAGAAATCCCTTAGTTTTAGGTGCATTGCACTATTACTTGTATTCTTCACATAGGCAGATGTTATGTAGTACTCCTTTGTACATACTAAATATACTGTGTTTTATAAACCAAAATATGTTTTGTATTAAATGAACTATGTTCATAAAAACACTTCCATGGAAGAGTAATGCACATAAAATCATGTGATATATTATCATATATATATGCACACACTTGTATACCACACTTCTGGTATAAAGAATTAACAAATATAAGGAAATAATTAATTCTCTAACTGAAGAGAGACCATTTGCTGTATCACTTCATCTTTATAACACCTTCCCTCAAAAGACAGTCAGATGCTTTATTTCAATCTAATGCTTAAACTATTATCGTTTTGCAGATTCTTGAAAAGGCAGCTGAGATTGCAAAAAGCAGTGACAATGTTGGTATGGCAGTAAGTATCCGACCTGGAAGTATCATCAAGATTAGAAAATTCCAATATCCTATTTCTCTGTTATGTTATGTTCTTCTTCCAGTGCTTACTCATGCCGATTCCAAGGGGTGCCCGTCTGCTGAAGGGGCGTAAGCGTTGGTGCTTTCTTGTTTGTGTTTTTCAATACAATAGTTTTGCTTTGATCTTTGACCTTGCCTCTTGGTTTTGTGCCTACTGAACCAAACGGATCTTAGCAGCTGAGCTATATAGGGTGAACCCAGGGTCCTGTAACCACCTTGTAAATATAATCCTGCAGACTCAGCAACTCCCCAGTTCCTTCTTGCTTATTACTCTGACAAGAGGGGCCCGTGGGTTGGTTTTGGGATGGGCATGAGCAACACCTCTCGAAGAACACTTGTTACAGGTGAGAAAGCATCTTTTCATATTTATACTAAACTAGTATAGTATTTTCTATACTAATAGAAAATAAATATAGGTATTCAGGTAACACTAAAACCCTTTAAGTCTTTAGGTTTTTTAAAATAATAATCCACTTCCATAGGACTCAGCCTTTCCTTCAGATCAAGCATATGTACTCTGTATTTGCCACTAGTCAGGCTACAGAGTGAACCATGGATGCTGTGGCTGGATATAGTTCATCCCTATCTGAAATGTGGTTTCATATAGCATGCAAGCTTAATTAAAAGTTAGTTGCAGCAAGATAACTTGTCTGGTTGTCAGAGGTTTCCCAATAATGACTACTTTTGAGATGGATAGATCTTTGACAGACAATAAATTCCTTAATTTTTTGTATACTTGTGGAGTGGAGATAATTGATCTTCTGAAGAAGATGAACAGTTTTGGAACAGAGATACTACTTTTAATAGGAAGTCTTTAACCTAAAATTGCTTTCTTCATAAGACATACCTACCTAATGTTGGGTGGGGAGAAGTAAATAAAAAATACAGAACAATTGACATGTGCTATCCTCCAGTCTGCTACTGGAAAGTACTTGTTCTGCTTACTGATCTATAGTAAGAACTGCATATTGTTTTAGAATATGGAAGTTAGTCAACAAGTGCATCAAATAAATAACACTGAATAGAGCATTTGAAACATTAAGCAGTGTTCAGAAACATAAAACTCATCATTTGTTCTGTTGTAATCAAGATCTTTTTATCTTTTGGAAACAAATTGCTTCTTTAAATAAAGCTTTCAGTTACAAAATCACTTTTCAAATCTTTCTTGTTTACTGTGTATTTTGACAAAAATAAAGTGTATACTTTTCTTCACAAAGTTAGAAAGCATTTCAGTCACACTAGCTTTTTTAGGTCTATTCTCTTATTTAATCAATTTATTCTAAAATGATATTTTTACTTGAGGATATTTATTTAAAACTTTACAGCAGGATACAAGGCTCAGGCATTCATCCTTTCTAGTAAGAGATAAATTTGAAAGTAGTAATGTATGCAGCATTTGAATTATTTTGTCAGTTAGGAACCCTGTACAGAATGTTAGTATGAAGTGAAACTTTTTATGATATGTAGGTCAAATTGGAGGCAATATTATTTATCATTTTAACTGAACTTTTACAAGAAGGAATATGTTTTTCATGCAAAAAGAATACCACTTAAAAAAACAAACAAACCCTCAATCCGCTTAATTTGATGAGATCAAGGCAGTTTCCATTCTAATCGCTCAAACTCAAGTTTCAGGTTGTTTTATAGCTTCTTCTCTGCATACAATACATCTTTGTCTAGAAGCAACAGTGTCTATTACAGTTAATTATGTGTCTATATAGCTTTCAAATAATGGTGGTCAGTTTTATTTCTTCTTTACAGTTTGCATAGTAAAGATGCATCATCCATTGACCAAGGGTGTCTTTCAGTGAAGATTCATTCTTGGTAAACGTAATTTTTAAAGTTCCAGAGGGGTAGCTGTGTTAGCCTAATTCAGGGGTCGGCAACCCCCGGCACATGTGCCAGAGTTGGCATGGGGGCCGAGCCTGAGTGGCATGCGGAGCTGCTCAGGCTCCCCTGCTGGCCCCACAAACCACGTGGCCAGCAGCTGCGGGTCCCTGCTGGCCCTGCCCCTTTGCTGGATGGCAGGAGGAGAGCGGAGCGGAGTGGGTCACGTCGCCCCGGCCCACCCAGAGCCTTGCCGCTGCTGGCAGGGCAGAACTGGCAAGAGGGCAGGGTCGGCCCGGCTGGAGCCGCTGCTGTCGGCGGGTGGCCTCCGGTTCCTGGCCCTAACTCCCGCCGGCAGCAGTGGCTTTGGGTGGGCTGACCCGATTCGCCCTCTTGTCGGCCATCGCTGGGGCCGGCTCTGCCCTGCTGGCAGCGGAGCAACTCTGGGCTGGCCGGGGCGACGTGACCCGCTCTGCTCCTCTCCCCTCTCCTCCTGCTGTCCAGCAAAGGGGTGGGGCCAGCAGGGGCCATCAGCCCTGCACCGCCCCTATGGATGGGATCCAGCCCCAGGGCCAGGAACCGGAGGCCGCCCGCCGCCTGATGCCAGCCCAGTCCGTGGCTGGCAGGGCATCTGGTCTGGCCCCGGAACCTGCTGAGGGTGCGGTGAGCGGGGCTGGCACAGGGGCTGGCCTTGGTCTAATTTAACAAAACAAACAAGGAGTCCTGTGGCACTTTTAAAGACTAACAGATTTATTTATTGCATGAACTTCCATGCGTAGAATCCCACTTTGTCAGGTGATTGAAATGGAAAACTCAGTTATTCCCTTCCATACTGTAAGTTTTCCATTTGAAGCACCTGACGAAATTGGGTTGTACTCACGAAAGCTCATGCAATAAATAAATTTTAGTGTTTAAAAGTGAAACAGGACTCCTTGCTAGTCTTTACCAATTTTTAAAAGAGTAATGTTCATTTCTAGGTTCTAGTGATCAAAGTACTGTTAACTGTTAACGTATAATAATTAAAAGGATATTTTAGCACTGGAACAGGTTACCTAGGCAGGCTGTGGAATCCCTATCATTAAAGGATTTTAAGAACAGGTTAGAAAAACATCTGTCAGGGATGGTCTGTGTATACTTCATTCTACTTCAGTCCTGGGGAATAGCAGATGACCTTTAATGGTCCCTTTCAGCCTTATATTTATTTATTTATTTTGATTCTGTGATTAAAATGAAACTATATGTTATGAGATTTGTGAGAATAAGACAAATCTGTATTAGAAAACATTGTGTGTTAACATTTACATACAGAACGATCTCCTTTTTTGTTATGGTTGGAAGTTCATCCTTAACTTTTGATTTTAATTTGACCTTTAACCCTTATAATACCATGACACTATTCATCTGACAAATAAATGGGAAAAATACTTGCTGTTAATACAAGCATGTCCTGCATTTAAATGAGAAAACAGCAACATCGCCATCTAGTGTCATTTACAAAGCAGTGTGACTCGAATACATTTGTAAATTAACTTTGCGTCTGCTGGATAAATGTTTTGCCATCATCAAAGGTTAGAGGTCTGAAGCAAAAGTCTCATGATCATCCCACTATGATCTAAGAAATGAATCCATTTCACATGGTACTACTGTTTTCCTAATGCAGTTTTGTATAGACTCTTAGAGTAAGCTAGTCAGTGTGAGTCCTGCATAACATACATTTGGTGATTCTTGAACTTAATTTGCTAACTTTTACTTGCCTAGGGTCGAGGTGGCAAGAAGTTCTATATTGAATTAAAAGAAATAATGGAAAGGGACCCATTGACTCAGCTCTGCGAAAATGAAATTGATCTTATTTGGACTTTGCGATATGACTGTCGTGAGAATTTCCCACAATCACTGCCAAAACTACTGCTGTCTGTAAAATGGAACAAGCTTGAAGATGTTGCTCAGGTAAGGCAAATGGCAAAAACAATGTAAAATATGGCAAACAAATCATGAGCAAAATTTTTCTTGTAAACAGAAAAATTGGAAGCGTTATGCTAAACTTTGGTTTATAAAGGTAGGCATTTTGGCTTAGATCCACAAAGATATTTAGGCTCCTAATTTCCATTGATTTCAGTGGATCTGGGCCTTAACTCTTCCTTTCAAAGAACTTATGTCTTGAGCAAGATTTTAAGATCAATTTAAAAAACTAACTATAAAAAAAGTTAGTGCTTTTTTTATCAAAAAAAAAAAAAGAAAAGAAAAACTTAAGGTAGGCAGTGTATTTGAATCCCCTCTGAATTGAAAAAGTCTTCAAATTTCTTCTAAGTGGATATCTCCATAATCCACCAATGATTGGAAAAGAGGGTAGTAGACAAGCCTGAGGATGTGAATGAGAAAAACTGACATAGTTAATTTATTATTTTACTCTCTTCCGCAGTTTCTTTGGTTCTCTCCATGTCCCAAATTTAGGCTTAAAAACATGTCTACTCAACTTGCTCCTAAGCATTTCCAGGATCAGGGCCTTGAATAAAATTGCAAGTCCAAAAAGTTAGATTCAGACTAACTATATTAATTCAGGTGGTAAAACCTTTAGAATGTCATGCAAAACTGATTATTCAAACTAGCTAACCTGTAGTTATTGAAACAATTGATTTCCAATTAAGTATCTTGTCACTTCAATGAAACTACTTGCCTGAGTAAGCTCCTCTTAAAGCTGGTGTAAACATAATTTTGCTGAGACAGCCCAGTTAGAAACTTAATATTGCTCTAGGCCGTGAAGAGTCTAAGAAAAACTTAAGCACTATTATGAAAGACCTGTTTTCTTGCATTCTATCCTTTCCAACAAAAGTTCAGTTACTCTTGAAGCTATTGAAGTATCTTGATTTTCAGACTCTGTACCGGCGGTTGAATGGTTTACAGCAGTGAACTCCAAACTAGTCATATGCATCACCCATTCATTCTTCACTCGCTTGCATTTTATTGTACACATGAATACTTTCACACCATTTATTCATTTCAGTATGTTCTTGTGCTTTTACGGTTCACTTAAGGTTTTGGCTTATTTTTACATAAGATGTTAAGAATATTTACCCAGAAACATGACAAGGTGAAGAAGGGGCTTTCTAATCACCTTTAAAAGGATATGGAGCATGCTCGCTACAAATAAATGCCTAAATAATTGTAGGAAATGAATTGACAGGTCTATATGCCTTAGAATTTTCTTTTGATATGGAAATAAAGATTAGAGAAAAATAGATTAAATCACATTACTATTAAATCACCTCACAGTAAATCACAGCACTTTAATTCTAAAAATACTTTAAAACAAAATGCATAAGATAATGTAGATAAATGACTAAAATACACAAGTTCCAAAGGGGGTAGCCGTATTAGTCTAGTTCAGCAAAACAAACAAGGAGTCTGTTGGCACTTTTAAAGACTAACTTTAAAAGTGCCACAAGCCTCCTTGTTTGTTTTGTTAAAGTACACAAGGGTATCATGTATCTTAATGTACACTTTCTGAAAGGAATGTGGAGTTTCTCTTTGCTAAGGTTGGGAAGGGAATGCTTTGACAGTTGAGTGATGTGTTTCGCAATAAGAACCTATGTTTGTGAGAAATACAAAATTCTTGTCTAGAATGTTTAAAGTGTTATTTTCTACAGGCACTCATACATGAGAGTAATTCCATTGGATTCAGTGGAAATGCTCTTGTGCTTAAAGTACTAACTGGGTGCTTGCAGCATCAGGGGCATATTTGTCTGTGAAATATATATACTTGAAGGTTTTTATATTACTTTATGTCCTTATATTAAGAATAAAAAAGAAGGGGTGGACGATGTAGCCTATACCAATCCTAAAACAGACTTGTTCAGGGGAGTCTCATGGAGTGGGAGGAAGGATTACTCCCAGCTGTACCCTGTGGTTGCAATACCATCCACAGCACTTGAACCACACTTCATGAAAAGGAATGGCTCTCAGATCATGGAATCATAGAAGATTAATGTTGGAAGAGACCAGGAGGTCATATAGTCCAATTCCTGCTCAAAGCAGGACCAAGAGCTGTGTGTCTACTAGTGTTTCTCTGCTGCCTCAGCATAAAAGGAGAGTATCAGAATTAAAGCCTTACAGAGCTGGGCTTCTTGATATGCAGAAGCCAAGGGCTCCCTTGCATGTTGTCCCAGAGTCCTACCACTCTATCTCCAATGCAGCAGAATCATAATGATTTGCCCTGAATATGGCCTCCCGGTGGTGAAAGGTAGAAGAGAGAGCCCTGAGGACTCTGAAAGGCTAAATGAGTTTTATAAATTAAACTCATAAAGGAATATTGTGTGGGGTTCATGAATGTTTGTTGCATGTTTGTGCATATCTTGGGCACTGCCACAGACATGTTGTAGGGACCTTGTACTATATGAAAAATAGAAAAATAACTATTCAAAATATTTCTATTCAGGAAAATATAACTTTATTTTAGATTAAAAATAAAACAGTTGTTTGAATAGGACCCTTACTTGATTAAGGTGTAATAGATCCCATACAGGGGAACTATGCAAGGTCTTAGGCATCACATAAGATATTCATTAAAGGTTTGTCACACTTATATGATATAGAGGACCTTGTGTGGTCCCTCTGCACTCAGATCAGTTTCACTCAGGCTGCAAATAATATATTTTAAAGTTTTTTTTAATCTATAGACCATTTCATGCACATAACAGACTTACAAAGAAAATACAATTATACAGAGAAAATACAATTGTAAATATATTTATACAAAATAAAGCTAGGAAAAAAATGTAGGTTACAGGTACTAGCAAGGTGGGTAGATAAACACATATCCCATTTTGGTGAAACGTTCTTTTAAAAAAAACCTGATGCATTTTGGATATTGTAACAGAGAGAGACGTGAATTTTCAGTGTGTTAATTGATATTAAAAGGACATTGTCAAATTATTTAATCTCCTGAATAGAGTTTTAGGAAATAACAATTAAATGGAAAATAATTCCAATAAAGAAGCCAGGGTAATGTATCTCAACATGTATTTAGTTCATTTAATTTCACAGATGTAGATCAGTAGTATTGATTATAATAATTCATGTGTTAATAAATATACTGTAGTATATTTTGCAAAGGTAATAAAATATTACTAATGATTCTTCATTACAGGACTATATTATTATATCATTTTAGAGTTGAGAGACTGCCACTTTTGTATGAATTATGAATTTGAAAAATTAGGAGGTCTGCCATGTCTCAAAAGTTTTACCTTGCAGTAGTTAGTTTGCAAATTTTAAAATTTGCATTTATTGCCGGGGGGGGGGGGGGAAACCCTCACAACAGCATAAACTAATGTACAGTAATTTCTTGGCATTAGAGGCTTGAATAATGTCCTTTACTGGCAGCAGATATTGCAGTGAATTTGATAGAGTGCAAAAAACTATTTTTAATAGCTGTTGTCACTAAATGTGATCAAAATAAGTACTTTTCTGGGTTTTTAAAAATTTTACTATTTGCAGTCAGCATCTAGTCTCAAGAAATTGTGTAATATTTTTAATAGCAGAAAATCTTACTGTAATAAATTATTTTAGGTTTCCTTAATAATAGCAAATGAAATACTGTAGGCCCTTATGGTCCCTTCTAACACTATGGTTTTATGAACAGCAGCACTCAGACAATAATGGATTTTTTTTATTGAATATTTCTTTCACATAGTACATTCTTGTAACTGTTACAATGGAATAGTTATCTGGAATTAATTTGTCTAAGTAATTGCCATAATCATTGTTGCTGAGGTGCCTCGTCCATACCAAAGGCTCTTAACTTGATCCAGAAGCACAATGGGAAAACTTGGCTCAGGATTCATAGAGAATATATGTGAAAAGCAGACCTCAGATCTTATTAAACAGATGGATCCCAGTTAACCCATCCACTCTCAGTAGAATATCACTATTTGGGAGGAGAAAAAGGAAAGACAACTGACTTGGGACTTGAAACATCTGAAATTTTAAATAAAAGTACTGAGTTTTAATTTCATTCTATTGTTTAGTGTGATAAAGCAGTCCCACTAGGAAAGAATTCTTGGTGCATAGATTCATTGGATAGTAAAAAGCAAGAGTTTTTCAAACCTCTGTAAAGACCAATCAGATATCAGCTGTCATTCATTCTGCTTTTTATCTATTCTAGAACCTTAGCAGCACTGAGAGTTGAGAATCCTCACTTCCTGGTGTAATGCTCCTGGTGTTGTCTTCGTGTACGCCAGACTTGTAGGGCATATCTACTGTGCAGCAGGGCGGAGTGATTCCCAGCATGGGGTGGACACACTGTCAGTGGTTCGAGTTGAGCTAGTGTGCTGAAAATAGCAGTGTGGACACTGGCATGGCCTTCCTGAGTCCAAGCCCTTCCAGCCCCCTGGGAACGAGTTTGGGCTGTCAGCCTCAGCTGCTGCCAAACATCCATCCAACAATATCCATACTGCTGTTTTTAGCGCACTACCTCAGGCTGAGCTAGCACAAGTCGCTTTGCTTGCAGTGAGAGGATTCGCATACGCCAGCTGCAGCGTGAGCATAGCCTCTCTGTCACAGGAATTAGTATGTAATCTCATTTACTGTTCATGCACTGATTTGATCTGATTTTTTTTTAACATGGTCACTATTGAAAAGAGCATGTTTGAATACATGTATTATATTCTAGAGATAAGGGTTTTTATAAATAAAATGTTTGGAAAACTTCCAAATAAACTTCCCCATTGTCCTAATTGTTCTCCAGATGTGCTTTTAAAAAGGATTTCAGAAAGGAAGAATTTTTCTCCAGATGTGACAAATACCTCTGATGTCTTTTGACCTTCACATTTTGATCAGTAGATGCTCACCTGGGACACTGAACTAGTTGGCCTAAACTTCCCTCCTAATGAGGATTCAGAGGAGGAATGTAAATAAGAGCTGGCTGTATTTTTGGAATTTTCTTGGCTCTTTCACAAGTTAAACTAGCTCTTGCTTTCTCTAAGGTCACATCAGTTAATATTTCCTGCTTTAATAACCTCTGTCTTTAATTTTAACAATTTCATGCAGTCTTAGTCCTAATGGTAGGCTACTAATACTTACACTCAGATTCGGTTACTTCTGAGCTATAATTTTCAAACTCAGCTGCCTAAAGTTGAGCACGTAAAGCCATATTTACACATGTTAATAAATGCCCTGTTTTTGAAAGGTGTCATGAGATCGACACTCAGCCATGGCATGTCAGCATCTGGGATTTTTATCTGCCTCATCATGGAGGTCACTGTATTTTTGATGGCTCAGCACCTACATTAATGTTCTGGCATATTTGTTTTGGTGTCTTAAGCCTTGAGGACCAGTGTTGTCAGGGCTTCAGTAACTGTTTGTTGGTGCTCAGCACCTGCCTTGGTGTGTCAGCATCAGTATGTTTTTATCGTTCCAGTGCAAGTGGTTGTGTGACTTCAGCTCCTATGTCATGCTGCTCTCTTACGGATAGAAATAGTGTAACTAGACAGTCTCGCCTATGGGTTGAGTACATTGTCATTTAAATACACATTTCTGTGGGGGAAGAGGTATTTATAGTCCAGATAATCTTTAGAATTATTTTAAAGTCTTTCTGAAGTCTATAAATATAAATTACTCTCATCAGTCTTTGTCACTGATTTGAAACACTGATATTCTTCTCTGGGATTGTAACATGAACATTTGAGTTTTTATATATATATTTTTATATATATTGAGCTATATTCTTGGCAACCCTGAGAGTATGTAGAATATAAATCAGCCTGGAATATGGCCTCTTAAAGTTTAAATGATGGCCTTGAATAGTAATTAACAGTAGAAAATAAGTACACATTTGGCATATTCAAGTGAACACGTTCAGTTCTGACGTGACATGCAGTGGAAAGCGGAAAACTTACTTTGTGGATAAAAGGACTTGCTAATCAGAGTGAGAACATGTAAACTACTTTAATAATTCAGCTCCTATAGAGTAAGTGGCCATTTGTAGTCAAATATTTGTATTATCCAACTAACAGGAAAGGATTTTCTAGTGTAGATACTGCTTGCCACTAAAGAGAAGAAAAAAATATGGATTGTTGATATCCCATTCCACCAGTCAACAGGATTTAGAAAGCTACACATTAACTCCCATCTACTTCAATACTCCTCTTCTATGCAGTGTCTTCAGTGTGGTGCACCGACAGGATATGTGTTCAAATCGTCGTTGCGCTAAGCCAGTTGAGGGGGTGGTTTTAATGTGAAGACTTCTGAGTTTGATTGTGCGAATCTTTACTGACACTCAGTTGAACATGAAAAATCGATCCAGCACTGTCTGCAGTGTGACATAACCAATGTGCATTAGAGGAAGATGTCAGAGGGCAGATTCATTTTAAAAGTGCCTATATTTAATTTAATAAAAGCAGAACAGTGTTCTTATAATTTGATCACTTTTCATAGACTTTTTAATAGAACTATTTCCTCAATTATTTTAATATGTGCTCTAGTACTTCTTCTACTCAGATCTTTATCCATAAGTACTTGATCAGGGCTAGATCAGACAGAGTTTCTCAACTTTTTTGATACTGTGGATTGGCTTCCTGCCTTTCTAAGTTGTGTCCCTTTCTGTGTCAGAGATCTCAGGGACCAGCACCAGTCCATAGACCAGTTGTAGAGGAAAAACTGACGTAAGGAATAAAAATGACGAGCAGTAGAACTTCAGTACTTTTACTGATAGCTCATAGTCTTATAGGAGACTGAATTAGAAGTAAGTCAAAATTTGCTATTTTGATAAATATTTCATATTTTCAAATTATAGGAACACAAGCCCAGTTTGAGAAATAATGCTTGTGTGTGCAGCAATTTGGATTAAATACAGCAACAGCAGCGTAAATCAGTGAAGAAGGCTAGTCTTGTTGTTAAGGCAGCAGGAATTGATTCGCAATGATGTCACAGACTTCTTATATGACCTTGGCAAGTCACTTAATCCGTCTGCCTCAGTTATGCATCTCCCATTCTCCCACTCTTTGTTAAATTTGTTATAATTAATGTCAGTAGAGCATTGATGGTTTTTTGCTCTGTCTATATAGTGCCTAGGACAATTGGGCCCTGGTCTCATTTGGGACCTCTGAATACTACTGTGATGCTTCTAATAATGAATTACATATGAAATATATGTTTTTAAAACCAGGGCAGCCCTTGGGAAAATTGGGCACCTTACTGGATGACTAATATAAATATGTAGGGTCAAATCCTTGAGTACAGCTAAAATGTGCAGAACCCAAATCAAGGGGGTGGTGTTTTTAGTTGGTCTAAAGCTTTCACTTGTACTCTCCTGATCCTTGTGGTGCTGTGCATATTTTTTTTTTTCTTGTGTTCTGATAGAGTGAAGGCTACTCAGAAAGTCATGAAAATCTAACCCAGGGTCTACATAGCAAAAGGAATCCAGACCAAACACTCCTTTCCTTAACCAAACTCTCTAGCTAGATCTATGGACTTACAGCTTTCTTTTCCCACTATGCCAGTAGGAGGGAGTGTGTATGGAATCTACGTACTGCCCAGGTCATTTTTACACCATTACAGAATCATCCTTCACTTTGGTGATCTTCCCTGCATAACTTGTGCTAACAGCCAAAGTACGCTGACAGTGTGGTACAGAGCAGTCATATTACATCCGAAGATGTGGTGCATAATTTGAGTGGGACAATATGTTTAATATGAGAATCTCCCCCAAATAAATCTTAAGAAAATCAAAACTTCTTGTGAAAAATTGTCATGCTGAAAAGTCTTATATTTTCAGGAAATTTTCCACAAAATGTCACCAAATCATTTAGAACATTATCTTATTTTGGCTGTCTAATTTTCATTTACTAAAAACTCTGTTAATTCACTGAAAACCTGATTTTTAGGGGGGAAAAATTCCATTAAAGAATCCCAGCAACACAGCTGAAAATGGGAACATTTTTACAAAATAGTTTTCCTGACTTTTCAATGAGCTATGCTCATAATCTTCTCCTCCTGTTAATACTAATATTCCAAATAATTATCCTCAGGAAAATATTCCTATCTAATTTCTCAGCTATGTATTGAACAAGTGACTGACTGCAGATTTCTTGTTTTTAAAACAGCTTCAGGCTCTTCTTCAAATATGGTCAAAACTGCCTCCTAGAGAAGCATTAGAGTTGCTGGATTTCAATTACCCAGACCAGTATGTCAGAGAATATGCAGTGGGCTGTTTAAAGCAAATGAGGTAGGTATATGTCAATTATTCATCTGTTAAAGTGTTGCGGAAACTTGCATTTACTATTTTACAAGGGGGAAAAGGACTCAGTCAAATATGGTCTAAGAACACCTTCTTTCCCATTCACAGATCCCCAAATAAAACAATATATACAAATATTTAAATAAACCCTTATAGAATGGCCCAATTATAGTCTAGTCTGTTAGCTCATTAATACCTCAGCATACTACCCTTCTTGGATCAAAGTTCATGTCCTTTCCTTCCAAGAAGAGAGGCTGACTACAAACAAAGGAAATGTCTTTCCTCCCCACCTAAATCAATGGGAGAGTCACTGTAACATGGGGACTTTGAAGACAGGGAGAAGTACTGGGAGAGTGAAATATTGTGAGGATCACAAACCAGCTACTCTATCCCTGAAAATGTAACCCATCTACCCACTGTATCATTTAGTGAAAAGGTAAGATTTAATAGTGTTGTTGAATTCAGTTTCTTCTTAGAGGTAATTTCTCCTGCTTGTAATTCTTCCTTAGAGTACACATTTCTGCTGCTATTTAAATTTTACCCCAGAATAAGTTGAACTTTATCATTTGCAGAATTACTGCATTTCTCCTCACCTCCACTCCTAAGCTTTGTACGTGATGAACAGTTTTTATTTTTGAGGGTGGATTATTGACAAAATATTTTGACTTCTTTCAAATATAAACAAGTAATTGCTCAGTTAACCCTGGCTCACCTATTAGTGCTGAATTGGTACACCTGGAATGATTATTCATAGTAATGTCTCTAAAGGCAAATTCCCTTTAGCAGAATTTTAGAACTCAATTTCTGACCTTTTATTGTGCGCGATAGACTACTGCAAGTAAAAACATAAAGAAAATGTAATATAAAATGGTGGTTAATAATAGAATTATATAAATGTAGGGCTGAAAGGGACATCGAGAGGTCACCTAGTCCATCCCCCCATGCTGAAGCAGGTCCAAGTGTACCTAGACCATCCCTAAAAAAATATTTGTCTAATTCATTCTTCAAAGCCTTCAGTGATAGGGGTTCCACAACTGCTCTTGGTAACCTATTGAAGTCAGAAAGATTTCTGTAATATCTAACCTAAATTTCCCTTGCTGAAGATTAAGCTGATTACTTCTTGTCCTACATTTGGAGGATATAAATATCACCATCCTCTTTATAACAATCCTGACCATATATGACGAGTGTTATGAGGTCCACTTTGTTGTCTTTTTGAAGACTAAACATACCCAGTTTCTTTAACCCTTCTTTTGTTTTCAAAACTTTTTAGCATTTTTGTTGCTCTCCTCCAGATTCTCTCCAGACGTATCTTTTTTGGAGTGTGGCACCCAAAACTGGACACAGTACTCCAGCTGAGAACTCACTAGTGCTGAGTAAAGCAGAACAATTACCTTCCATGTCATATATGGGATATATAAGACATTCTGTTAATATACCTCACGTTGTTGGCTCATAGTCAATTTGTGATCGCGGATAACCCCAGGTCCTTTTCTGTTTAGCCAGTTATTCCACATTTTGTAGGTGTGCATTTGATATTATTCCTTGTTAAATTTAGTACTTAACAATTGTGTTTATTGAATTTCATCTTGTTGGTTTCAGACCTAATTTGCTAAGGTTCTTTTTAATTCTAATCTTCTCCTCCAAAGTGTTTGCAACCTCTCCCAGCTTGGTATCATCTATACATTTTGTAAGCATAGTCCACATGCCATTATCCAAGTCCTTAAAGAAAGTATTGAATAATAGTGGACTCAGGATGGACCCATGCAGGATTCCATTCCCAGTTTAGCAGCAGCTCATCGATAAGTGTGTTTTTTCAACTAGTTTTGCACTCACCCAATAGTAATTGCATTTATACCACATTTCCCTAGTTTGCTTATGAAAATGTCATGTGGGACTGTGTCAAAATGTTTACTAAAATCAAGATAGATCATGTCTATTTTTTCCCCGTAGTCCAGTTGTCCAGTAACTTGTCAAAAAAGGAAATTATGTTGGTTTGGCATGATTTGTTCTTGACAAATCCATGTTGGTTATTATTTATCCCCCTATTATCTTCTAGATGACTGCAAATTAATTGTTTAATCATTTCTTCCAGTATCGGTATTAAAGTTAGACTGACTGGTCTGTAATTCCCTGCGTCCTTATTGTTCTTTTTGAAGATAGGTACTAAATTTGCCCTTCTCTAATACTCTGGGACCTCACCCGTCCTCTGAGTTCTCAGAGATAATCACTAATGGTTCCTGGATTGTTTCAGCATGTTTAAGTAGAAGTATTCTGGAGTGCATTTCTTAAGGCTCTGCCAATTTGAATACATCTAGCTTAGTTATATTTAATCTGCTCTTTCCCCTGTTTGGCTTTCCCTTTGTTGTTAATATGAATTCTGTTGATTTGGTCATCATTTATCTTTTTAGTGAAAACTGAAGTAAAATAAGCATTAAACTTCTCAGCCTTGTTGGTATCATGAGTTATTAACTCTTTCCTTGCTAAGTCATAGACTCTCATTTTCCATCATTTTTCTCTTGTTCCTAATGTACTTATAAAATCTTTATCTATTGCCTTTTATATCCCTTGCTTACAAGTAACTCATTTTATACTCCAGCCTTTCTGATTTTATCCCTACATGCATGCACTATTCTTTTAATACTTATCCTTCACAGCTTTTCCATATTTCCACTTTTGTAGGCTTCTGTTTTGATTGCTAGCTCATTAAAGAACTCCTGGAGCAAGACTGATCCATTGCTGTTCCTCTTTTTTTTCTTTTTTTTTGGCAATCAGAATAGTTTGCTGCTGCATCTTCAGTATGGTCTCCCTGAGAAATTTCCAGATCTCCAAACTCCTTTTTCCTTTTTTTCTTCCTATGGGATTGGTTTGCTGAAGTTTATTTTTTAGATGACTTCAATGTCCATTCCTATCATTCCCCATACAGCAGGTGAAAGAACGGGGTGGGCCTGAGCCTTAAATCCATCTCTACAGTCATTGTTTACGCACATGTGCACATAAAAACCTAACAACCTACTGCAGTATGCCACATAGCCTGGGTCAACTGACTTGGGCTCTCACCACAGGGATAGAAATATCAGGGTAGATGTTCCTCTGAGACCTACCCCTGTTCACTGGGTTTCAGAGCCTGAGCAGGACTCTCTACTATGCTATTTTTAGCCTGTAATGCAAGCCCTGCAAGTCCGAATTAGTTGACACAAGACTCTGTCACTGGCGTGTTTTTGCAGTGCTGATGTACTCTTAGTTTGACACCAAGGGTGAAATACTGGCCCCACTGAGGTCAGTGGAAAAAATTCCTGTTGACTTCAGTGGGACACGGATTTCACCCAAAGAGTTTTAGGCCCCTTCATTTCCATCTGAAGTTTCTGCTCTAATCATAATGGTGTCTTTCCTTATCATTCAAGGTCTTCTGGAACTTCTTTGGCAGTTTCACATTCAGGCTCCATGCATTGTTTTTAATTCCACATTTGCCTGAAAGATTGAAACCTTTCAGGTCAGATGTGGACTTCACCACAGTTCCAGATTTTGTTCGTGTGTGTGTGTGTGTGTGTGTGTGTGTGTCATTTTTTTCCAGAATCGATTACTCTAGTTACCTATCTATTTACCAAATTTTATCATCTCCTCCCAGTGATGAAGAGCTCTCTCAGTATCTTCTCCAACTCGTTCAAGTTCTGAAATATGAACCTTTTTTCGATTGTGCCCTCTCAAGATTCCTGACAGAGAGAGCACTTGCTAATAGGAGGATAGGGCAGATGCTTTTTTGGCATTTAAGGTAAGAATTTTCCATTTCTACTATTGTGGCTGGTGTGCATCTCCAGCAGGGTTACAATCAATTCTTTCATACCAAACACACCTTCTTGAGGATGTTTTCATCTTAGTTATTTCACCATTCCCCAATATTTTGTATTTCTGGATCATGTGATCTTTAACGTTGATGATGATGATATGAAAATCTTCGTAGAATGGAGTGAAAATCAGAAAATTTGATAACAGTAGCTCCAAAACAAAAGCTACATTTTTATAAAAGTATAAAATGAAATTAATTAATATTGTCATACATTTGGAAGTCTTATTTCTCTAATTTGTTCTGTAGATACACGTAAATATTATGTTTTGGCTTCATTTGCATTGGAAATGCAACATTTATACCTCACAAGTTTGAGTGAATTTCACTTTTATTTGAATTCTTGTTGAGACATTAAACTTCTTTGACTCTCAGTTAATTCTTAGTTGCCACTTTTCTAAGGCAAGAGGAGAATGGCCTTTCTGTGAAAATTAAAATACCTTCAGAATTTGTCTGTCCTAGAAATGTAACTTGCTGATACTTTAAATGTTTTTAGATTAAAAAAACAAGTATGGTGCTGGTTTTGGGGGGTGGAGGGATAATTAGCTTTTGTCATAATATTTTAAAATGTTTCATTTTGGAGGAAAAGGCCTCCTTTGGAAAATTTCCATATTTCTCATGAACCTTTGAGACTTCACAATAATCCTACCACTCTAGCATACCAAGCCAGCATCCATAGTTTATCAACATCACTTTTGGTCAGAGAAGTACTGAAAATTGAAGTAAAAGCATTCCTTCGTTCCTAGTGACTTAAAATGCATCTGAAATGTTCTTAGGCCAGAGAATAAGGAAACTAACAGAAACCATCTCTTTAGCTTGAAAGTCTGGTACCTAACCATTGAACTGTGCTGTCCTTTGGGAAGGTGCCCTGCATTCGGCTTTTGTTTTTTCAAATGTGGCTTTGTATTTTATTTAAGTTAGAAGAATGTGTTTTGTTTACAGTATTTACAGTAGTAGTAAGTTTCTATTAAAATAGCTTGCAGATTTCTTGTATATAAAATGCATACAATCAATCTTTGCAACTCTGATTTTTTTTTATTTTTTTTTTTTCTGTTTTCATGATACTTCCTGTAGGTCAGAAATGCACATACCTGCTGTTTCAATACAGTTTGGTGTAATACTTGAAGCTTACTGCCGTGGAAGTGTTGCTCACATGAAAGTGCTTTCAAAACAGGTATTGATGGCTAAATATTTATCTTCACTTATTTATCATTTGCAAGTGAAATATCTATTCCATCGATGATATGGGGCTCAGCAGCTGCAAGCTGCTTTCAGAAGAACAATGTCTATATGTAAAAAGTGTTAGAAGGAAGCAAAGAAAAGAAAGGACATTGACACAAGAAGCAGCAAGGGGTAGGGAATCCCAGAGGAGGAAAGCTAACCATTTAGCTATTCTTGATACTTGCAGAAAGGGTGCATGCATCCTAAGGGAACAATGGATTTAACAGATTACTCTAAAAGGTCACTTCCTGCATCTTTGGCTTTTGAAGGAGGCAATTCAAACTGGGCCTTTAATAAGGCACTGACATAATGCCCTAATAATATTAATGGAGTCTACACAGATCGCTATAATGAGAAATGACAACAAACATAATTTTTGTTACCATTGTGGAGGTACCAGTCAAGAGGAGAGGTGAAGTTCATTTCTAAATGTATTATTATGTGCTGAAGTTAATGATCTGCCAGCATTTATTTCACAAAGCTTGTTCTAAGGTATTTTACATGTCAAAATTGCATTGGCTTGAGACCTGTATAGTAATATATATTTCTGAAAAACAGTAATATCTCTGTTCAATGTATTTAATGCACAGCAAATATATAAACTTAGAGTAGGCAACAAAAAGCAACCCAATTAGAAATTGATCAGAAAGTTCTTATAGTTCTGATCAGGTCTGGGTTACAATTGTTTCTTATGAGTTAAATGAAATAAGAATGTATCTTTTTTTCTTCTCTTAGTGTTGTTGACAAAACATTGAAAAGGCCATCTTTTATAAAAATGTGCTTGTTAAAATTGTTAAAATCATAAAAAGAGTAGGTGATGAAATGCTGTCAGTAATAGACAAGGTCAGTGAAGTTTTCTGTGCACTTCTCAGGAAACAAATGTCAACAGAGTCAAAGAAGGGGCAAAAAAATTCCCAACTGTGCAAACACGGAAGAAATTCAAAGTAGAAATACTTCAAAAAGTTCCTGTTTGTACAGCACAGGTTCCATTTTGTCCCCTTGTGTTGCTGTTTGTACAGCTCCTGGAATTGTGGAAAAGCAGAGTGATTTTGGTTTTGACAGCTGGCTGACCTGGTAGGTCTCCACTACCTCAGTTTTATAATCAAACTGCGTACAGCTTCCTCAGCATCCTGCCTTGAGAGGGTTCAGCTTATCTAGAGAAATTTGGAGCTTTGACTCAACACTTTATAAGTTAGGCTGAAGTTTCCTTTTATAGAAATTAACTATGTCAAATGTGAAAGTGGAATATCCTTGAGTGAATAATAATCAGCAGTAGATTACTGAGCAGGCTAGCTTTGGTGGGTTTAAGTGTGGATTTTATATATACAATCATAATACGGACACATTTTGTAAGGACTATTCGCTAGCTGAGATTAAAATACAGCATAGCTATGTTAACATGTTAATCAGTGGCAAGCCTATGGCTTTGCTCTTAGCATTAGGGGCTCTAATGTCACTACATTTTCTTCAATGTCTTTCCTCAAAAAGCTTGCCAAAAAGGAATTAACAGTTCAGTGAAGAGTTGAAGGCCTAATATGATATGTTTTGGTTACAAATAATTATCCCGTTACCAGCAATAAAATTAAAAATTGTTGGTTAAATAATATTAATAACCTCTTAGATCCCTGTTAATCACAGAATTTAAGTACGTGCCTAACTTCCTTAGATGAGTAACATCAGTGAAGCCAGTTAAAGTTAATGGTACTACGCACATGCTTAAATACTGTTGATTATGGGCCAGCACTTTTCATCCATGGTTCTCAAAGCACTTTTAATTAATTCATGGTCGTATTAAAAGTTTCACTGCAGTAAGATTTAATAAAATAAGAACCGTACTTGCTTTTATTGTATCTCCCACAGATAGACTATAGGCCTTACTATGTGAATGAGATCAGTTTCTTTTTTTCCCTATTTATATAATTAGGAAATATTAACAGTTTTTTACAGATTTTTTTGCCATACAGATATAGGAAACCGAACAATCATTGTAATAAGGAACTTTTGTTTAAAAAGCTATTATACAGGCACATAGTCACCTGATCTCTCTGTTTAACAGGGTGCTACCATATTAACAGAGTGAGCATTATTGCACCACCAATGACATGTTGCTTACAAGAATTTTAGTAAATTGAGGGCCTACACATATTTAACAGAGCAGGCATGTCTATCAAATGTTAATATTTTAAAAAATCGGACAAGTGTGTTGGTTTTTGCAGGTGACTATTCTTTGAAAATTGAATAAAATTTGCTCTTAAAACTCTCAGCACCTATTTATTTTATATTTTTTATATGAGACTGGTGTTATTTTTTCCATAACCATAACTTTCTCCTTTTATAATGATTCCTATAGAGTTGGGATATTTTTCTTTTTCCACTGTGATGCTACCAGTAGCTGAGGGGCTATTGGTGGTTGACAGACTTCATTTCCTTTGTGTAACCATTTCTGTTAAGAAACCCCAAGAGATTACCAAAGGATCGTAGTAATAAATACCATCAATTTGTGATATTTGATTACTGATTGGATCCCAGTACTTCCTAATGACTTAATGTGTCCACTAAATCTACTTTTTTTATCACCGTTTCCTCCAACGCTTATCTCTGTTTAATCTGTCTCTAACTGGTGTGAGGTACCACTGCAACAGGATTTTAAAAGAAATTTTCTTTCATTTTGCTATGGAGTGAGATTGCTGGTTCTCTTTTCTAGATCAAACACTATTCCTGTGGGGTAATTTGACTATTCTGGTCCTTTTCTCAGAATGTCACATATACACATTTTTGGTTAGGAAAGTTGTCTGCAAAGATTAATGCAAATTAGTTACAATATTTTTTGTTCCATAATTGACCAGATGTCATTGCTTCTATTACAGTTAGCTTTCTGTGAAAAAGAATTTTTTTATAAAGTTGTGAAACATAATGTCTGATTTGAAAGTACTGGTATGATGGGAGGGTAGACTACAGTAGTTAGTTTTGATCTCTAAACAAGTTGGAAAAGTTTCTGGCAAACAGTATGTATTTCATACCCTCCGCTTCTTTAAAGCACCTGGTTCGTGATTTGGATTAAAATACAGATTATTTTGAAGGGGCGTCATTGCCAAGGGGAAAAAACTTTTCTTTAACAAACGATTTCTAATTGGATAGCATTTTGTGGCCTCCCCTCATTTAAAAGTGAGTCAACTGTAATGAATAACTAAAGAAAATAGTTAGGGTGGAATTCTGGTCCCATTTAAGTCATTGACAAACTTTCAGTGGGGCCAGGATTTCACTTTTAACATTGTCAATGAAGATAGGAAAACCAAGCAGAAAAATCTCATTTTAATGAAATGATAGTGTAGGTTTAAAGAGTTTGTTCTAATGATGTTGGAAATGGACATTTTAGAAGAATTTTATTAAACCAGTGTACACTATTGCCCCAGTCCTGTAAAGCCGTAAACATATGAATGTGCTTAACTCTTCGTGGAATCATTGATATGATTGAAAAGTTTGGCCAGAGTTCTTAAAAGTACATTGTATATAGAAGAGGCAATTCAGGTATATAGACAATATACTAAAATAAGTTTTATGGGGAAAATTTTCAAAAGCACCTGTCTCATTGGAAATCTGTGGGACCAAAGCTCCTAAATGCTTTTGTCACTTCTGACAACATTTTGCTCTTCAGAAATGGCATCTTCATTGCTATCTACTCTTACTGTATTAAAAGCACATTAGAGTCGCTGGCTTTCATTTCAAATCTTGAATAGGCCTTTTATCCTGAAAATGAGATTTGCATTTATTGTTGTATAATATGGATTTCAAATTATCCTTTTATTTAGAATTTCAGAAATGATTCAGAAATTAATACTTTAAAGAATCTATTTCAGGTTGAAGCTCTCAATAAATTGAAGACCTTAAATAATCTAATAAAACTGAATTCCATGAAGCAAAGCAAAGCAAAAGGAAAAGATGCAATGCACACCTGTTTAAAACAAAATGCGTACAGAGAAGCACTTTCTGACCTCCAGTCCCCTTTGAATCCCTCTGTTATACTCGCAGAACTGTAGTAAGTTGTATATGATCTTCTGTTTATATTTTCACCATAACTTTTGTATGGAAACATTTGATTTCTGTTGTCTGTGCTGCTCAGCAGGCACTGTGACATGGAGTACATTTATAAGGGTGGGAGAAGGTTTGTCTTGTATCATTCTACCTATGTAAGCACATTTCTGTTTTCTTAAGTTTAAGATGTCAATTTTAGTTTAAGGTTGTAGATTTTTGCTATCCACATTAAAATGTAAAGATCTTTCTGACCTCCTAGTTAAGTGTGTGTGTGTGTGTGTGATATATATATATATATATATATATATATATATAAAAACCTAAAAGTGAGTCAGAGTACAGTCTTGGCTTCTGTTCACAACAATAAACATGTTAGCCATTAGAACACTATGCTCAGCAGTGAAATGCAAACATAAAGCTGTGTAAAATTTGGCTGGGGTGGATTTAAAGAAGGTAATGTATTTTCTTAGAAAATAGAGTCAGTTATTTCAGGCATTAGATTTAGTAGTTTCCAGATATACATTTATATAGATATGGATAAAAAAATTAACACACAAATTTGCCAAGTATAACTGACATGAAAGTAGCAAAATGAAAGTTTGGAATGGCATTCAACCAAAGTATAACACAATTCCATGCTGGAACTCTAAGACTTTTTATTGCACTTCATTCTTGCCAATGAAAAGTGTTCTTGCTTTTCCCTCCAGTGTTGAGAAGTGTAAATATATGGATTCAAAAATGAAACCGTTATGGATCGTATACAACAATAAGATGTTTGGCGGGGATCTTGTTGGGGTCATCTTTAAAAATGGTGATGGTAAGTGACATGAAGAATTTATACTCTTTGCTTTTCCTTTTTTTTGCATTTAGAGTATGCAGCTTTTTACTGCCATAAGTTAGTCTTACCTTCCTATAACTTGATAAGCTTGATAAATTCATGGATAGGATGGGACAACCTAGTTTGGCAATTGACGGATCTTTGACTCCTGGGGTAGATATGCCAGTGGGACAGTTGATGGGATGTGTTCCGAGTTATTACAGAGAATTCTTTCTTGAGTGTCTGACTGTTGAGTCTTGCCCACATGCTCAGGGTTTAAGTGATTGCCATATTGGAGTTGGGAAGGAGTTTTCCCCCAGGGCAGATTGGCAAAGACTCTGGGGTTTTTTCATCTATAGTATGGGGCACAGCTCAATTGCTGGTGGATTCTCTGTACTTTAGTCTTTAAATCATGATTTGAGGACTTTAATAACTTAGTCATTGGTTAGAGGTTTATTGCAGGAGAAGGTGGGTGAGGTTCTGTGGCCTTCATTGTGTAGGAGGTCACACTACTAGATGATCATATTGGTCCCTTCTGAGCTTGGAGTCTATGCAGATACTATTACGCCTATCCCATTTAACCTTTGGGACTGACAATGTATTTGATTGAGCATTATTCTTTGAATTAAATGTTATAATGTTTACTACATATGTTTTGATGTAATTGGCTTTTTAATCCCTTTAATACAAGCAATAGGGAATTATTTAATTAAAGTAACATTTTATCTTTCTCTTGCAGATCTACGACAAGACATGCTGACACTTCAGATTTTGCGTTTGATGGACATACTTTGGAAGGAAGCTGGTCTAGATCTCCGGTAAGAATTTCTATTGAATCCAGTGCAGAGAGAATCCAGTTTCCCTAAGTAGATAGGGTCGTCTCTAACATGGTGCATTTTTATTTCTTATATCAGCAGTGACATGACTAATGAAATTACAGCTTTTCCCCCCAAGTTTTTGGACCTTCTGGATAACAAATGTGCTTACAATTATCATGGTTGCATATGTAGTGGTTTTAATTGTATTCACTAGTTACATGCATGTTCAAGCAATTCTTGGAATTTCTTTTTGTGTAATCAGACATTGTCTGACGACCTCAATAATGGTCCCATGTCTTGTTCTACTATTCACAGTCTGTATCCTTAACTGTTACTTTGCTTTTCTGAATTCTCTTGCTTAATTTTCATGAAGTTCAGTGAGCTGATAAACTGGTGAAGGCTTTGGGAAAACAGATTAGTGCTGCCCTCATAGCAAGGTTGTGTGATCCGGTCTTACTGAGTCTGTTTCTCTTTTATGCCAGAAATCTTATCTGTTGTCCAAAACCCAGGGTCTTCAGCACAGTCTCCACACTCGATAGTGAGGAATAATCTTCAACAAGCCTGTAATCTGGGGACCAGTTAGCCTTTAGCATTAACAAATGGAATTGACCATTGAGGATGTGACTGTTTTCCTTGTCCCAAACTTGCCGCCTCCTCTGGACAAGACCCTTTTAGTGTTAAGAATGCATCTGACTGAAACAGTCTCAGTGCCCACTAAGCATTTAAAAGAAAGAGGTTCGAGCCTGACTTTTCAACTAAGGGAGGACTCCAAGAGGTATACCTATCCATTCCCAGCATTTATGTCCTCAAGGACCATTCAGTGTTGCAAAGGAACACAGCAAAATTACTAACTGACTCTCACAGCTTTACTCAAAGGCTGTCGATAGAGATTTCGAGGATAAACCTAACAGTACTGTTTCCTTCTACTGAACTTATCCAAAATTAATTTGTAATACTGAAATAGTGCCAGGCTCCCACTTTGCAGTTACAGCTAAGTCCTCCAAACCACCGATTGCTAGTGGACAAGTCCAAATTTTAAGGATTACCACCTTGTATGTAAAAAGTAAATTTTGCAATGATCAAAAATTTGGTAATTTCATCTTTGCAAGAAAAGTCAATGAATCCAGAATTCAGGTATACCCTAACCAATGGTTCTCAGCATTTATTTGGTTTCTGACACAAACTGCCTCAAATTATTATGGGATTTGGCCACAGAAATAAAAAATGGAAGTAGTGAAGTGAAAGGAAAATAATGTGCTTTTTGTTTTGTTTACCAAGCAAATACACGGTCACTTTTGCCATGGTGAAGTCTTGTCATGTCACTTAAACATATTTCTGTCTCACATTTATTTCACTGCTTTCATGCCATCAGATGCTTTGTCTCTTTGGCTTTCTTTTGGAACTTGGGCCCAGATTTTTAAAGGTATTCTAGGCATTGTTGTGTTCAGTGTTAAAATTTAGAAGTTTAAATCTCAACTGTCAATAGGCTTTAAGCCCTTAAGTGCTGAAATCAATATTACAAATGATATTTAGTCTCCTAAATCATCTAAGTGTTGGGTACTGAACACAGCAAGGCCTAAATACTTTTAGAATTTGGCCCTTGGTCTTTTGGTGACAGAAAACCCTTCTTGAAAGAGGGTACAGCAGACCGTTTCTGTGATTCTTCGGCATATGTGAGGAATACATACCTCTGGGAAGCACTGTCCGTAATAACTCTCTCATGTAAATGAACTTGTGGATTAACTGTTACTTTGGTCTTTCAGCACAAACATTAATGTGCTTCATATTGTGGTTCAGTCAGTGCTAGCTCTAGTTAGCGTCCCATGCTGTGTACATTAAAGGGAGGTGAAAACTTAGAAGACAAGTCTTTGGTTACCAGCCAGAGTAGAGAATTTTGAACAAAGGGCACACTTACATGTGGCTAGAGCTAGGGGCAAGCCACTGGTTGAGCCGTGAACTAGGGAGCAGGGCTAGCCATTGGCTGAGCGGGGTGCTAGCTTCTGTGTTGAATGCTAAGGGAGTGTGGCTCGGGAATGCAAGGTGGCAGCTCACTAATAGCCTGACCTAAGTAACAAACAGAAAAGAATTGGAAATTAGATACATTAACTTATTCACGAGTAGATCTTCATATAGATCCTTTACCTACAGATTTCAATATCCGATTCAGAAATATTAGATTTGTGGGAGACCCAAAGGCCATGGAAGGAAATAGAAACATTCTTCCCCTGACCTTTTAAAAAAAATTACCTAGGCAGGGTGTATCATTTTGATGTACTCAGAACTTTTGTATCTTTGGCCTGTCAACTCCAGCTAAGCACTTCAATCTTAGAGTCCTAATGCAGCTCTCAAACTGAGGATACTTTGTGGCAAGTATGTGGCATAGCTGGGCCAAGAACCTTTCAGGTCACTGTTTCACTCTGCTACTCTTAATTGCCCTCAGTGTTGATACTGGGGCAGTGGTAAATGGGCTCGAATGTTTGAATACGGAATTCAGCTGATTTGTGTTTTCTCCGTATCTCTAAAAATACATAAATCTGAAGCCATTGTCTCTAAGTATACCACCCCCTCGTACAAATCTCTTTTATGGGTTTAAATCTCTTCAAGACAGGTTTTCTATTAAGGAACACAAATTATTAAACACAAATTATTAAAATTGTTCAAATTTACAGACTGATATCAGGCCAGATATGGCCATCACAGCATATATTTTAACTGCATTGGAGTCGTCTTTGATTTATTGTTTTACTGTCATTCATGTCTGTTAGTTGATATTATTGGAAGTGGATTTTGCACCGCTCCTTCAGGCTGAGGCTTGGCTTGTGAACATCCACCGCATATATTTGTAGTCCTGGTAGCTACTTTCATGAATAGCAGAGGCTCAGCATTTCTATAGAGTGCAAAAATAACCACCAAGGAAACATGCCAAATTACTTTTAGGACCAAATTATGTTCTTGTATATGCACTTGCAGGTCACTATTGAAATCAGTCCTTGAAGAGAAGAGTTTTCTTGTGGGTTTTATTGTAAAGCATGTTTAGTATTACTCTCTAAGTGTTAATATTTCTTTTTTAATCCAGACTGAAACCTGAATTCCTTATTTTATTTTGTTTGGTAAATTTGTATTAAATTGGATTCTTTCTTAAAATTTAAACTGGCAAGTGTTCTAGTAGAGGGAAAGAAGAATGTAGGCTAAGGTTCAAGGAGGGATTAAGAAAGACATTACTTCTCCGCCCCCCTCCACTGCCAAAGTAAGTATTTCAGTTTGTTTGCTTGGAATCAGACCACACTAGTGCAAACGATCCTAGCTCTGCAGAGTTCTGGGTTGTTTTTAAAGTGAAAAGACTAGCATAGAAACCAAATAAAATTTCAGAATTTATTTACAGTGATCCAAATGTAGACACAAATAATCTAATTATCTAAAAGGAGTAATCCCAAAATAGTTAACATTGTTTTTAGTTAAATAAAACCAAGGAATTTCACATCGTTGAGGAGGGAATGGAGTTTGCCAAATCGCCCAGTATCTTCTTACCTTTTGAGAAAATGCTGTCCCTCACTGCAGGAAATTGCACCTGTGAATTTCTGTGCTGAAAATGAAACAAATCCTCTTAAAGGCATTTAGGCAAAAATCTTCTCTCATCTTTCTATAATTCTTTTAAACAAGTGTCTCACTTGAATTGGGTAAACAAAGGAATTTTAGGCTTAAGCTCACCGTACACGGATCTCAGATAGTTTTGTATGATGATTCATGCTACATGAGTTGAAATACTTAGACTGATCATTTTCACTCTGCCTAATTTTATCAGTGTAAGTCAAACTTTAACTTTTTAATGTAGTGTTGCATTCATTCTAGTCAAATCTGAAGCACATTTAGCACAGTCCAGTGTAGCCTGAAGGCAAAGTGAAGGGAGGTAATAGCATGTGGGACTGTTATAAATAAGCCTACTTTCTATTTGATGTAAGGTAATGCATGCCTGGTGAAAGTAACTCTTTGCTTAGTTTTTTTCTACTTCACTGCTATGTTTAAATAAATCTCAGTGAGTTAACTCTTAGATGCTCTTTTTTTTCTTACTAGAGATATTTGCACACTTTATTAAAAAGAAAAAAGACATTTTTTTACCTGTTACGTTGCTTTTCCTTACTAATGGCAGCTTTTCAAGTTAAACAGTTTATATACTTACTGCAGGCTCTAGACTCAGTTCTTCTGACCTGGAACACGCCACCTATGTGAATAATTAGTAGATCTCACTGATGAAGTATATAATGTCACTGAGGTTTAGTTCCTGCACTGAGCATCAAAACAAGTGTACTTTCATTTATTTTTTATCATTAGATTTTAACTGATTTTCATGAAAATCTGCAAAAAAGCTTTTGATCATTCTGCTCAAACTACAATAAAGAGAACAAAAAAAGTTTATATTAAAGACAAGAAGGACTAGTTATATCTGAAAACCTGCAATTATTTCTTCCTTACCACTTGTTCCTTGATAATATAGGGAACAGAGAGTGGGAGGGAGAAACACAATGTAGTAGTTCCTTAGAGCAGCTTATCTATTTCACTTCTTGGTATACATTGAGGGAGAGTGGGAAATCTTTAAAAAGTGTACATTTACCTTACGATTCTATAAATCTTTCTCTGCATATTATCTTCTGAATATAGGAAAATGCTATAGTTTATCCAAGTAAGGTTGATATTGAAGTAAGATACTTTAAATGTTTAATTCTTAAAGTAGCTCAGTGTACTGCAATAAAAACTTATGAGATGTTCAGTCACTGAGGCCAAGTCTACACTACCACGCTAAGTCTGTGGGATATACGTAATCTGAGTTCCACAGAATGCGTATCTCCTGTCGACTTAGTTAAGTCTACTTACCACGGCATCTTCACTGGGCTCCATTGACATACAGCAATCTCCTGTTGATGCAGCCTTTACTCCAGTTGAGAGGATGGAGTAGTTACGTCGACTTGAGAGCACTTCCGGAATTGACTCAGCAGGTCTAGACTACCCGCTCAATCGATCCTGCTGCATCGATCCTCTGGGATCGATGTCGTTTTTTGAGTGTAGACTTGGCTTTAGGGATTGGAGATTTAAAAGGATAGTGCAGATATCACTCATTCTGGACTGGATCAGAAAATACTACTGATTCAGCCATTTTCATGGGTTTATGCTGAGGAGAGCATAAATGTGATTTCCAACACCTAAAAAGAGGTAATGATGTTTGCTTAACTGCTGTAGAATGCTGGCACATGTTCCATTTCTGTATCCTTGGTGTAATTTGCATCAGAGTGTAAATTGGCCTATGGATAGAAACTGTCACTTGGAATTTATAAAGACAACAGAGTCCAGTGGCACTTTTAAAGACTAACAGATTTATTTCTCCCATGAAAGCTCATGCAATAAATAAATCTGTTAGTCTTTAAAAGTGCCACTGGACTCTGTTGTCTTTCTACAGTAGACTAACACGGCTACCTACCCCTTTGGAATTTGGAATTTATAGTTTAGGATGCTAAGAAGGGTAAAGAATTAGCATTTAGAATAAATAAGAAACTACTTCTTCTTTGCTTATTTTGCTTCTGAAAACCCACTTTTTAAAAAATAAAAGGCCAGTATTTCAAAAGTACTCTGGAACTTCCATCTTCTTCAACTGGTGCTGCAGATTTTAGAAATTTGTGCGGTTGTAGCCTAAACAGAAAAAATGTCTTAATTCAGCTTCCTAGTTAAACCTCTTGGGCCAAGTTTTGAAGAGAGTCTATTTCCCATTTAGGCATTTAAGAAAGACAGCAAACTTTTTAATCAGTGTGCAAATTAATAGTCATGGACTTTTGCCAGAGGGGTAGCTGTCTTAGTCTAATTCGAACCAGGAGTCCTGTGGCGCTTTTAAAGAATAACGAATTTATTTATTGCATGAGATTACGTGGGACAAATCCCACTTTGTCAGATGCTTGAAAATGATGCTGTTTTAATGAAGCATGTTTTTCTTCCTGATGCTGACCTTGATACACATCTTAAAGATTGAGTTGCTCCCATTTTTAACATACACCCCCAGACTGTAGTCACTGTTCTTTTACTTAATGAAGAATGTATTGGACAGCACAGCATGGAACTCCTTTTAGTGGGCCTTTGTCTTATTCACTATAGGGCTGAACATGCCAGCTTTGCAGTAGCACTATTTCCAGGAATTGAAATGACTAGATAAGGGATATAACATTGTAGTGCAGAACACGAGCTAGTTGGCAGCTGCCTCTTCCACATCACCCACTGCTGCGGGTACATATCACAAGTACACAAGTGTTAATTTGAGTTAACTATTGACCACCCACCCCACCCCCCAGACTGATTTCTAAGAACATCTTTGGAACTAACATTTCTAAAACTAAGTTGATTTTCTTTTAAGAATCTTGCAGTTTATCATCCCGTGCCTTATCATTGTCCATAACTGGAATCCGTGTGACATACAGATGTGTAATCTTTACAGTTTGTGATTGTAATTCCTAAACTATATGCATCTTTGTGTATTATGCTAGAAGGCAGCATATTTTTAAATAGTTTTCAGGATGCACCAGCTGGAGAATTTGATCTCATCGCTGAAACATTTGTAATTGAAGACTCAGAGTATGATTTGCACAGGCACATCACATCATCCCACACAGATAAGGGGAAATTATAAACAAGTTACCCATCAGGAAAATATGCTACCTATGAAAAAATTCCTTTTAGTAAAGTCTGAGATATAAGAAGAATTTAAATAAACAAATGTCCTCAGGATGTGTATGTTTGCTTTAGAGGAAACAAATGTTTGCTTACGCTTACTGTAAAATTGAAAGTTGATTTAATTGTTTTTGGAAAGAGGAAAAATTATTTGCATATCATTTATGATGACATAAATTGCCTGCAGGAGACTGCTCCAATACTTGGGGGCAAGGACTCCCTCCTTGGCAGCTGGAGAGCACCAGAGCAGGCACTCCTCAGAGCAGGCACTCCTCAGTCACCCCCTTCTTGGGGGTGGAGTGTGTGACTCCAGCCCAGCCCAGCCCACACACAGTTTCTGGCAATTGGGGAATAATTTGGGGGATCAGTAGATGAGCTTTTTCTGACTGACCTGAGGTGGTCAGAGAAAGATGAAGAAAGGTGCCGTGCAGTCAAAAGATTTCCCCCATAAACACTTGGAAAGGGTCATGAGGGGAAACCCCCAAGGGGACTGGACCATAATGGAGCATACGGCCAATTCGGAGACATAGTGACATTTAAGGTCCTCTGTGGACCCTTTCATTTATTCATCTTTTATATTTTATGCTTATAAACAAAATTCTGAGGGATGCAGAGGCAGGGAAAAGAATTAACATGTATCCAGGCAGCAGCACCCAGATGGTGATCCGGGACCCCTGAAATAGTATTCATCTGTGATAGCTCCAATATCCAGGCCACAGTAGCATGTGCTGGAAGCAGGAGCGAGAACCATGGCACTCCTATCCCAAATGAAATGTGATATCCCCATTTCTCCCGCCCATGTGTCTCATCAGGAAATATAAAAATAGCCAGGCTATGCACTTGTGGATGTCAAGGATTGGGTGTATCAGCTGTATACGAGGCACGGTTGCTTGCTTATTCCTCTTATAGCCTGAAGAAAGGATGAATAGCAGATTTTGGAAAAAACAAATGTTGTCAACTTGCTTGAGGACTAACTAAAGCTTCCAGCACAGGGTGAAAATCATGGTACTGCCACACAACTCAAGTCTATCCATATTTAATTTCCACTGACACATCTTCACTCCCCCAAATAAAACAATTCAATCTGACTAAAAAAAATCACACCTATTCCTCCAGTCCAGTCAGTTCTGCCCTTTTCTCGTCCCGTGCCCCAGCCCCCATCTTTGAATGATAGGCCTCCATTCTGCTGCTGCCCCCTGTGCTCTCCAGGATTCACAGAAAGCCTAGACCTCTTAGCTTCTCCTCCTTCACCTGGCGCCTCTGGTTTCTTACCTGCCAGCCAGTTGCTCTATTCCTTCCTTTCTCCACATTTCCTTTTAAAAGAGCAGGAGCATTTGCTTGCTCACTAAATCAACCCTCTCATGGGAGCCTTTTCCAGCCTGTGTCCCCTGCCACCACAGGTTTTGCAGCTTCAGGGAATTGGCAATGGTGCAGAAAGCCCTACACAGCAGATGAACCTGGGATGGGGGCCGGAATTCCCTTATAACCACCACAAACCAGAATGTTTATTTTACAGCAGTTCTAAATTTTATAGCAAGTCCAGTCCTCCTCTTCTGCTTGGGGTCTGTGCAAGGACAGAAATGCTAATAGATCATCCTCCCCAGAAAGGGAGACAAAGTATTAACATACTTGGGAGTGTGTGCTGGTCTTCCATGCTGCAAAGCTGGAGAGGAGTAGGGCTTTCAGAAATCAATCAACCTTTTACCTGGCTATATTAATCTACTTGATTGTCAGCTTCTCATAGCTCTATCCTGAGTGGTTCAATCCCTCCCTGGGTTGCATAAGAGGAAAGCAGCTCCTGATTCTTGCCTCACAGCACAATCCAGGTGGGGAAAGTGACATGGCTGAAGGTAGCCCTGGCTCCTTCCTCCCCCCTCAAAGCTCCTTATGGGGGATGCAGAGGAACTTTGGCAGCAGATGAGCAGTATCTGTGTCACAATCCTCTACCGGGAGGAAGCAGAGAGGCTCACAGCCGCACCGCTGGCTGGGCTTGGGGCTCACTGTTCATGACTGGCCCCACATAACTGCATCATGACACTGAGTTTGAGAACCAGTGGTTTAGATGCTGCGTCTTGCAACTAAAAGGTATCCACTCTACTATTACCCCTTCCCGGAGTGCCATAGGACCCCAATCTTGCACTGTAACTTTGTGAGTAATCCCTACTCACCTAACTAGATTTATTGCTCTCAAAGGCTGTCTCTACACTGGCAAGTTAGTTCAAATTAAGGAAGCTTAATTCAAACTAATTTAAGCCATGGCTACACTAGGCTTTCATTAGTTCGAATTAAGGGCTTCCTTAATTCGAACTAATAATTTCGAATATGCTATTCAAACTAAGGGTTAATTCGAACAAGTTTGCTTAGTTCGAACTAAATTTTGCTAGTTTCAATTAAGTTAATTCGGGCTAACTAAATTTAGTTCGAATTAGTTAATTCGAATTAACTAATTCAAACTAACTTTAGTAAGTGTAGACATAGCCAAAGAGCACAGGATTGGGGCTGCAATAAGGAAGAAATTAGTAAATAAAAAAATGCAGTGAGTACTAGCAGATGACGTGAACAGCAGAATACACTATGGTAAATCTTAATTACAGTGTTTGGTCTGCGTAGTTATTACACTGGTAGGCAGATAGGGATGGTATACATATAGTTAACTTTATTGTCAAGATGCCTACCGTGAGTTTTCATTTTTTACCTGTATTGATAGGCGTGAGGTCTGGCATTGTGTATATTACAAGTAAGTAAAGAGAGAGTTTATTTAAAAAACAAAAAAAAACCCTTTCTTTAAAAGTCTATAGAATTTCTGTCATGTACTAAACTGAATGCTGTACCTGAAAATAAAAGAACATGCTCATGTAATGAAGAACCAACACTTGGTTATTTATTCCCGAGTGATCCCTTTTGAAGAATTAAGCTTTTGAAATAGTTAGAGAGTAAAAATATGCTAGAGAACATACAGTGTGGAAAGAAAATGGTATTTATTGCTAAAGATTGCTTATAGATCTGTCAGTGGTCTTTACATGGTCTTAAAAAGGGGGAAGGTAACCCACTGACAGATATTGAAATCAAAAAGGTTAGGAAGAGACGGACAGAGCCCTGAGGATTTGTCCCCAACTTGACTCCTGTCAAACTCTCTCTCTGACAAGAATGTTTTTTCCTCCAGTTGTAAGCACACTGTTCTCAAGGGGCTGAATAGCTTTCATCATTGCCTGCTTTTGAAGGGGAAGTTGTTGGACCTGTGCCAACTTAAGCTGCAAGTAGGGTAGGTTGAAATGCCATGGAAGAGTGCCAGCCTGCACTCTAACCTGGCAATACTTGGCTTACATTTCATATCGTGATAAGAACAAGCAGCATTTCCTTGCATCATGAACACTGGTGTTTTGCAGTTGTTATAGGTATTAATTCCAGTATGAAATCCCTGAGCCTTGAATGTTGGATTTTTTTTTAATTAGAAAGGAAACTGAAATCAAAAAGAAAATGTTAGAAATCTGGATTTTTTTAGTTTGTTTTTGTTTATTTTAAAAACCAGATTTCTAAAATACTGAGCAATAATCTGGATATATTTAATACCCAAATCATCTACATTTAGGTTTATTTTATGGGTCTCAATCAGATTGCATTATATATATGATTTTTCTTCGAGGAATGTCCCTGTGGGTACTCCATTGTACAAGTCCTTGCACCTTACGCCTGTAATTGGAGGGTTATGATAGCAGTGTTTGGTTGGTTTGCTCATGCATTAGCGCTGCCTCAAGCACTTAAATATTGCTGGGTGACCATCCGTCCCTCAGTTCCTTCTCTATCGCCTTTGGCTTGAGTCAGAGCCCTTAGCAATACGGCTTCTTGCTATTTAGATATTACATAGATATTGGATAACTTACTAGTTAGTTAGCTGTTAGATATTTAATCCTACCCTTCCTGACTACCTTAACCCTCTTCCTTTAAAAAAATATCTAAATACTATTTCATTGGGAAAATAAATTTCAGTTATCATTTTTCCCTGTTAGTGTAGTGTTCATTGCCTGCTTCCCAGCTCAGGGCACAAAAACCCGCTGGCAAGCCGGGTTCTTCAGGTTTCAAGTGCTACCTAACATGCAGGCTCTCCCTACCTGTTTCTGATGGACACGTACAATATATCCACTGTCTCAGTGACTCACATATCCCACAAAAACGCTCACTTGACCACAACCTAAACACGAGAGCAAGGAAGACAAGACCTCCAAATTTAACTCTTTATGACAGAGAAATCCTTGTTGACCAGCCCTGGACCCCTGAGTTGAGAAGCCCTGCAGTCAATGGTTGCCATTAGCAATCTCTGATAGAGATCCTGCCACAAAAGCTCTTACTAAAGAGTCCTTTCTCAAAAAGGCAATGGAAAAAAACACTCAAACTTCTCCACAGAGAGAGCCCGCTAAGAAAAAGTGTTCCTCAGCCACGGAGACTTCTTCAGTACCATTGGCACTGAACGCTTTGAACTCAGACATCCAGATGTCCGGTACCATCGATATCCAGAGGGCGAAAGACCCGAAGCGGGCAAGCACTGATAAAGGCTCAAAGAGTAAAGTGGAGCTCACGGCCTCGGTAGCTATGGAGCCAAAAAGACACTCAGCACTGAGTGCCTCGTCATCACAGCAGTCTATGGCACTGTCTCCAGTACATGTGGTGCATAGCACAAAATCTTTGGTATCAACAACAGCAACTCATACATTGGTACCACCAGTTATGGTGACATTGGTACCATCCTTCCCAATAACACAGCAGTTTCTGAGAGAGAGAGAGTGAGTGTCCTATTAGTCTGAGTCTCTTCAGTACCGCCTTTACTCCAGCCCACTCAGTACTAGATCACTTGACCGCTCCACCCAGGTCTGCCCCTGCTCTCCAGTGAGCATGAGGAAGGGCATATATCTTCATCTTGTCATTCTTCGCCTGCTCAGTCACACAGACTAGGATTATCTCACCACTCAGGCCATCACTCAAGATCTGGAGCAACCAACTGGTATGGCTACCCTTGGGTGCCGCCCACCCCATGCCATTTCCATCTCAGTGGCAGGACTGGGACTCATGGTCAGTGTACAGGACACAACACCAGAAACCCCCTAGCCATGAATTCCTGGCACAGATTCAGAAATGGTTCTGCAGGAAGAGCAGACTGGCAATGGAGATAATATGGGTGATTGGCAGCAGGAGACAGTCTACCTAGTCATAGCAAGCCAGGTTTCAAACACTGGTGTAGTAAAAGAGGGCTAGAGATGTGGCCAGGGGGTAGGTATGTGAGGGGGACTATGTTCTGCAGTTCTTTAGTTAAACTAGGACGCATGAAAATCCAATAGATATTGTGCTAAAACACAGAGGGGCTCAATTTTCATTTACACTAAGACACCTTCAAACTCCTTAGTGAGTGTGAATATAATTTATTTCCTCTTTACAGCCCATATACACTGCAAACGAGCAATTGAAATAAAATGGCTCCCTCTACTGTCTCTTTAACAGAATTACACATGAGTAAAACCGCGTATTTCTCATAGAGTAGATCTCCTATTATTACAAACTAATTGGGGACTGAGGAGTTGGTAAAGTTGGAAAGATCATAAAGTTGAGCATCTCAGTAGGTCCAGTGCATAAATGGTAATATGGTGCACTGCATCACTTTCTTCTTGCCCTTCTGATCATGGCAAAATTCAGCAGTACACTGGAGGCATTGAAAAGTGAAAGGGTGTGTGTTTGTTCTTCAGCTGTATTACTTTTGCTATGCGATACCGTCCTTCCCTGCCTTCTCCCCCTTTTCCAGGAAAAGTGGTTCATTTGTAAGACTAGTGTTTGGAAAAACTGACCTTTTATAGCAGTTTCTGTATTTATGTAGGTGAGGGAAAATACATTTTTAAATGAAATGTTGATCTTTTCACTCTGGAAGCATGTCCATTTATTAAGTTCTGAGAGTTTAACCTTAAAATTAGCATTGTCATTCAGCTCTGAAAATATTTACATGTTGAAAGAAAGGGTTTTTTAACTAGTGTTCTCTGTTTTGTTTCAGGGTGTTGCCCTATGGCTGTTTAGCGACAGGAGACCATTCTGGCCTTATTGAGGCTGTTTCTGCATCAGAAACCATTGCAGATATTCAGTTAAATAGTAGCAATGTTGCGGCTGCCGCTGCGTTCAACAAAGATGCTCTCTTAAACTGGCTAAAGGAATATAATTTAGGGTAAATCATAATGTCTTTTTCTTGCTTAAACTTGTGTTCTAAAATGTCTTACAAAGTGTGCTCAAGGATTAAAAGAAAATTATAAATCCCATTTTAGGGTCCAATCCTGCAAGGTGCTACGTAGTATCCATTTTTTATGTAAATTTTCAGAAAATGTATTCTGTACTCAGAATTAGTAGGGGGCACAGTATATTCTTCTTATATAATGAAGTTTGACACCCCCACCCTCCCAATTGAAAGCAACTTTAATTCTGGAGCCCTTATGACATCACCAAATGTATATCCAAAATGGATTGGTGGAGAGTCTACCCTGTACCTGTACAGGCTCAGCACAAAACTCACAGCCCAGGGACTGGGAGAGGCTAAGGTGGTTCAGCCAGCCTCTTGCATAACTTAGAGAGCTCTGGGGACTTTCCTGGGACCTACTGGACCACAGTGCTGTCCAAAATCTCCAAGCAGTGCATGCTTCAACCCTGCCTCCAGCACTCTCCTGATGCTAGAGCTTGCAAGAGGGTCCTCAGGCAGCAGTCTTACTGCTGTCTTCCGTTGTTCCTGTGCCTTGAGAGTCTTCCCCTGGCCAGATCCAGGCTGTTTAGGTGCCATTACCCAATGTAAAAGGCTGAGCAGAATGAGGATATCACCCATTGTGTGCATGCATGTATTCACACGTGCACACATATCTAGCTGTCTTTGTACGTTTGGTGCCTTTTTCTTTTTTATATGTCAGATTCAGGTTACGCTTGGAGTTCAGACAGCGATCCAAACTCTGAATTCTAATATTGGCAGCTGTACGTCATTGGATAAGCCACAAAATGTAATTTAAAGAAAATTATAATTCCACGTACCTAATGGCTTAATGCTAGTGCCTATTTTAATAGTTTTATTTCTATCTTTTTACATAGTGAAATGGTTTCATAATTCTATAGTCAGGCAGTTTTTAAATGTCCCTATGTGATCCTAGTTTAAGCAAAATAGTGCGTTTTCTTGATGTGAAACTAGAAGGTGAATTCTTGTTACGTGTGCAGAATTGTTTCCTTTGTGTTTTTAGAGATGACCTGGATCGAGCCATTGAGGAGTTTACCCTGTCTTGTGCTGGCTACTGTGTAGCTACTTATGTACTGGGCATTGGTGACCGACATAGTGACAATATCATGGTCAGGAAGAATGGTCAGGTAAGAAGCCCATTACCAATTAGGTTAACTTCATTTAAAAAACAAAACAAAACACAGAAAACCTCACCAAAACTTGGCCAATGTAGTTGTTGTATAAGGCTTATTCTTGAGAGCTTTTTCATTTACATTTGTCTTATTCTAATTTAGTATCTTAGAATAAAAGTACATATGGGATTAAATATATAAATGGTAGTAATTATGATTCACTCACTTTTGTAGGGTTGTGGGGAGGAAGTGAGTCTTAAGGATCTGAATTAAGAGAGGATAGTGGCTTGGAGAATAATGCATATCTTGGTCAAATAAGATTTTCCTATAGAAATCATCACTTCTCCAAAACCCAATAAGCCTGTCTATTAGAGCTGTGCAAACTTTTTTCATGTGGTGTCTATTAGAGCTGTGCAAACTTTTTTCATGTGGCTATTTTTTTTTTTTAAATGAAAAAGGCTGATTTGGGTTAATTGAAACATTTCACATATTCAGGTCTATACCAGAAAATTGTTTTGGTCAAATAAAAGAGAGAGAGAATGTCCAAAAAGTATATTCTCATCATTTCCACAATGTAATATTTTTAACTTTTCATTTTGGAAGGATATTTTGTTTAAAAAAATATTTTTTTTAAAGGTAGCCTTGGAAACAAAACACTTCAGTTTGAGGTTGAGCAAAACATTTGTTCATCTTCTTTATTTCTCCAGAAAAACTGAAATATTTATGTTTTGGGTCAGCCCATATATATATATATATATATATATTTATATTTTTGGTTGGGCCACCAAACCAGAAAAATCAGCTATGTGAACAGCCCTACTCCTTATGGCACTAAATGATTATAGCTATGATCACAGCTCAGTGTATCTTGCAAATGATCAATCTAGAAAATCCAGATATGGAGTTTTGAATGTACAGTTCCACATGTGCTAGATGTGAGAAATACTCTCAATAGAAATTGTTATTCGTAATGAGTTGTTTTATTTCTAGTATAGCATTATCCAGATTTCAGTGAAATCACTTATCCATCTGTAAAAGAAATTCTCATTTTTAGAACATTATTAATTTGTAGAATAAATTTTCTCCAATATCCCTGATGCTGCCTCTACCAACCAAATAACATGAAATAAATGAAATCTTAATAAATAATAAATAAAAAGCTTACCCAGCAGAATTTTGACCCTGAAAAGGGAAAATGCCAGAGACTCCTTGAACTCTACTGGGGATTTCACTATTGCTATGGATTTTACATGGAAAGCTCTCGAGGCTATGTCTACACTTGTTAAGTCGACTCTAAGTCCATTTAACAGAGCTTGTAGTGTAGACATACTCATCTACAATGGCTTTAAGTGGACTTAAGTCGACTTAACAAGGGTTGACTTAAGCCTTAAGTCAACCTTCAGAGGTGGTGGTATTAAGTCAACTTAAGGAAGCGCCCAATGTGGACGCAGAGTTCTGTAGGTCAACTTAAGCATCCTTATGTAGACCTGAGGTGCCAGTGTAGACGCACCCTCGGGTTCTATGCAGTTGACCATCAGGGTAGAACCCGAACATAGATAAATAATGTTTATTGCTGTACTTTGCAATCTTGAAACAAATTTCCTTCCTTACAGACAGTATTTCCCTCTTGGGTGCACATGGCTTTATACTCAGGATGGTCATTAGAGCCAGGCTACTGGCACTGATTTTTATATCCAGTTTTGAAACACTGACAATAAAACTCCATACAATGAATTATATATCCTTTGGAGACATAAAAAAAGATTGGTTTTTAGGTCAGGATGGGGGATTACTGAGAGACTTACTTTTAGCTAACCATTCCAGACAAGCACCCTTTAAAGTTTTTAAAACAAATTAGAAAAAGAGAACATTTTTCTGGAGAAATTAATTTTCATATCTATTTTTGTTTAGCTCTTTCACATAGATTTTGGGCATATTCTTGGGAACTTCAAATCCAAATTTGGAATTAAAAGGGAACGAGTGCCTTTCATTCTTACCTATGATTTCATTCATGTCATTCAACAAGGCAAGACAGGAAATACTGAAAAATTTGGCCGGTAAGTACTACTTTGATGTCTAGGATAAAGTCATAACTTTTCCCTTCACCTTATAGCGGGAACAAAGTGTGTTGATCAGTTCCAGCACACTCTCCTATGTGTAAAACAGCGTGCAGTAAAATAATGTGAAGTGATGACCCATTCAAATGAACCCAAATTAAGGAAAAACACATCTTAGCAAAACTGAAACATTTTTACTTCATAAAAGGCAAGTAATTTTAACTCACTTAATGTGAAAAAGTATTTAAAAATACTGTACACCCTGTGTATATAGATGAACTGAACTGTTAATTGTGTTATGTAGCCTATCAATTAATCAGATGACTGGCAGATAGCTAATGTAATACTGACTTTAAATAATAATAATAAGGCTCCAGTGGTGATCCTGGCAAATACAGGCTAGTGAGCCTACTTTCATTACCAGCAAATAGGTCGAAACTATTGAACAGAATCAATGGTGCGATGTTTAGTTGGCAATCAGTAACGAGTGGAGTGCCCCGGGGGTCAGTCCTGGGGCCAGTTCTGTTCAACATCTTCATTAGTGATCTGGATGATGGGATAGATTGCACGCTCAGTAAGTTCGCGGATGACACCAAGCTGGGGGGAATGGTAGACACACTGGAGGGCAGGGACAGGATTCAGGGAGACCTAGACAAATTGGAGCACTGGGCCAAAAGAAATCTCATGAGGTTCAACAGGGACAAGTACAAAGTCCTGCATTTAGGATGGAAAAATCCCATGCACTGCTACAGGCTGGGGACCGGTCAGCTAAGTAGCAGCATGGTAGAAAAGGATCTGGGGGTTATGGTGGACGGGAAGCTGGATATGAGTCAACAGTGTGCTCTTGTTGCCAAAAAGGCCAATGGCATATTGGGCTGCATCAGGAGCAGCATTGCCAGCAGATTGAGGAATGTAATTATTCCCCTCTATTTGGCACTGGTCAGGCCGTATCTGGAATACTGTATCCAGTTTTGGGCTCCGCACTACAGAAAGGATGTGGACAAATGAGAAAGAGTCCAGCAGAGAGCGCAATGAAAATGATTAGGCAGTTGGGGCACATGATGTATGAGGAAAGACTGAAGGAACTAGACTTATTTAGTCTACAGAAGAGAAGACTGAGGGGAGATTTGATAGCAACCTTCAACTACTGCTCCAAAGAGGAGGGAGTTAGGCTGTTCTCAATAATAACAGAGGACAGAACAAGGAGCAATGGTTTCAAGTTACAGGTGGGGAGGTTGAGGTTGGATATTAGGAAAAACTTTCTCACTAGGAGGGTGGTGAAGCATTGGAATGGGCTACCTAGGGAGGTGGTGGAATCTCCATCTTTGGAGATATTTAAGGTCCGTACCCTGGCTGGGATGAGTTAGTAGGAATGATCCTGCTTTTAGCAGGGGGTTGGGCTAGTTGACCTCATGAGGTCCCTTCCAATCCTATGATTCTATGAATAGAATTACCAAATACATAGATGAACATGATATGTTGTGGAAGAGTTAACACGGTTTTTGTAAGGGAAACCATGCCTCACCAATCTATTAGAATTCTTTGAGAGAGTCCATAAATATGTGGACAAGGGTAGTCCAGTGCATATAAAGTACATGCACTTTCAGAAAACCTTTGATAAAGTCCCTTACCAAAGACTCAAACAAAGTAGGAAGTCATGGGATAAAAAGGAAGGTCATCTTATGGATCACTAACTGGTTAAAAAAACCAGGAAACAAAGGATAGGAATAAATAGTCAGTTTTCACAGTAAAAAGAGGTAAACAATAGGGTCCCGCAAGGATCTGTTCTGGGACCAGTGCTGTTCAACATATTGATAAGTGATCTGAAAAAGGGCTAAACAGTGAACTGGCAAAGTTGGTAGATTATACAAAATGGCTCAAGGAAGTTAAGTCCAAAACTCACTGTGAGGAGTTAAAAGGGATCTCACAAAACTGGGCGACTGAGCAGCAGAAAAGCAGATGAAATTCGATATTGGTAAGTGCAAAGTAGTGCACAATGGAAGATATAATCCCAACCTTAGATACAAAATAATGAGGTCTAATTTAGCTACTACCAATCGGGAAAGAGGAGAGTTATTTTGGATAGTTCTCCTGAAAACATCCATGGTCCACCTATATTTTGAATATTGCATGCAATTCTGGTCACCCTTTCTCAATAACGTTATGTTTTTTGCCCACTCTGACTTGGATTTGTGCCCAAGCCCCACTTCATCCACTCACGAAACAGTCCGACTCAGGTGAGCTTGCATTCTAGATGCAGGGTCGCAGAGTCCTGCTTGGGTTCAGGCCCTGTCATTTTGCTGGGTGGACACAGTTGAAGCAATAGACCCAAGTCAGAAGGTCTGTGCAGTGCATTATTGATGTGTTAGCAAGGCTGAGACCCAGACCCAGCTGGAAAGCCAGGTTTACAGTGTTTATAGACTGCAAAGCATGGGCTTGGAAACATTGAGTCCATAAGTCCAGGTCTCACCTGAGCTTAGTATGCAGTGGAGATGTACCACAGGGGGAGTCACTCAGAGATTTTACTTTGATGTTATTCATCACTTTGCTGTGGAAACCCCTCCTGGCAAAAAGGTGGACATGATGCTTATGCGCTAAGTTTGAACAACTGAGCTTTTGTCTCCTTGCTTCTGGTAAGTGGAGCATAATGCTGACTCATTAGTGCTACCAGATAGAATGGAAAACAAATTAAATGCCATTGAGCCATTTTTCTCTTGTAGAATAAGCAATTAACCCAAGATTCAGTCTGCTACTATCTGAATTTACTGTGTATTGGCAAACAAATGCAGGGTTGGAAGCGAAACAGCTAAAGCATTAAATAGAAGTTCACAAATATTATTTCAGACAATAATTGTATGCGAAGCTTAATTTCATTTGGAAAAGTGTCTGTTGGGCCAGATGGCATCTGAAGAGTTATCTCAGTTTTTCTCCTGCTTCATGTTCATTGTATGTATATTTTGTGGTGGATGTTCAGGTTCCGCCAATGTTGTGAAGAAGCATACCTGATTCTGAGAAGACATGGAAATCTATTTATCACACTCTTTGCACTGATGTTAACTGCAGGGCTTCCAGAACTAACCTCTGTCAAGGATATCCAATATCTCAAGGTAAAAACCAGACTACAGCACAGTATGACTTAGTATTTCTTTTGTACATGAATTTATGGTCCTACAGAAAATGCATTTTCTTCTGTTCTAAGCCCTTTCCCTACAATTCCATTCCGTAGACTAGTCATAGCTTTCTTGAAGTGGTATCTAGAAGTGAGGCACAGACCCATTTCCCTCATGTATTCTTTATGCAAGATACTGGAATGACTAGTTGTTATGTCTCAAGAGATCTGTGATGCTTCCTGGGGTAACCAGTGAGGTTGAAGAACCTCACTACTACCAGACCTGAGCATGAGGAAGGTTTGTGTGTGTCTTGTATTGGTCAATTCACCAAACTTCACCAGCCTCTGACAACACAAGAACTGCCTTCCAGGCCTCTGCAGGCCCCACTCTCCTTCTTTAGTTAACAATAGGTACATCCCAACCCCTGAGACCTTTAAACTACACAATCCCTGATCCACTGGACGCTCAGAGATTTCCCAGGTTCTCTGTTCCCAAAGGAACAATACAACCCAGCTTCCCACTTATGTCTTAGACCACTCTCTGCTTCACACACTGCACTTAGATATGTTCATAGTAAAACCAAGAAGTTTATTTAACAAAGAATAGATTCAAGAAGCTAGTAGAATGTATTAAATAAAATATACAAGACATATAAAATCATAACATGCTTTCTAAAGCCTGAACTTAACCAACAAGATGTTCCCTTGTCTCATAAAGGTTAGTTCAGCCAAAGTTTCTCTCCCAGCATCAAACAGCCACACTGGCTGTGATCCTCCATTCATAAGAGAAGCACGCTGGCAGCTTGTCCTCTCAGTGAAGAATAACTGGGTGCATCTCTGCACCTCCAGATATAGTTCCGATGAGTCATTTTCTTCACTCGCACAAAGGGTAACCCACACTGCTTGGTTTTTTTCTATCTGAAATCTCCCCAGAGACTTCTTTGTCATTTAAGTCACATTTTTCTCAATAGTACACAGGTATAGCACACTACTCAGCTTACAAATAGACAAACAGGTAGATCAGCATCTCCTGCCTGAAAGAAACTTGTTTAACACCTTCTGGTGACCAGCCCCAACTCACAGATCTTAAGAACATAATTTTCAGTGTACATACACAATTGCTTACACATTATCCATACATATATGGACCAGCGTGACACAGGGTTTCAGTAGAGACTGTATATGTTACTCTTTGGCAAACTAGTATGTAAATACCATTCAGGGAATCTCTGTGACATTTATGAACCTCTATGGCCTCTGCCAGGGGGCACCAAGAAGTAAGAGTCTGCCCCTCTGTGGTTCTGTCACTTTTTTAGACCCCCCCCCCCCACCCCTCGTCAGTTCATTTCTCTCTTTTTTTGCCAACATTTAGTTTTTGTCTGGTTATGTGTTATCTATAACTTCTAGTTAGTGAACTGCAAATTAGTGCCAGGCTCTTCTGCAGTTGTTTTGTTACTTTAACAGCAGCCACTGGCCAGAGAGTTGGTAGTTTCTCAAAAACACCAAATGATTTTCTCTTGTTCGTCTTTCTAACTTCATTATTAAATCCAGAAAATATCAATGTATATTAATAAATGAATAATATCTTTAAAAGGTTGGCAGTAGTAAAGGCAGAAAAACTAAAAATGCTGAGGAGGATGTAACTGAACTTTAATTTCCAGTAGTACCTTTTTTTTTTTTTTTTTTTTTTTTTTAGGACTCTCTTGCCTTAGGGAAGAGTGAGGAAGAAGCATTAAAACAATTTAAGCAAAAATTTGATGAAGCACTCCGAGAAAGTTGGACTACTAAAGTGAACTGGATGGCTCACACTGTTCGAAAAGATTACAGATCCTGAGTGATTTTTAGATCTGCAGTAAACGGAACATTACTCTAAGAAGTGTTTTAAAAGGGAACTGTAGCCTGGACCAAGAAAATGTATTTCAAAACAGAAAAAAAGGAAGTGGCCTGAATAATTGCTGATTCTTTTGCACTCTGCTTCTGAATGCTTGATCCCAAGACTTTCTGTACAAATAGCAAACATCCTGGATAATCAGTTCCTGCTGACTTTGCACGCTGAGAGCAACTAGATTTTTTTTTTTAATTCTTTGATACTTTAAGAAAATGTAAATATTTGTTTTTGTGTGTTGGGGTAATGTACTCTAACACACTCGGGAGTTTGGAGACCTTCTATGGAACTGCCCATTGTTTTAAAACTGGGGCTTAAAAGAAGGGTAGAAGTTTCTGATATCTTAATTCTAGCTAAAAATGACCATACTGTGTAAATACTTTTCATCTGAAGTCTGCCACACTGCCAAAATGCATTAATTAATTCTACTGTAATTACTTATTATAGTACAGGGAGGTGCTTAAAGTCTTGTACTGCTGCCGGAAAAACAGTATATAGATATTTGTAAGATTTCTAATGGGAGTTCTTCAAAAGCACTTAGTGTTGACCTAACTTTGCTCCCACTAACTTCAATGGGATCAGTTAAGGCAATACTGAATGCATTTGAAAATCCCTCCCAAAAGCTGCATTGTCTTCAATTCAATCTGTTTTTAACTCTTTGCAAAAAGTGAAGTTATTTCATATGTCTGCAAAGAGTTGTTTGACTTGGTCTTCCACTGATGTTCATAACACTTTGATGCACACACAGACACACTGTGTAAAATATGTATATGAAAAGTTTACTTAAATATGATAAAAATACTGATTTACAGAGCAAATGTACCAAAATAATAAGGAAGTTGTACCACCACCCAGGTACTTAAGATTTTTTTTAAAAGGGCCGTACTTAAAATTCAACATTTTACAAAACACCAGTGAGGAATCCTAAATCTGTTCTTACAGTATTTATTAAAAGCCTGCAGTAATATTACTTTTCCAGGGTATTTGTCTTCAGTTTAAGATGGTTGCTAAAGAAACTGGATTTGTTTTAATTTATTTAGTGAGGTATCAGGTTTTTGGGTGCCTAAATGGAGAGCAATTGAGGTACGTGCAATAGAAATTGCTGGTTTAAAGGTGTAACATATACTGTTTCTGAACATCAGCAAGATGGAACTTAACTACTGTTTGTTCTCCAAAGACCACTGGTAGCTCTCAAATTGTGTTGACATTTGAAAAAGAAGTAAATGTATATTTACCTTTGGACTAAACCATTGTTTTACACAGGAATTTCATTAAAGATGATTTTACTTTGTTCATAGTGAATTGTTTTGTCCTCTTTAAAGACCAAAGATCAAATCTAAGCCAGTTAGAAGTACAGCATTTTACACAATTGCTTAGTTTGTTCTTCTTTGTCAGAGGTTGAAGGACTGAAATGTGGTTATCATTGCCCTGGCTTTTGTTAGTATGCTAACATATCAATTGTTTTGTTTTTCTATCCATTTTTGGTAACACTGCCCCATATAGTCCCTCTGCTTTTAGGGGAGACAGGAAGAAGGAAGAGGAAAAACTACTCCAATGGCAACAAATCCATCTTCAGAGTGTAGGGAGAACATCATCAGCCTTCACCAATCCCCTACCTAAAAATTATTATCTATAGTCATTGCTTGGCTGAATCAGGAAAACCATTGCTGGACATGTTTAGGTTTGCTATGGAACAAGGCAAGTTACCCAAATTACTCAAGGCTAACACAAGTCTGATAGACAGAGGTCTGCGTTGAAGGTTATGTGAAACTATATTGCAGTGCCTCTGAAAGGAACTGGAGCTCAGGGAAGTGCAGTCTCTTGGTGCAGAAGTCTTGCAGGGCTGGGGTAAGAGGAATGATAGGCTACTGGTTAAGGCACTAATCTAAGATTTGGAAGGCCATTACATTTCCAATTCCACCACAGACTTTTTGAATGACATTGAACAAATAACTAATTCTTTCTGTTCCTCAATTTCCCCACTGTAAAATGTGGATGATAACACTTCGCTAGTTCATGGGGGTTTGTGAACATAAATACATTAAATATTGTGAGGCACTCAGATATTATTTGTGGAGGGTATTATATAAGTTCCTGAGACGGATAAATGGCCCCATTTGTTCCCTGCTTCATTTGGGGTAGCTAGCACCCCAGGGAACACTAGAACATGTACTGGCATTTGGAGCATCCTTGTACCTCTCTGCCTTCATGATTTTGTCTTCACCATGTTTCTTGCTGGCAACGCGTGAGCCAGAAAACTCTGGAATCTGAGAGACAAACTGGGGTTGTTTTCATGGCAAACAGTTAGAAAAATAATTTCTTTCAATTAATAAACTGGGCCAGTTTGGTCTGAAATTGAGACACAACCATTAAACTTTGGGGTACTGCTTTTCCAGAGTGTCTCTTCAGAGAAGAATCAAGCAGTGTATGTGTTTGAATGACGGAGGTAAACTTTTCAAACCATACATGGTCCCTTCTTTAAAAACAAAAAAAGCCCCACTATTAAATACCCATGCACTCTGCAGCGAATTGCACCGAAAGACTGTAGGAAGGTTCCTGAATTCTTCAGCTACAGACTTTTGTGACAGCTTCATTTAAATGTAAAAACGGAGTGCTTTAATTAGCTAAATAAGAATGATAAATCAGTTTGTCCCTATTTATCTTAATCAATTGAATTGTATGCTGTCCCTAAAAGTTCTGTTTTTAATGCGCTGCACGTTTTCTGCTGACAAGGGAGAGCTGCTTTGGAGAAAATGGCAGGAGAGACAAGTTGTTAAGGAGGGCTGGATATAACAATCTAGGTAGGAACTGTTGGGACCTTGACACGGGAGGGGCCAGTCGGATCAGCCCAGTAGCTGGATATTTCAGCTAAACTCAGCAGTGAAGCAATTAGCTAATTTGACATTTAAAATGGTCTTTTGTTAGGTTTTGGTGTAAACATCCCATTAGGGAAATGGCCATTCACTCCACTGAGAGCTGTGCTTTCAGGCTTATTGCAACCTCCAGTGGACATCACAGCATCCAATTGCACAGTTTTGACAATTTCAAGATTTTCTTTACAAGAGTGAGGACTGACACAAGACTGAGTCAGACCAATGATCCATCTAGCCCACTATCCTGTCTTCCAACAGTGGCCAATACCAGGTGCTTCAGAAGGAATGAACTTTGCAAGTGATCCATCCCCCATCCGGTCCCAGTTCCTGGCAGTCAGAGGATTAAGGACACCCAGAGCATGGGGTTGCATCCTTGACCATCTTGGTTAATAGCCACTGATGGACCACTCCTCCATGAACTTAGTTAATTCTTTTTTAACACAGTTGTCCTCCACAACATCCCCTGGCAACAAGTTCCACAGATTGACCATGCGTTGTGTGAAGAAATACTTCGTTAGGTTTGTTTTAAAGCTGCTACCTATTGATTTCATTAGGTGACCCCTATGTCTTGTGTTATTTGAAGGGGTAAATGACACCTCCTTTTTCACTTTCCCCACACCCTGATTTTATAAACATTTGTCATATCCACCCAAAGTAGTCTCTTTTCCAGGCTGGACAGTCTCTCCTTTTTAATCTCTCTCCTCATATGGAAATTATTCCATACGCTTATTCACTTTTGTTGCCTTTCTATACACTTTTTCCAATTCTAATATATCTTTTTTGAGATGGGGCAACCAGAACAGCACACAGTATTCAACGTGAGGTTGTATGATGGATTTATATAGTGGTATTATGATATTTTCTGTCTTACATATCTCTTACCTAGAGGTTCCTAACATGCTGTTAGTTGTTTCAAGGGCTGGTGCAGCACATCTCACAGCTGTTTTCAGAGGACTATCCAGAATTACTCCATGAGCACTTTCTTGAGTGGAAATGGCTAATTTAGACCCTCATAATTCTGTATATCTAATTGGGATTATATTTTCCAATGTGCATTACTTTGCATTTATCAATATTAAATTTCATCTGCCTTTTTGTTCCCCAATCACCATGTTTTGTGAATCCCTGTGTATCTTTTAACCAGTTACTGATCCATGAGAGGACCTTCTTCTTACCCTTGACTGCCTTGCTTTGCTTAAGAGCCTTTGGTGGGGGACTTTGTCAAAGGGTTTCTGAAAGTGCATGTACGCCCTATCACTCTTGTCCACATGTTTGTTGACATCCTCAAATAATTCTTACAGATAGGTGATTAGAAACATAGTCATCAGGTGAAAGGAAATCTTAGACTGTGGAGCTTAAACCTACCGAAAGAGTTGAATTCTACTGCTGTTGAATGCCGGGGATCCTACCTACAAATTATGAAACAAAGTTTTACATTATTTTAAGTAGACATTGAGGGCAATTGTAACAAGTTACCTTGCTATGCTTACTTTCAAGTTTAAAAACACTCCCCTTCATTAAAGAAGCCCATAGCTTCAGTCTCGCATGAGCAGGTGGAAGAGAATATACACCTAGACACTGAGATCTAAAATAAATAAGCTGCAAAACAGGACCCTTTTCTGCAGCATATGTTGTAAATTGTTTTGTGATCTCTCTTGTTTGACTTCCTAATTACTTGGCGGGTTGCTGCTCAATAAAGATGCTTCATGTTCTGTATATTCCTTCCTTCTCTCCCTGCACTTTCACCACTTGTCATATGGCAGATGGTCACAATTGTCTGTCTAGGTATTTGCTTGTAAAGTGCCAACTCATATTTGTTTTCCAAGGGAAGCTGCTCCCCTGCTTTCACTCCTTCACAGCTGGGTATATTTATTTTGATTGCAGAACTGGCTTACCACATATCATTTTTAAACAATAGACTGAATTGATTCAGCACATCTATCTCCTAATGAACAGCTGCTACAGATGGCTATTCACGTAGAGAAGCCTATTCATAATATAACCTGATCCTATTATTTATTTCTTGGAACTACTGAAATCTGATCATTCACTGGTTCAGACTCTTAATTATTAAGATGTCAGGCTACCATCATTTTATTCTTTAAGAGAAAAATGAAGATGTGATTTCAAATGTCATTCTCAATGTGTGAACAGTAGTTCTATTAATCTTTTATAATATTTATTAATCTAACCCTCTATCAGCTGTCTTTAAAAATTAAAGATGAAATTGTATGTTCATACATGTCTTTTGTAATTAAAATATTTCATGTGGAGTAAGTAGTGCTGCTGAGAGATGAATAACGTAGAAAAGTGAAATTTTTCCTCTGAAGCATCTGGTATTGGTCACTGTCAGAAGCCAAGAGATTGGGTTAGATGGACCATTGATCTGATTCAGCGGCCATTCCTACAGTCCAGGAGCAGATGCAGCAGTACCCCAAAACTGACCTAAAGTGACCACTGCTAAGGTAAAGATAATTATATTAGCAATTAGGAACCCCCACCCAGATAAATAGGAAAGAAAAGAGCTCCTCGCCAAGATTATACAAGGCTGGTAATCTCTTTGCGGCTTGGTTTCTGTGATGCCAACATTGTCAGTAGTGTGAGATGGTATCGTGTATCTCAGAGTGTAGACATTCATTCCTCTAAACATCCCCCATACAACTTGTCATTTTTCCCATGGTATTCAAAATACCTTGATCCCTGAAGGCTTTTTAGAACTATCCAGGGGCTATCGTTACTGTGATTTTTCTCTGGTAATAAGAACAGGGACTGAGTATTTTCCAAAGCTGCCATGGGCATTTAGTCACACAACGCCCATTAATGTCTGTGGAAGTAGTGGAATAAAATCCCCACTCGCACCCAGCTCTGACATTCTTAACCAGGGGAGCAACAAAGTTAGCCATTAACTTTTAAATGGGAGATAAAATTGAAGTTTTCACATTTTGGCTGATAACTGTTTACAAGCCATAGCGGGGCTTCTTTCGGATGTTTGTCAGAGGAACCTGCAGTTATGAAAAATGGAGCATGCAGATTGGGATGCTGAATTATCACACAGACGTCTGTGCACAGAGACTTTGGCTTTATTAAAGAATATTTTGCAAATAAGTACAGTACAGAATGCTATTAACATACTTATAAGTGATCCCCTATGTGTCTAAATCTCCCACACTGAGTTCTCAACCTTGCCTCTAGAAAAGAAGTTCCAAAGGGGTAGCCGTGTTAGTCTATTGCAGAAAAACAACAGAGTCCTGTGGCACTTTTAAAGACTAACAGATTTATTTATCGCATGAGCTTTCGCGGCAGAAAATCCCACTTCCTCAGATGCTTTGACGAAGTGGGATTTTCTCCCACAAAATCTCATGCGATAAATCTGTTATTTTCTAGAAAAACAGAGTCCTGTGGCACTTTTAAAAACTAAGTGTTTTAAACTATTTCTCTACGAGGGAAGTAAATAAAACCATTCTGTTCATCTTTTCCAGTTCTAAGAAGGTTGGCAAACCCCTCTGCTTCTGGCTTGGATAGCAAAGCATGTTATGTTTGCAAACTACAGTTCTGTGCCCTGACCACTATCTTACAAACTGTAGCACTGAAAAATCTAAGCCAAAAAAACAAGTCTATGTTCTTGTACGTTGTAATTATTAGCAAAGGCAAAGCAGGTGTCATGTTCTGGATGCTCCCTGGAAAGCAACATAGTCATCTTAAAATAACTTCTGTTTAGGAGGATAACAAACATTGAAGTTGATCAGAAGTGAACTTATTGATGGGCATCTACAGCAGAACCTCAGTATGAACAGGATGTTTGTAACTCTGAAATGGTCAGAGCTCTGAACAACATGGTAGTTGGTTTCTTTTTTTCTCCAAGTTTACAACTGAACATTGGCTTAATACAGCTTTGAAACTTTGCTAGGCAGAAGAAAAATGCTGCTTTCCTTTTTTTCTTAGTAGTTTACATTAAACACAGCACTCTACTGTATTTGCTGGGGGCCCACGGCAGTCTCTGCTGCCACCTAAGTGCATACGTCTGGTTCCCAGTGAGTTATGTGGTTGATCAGTCAGTTCATAACGCAGATCCTACTGTAATACTTGTCTTCACATTTGTGCTCCTGGGATAACATCTATATGACATGCCTGATTGCTCAAAGCAGCATTTGGCACAGGCGTCCAGTTTACACAACCCAAGCTAATCTGAGCAAGTGCTGGAATGCCCTACATTCTCAGACAGAGGTAGGAAGACAGCTCTGTTGCAGGATCGAGCCTTATGTGCTGATGTGAGCATCCATTGTGGGACATGACTATCCTCATCTGTCACTGGGTGTTGGGCCCCCTCGATAATTTGTTGGTCAGAACAGATTGTGTGTGGCAAAACAAACACTAATTAGGTGTGCTTGGGGCTGCTTCATGCTCATTCAGCATTGCTCTGTCTGCTTGTAAAGACACACTCAGTTGGTCCTACACTGGCCAGGAGTGTTCTGGGTGGCAGTAACCAGAACCCTCCTCATGGAGGGGCCAGGCAAAACCATAAGAGGAATGGGGAGAGCTTGGAACACCTGCCATCTATTCAGCAGAGCTATAGCTTCACACATTTCTTCAGCTGTCTCTGAATCAAACTTCTTGCACCATCTATGGAGTGGGGTCCTGGTCCCTGAGTGGAGCTGATAGTAGTTTGAATTAACTAATTTGAACTAGTTTTTGTAAGTGTAGCCATAGATTTAGTCTACCCCCCTGCACTCCATGGCAGGACTAAGCATTATCTTGATGGTTAGACAGAAGGGAGGAGACAGGGGAAGCTGCGGAGAGTACCTGAAATAGAGGGGTATTGGAGGGAGGCTCTCAGGGAGCTTGTGGGGACATGATGGGATGTGAGAAGCCCTGTGGATGAACAGGCCCTGAGGCAAGCTCTGATTTCACACACACACGGAGTTTAAAAATAAATAGAGACTGTTTAATGTGCCAGACCAGTTTTTAAAAAAAGCCTCTGAACAGACCTATGCCTTACAAATATAATGCAAACCAAAACAATTTCTCATTCGCTGTCCAGCTCTGCATTCACAATTCTGCACGACTGCCTGCAGCCACTGATGTTTCTGGTTCATTGAGAGTAGCCTAGAGAGTGCTGCTCCCTGCACGTTGTAGGGCTCAGCTATTGTGTAAGCAGACTTGGGTCCTAGAAGGCCTATAAAGCTTTCAGCTCGCACTAAGAACCCCCCTTACATCTGAAGAGTTCACATCATTTAGGTTACACGATATGCATCTGCTAGTTGGAGCAAGCACGCAATACGAGGCAGTTTTAGACCCCCGCTTTCAGATCCATGCGGACTCAAGTTCAGCCCATGTGGATCCAAATGGAGGGTTGGAGTTTTAATGGTTTGAAGCTGCAATGTCTCGTGTAATTAAGGGATCTACAGGGAGTCCTCACTCACCCCTACATGCATGATGCCCTTTATGAAATACAATACCACAGCTGGTGTCGCCTCTGTCGTAGTGATCCAGTAAACTGTGGGCAATGAAACTGCTTTCTGAGTGCAGTGTCTCACACTTCCTGCAGATGATGATTTCACATTTCGGACACATTTTCCCAGAGTGCGGCTGCCTTAAAGAGCACATCTCCTCCCTTGGGGGCTTCATCTTTTTAGAACCTTTCCTATGTAAACATCTCTTCTTGTCTTCAAAAACCCGATTCCTCTTCTGAGGGCTGGAACCACAAAGGAAAATGGTGACACTTTTAACCGCAAAGCTTCAATAGCAAAATGAGGCCAGCAAAAGCCATTCACGTCCTATTCATAAAACCACCCAGCATGGAGGCTTTCATAGGGCTCTGTGGAGCTGGGGTCTGCTCATGCAAAGCTTGTTGCAGGTGATGGAGATTAGTTAGTAAAGCAAAGTCCAGATTTATTGTACAAAGCGCACATTTGCAATTATGAACTCACAAGCAGCTTCGATGCCTTGACAATGCTCTGTCCTTGAACAGAGGCAATCGAAAAGCTTAATGGGACACCATTAGCACTCACAAAAATAAATAGGCCAATGACTTGCGTATCCCTTTATTACAGTGCCCTGATCCAGGCTGAATGCTATCTACGGTCTCAATCCTGCAAGATGCTACAGATAGTGTTTGCGGGATTGGAGCCTACCAATATTCCATGTACCAAGGCAATAGGATCCTTAGAAATGCAATCAGTAACAAGTGAAGACTGGCTCTGTTATGTCAGTTTGTTGGTGTGGTAAAAATTCCAAAATAGCAGGCTGCTAGAACACTACTGTTTTTTATAGCAGGTTTGGGGGGAGAACGCTATTCCATTTTTAACTGTCCTCACTTGCAGATTACTTTGAGGCCTCTGTAAGCATGATGTTCCTGTTTTTGTTATATTTAAATTGAATTTTTAGCCTTTTCTGTTCCCAGAACATGCTCCTGTGAAGTCCTGGAGAGCAAATGTAACCCACAAAATCTGTGAATGTTCCATCCCTACTGGTGTCTCAGGGTCCAATTCTGCTAGAGTAATTCTACTGGCATTAATGGAGTTATTCCATATTTGGACCCGTGCATGCTAAGGCAGAGTTTGGCACTCGTCATTTCTGGCTAATGTATTGCAATCTGTGCCAAGCATGTAACAAACTGCTGTGGCTATCAAGCCTAATGCAGTAATTGCTGATACTGACACGATCTTCTTGCTAAGACCATAGTTTCCTAGGTCGAATTACCGAAGACAGATGGCTTTTAGCAGAGCTGTAAAGAAAGCAGCTTCTGTCATGGGTTGGGCTAGGACTGTTTTTTAAGTTAATTTATTAGCAACCCCCCTCCCATATTATCAGTATTGTGCATGCATTCAATTTAGCTCATCTAAGGGGGACCTGCTGTGACATTTTGTGTTTTCAATATGGAAAAACAATGAACAGTCCAGGGGTCTAAGAAGTCTGCAAAGAAGCAGTTAAGATGAACTGAAATGTAAGCCCACAACTCAAGATGTGGTATCACACACAACTTTCAAGTACCTATAGGCGATTTAAGTTGCTACTCATATGTTGCTACCACACCATGTCTTCTGGTACAATTGCAGGATACAATATTGGTGCAAACCCTGATTCGCCCTCTTAGGGATGTTATTCCTAGAAGTGATTGCCAGAGCTGTAACAATTTACAGTGTTGGCAAGCATGGTAAAAGCAAGTGAATCTGGGCACTAGGAAACAAATCCCCCCAAGTCAGTCAACCTTTCTGTACCTCAGTTTCCCAACAACCATATCACCACATTGTTTGTAAAGGTTTCCTGGGTTTTGGCTGGAGAAATGCAAAACATTATATATAAGTAATTTCCATTGGTTAAAGATTGTGCTCTGGGACCCTGCAGAGGGTCTATTTTGACGGCTTAGCACGAGTCAACCCTTGGAGCAGGGAACCTCAGAGATACTTACAGTTTACTCTTGGAAGGCCCAGAGAAGAAATTCAGTGCAGAAAACCGTTTCTTAAACAGACGCTCTCTCTTGTTCCTTCCATGTTTCATATCACCTATGCTGTCTTCTTCACTCTCCCTTTTTGACTTCTGCCAGCTCATCTTTCCTATAGCAACAGTAAAACAGATGAGAGCAGAAGACAGCAGGTTCACAAATCTATACCCCTATCACAAAACTATACAAGTAACAATGTGCAATCGAATCATATAGACAAGTTGCTGTACTAACCTGTAAATGTTACTGGAATGCAGGTGGGTTTTTGGAATTCAGGCAGCAGGTACTTTCCATCAGATGGAGCAAACACCTGCTTTGGAAAATCCTAAGGGAAGAAGAAGAGGTAAGTCTGGATATTCTTATTTAACTAAGCTATAGACAATAGGCATGGCTATTAAGTAAGATAAATCCCTCCATTCTGGATGCTATTACGTACCACTAAAGTAATTGCCAAAGAAATAGAAAGATGCTCACGTGATAAAAGAAAATAATAGGCGATACTAAAACAATCCTGTACAGAGAATGGAAACAGCAAACTGATTTCTTGAGATGGCAGAAACATAAAGCAACAGGCAGGGAAGGTACTTGGTCACTGCTTGAAAATAATTTCTTCTTTTTCCTGATAAAACATTTGATTAATCTTAATTTCCGCATTGTGCTGCTTTGTCTCCAAGCACCATCCCTTTGGCCTCAGTGATTAAATTAGTCTCTCTGCTCTACATTTGATATTCAGTAATTGCATTTACTTTTGGTCGATTGACTCACATGGTCTTTTTCACTCACTCCAAATTGCTGGGAAGCAGCTTCGCCCCATCCTGTCCTGTTCTTGTAGTTTGAAGTATTTCCTGATTGTTGTTTTCTAAAACAAATCACAAAACCCTAATTTTTAGGAATAATACAAATGCTGGAGGTATTCTGTTGAGTTACAGAGTGATCAGAAAATCCTCCGTCGCTGAGCTATTTTCTTTACTTTAGTCGTCTTATCCTTACATAAAACGTTCCACATTTCTACTCTATGCCAGCACAGAGGATGGCTTTCATTGCAGGGCCAGGACCAGTCTAGCTCACATTTTTATTAATTCTCTTATAATTGTTCACCAAGCATACATGCTGACATAGCATGAGTGAGCAAAGTAGGAAGAGTTTGGGAGTCGCACATCCACTGTGCAGTTAACTCCCCTCCTCCTGCACAGTAGACAGCTGCCCACATTTTTACCAGAGCCTAGAGAAGTCCTACCTCTCTTGTGGTATTATCTGGCCAATGGAGATTTTCTTTGTGCAGTGGGAAGAGAGAAGCTGCTGTGGAAAAGATTGTGAACATCTCCTTGAAATACACAAGGAAACATTCTCCAAGAAAAAAAATGCTCATGACACCAAGAAAAGAAGAAAGTTGCAGTTGTAGGAAAGTTACAGACCTTCCCATTTTAAGGTCTCTCTCTGTAGTTTTTAATGCTTTCCACAGCCTTCTGCAAGTTCAAGGCCTTCTGTGGAAAAGGACATGTGTTTTCCTGCAGCAGGGATGCAGCAGTGTCAATCAGCGGCCACCCTCTTAACCTAGCTTTGCAGAGCCTTCTCTCCAGCTAAGGGGCAGCAGCTGGAAAGGCAGCTGTTCACAACCTCTCAGTGGTGAGTTCAGAGGCCTGCCCTTGAGGTGATTTTAATACTAATGCTGAAGTCAGGCAGCGTATTGCTTTTCTCCTTTAATGGGAGATGGAAGAGAAGGGTAACATTCTCTGGGTACACGTATAGGAAAGTGGTAATGAAACAGCTACGGAGCTCAGAGTAGCCCTGTTTTAAAGTGCATCGAGGTCTATGGAAAGTTTTCTACTTCAGAAGGCTTTGGTCAGACCCTGCATGCAGTGTTTTTACAACACTGGACCCAATAAGGTTAAATTGGCCCTGTTCTCTCTACCAACTGTGTTGAATAGTAATAGAGTTAGTCCTTAGGACAGCCTAACTATTCTTCTGCTTTAAGTATGTGGTTATGGGCTGTACTTAGCTTGTGTTTTGTATATTGCACAATGGAGCCCTTAGCTCTTCCTCCACCCCATTTATATTTCTGGGTCTTTCACTTTCACTACTCCAATTAACTGTCTGTATATTTTATTGAGGGCTCAATAAGACACAGAAATAATGGCTAGGTATTCTTAGTTACCTCAGAGGCTCACAACCCTCCACCCCCAACTGACAAAACAAAATTGAAAGTCATGAGAGTTCAGCACATCACCCTGTGAAGTGTCTCTAATATCTGGGGTCTACTCAAAAGAGTGAGGTGGAGACTGATGAGCTTCAGGTCTTTGGGGCTGTAGACACAGAACACCATTTCCAAATCATTACATGCCGTAATGCTGGATTAGCTCTAATTAAAGGCATGGTATCTTCAGTGCCTTGGAATGCTGTTTAACCATTTACATCACCTCTCATGCTTAATGATTTCACCTGAAGACAATTCTTGAAATAGCTGCTTTTCAGGTAAGGAGGGCTATTGAGGTATTAAATTAGGGGAGAGTAAAGGCAAATGTGTTCTGCTCTGAAGAGACAGATGATGTTGCCTAAGGTAAAGTGACATGGAACAAATGGAAGAGAATTATCAGTTTCTGGCTATTCAGGAGCTAAATGCCTGAGTGTGTGTGTTAAAGACTCATCTCTCTGAGTCGGTTTATTAGATGGGTACCTTTGTTTCTACTTGTAGCCTGTGGGGTTCTAGTATGCCCATTAGTAAGTGGCTTTGATGCTGCCATGTTTGCACCTCTGGCCTCAGCTCAGGAAGGAAAGATTTAGTTATCAGTTTAAAAACATGCACAGACCAATTTTTGTTGTTACCTTAGTATGGCTTTCCCCCAGTCTGGAGAAGACTATCTGAACAGCAAGACAGAAGACTACCTTACAGACACCGCGTATCTGTATCTCCTCACATACTCTGATTTATATTGCAGTAGCATCCAGAGATACTAAACAATGTAGGAATCGCACTGTGCTAGGAACTGTATGTTGACTGTGAAAGACAGTCACTGGCCCCCCAAGAGCTTACAATCAAATAGACAAGTAAAGGATAAGAGAAAGAACCCACTTTCAGCTTTACAACTTGAGGACTGAGGCACAGAGTGATGAAGTGAGTTGCTCAGCGCCCCAGGAAGACTGTGAACCCAGGATCATCCTTCCCTTTTGATCTAATACAAGACTTCATTTGAAAAATATTGCAAAAAATCATCAAATAAGCTTTCTGACCTGTTCTGCTCATGTCTTTTCAGCCACCACAGGGTGTCTCTGCATCTCTTTCTGTAGAGACAAAAGTCTGTAGTAGCCTGGATCAGAGTAACCAGGAATACCCCACCTTTGGAAAGACAAGGTGGGTGTGGTAATATCTTTTGTTAGACTGGCATCTGTAGATGAGAGAGACCCCCTTTTGAGTTGCACCAAGCTCCTCTTCTACATTGGGAACATAGACCTTCAACCCTTTGTGTATTTGACACAATTTAGGTTTTAAAAACAACCTAACAAAAAACCACCACCCACTTCTCTGTGGATTTTCTTCAGCAACAAAGAACTATGTTTGGTTTGAGTGCTGTTACAGGGGGCGATGTTTCTTTCATGGCTGAAGGCTCTTGAAACAGGGAGATGTTTTGACACCGTAACTCCTTGCAGTTCATGAAACAAGGAAGTTTAGATTTCAGTTACCTTATCAAGCATGCATTGCTTTACTCTGGCCCAGCTCTCCCCTCATGTGAGTTGTGCCATGCATCTGAGAGCAAACTGTACATATTTACCAGAGAGTTGCCTCTATACTGATGTCTTCTATGAAGTAATCAGTGTAGGTTCTTTGCCAGCGGAGTGGAGGCTAAGTCTTGCACGGCACACCTTAGCAGATCTGTCCAAATGCCCTTAAGATACATTTAAGGTATTGTTTATTTGCAATGAAACGAAGTCAAAGGACAGCCATGTGACTTTGCTCTTACCTGATACAGTCACCTCGGGCCTGAACACCCACCTCTGCTGTGCCAACTTTAGATGAGATACTTATGGGTGGTTGTTTTCTCATATTAAGGAAAATGCTTTATAATCTTTGCAAAAGGGTTAGCTATTTGGGATCAAACATGCACCACTCTGAGCCTATGTCCGAACCTGCTTGAAGCTTTTAGATTTGGAAAAGGTTGAATAACTTTTTATCTGAATTGATTTTTATTCTCTATACATCATAGTCTCAGAGGCAGGAGATGCTGGCTCTAGCCAAGACAGTGCCCAGCAGGGATTGAAATGCAAGATATGGGGGGAAAGAGATTATGACTGATGGGTCCATTGATACATGGCTGCAATACAAACATTTGAGATAGGAGGATTTTATCCCCTCGGCTGCTGTGTAGGCCTCATGCACAAGCTCTGCTATGAAAACTTTATGCATGAGCCCAGGATTGCCACTTGAGGCCCAACCAAATCTCAGATGTCCTCAAAACTGGACTTTTTCTCATAGCACTCTGTTTCTTTGTATTGGTATCAGGTCCCCAAGGGTGCGTCTCGACTTGTAAATTAAGTCGACTTAAGCTTGCTTAAGTCGACTTAATTTACTCTGCGTTTACATTGGGATTTCCTTAAGTTGACTTAAGCAGCTGCTGAAGTTGATTTAAGGAAAAATTAAGTTGACTTTCTAAAACCTCGTTTTAAGTCAACTTTCAGCTTAAGTCGACTTTCTAAAGTTGACTTAAGCCAGTGTAGATGTGGAGTACCCCTAAGTTGACTCTAAGTTGGCTTAGGGGACTCCAGGGCTTTCCCACTGCCCTCCCTGCCAGGGTGGCTGGCACAGGGAGAGCCTGGCATGCCCCCCAAAGGGCAGGGCAGAGCCCTGCCCACCCTGCCCCTATGCCCTGCAAGGGTCCCTGTCCCCCTTTGCCCCATTGTACCCAGGTACAATGGGGCAAAGGCTGAGCTCCCTGGCACTTGGCAAGGGGTGCCCCCCTGCCACCGTGGACCAGTCCAAGGTCCACCTAGATCCTACAAGTTGACCTAGGTGTCCAGTGTGGACGCTCTAGGTCGACTTTGTAGGCTCCCTCCTAAGTCAACTTAAAATTTAAGTGTAGACATGCTAAGTCGACCTAAATTAACAAGTGTAGACATATCCCAAGCTATTTCTTTATCTAATTGCTATGTGGCATATATTGCTCCGCTCACCAGGAAATAGCATGGGGCTTACAAACAGGCAGCATGTAGCTGGGTAGATGGGTGGGGAATGACTCCTCTTCTGCCCACTAATTTGACATGAAAATCACCGTGGGTGAGGTCCTGTATCTGGCTCTTCCTTTGGCACTCATCACTACCACTAAAACAACCAGATGCTTCGCTTACTATCAGCCCCCTACCTCGGAGGTGTATATTCTCAAATACGCTCCGCTTCGATCTGTTTCAAACTTACTCTTACCCAGCTACACGTCTGTTCTTGGCTACAGTGAGTGTTGGATCACACACCAGCTAAAACGAAACAAAAAATTCATGTCATGGGGAAACAGTGCTAGATTTGTATTGGCTAGATCAGTGGTTCCCAGCTTTTTGGTTTGAGGGCTACAGATACCGTTTTTACAACCCTGAAGGGCCCCCAGTCTCTGCCAGCAGCTCCCTCTCTCACTGCAGTTAAATGGAAGGAGTTCAGTAAGGAGGCTGATCTCCCAGTCTCCTGGCTGCAGCAGGTAGCTGCACGCAGCCTGTAGTGGTGGCTCCCTGCCGTGCTCCCCTTCTTCTGACTACTGCAGGGATCATGGCACCTATGGACTCTGGCTAAGCACTTTGCCATGCTCCCTGCAAAAGTCAGGGGGAAGAGACCACTGATCTCCAATCCCCTTGGCTGCAGCAAGGAGCCTACACCCGTCTTATAGCCTTGAAGCAACATGCTCTGCATGGGTCCTTAGGCAACGGTTCAGACCTGTGCAGCCATTAGGAGGGGAGTGATGGGCCACTTTGAAAGCCACCGGGGGCCACTTTAGATCCACAGGCCACGAGTTGGGACCCACTGGGCTAGATAACTTCTCTGGACCCTGCCATCCCTCTAGCTCATTATGGCGTGACCCTGGATTTAAATATTTTTGTTGTGCTTCCTCTTTTAGAATGGCTTCACTTGGGTGGTCAGGAGGACAATCAAGAGGAAAACACATGGATTCTAGAAGGACTTTGGATGCCTTACAGTAAGGGATGCAAAAGGAGGAAGCATAAGACACTACATACATGTAGAGGTCAGTAGACATTCTTCCTTTTACTTTCTTTGGCAAGTGGTGAGATTCTCTGCAGCCTGGCTTTATTGCTGCACCACGTCAGAAAAAAATTGGTCCATCTAGTTGGGCATCCTGTCTCCAGTCATGGCCAGTCGTGGATGATTCCAAGGCATTTACAATACTATTGGGGGAATTTTGTTTCTGGCTTAGTGGATATTTGTGCATGTTCTCCCTCTCTTTACTTTTAATCCAACAGTGTTCACCTGTTACCTGTTGACTGGATTGTTCATTCATAATTAACTACAGATCTATAACAGTAATGCTTTTGTTGTTTAATGCCAAAGGATTCCTTAAGAGAATCAGAGATGGAAATGTGCCTAATCCTCATTCACAACCCTGCTGAGAAAAGAATGCCCTATTATTAAACCTAGAGGAGTCAGGATGCAGACAGCTTCATTTAAAATAGTCTCTCTAGGAGTTTCTTCCCTCTTGAATTACAGAGGGTGTGCATTTGTGCCTTTCCTCTCTTTCCTAGTGTGTGATGTGAGGGGCAGGCATGCTCAGTAGCTTATGCCTACCACTCCTATCTCAGTAACAGTGCCTACAATACTAAGAGACCGGTTGCATCAGAAGCAGAGCTGGAAAGCCATCTTTGCTAGCTGCTGAGAGTGAAAGAAGCAATAGCAGATCAGCAGACAGCCAGAAAACAATGTGAGTATTTCTTGTGGTGAAAACGAGTCGTTGGTGTGTCTGGAGGGAAGGAGTTTGGTTAAGACAGCATCAAAGCACTGTCCGTCAGTTGTGGTGCTGAAACTCTGAACGCTCTGCTGTGAATGGGTGTGTTCCTTACTTCGCAGAGAAATGCTAGCACTGTGGCTTCATGCTCAGTGAGTTCTTTTCTGAAGCCAGGCTGGGCTGTGGATTTGTACGCTGTGGTTGGGCAGTGGATTCGTACGCTGTGATTTGTCATGGATTCTGTTTTATATCTGTGGACGTCTGTTTAAAATTGTATCCCCTTAAATGTTTGCTTCACAGAAGCACAACATTGTGGCTGGAAAGTTCACTTCTGTTTCTGATCCATGAAAAGTTACTCATTTGGGCTTTGGAGAGTGATCAATTATTGTGCTGTTGTTTTCAAAAGCAAGTGCAAATTTAACACTGATTAGAAAGGCATCTTTTTATGTTTAAATTAATGGGATGTGTGGGTGGGGTGAGTGACTGGGTTTGTGAATAAGGCATCTGAAGCTACTTCAGCATTGTGGCGTGGCTGGCCGTCACATGAAAACTACGTGGCACCTGTGTGAGTCAGTTCCAGACTCGGAGGAGCATTCCCCTCTTGTATTTTAGAGCTCCAAAGTTTGTGTAAGACAGCAGCAAAATCAAATCACTCTGCTGTGCTGTGGAAACTCTGCTGTGGCTGGCTGGGCAGTTTTTCTAGCCCTGGGACAGCAGTGAATAGAGGCATTAAAATGTTTCCAACTCAAAATAGTGCAGGGACAAAGCCTTCCAAATGTTGGGCTGAAACCTCTGTTGGTGTAAGTCAGCACAGCTCTGTAGCTCTCAATGGAATGCTGCTGATTTACACCAGCTGAGGATCTGGCCCTTCATCCTCACCCTCTGGTGAAGTGTGTTAATAAAATATTAGCTATAAAATAACTTCACTGAATTGTATTCAGCATCAGTTTCCATGCAGCAGTGCGTGACACAACCTGTCACTTCAGAATTATGTTTATTACATCTTTAAATAGTTATCTAATGTCTTTAACCTTGGTGTAAATGACAGCATTAATTGCCTCTTTTAGAGAGCGATAAACCCGCTGAAGATAATACTTACCCCAGAGAAACATTGATAATAATGAGGCTAGATCTGGCACATGTAATTTATTTGACCATCTTCTAAAACACAATGTTTGATCACAGCCTCTAAGAATCTTCATGCCGGAGGGATTTGATAACAGGTGGCACTTCAAATGAGCAGCCAAAGGTACAGCAAGATCCAATGGGTGGAAGTTGAAACTGGACAGATTTAGGCTAGAAATAAGGTGCAAATTTTTAGCAGTGAAGATCATGAACAATTGGAACAGCTTACCTTATGGTAGACTCTCCATCACTGGCAATTTCAAATCAAGATTGGATGTTTTCTGAAAGATCTGCTCTAGAATTAATTCAGGGAAGTTCCATGGCCTATATTTTTACAGAGGGTCAGACCAGATAATCACAGTGGTCCCTTCTGGCTTTATAATCTATGAACATCTTAACATGATTGCACATATGTTCATTCATGACGAGTCCTAAATGCTAACCAGCTGCAAAGCGAGAATGTCTTAGAAGTATAAAAGGCCAAATAAATTTCATGCTATAGAACATAAGCAGGGGGAAAAACCAGAGGGCCAGATCCTTAGCTGGTGCCTACTGGAGTAGAAGTAAATGGAACTATGCTGGTTGTTGTAAATGCAATATTAAATTCCTTGTTTCCAACTGTAAACAACTATTTCAATATCCATTTAAAAAAAATTTACATCCAGAACCATATTCTGAGTGCTAGAATTTTTCATTTACTTCTCGTATTAGAGTCTCAGAAAACAAGCATTTGTCTCCAACATTTAGAATGTCTCCAAGCCAAGGAATTGCTCTGAAAAATATCCTGGTTTAATGTGCACCCCTGAACTTCTCCAAATGGTTAGGAGTTTGCCAGCTCATTGTATGCTGTTGATATGTCTGTATGAGGAGTCGGATGATGAAGCCAAATGCCTTTATTTGTATGTGAGCTGTTCTTCAGTGATTAATACAACAGTTTCCTGCGGCAGAATTATTATCAAAACTGTTTAAACAAGAAACAGGGTTTCATGCTATCTTTGTCTTACTAGTGCGTATTCATAACAGATTTTTTTAAAAAATTAAAAGCAGAAAAGCTGGTTCATTATTAATAGAACTGGGGCTGACTTTTGTAGAAAGCTTGTGTAAGTTTCTTTGTTAATCTAGGGAACAGGGGAAACCTTTTATTGTTTGTTTTTTGTTCTGGGCTAATCTTTCAACCCTCTAATCATACAAAGCCAAGATAAATAAGCAACTTGCCAGTAGGCAGCTATTAATGTATGCAGTAGATTTCTGTTTCTCTGTGAAAAAGATGTACAGAAAAGGTATTTAAAACTCCTTGTTGAATGTCACCACTATCAAACTTTGAGGTATTGATGAATGCCAGGAGGGAAATGGATGTTCATTATCAACCTATAGCAACAACTAGTGGTGTTATCAACTTGCAAAAGCTTATTGTTACTGAACACCAGATGCCATGAGTGGTTTCTTTTCACCTCGTGTTATTGTTTGATGACACCATAAACATGCACAGCACTTCACACACTTGTAAGAAAAGAAAGGGCCGGATACTTCGGGCTTGTCTTCACATACAGTGCTACGCTGGTGTCGCTGGAGTGCTTTAGTAAAGGTGCCACCATGCCCACAGGAGTACTTCACCCATCAGTTCAGTTAATCCACCTCCCACAGCTGCCTGTATGGGGCAGGTTGGGTCGATGTAGCTACTTTGCTTGGGTGCATGCATTTCTCACGCCCCTGAGTTAAGTCCATACTGATGGTGGCAAAATCACTGACATCAGCGTGATCTTCTGGGTTCAATTGAGTAGTCTGGATAGACTTGCTCAATCAATCCAGATATCACCATAGCAACTCTAGCCCTGGAACTGGAGTATTGGTTAGCCAACCGGAAGGCATTTCCAGTCGGTTTACCGTAGTATGTAGCAAGATCTTAGAAAGTCATTGGGAGATACGCAAGGTATCTCCCATCAACTGCTGCCGAAAAGTGTGGCGAATGTAGACTAGGGCTGAATGACACGGTTATACCGACATAGGTCTGTAGCATACATCTGGCTTTAAGGACTTCTGCAGAGCCATGCTGATTTGTACCAACTGGGAATCTGGCCTCATGGTCTCTACCCCAATCAGATTACAAGCTGAATGGTTTGATACAAATGATGACCAAGCAGCCTCAGTAGTGGGAGCAAACCATATTGAAGAGAGGGTTGGTACCGAGAAGTTAAATGAAAGAAGCAGGTTTAAACTGAGGGATCTGAAAGGAAATCAGGGGTCACTTCTTCCTTGGGAAGAGGGGGATGCTGTTCCAAGCATAAGTGCAAGAGACATGAACTGAGAGTCAGGAAGGGGGAAGAGTTTGAGTGTTATTTCTTGTGGGTTGTTTCCAGTAGAAGGAGAAAATGATGATGGCATCTGGAATGTCTTTGATGCGATCCTGTTTGGATACAGTACAAAGAATGAACAACGGCCTGTTACCCTCTCCCCAGTCAGCACCGTGGCCTAAAAGCTCTCTGTTGCAGGGTGACACTGCCCTTTAAGAGCAGGGCCACTGTACCTTTGACTCATCTGTTCAGTCCAGTTGGGTTTTGAGAGAGAGTAGCTGAGCCATATAAATGGGAGAGACTTGATGAGGCAGGGGGAACCTGAGAACACAGGTAGGTGGAGCATAGGAGAGACTGAGTCTTCAGAAAGCTCTGCATGGCCTCCATGGAAAGTGAGAGGAATTGGCAGAGAGGCTGTTTGCCAGCTGCCCTGAGGTGCGGAGTCAGTGCTGGGAAGAGCTGAGAGCTAGGAACTAGTGGAGCAGTTAGTCTGCTGATGTTCCTGAGCCCAAGAGCTAGGGCTGGAAGCTGAAGAGGGCTAAGAGATCACTGGGTGGGGCTAGCTTGCTGGCCTCCCTGATAGCGAGAGATGGGAAAGGGCTGAGTCACTGGACTGTTTTGGGAGGAAGAGGGGGCCTCCTGAAGTTGGATGACCTGGAGAGAGTGGTTCTGAGACAAGGGCAGAAAGGAAGTGGCAGCGAATGCTTAGGGACTCAGGTACAGGAAAATCACTGTACATGTTTGTTTTACTGTGGGAATTGGGTGAACAGCTTGATTCTATGGACTATTCTGTATGTGCCTGAATATATTATACCCAGGGGTGGCATTCTGAGTGGACAGTGGGAGATATTCTGTTCTTTTTATGGCAAAACTGAGGGGAAACTGAGTCCAATAGACATGTGCCAAGGCACACTGCAGGAGGGCACCCCAGGTAGACTGCCATCCTGTGCTCTCTCTCTGCTTTCATGCAGGGTCACATTACAAAGGTTTTGGGTTTTGTTTTGTTTTTTTGTTGTTTATCCTGGGCTTTTCACTCCTCTGACTACTTCTGACTCAAACAGGCATGCACCGTGGCAATAAAAAACAATCCCCAGCTGCTGTGTTAATGCATCAGATCCTTTGGTGGTAGCTTCTAGCTATTGCTAATCAAAAGGGCATTTAACTGTTTTGCTCATTTAGCTTGAATAGAAAGCAGAGATTGTGCCCAACAACTTCTTTGAGCTTTGTGATCACCTATAGATCATAGATAAACTCACTAGGAGGTCACCCGACCTCCAGGAATGAGCACAGGGTATGAGACAATGCAAGTGGAGGGAGACGTGTTTATCTGTAGCAAATAGACAGGAGGTGAAGAAAATGGTTTAGTTTCTTGTCAGTAGTCCCATCAATGGCTAATTTACATTAATCTAGGAGAAATGAAGTCTGTGGCAGGGAAAAACTTTCTGAGCTGCACAGTAAAACAAAGCATCAGGACACCCCTTGGGGCCACAGTGTCTCACTGTTCCTTGGTAGGAATTTAGGATTTTTCTAAACAAACAAACAAAATCCCTGTCTTTTAGCGGCAATGAGTTTTCGCTGGATGGATGGTCTGAAATGGGTTCTGTTAATCAGAATGAAACCATACTGAGCTGACTTCTGTTCAGTTACACTGAAGACAAATGGAGTGATTCTGGATTTACGTTGGTATCAGAGCAGAATTGCCCCTTGTAAGTACTCAAGTAGCTCTTGTTAACAGAGTTGGGGATTGGAGGATCTAGCTAAATTCCAGCTGCTCAAAAGGGAATAGGCAGGGAATGGAGAGTAGGCAACCAGACACCTTCCCATGGCTTGTGCTGGTCAATAAAGCTGGCTGCCTGAAGAGCAGAGACAGCCAATCAATGCTGCATCCTTCTAAAGAGTGAGGCAATAGACTCTGCTCACCTGCGTGCCAGGGAGCTCAAGGAAGCATTGTCCCCTGGGCCCGTGGACCTATCTGTACTCAGCAATTGGACTGTGAGAATACAGACCTCACAGGGTCTCCAGCTGACCAGATCCCTGTTCAGTAAAATAGAATGGAGACTGACATACAAATTCAGTTCAGGATCCATTCAAGCCTTGTTATCGATAGAAGCCATTCTGGATTCTGGCAAGACTTTTTACTTGCATTGAGGAATGGTTCTAGGACAGCGCCAGCAATTGGTGCTTGTAGGAAGCTCTCAACCCATGGGCGCAATCAGGGTGGCTTTCTTTAAATTGAAGGCAAATGGCTTTTTGCACAGGACTCACTTTTCATAAAGTTAGTGAAATCTCAGCTCTGCCTTGCCTTCCTTACAGTCAGGCACATTTTCTGCTGTGTTTGGTTTCTTGCAGTCATAGTTTTCAAAGGTCCAATTCACCCAACCATCCCCATCTCTTGCAGTAGGAACAAATGCTTCCAATGCTGATTAGGATGTTAGTCTGGGTCCTTATTAGTCCATAGCATCCAGAAACAGATTTCTCAGAAATCTTTTGGAAATCAGGGCTAAGACTGTCATCCTCAGAGCCTGCCTTCCTTGAGGGAAATCCATCCAGAGACTCGGACAGTACAGCAACATTGAACTGTTTAGTATCTCCTCTTGTTGAGAGAGGATCTGTTGTATTGAGATGAAAGTAGCACCTGGCTAGAATTTTAAAAAATAGTTTAGCAAATGATCTGAGCTGCAGAGGTTGAAAACATGAATCCTCATTCAAGAACCCAGAGTGAACTAAACATTTCCTGATTGGGGACACCGAGAAACAAAACCAAATGACAATTCCCCACCCCCCACCCCCTACAAGTATTTATACAGATGTCAGTGAGGCAAAGAAAATTGGAGATAGTTAGGCGGGTGGGTACTTCTTACAGTCCCATCTGTGACTGGATCTCTGAAGTATTTGTGTCTTAATGGTTCTGTGACTCCTGAGGCAGAACTTCTTAGAGGGTGGATCTGCAAACATGAACTCTTCAGAGAACTCCCCTTAGTGTGTAGCTTTCTTCCACCACAGGGTGACTTCACGCTCTAGAGGGCCAGATGAAGAGTTATATTTGAATGAGCTTGAGTCCATTTGGCCGAGGAGCATCTCCCACCTGCTCTTTTACCCAGGCAATGGAGTCACTGAATAAATGAATCTGAAGAAGAGGGTGTTGTTAAGAAGATGGTGAATTTAATGGATTGAGGAAGTAGGGCTCCCCTAGTGCTTGTGAAACCAGCCCTAAAATGGAAACCGTACACCCAGAAAGAGGTGTGGGACAAGGGGATTATCCCATTTCCTCTCCCTTCAATGACTTTTAAATTACTAGAGCACTGATGGAAAGTCTCATTTTGACATTTCTGGAGACTGAGATCTTCTATCCACACAGTGAGTATAGCACTGAAAGAAATATTGTATTTTTTCCCTGCAGCAGTCCTAGAGTGCTAACTCAGCCCTGGCTAGGGAGAGCAATTCTAAGAGTGAGAGAATATTGTCTTCAGGTCCAGTTGGTATTTGAACTACCTGAGTCTCATCACAGTTGTCAATTATCCCAAATAACTGGAATTGTCTCCTTAATGATATATTTGCTTTTCCCCTATTGTCTCTATGAAGACCCCAAGCTCTTCACATAACCCGTTGAAAGAGCACACGATGAAGACCACCTTAAAAAAAGCTAACTACTCATTTAAGACAACCATATATTTTCTCCACACACAGTAGTAATTCATGGAAAGATCTGACCGTACATTTATAACTGTTTTGTCATTTACAATTGTATCATCACTTCTGTGTTGGATGAAATAATTAGAATGGACTTCGTTGCTCTAATGTTCCTGCCTAAATAATTGGAAATATTTGAACAAGTTTCTCACTTCTCAAGATGCAATATTTAAAGGAAACTATGTGGAAAATGTTTTGGTTTTTTTTTTAGTCCCTTAACAAAGGAGGCAGAAATCTGGTTTACAGATTGTATGCTAATGAAAGCAACAGACTTACCTCTGCCAGACTCAAATAGAAGCATCGCTGAGTCACCACTGATTTAAACTCTTCTGGGAAGTGTTGAGAATCTCATATGACTGTGCTGGGAGGTCAGAGGGGCAGTATTTCAAGAAAAATCTCTGAACTTTGAAATAGAAGTGGCACATTTGAATGCATTCTAATATTTTGCAGTATCTTCTAATGGTAGACCAATTAACCCATTCATGCACTAGCTCAGCATAGCTGGGTTCAAATTTCTATATTGTCTCAAGTTAGGCCATGTCTACACTATGGTTCTGTGGCTATGTCACTGTTGTGTTGTAGTGTAGGCACTTCCTACAATAATAGAAGGCTTTTTTACATCACCATCGGAACTCCTTGTCCCTGAACTGTGGTAGCTAGATCAACGGAAATGTTCTTCCATCAGCCTACCTGCATCTACGCTGGGGGTAAGGTTATCAAAGCTGTGGCCCATTGGGGATGAATCTTCATTATACTGACTTAGCTGTTGAGTATAGATCAGGCCTTAGGGAATGAAGTTAGGCTTCTCCTAACAGATGTTGACCTGTGTTTAAGTAGTATGGTAGGGCTGGTGATTCATGAGAAGTCAGTGCCATGAACTTCAGATTTATGGTAATTTAAGGGGTTAGGCAGCAAGTAGGCTTGGGCCCAGTCTTTGAAAAGAGTTGGTGCAAATATAGGACAGCAATACATGAACAGGGGGAGAATTTCCATGTCACAAAGGGCAGTCAAGCACCCAACTCCCCAAAACAGTGCAAGAGAGCATACAAGGACCCTCCCTGTCCCTTTTATATGGTTCATGTGAGAGCCACAACACAACCCTGTTGCTGTGCACTACCTCTTGCCTGCAAATCTGGGCTGATGCATCATGGGAGGGGGAGATGTTTAAGAATGACTCCCTGATCTCCCTGGAGCAGAGCAGAGCCTAAGTGGGAATAGTACAGATGAGCCCAATATAAATCTCAGAACCTGGGATAATCCCATCCCAGGCTACAAACAGTCCCTTGGCCATTCTTTGATCTTTCACTTTCTATCTGTCCTCATTACAGATGACCTGCCTGTCTGTGTCTCACCCCAGTTTTGGAGAGTCTTATTTATGGCACTCAGAGCTGTGAGAGCACAGGTACCACAGCAACACCTGAGGGAGAGCGGAAAAGCATATGGCAGCAGGGCAGAGAAGAAATACAGGAGACAGACAATGGTGCAGCCACATGTCAGAGCATTGTTATGTATGGCTCAAATGCAAAAACTTGTCTTCATCCGGCAGATCCAAGAACAAAGACTGAATCCTCTTACCTGTCAAACTCTAGGAAATATCCTTCTAACTGGCTAAAAGCCCCCCTCTCTCTGAATGACTGGGACTTGCTTATTTTGAAACATTCACTATATTCCCATTGCAAATACCTTTTCACTGTAGTGCAGGCATTTCATACAGCAATAATAGTGCATGTTTAAGGGGGAAAGTGATGAAGGAAAATAAACTCCCACTGATGCCAAATGTTGCAAACTGAAATAGGGAGAAGTTGCTTCAAGAGGTGGTAGTTGAAGAAAAGGGTGGTTACCATGTGCACAGGAGGAACTAGCAACGTGAAGCCTCAGGAGGGGAGAGTTTTAGCACAACCCTCTGGGCAATCAAGTGCCACAACTCCAAAGGGAGCACCTTATTAAGTCAACTTAACTTTTCTAGTGTAGACATAGCCCCTTGTCAACCTTATTAAATTGACTTAACACTTTAATTCAACTCACTAAGGTCGACTTAAGTGCTAATCCCCGTCCACACTGGCTTTAAGTTGACTTAACGAGTCAATTTAGGGCTTCAATCGACCTAAAAGGAGGGGTTATTAAGTCAACTCAAAGAAATGCTTAAGTCGACTTAAGAAAAGCCCAGGGTGGACACAGCTTTGTTTAGGTCGACTTAAGCGTCCTTAAGTTGACCTAACTTGCCAGTGTAGAAGCACCCCAGGAAACTGAATCCATGTGAGCTCTGAGGTGCACAGAGGATTGCACCTCTTTACGTGGTACAGCTTACTTCAGTGGATTTACCTGTCGTCTTCACAGGCTGTTGCAGAGAAGAGGGGATGCGTCCTTAACCCCTCTTCCTACCTAGCCCCTTCAGGGCTTCTTTTACCTCAGGAAAAGAATTGAGGGAGTGAAACTGAACCTGGCTCTTTTCTGCCAGATTTTTAAGTGCTCAGCATTCCCAGTTCCCATGGTGCCATCCGTGGCTGAATTATCAAAAGCACTCAACATAAACATGCATCCAATATGCTGAATTCTTTTGAGATTCTCACCATTGATTTAGTTGCGTACATGAGACCAGAGGTGGGCAAGTGTGGGAGGCAGAGGAAAGGAGGACATGGCTCCTTATGTTTCCTGTGCACCCACAAAAGACCTAGGCAGGATCTGGTCCTGCAGAAAGACTACAGGGGAAGCCAACCAGATCCAGAAAGATCAAATTGTCCTAGCATACCTTGAAATATTGAGTTGCACAGTGTTCATAAACTCCAGCTTTTCATAAATACATCCATTCAATAATGACTTCCTAGAAATAATTAAATTCATTAATTTTGCCTAGAACGTCTTATCTACTTTTAAAGGTTAATGGATCAAGATTCCATTTATTCATTTACATTCAAATCCCAAAATAACTCTTTTTTATGAATCAGGCCTTAGACAGGGGAGGGCCTGAATTATCGCATGCTACAGCTTGGCTACGGCAATGCTGTATGAAAGTATTTGCCTTATCTGCCACCACAGCCCATCTCCATGTGCCATTTAATGCATGAAAATGCTTTTAACATGGGAAAAGGTTTTTGAATGGAATATTTGAAGTTCAGAGGCATAGTTCCGGCGTTGGGTTTTTACTACTGAAGCTTGTCAGAGACTCAACCCAAAGCCTGGCATAGCACAGAGGTAGGTCAGTGCTGAAAATTGCTGTTAGCTTTCAGTGGGATAAAGAGGTCAAAAAAGTTGTAGTTAACAATGTGTGTATGTGGTTGGTGGCAGGGGGTGGGAGGGAGGTTAGTGCTATGTGGAGGCTGTCTGTGGGGAAAGCTCCTTCATTTCTTGCTAGATCGGCTGCTGAAGCTCTAGGATTTCCTTTCTCTCCTTCAAATTCCTCTGGCAGCAGCCAGCCTTGGTGTTTTACAAAAATAAAATAGTCACAAGCTAGCTCTTGGTAACAATTCAGATTGGAGGTGAGGGGATCAAGGGAGAATTCCCCCTTGAAGCCGGGAGTTAAACACACAAAGAAAACTAATCCCCTAGACCTGCAAGGTACATTCTGGCACTGACTTCAGTTAACACTGACGGTGCTCAGCAACTCGATGGGGTCTAATCTAGCGTCGGACTCCTATAGACACAAAATATGTGGCCCTGCCTATTTTTAAAAGGTGAAAAGATTATGACGTAAGTAAGCATCAAGAACTGGAAATACTAGCAAAGAAACACATTTATAACATAACTGGCATCACAGGGACTTGGTGGGATGATACACATGACTGGAATAGTCATATAGAAGGAAGGACAGACAGGAAAAAAGAGGGTGGATGTTGTCTATCAAAGATGTATACGTTTGCATGGAGGTTGAGATGGAATTAGGAGACAGACTTGTTGAAAGTCTGAGTAAGGATAAAAGGGTTTAAAAATGAGGGTGGTGTTATGATAGGGGTCTACTATAGATTGCCTAGCGAGGAAGAAGATGTGGATGAGGCTTTTGCAGAACAACTAACAAAATCATCCAAAGGACAGGACTTAAATTACCCAGAGGTCTGTGGGGAAAATAATACAGCAGGGCCCAGATTGTTGAACTAGTTCTTAGAATGCAACTGGAGACAATTTTTGACAAATCACATCAAACCAACATAGTAGCTTCCTTTGACAAGGTAATGTGCCTTGTGGATTGGGGGAAGTGGTAATGTGGTATATCTTGACTTTAATAAGGCTTTTGCTATAGTCTGGCATGACCATCTTATAAACAAACTGGAGAAATATAGCCTATTTGGAGCTACTTTAGGGGGTGCATAACTTGTTGGCAAACCATTCCCAGAGAGTAATTATCAGTGGTTCACAGTTAAGCTGAAGGGGCATATCGAGTGGGGTCCCATAAGGATCAACTCTGGACCCAGTTCTGTTCCTGAAAATTCCACTTCACCAGGTGCTTTGAAGATGGGGAATTTACAGACTGGGAGGAAAATAAGCATCTGACGAAGTGGGATTTCCTCCCCTGAAAGCTCATGCAATAATAAATTTGTTAGTCTTTAAAAGTGCCACCAGACTCATTTGTTTTGCTGAACTAGACTAATATGGCTATCCCTTTGGAACATGGCCACTGGAGCATTTCATAAGGCCTGCTTCAACACAATATACTAATAACTAATTTATTAGCATTTTGTCATCACGTTTACATTATTTTAGTTTACACAAGGGTGTAAATAGACAATTCTGCATGTAAAAGCAACCGATTTAAATATAAATGAAACAAGCCGAACTTAAAATATAAATTGATAGAGGTGACTTTAAATCTTATTAAAATATGTAGAATCTGTTTAGCCCATACAAGGTTGTGCTTAGGGTTATGTGGCCCTCTTGTCTATTAAGGATGGGTGCCACTACTTTAGATCATTCAGTTTAATGCTGAAGTTTTTAAAAAATGTACTGGGAGTGAAATCTGTTAGCTGTGGCATAGTCTTCCAATGGAATTCATGGGTGATGAGTGTTTTTCACCTTTTAAACCAGTTATGCACAGCCAAAAGTTAATTTATTTTCAGTCTCCGCTAACAGCAATATTGAGATACAGTAGCTAAGTCCTTAAATATGGAGTAAATTTTCACTGTTTAAATATTGCACAGTTTATTGTGTTAGTTTCGTCTCTAAATGAGTCTGGATGATGTTGTTGACAGGATGCTGATCTTGAGTGAATCTGGAATACATTTGTAGATCAGTGTAGCTTATGTTATTCCCACAGAGAATATTTAAGTTTCTCTTTCAACATTAAAATGCCTATTTACTAATGTAAAAGTATAATTAGGCAGGTCAACAAATTTAAAGAGCAGCTAGTTTGAACTCAAACTAACAGCAAACAAATTGTGAGTATATGAGAAGCAGGAAGTCTGCCAAACAATGTGTGGGGCCACTGGACCATCAAGGTGCTGAAGGAGTTCTCAAGGAAGACAAGGATGTTGCAGGGAAGCTAGATCAATTCTTTGCCTCTTCGCATTGCTGCAAAGGATGTCAGGGATATTCCAACACCTGAGCTGTTCTTTTTAGGTGACAAATCTGAGGAACTGTCCCAGATTGAGGTGTCAGTGGAGGTGGTTTTGGAACAAATTGATAAATTGAACAGCAATAAGTCACCAAGACCAAATGGTATTCATTGAAGGATTCCCAGGGAACTCAAATGTGAAATTGCACAACATGGTATGTAAACTATTGCTTAAATCAGCCCCTGTACCAGATGACTGGAGGGTAGCTACTGAAATGCCAGTTTTCAGAAAAGGCTTGTCATGCCTGAGGTGATCCTGTAAATTGAAGGTCAATAAGCTTAGCTTCAGCCCAGGCAAACTGGGTGAAACAATGATAAAGAACAGAATTATCAGACACACAGATGAAGGCAACATGTTGGGGAAGAGTTAACACAGCTTTTGTAAAGGGATATCATGCTTCATCGATCTATTGAAATTATAGGAGTGGCTAAACAAGCAGTTGGGCAAGAGTGAGCCAGTAGATATA